>BCKH01000001.1:3556016-4156016 GCA_001600555.1 Albophoma yamanashiensis
GGCGAGGACTGGGAGATGACTATCAAGACTAAGGACGTTCCTCAGAACGAGCGCCGCAGCCCTCCCAACGGCGAGGACTGGGAGATGACCATCAAGACCAAGGACCTCCCACAAAACGCCCAGTAGCTTGATCATCGCACCACATGGAGTAGCGAGAAAAATATCGCGACTAACTAATTGCCTCAGCGCCGTGTGTTAAGTCGAGTTTCAGGTGGACTTCAACTCGTTGATAGGTTTATGGTTTACCTTTTTTTTCTCTGTGCTTTACTTCATGTGTCGGATCAATCAACGTGACATTGATATCCGGGGCCTTAGGAATTTGTGACTTAGTCTTTCATTTAGAGCTTCAATGTCAGTCCCCTGTTCTCTCTCGAAAAGCCTTGCAAAGAGTTCAAATCGTTTTTCCTTATTTGCAGCTTTTGCTGTACGATTTGACCCTATGAATAAGACGTGATATTTGCGGAAGTTTATCAAGACGTTTTAACTCTCTACAGCCTTCATGGAATGACTCATTGTGCATGTCTGGCAATTAAATACCATTTCCGTACATTAATTTGCAGGAAACGATTGTGTGTTTTTGTCTTCATTTTCGTGTGTAGAATACTACGGTGGTGGAAGTTAACGTGACCTAGCATGGCCCCATGAAATGAAGTAAGGTGACAGCGCAACATCTTAGTCTGCCAGTCAAGACGCAGATTTGGCTCGGCTTGTAAAGTCAGGCTGTTGTCTGGCGAGCCTATTTTGGCGCCAACTGAGCTGGTTGTAAAGTGGCGTTTGTGGAGCAGTACAGCTGGCAGGGTGCTTGTTTCAGCTCCCAAAACCAAACTCGTCACCCTTGACAATTATAGAGCGCGGCGAAGACTCATAAAGGAGGAACTATGCCCCACATGATATAAACATCTCCATATGTTTTCGAAACGCGTGTTTTGTACCATTCTCACAGCATCCCATATCGATATTTCTTCTGCAAATCGGGCTTCTCACCGACTCCTATAGATATAGTTCTGCAATGAGCCAATACCTGCAGGCTCCATATCGGCAGATTCGAGCCACGTACGATGATGATACAATAACAGTCTATCAGGCCTACAAGCGCTCCATAGCCGACGCCGCCGTCAAGACACAGAGACTCGACGCATCGCCCGATTTTCGACCAGGGCGGATGACCTGGGTCAAGCCCAGCTGGTCCTGGATGATGTACCGCGCCGGCTACTCCTTCAAAGATCCCGGGCAGGAGCGCATTCTTGCCCTCAAGATGAAGCACGAGCACTTCACCGCGTTGCTTGAGCGAGGCGTTCTATCGACGCACCACGGGCCCGGCCAGAGTCCGTCTCAGGTGTCGTTGCCTGCCGGCGATACCCGCGACAAGGCCAGCGAGGTCCGGATCCAGTGGGATCCGGAACGAAGTCCCAAACTGGAGGTGCTGCCTTACCGCAGTATACAGATTGGCATCCCTGGGTCCCTGTGCCCGATGTGGACGAACAATTGGATCATGACGATCGAGGATGTGACTCACAGAGCTAGGAGCCTCAAGGAAGCGCTGGACGAGCGACAAGACATATCCATGGAAGAGCTCATGGAACGCGGCTTGGTGCCCACGGAGCGGCCCTATGTAGTGTCAGATGATCTTTCCCGAGTTCTGGGGATGGATTATCCATCAAGAATACAAAAAGATCTTCATTGAATGTCATTTGTCACTAAGCTCAACCTTGGGCGGTATCCGGTGGCTTCCCTTGACCTCCTCGGCATTCAAGCCGAGTCTATAAAACATCCTAGCATGCCTCATCTCCAGGCTCATAGCCGCCTCAATCTCCCAATGCACCCCCGCCATCCTACCCGAGCTCATAATGACCGTCTGCCTAGATCTCTTGTCCAGCGCACGATCAAACTGCCCTTCCGCGATCAGTTGCTTCTCCTCAAATGCTGCCCAGGGCACAAAATACAGAGCCGGCGTGCCGAATGGGTTCGCCTCGAGCGGCTCCAGGCCTACGACGAGACAACACCGCTTGGGATTTGACCAGTCGCGGGCGTCAATCTCCAGCTCCAGGGCTCCAAAAACCTTTGCCTTCTTGAATTCGTCGATTTCCGGGACTGAAACCAGGTCAAAGCTGACTTCATACAGCTCTCCGGATTGTGAAAACATGGAGCTGACAAAGTACTGCCAGGTTGGGGACCGGGATACGACCCTGACAGATGGGGCACCGATCCCCTGATCCGCGATCTTCACTTGGGGTTCGAAGAGGATGCCGCAAGGAACCCTGGCAGTCGCGCACTTGTGACGCACAAATATCTGCCGCGGCACTGGCTCGGATAGTGCCAGGCCCTGATGACTCTGATCTGCCGCAGCAAGATCGCCCATCATGGCCGCCAGCTCATCAGGGAATACAACTAGATTCATCATGGTGAGGACCAGGATATCCGGACGTATTCTGACCACGTCTGCGTCGCTATCCCAAGCCGTCTTCTGTACCAGAATCGCTGATGCCAATGACGGTGCCAATCTCACACGGCGCACCTCGCAGTCTAAAAAGGCCAGAAATATGGTGCCCGACGCATCATTGGGGAAAGGTGCGACGGGAAGGCCCAGTCGCAGCCCTCGATTCGTCATTGTCACCGTGCCGTCGGAGATCCTGTTTAAATATCTCGACCTCCCCGGCGTCATGTCCCCGTAGTTGCCAAAGGCGGAGGGGCTGTCAGCCAGCAGGCCCCAAAATTGCTGCCCGTCTCTGGCCTGTGTCGGGTGGCGCCATGCGTACAGCGATTCGTCGTCTGTTGACTTAATGATCTCCTCTTGAAGCCTCTTGAAAGCCTTAATCTGTCCCTCTCCGTAGAGCAGTGGCATGTTGATGTCGAAGATTCCGAGCAGGGAGTACGCGACGTCCTCTGGCCGGGTTGTCGTCCGTCTCGCCGCCCAGCTCATTCTCCGTGCCACCGAGATTTCGTCCAGATCTCGTCTCTGCCCTGGAGTGCCAGATGGCTGCGTTCCCAGAATGTCTTCGGGGATATTGGTGATGTCTTGAATCAGCTTTTTGAGAGACTCGCGAGTGCCCAGTCGCACCCAGCCCGCTCCGTAAAACAGTACTTTGGCCGGTGCAATGAGCTCTTGGAGAGTCCATCCCCTGGTAAACCACCGGCTCTTTCGGAATGCAGATCCGGGGCTTGCTGCGTCTGCGACAGTCGCGACGTCGGCGAGAAAGGCGATGCACAGCTGCGCATGCGCGTACCACCGAAACATGGAATTGATGGCTTCTGAAAGTTCGGAACTGCTGGCCTTGTCGATGCAACAGGTATCGACCCATATGTATGGCAAACCAAGGGATGCTGCAACGGCGCAGCTTCGCTGCACCTTGTCCCATCCTTTCAGCCGTGTTGGGTCGCCGGCTTTGGAGAGGACATCAAACGACACCTCCTCGTCCGCCCAGGTGTGAGAAAATATGGCATAGTGCGGTAAATCATTGTCCTGGAAGAACTCGAGCTCCAGAGAAGTTGTATTCAGAAGTCTCATCGTCCGGAAGTGTCAGTGTCGGGTGAGAGAGCGGTGACAGGGCGGTGCTTAGCGGGGTGTGTCGCATTGTGCGCACATGAGCCATCATTCGTGAAAGCAAGGGTCTCCAAAACGCGAGCAATAGCACATATGACCCGCGGAATGATCCTCCTCTGCTTCCTCCACCAGCCCTCAACAATATCTTTATTGTTGGTTCCTCGGGTCATATTTCGACTACCGCCAGCCTGACAATACTCCCAATTCAAGATCAGCACTTCGTGGAAGAGCCTTTCGAAACAGGGAGGCTTGCCAAGAGAGCCTTGCGACGTAAGGGAAGGCTTGCGAAGGATTGGGCGATGCTTGATAGCGAAAAGAGTGAGAAGGACTACGGTGGCTACAATTGCTCTATCCGTTCCTGCCGGCTGTGAAAGTCGCGGTAATCAAATTCAACACTACGCGATCGACATGTCCTATCGACGGTAAGTGCAACTAAGCTCGTCAAACATGACAGGATGAAGACATGGACCATCTACTGTCTAAACCATCTGATCTACCCCGACACTCCGAAGAAACACCACAACGAGATGTGACAAGTCCCGCTACGAATTGTCGCCCATGTTAAGATACATGATGATAAAGTTGGCAGAGATACCGCGATCAGTAATGTACACAAGTAACATTAACATTAAAAGTGTTATACTTGGATCTTTGAAAAGCCTGAGCAGCGGAAGAGCTGAGTCATGAGAGGACTGGGATCTGCCAACTGAGGTTAATTTCCTTCTCGAGCCCTTGGCGAGCTGGCCCTCTTAAATATGGCCGAATGTTGTCAGTTATCACGCTTGTTGTGTGCAGATTCTAGAAGAACAAGATGCAAGTAGAAATCTGCCACCAATCATGGCTTTGAACGACTGAAGATCAACTCCAGCCCTTCTCTCCTGGACCTGGGCCGCCTGCCAAGCCTGCATAACGCCACTCATCCGGGGGTACCATGCCGAGCCTCTACATCACCTCTCATTTCTGCGAGTTATCGCCCAATGACAGCGGATGGGTCATCGCTTGCAGGAGACTATTGGCGGGCGTATCTCATCAACCGTCAGCTTCAAGAGGCTACGGACAAGGGCTACAGAGCTTCATCCCGCTCCGTGCATGGCCAACCTCGTCAGACATAACCTCCCGGGCGAGGCTTACAAGGGGTCATTTCGGCGACGAGCCGCTGCTCATCTTAAAGACACATCGACCGCCAACACAACACTCTGTTCACAGGCTGGCCCGCAAGCGATCGTCCCGGGCACCTGCATATCCGACCTGTGTCCGGATGCCACCGTATGTCTTAGCCGCACGCGCCCCTTTGCACACGCAGTTCGCAGCCTGCGTGGCAAATGCGCAAGGGGAACGGGGGACTATCCGAATTTGCCATCAGGTCGCGGCCTGTCCTGCGGGTTTCCATCATGTCATTCACGGGGACCATGGATGTCTGAGGCTGGATGGGCTTTACGAGTTGACAAGATATCATCTTCGCCTGATCCTGACATGGTACTCTGGCGGGTATCCTTGCCCTGCTACTAGCGAATGGAGCAACGGAATACGGAGTAGGATCCATCCTGATGGCGAGTAGGGGTGTAAGACGATGCCGAAGCTAACGCTACGAGTGCCGGACAGAACAGACAATGCTGGCTCAGCCCTTTAATGCAGGGAGGACAAGGTTGTGGGGGATGGGACTCCATCTCGCAATCCGGAGCCGTACTCCGTACGGAGTACTCCGTACAAGGGATGCGTGGCGTGGGCAACCCAACTGGAACAGACGTTTTCGGGAACCTCCAAGATCTCACCCTGCCATCCTGCTTGTTTCTTTTGGCCTCCCGTGCCTCCTCCTACCACTAGGGCACTGCAGAACCAGTCGCCAGTGTCATGGCTGGTGGTGCAGGATCCCCGCGCCCGGTACGTCCAAAATACGGGGTAGTTCGCGTACGAGGATGAATCGACAACAGCCCCTTGCGTGAGTTAGTGGCCGCCGAATCGACATCAGAAGGGGGTGGAAGTCACAGGGAGGGGGACTGGCAGCCTTTGAGATAGGCCAAGTAGCGATGATACGGGTTCTACTCAGGATTATTGCCGGCCGGAAAGGAAGCAGAATCGACGAGGCACAACACATGGCAACAAGCCTGCCAGCTTCACCCCATTGACACGAGGCAAACTCACGCTACCCATGGGTACCTAACCGAGTGCTGATTATCCAACTTCATTCATTTCGCAACCCGAGGATAAGGGAATCCAGTGATAGCAGGGAGAACATACTCCGTACTTCCGGTGTTGTTGCTTTTTTGTCATCGTCGGCTTGAGAATGGTGGCGAACCCCAGGGCCAAAGTTGAGGGCCTGGCAGAGCTGAAAGAACGACATACCGGCCGAATCTAGCCTCTCCGTTGCCGTCGTTGCAGGACTCAATCTTGATTACGCGTGGCCTCACGGTGCCAGACAGCACCATGCAGCGGCAAGGACATCACAGACAACAGAGCGCGGCAAGTCTAGTGGGTTTTCCCCTTGTAGCGTGTTGGAGTAACTACAGCATACCGGGCGCCCGCGGCCTCTGGCCAACTTTCACTGGATATTGACCTGAGACAAATGACCTGCTGCTGCATGCGGGAAGCTGTACGGAGTACTTCGTACAGATCGAAAAAGCAACAATGAGCGAGTCGGTCTGCAGCAGCGGGCTGCCTGAGAGCCCAAGGATTCTGCTGGAAAGACGGGATCTGATTGAACAGCGAGTCTGAGGAACTCTGCTCGAGAACGAGTAAAGTTCTGCGTCGAGCAAAGCTTCACCAGCATCTTACGTTATCACTGCTCCCAGCGTGAAGCTTTCACACGTTTTCTATTGGCCATTCGTACTCGTATAGCAGCACGCCACAACCAAAAATGTCACCCTCTCTCAGATTGCAGAAGCTTGAGGACGGGACCTGATGAAGCTGATCTGGCTTTCTCGTCTCGACCGGAGAGAGGCGTTCTAAGCGAAGAATTCCTCCCGCCGTCATTATCGCCCTTCAAGAACAAACAAAGCTTCGGACGAGTGCCCTAACTTTCTTCTCTTTAGCGCCGAAAATAGTGATGTGGAGCGCTATGCGGCAGACGAGCAGGCCAATCGCAGACGGATGGAGGAACCAAAGAAGCAATCCAGCATCCACAAGGATGCTCGTATTGTCTCCAGCAGCGGCGGAGATTCCCTGGGCCACCGAGGAACCAACCGCCTGGTAACGTGCAACTCTTCCCGGGTCCCAGACGCGGGGCACCAGAGAGCTGGGGGAGCTGCTGGACACTCTATCTTGGCAGATACATCAATCAAACATCTCTAGATTGCGCTGTTTCTGCCGCAAGATTCAAGTAGGAGGCTCTGCCAAGGTGTTGCGCCTGAGCGGCGGAGCCGCCGGCCAACTGACCGGGCTCCCATGGTAGAGCGAATCAACGACTTGTGACAATCGCTGTGCCTTGGCTTAGAGGGCCGTGCGCTGCAATCCTCATCGTGGCACCAAGCCACAGCGGGAACCACCGCAGTGGAGCACATTCAACTGAATCAGCGACGTCGCTGCCATGCTCTTCTACAGAACCCTGCTTCAATCTTCGACAACGGGAAGGACTCGACGGTGTTCATGGCTGATTGAGATAATGGCTGCTGGTTCGGCGGAACGAGAAATGAGGCCGAATCTCTCGGCAACAGACTATCCCAGCACCCGCCCATCCGTCTGCCTGGTTGCCGTGCGGTGAATCTGGCAAGCCGGGGGCGATACGAACCCCCGGCACAGGCCCAGGAGCCTCTGTACAGTTGGATCTGAAGACGGGTACAAAGCTGGGGCGCCCCGCATTGGTGAGGTACATCATCATTGATAATGGCCTGATCCAACGACCGTCTGCGACTCGGTTAGTACGAGTGCAAGGACTGTTGGTGCGCATCTTTTTGCCGAGAAGACGACTGGCCAACTTTTGTGGCCGAGGCAAGCTTTGGACCGTCAGCTTAACCGGCAAGACCGGGCAGTCCTTTGGCAAGGAACACACTTAAAGTGACAGCTCGCGCGCAGAGTATTTGCTTTTTTGGCGTCCCAACAGCCCCCCCACCCCGCCTAGGAAAGCTCGCGTCGTTTGATCGCTCTCTGGCCAGTATGCTGGATGGCCAGCTCTGGCAGTCAGACGGAGAGGGAAGATGGGTGGGTTCTTTTCCCGTGTAAAAGGCCAGGGTCCAAGCCTTCGTCGTCTGCGGCGTACGACTAAATGTGGCCCTACGGGGTACAGAGTATCCCCATTTTAGATCTGCCAGCTTCTTGCGCACCCTCTCATGTCAGTTGTGTCACCCTGCTGGCGTCGAGTTCGTCTGGCCTACTGGGCAAGCATGAACAGCTGCCATTCGTCTGCTTGTCAAGGGATGCGATGTACTCATAGAGAGGGTTGAGATGCTGGAGAAGGCTGTCGCGGGGTGATGACTGTCTTGCAGTCGCCCACAAGTCAGGGATGTGCTTGCCCGGGACCACCGATGGAAAAAGAGTGAGGGCGAGGGATGGCCATGGGTCAGACTGGACTCCCTAGCTTTCGTGGAGTGGTGAGGAGAGCAAACAAAGCCAAGCCATTTCTTTTCAGACCACTGGATGCCGCCGACGGGTCTGCAGCCAGTTTCGGGATGACGATGCGCAATAGCACATACCAAACAAAAAGAGCAGAGCGCGGGGCGAAACGAGACGACCTGCTTGTCGGGCGAAGGGTGACGCGAAGATTGTGAGAGATGACCAGAGACGGCCTCAGCTGGGCGATTCGAATTGTCGTGCTGATAGCTCGACTTTGAGTTTGCCTCCCTCGTGTCGCCACTCTCCGTCTGACGACAACGTCGCCAAAAAAGCAATGGAAGCAGTGGCCTACCCACCGCGGGCTCGTGTTATGAGCACCCACCATGCCACCACGCCAGAGAGCGATCGCCTCTTCGCTCACACGGCTGGCATGGAGGGCACCAACTGCCCCGGGTGGTGGTGCATGGGGAGCGTTCGAGAGGGTGCAAGAATGCGCCCGGACTGCCTAGGGATGCCGCTCGTCCATGTCGGGCAGCTTGGCAGTGCTTCATCGTCGTGGCGCGGTGTCCCAGATTTCCAGGGCTGGGTGTCTCGGTCCGCCTACCCAGTGGTAGCGCCACGGCCCGCCCAGCAGCCAGAAGCGGCCAGAGACAACGGCGCGTCGCTGTGGAGCGCGGACGGCGAGCTGTGGAGTCGACCATACTCGTCGTGGACTGGGCTGGTGGGAGGGCGTTCCGCTTCGCCGCCTCCGCCTCCGCGGCCGCCGCCCGCTGCCAGCATTGCTGAGGTGTTGGGCGTCCGAGAGCCCGGTTATCCCTGGCGTCCCGCCGTCCGTGTGGTCGCGGCTTGCGAGGATGCGAGGGTACCAGGCCGGTGGGCGGAGGCTTTCTTGTTTCTGTACCCCGTTTTCTTCTGCCGGATGCTCGACGGATGAGGGTGCAGGATCACCGTGGCTCGCTCTGACTCGCCTGCTCTCCAGCCCAGGTCGCCTCCAGCCGACGAGGTCGGGGGCGAGCCCTTGCTTCTGCTGCGCAGGCGTGTGGGTGCGTCTGTGTCTCGTCGAGTCCCTCTTAAAGGACTCACTCGACCCCCCAAACACAGTTGGCGAGGGATGGTTCCTGGGAGGCACGTTTTGAACCTACAGAGTCGCAGCAGCGCACGCCCAAACCACGCCCATATCACGCCTTCATCACGCCTTTCACCGTCGAGTCGTTCCTGCCCGCAACTCCCGGTTGCAAACCTGACGTGTTCCTGCTGCCGTCACTTACACGCTCACCGCGCTGCCTGCCATCTTGGTCACCTCCTCCACCGCCGCCTCCAGCGCACGCCGCCTCTTCTTCTCGACAACACCCGCCGCTATTCACTGCCAACCTCGTTGCGACGTGCAGTGCATCAGAGTACCGCAGCATCTGACTCCTCGTCAATTCATTGACCCCGGTGCCCCTCCACGTCGGCGCACTCGAGCTCGCGCAGCACAGGATCCATCACACGACATAAGCGGCGCTGCACTGGATCGTACGGACTCTTGAGTACTCTCGCTTGCACCACGCTCGCTTCTGACGGCATGCGCGTCCTGCTCGTGGGCGTACTCATTGTCTTGATTTGATACTGTTGACCAGCCCCGTTTGAGAAGCACCAGTCCCCGTGGCCGTAGCCGACTGTCAACACTCATCCTCCAGGCCCGAGCTTCTTCTCTTTTCCTTGACCTCGCTCACTTCTGGTCGGCCCTACGCTTTCAGATATCCTTCAAGCAACCGTGACCATCTCTTCACCTCTTCTGCGACCGCGAACATAACTCACTTTGTCACTTCTTGCACACCCATCGTCTCGAGCCCGTCGTCTCGAGCGTGGGTCTACCGTAGCCATGGCCAACGGCTTTGACCGCCTCGAGCGGCTCTTTGCCTACAAACGCAAAGCCTCACCAGCCTCCAGTGAGCAGGCAAGCCCTGTGATGCGGCCCTCGGAACCCCAGTTTCCATCGCCCTCGTTCATCCGCCCCAAGGCCACTCGAATGGCAGCTCGAGAGGAGGTGCGCCTCAGACAGGCTTATGGACGTTCTCCCTCTGTGCCGGATATTTTGCCCACGCAGCGCCCGCCTCATATGCACGCATACAACACAGGCTCGACCGACAGCTCTTGGCAGTCGAAGCACAATATCTCCAGGTCACCCTCGTGCAACTATCGAAACGCCGCGCGCATTGTCGCAGACCTGCGCGAGTTCCAGTTTCCAAAGCCACCAAGCCGCAATGGTGACGTTTCTCCAGTGTCGTTGACTTTCAAAACCAAGTCTTCTGACATCCCTCGACTGCCGAGTCCTCGGTGCCGCTCACCACTCCACGTCGCCATCCCGCCTGCCAGACCGAGTACGCCTCCATGCTCGGACCCGGAGGACATCGCCTCATTCGAGTCAGCTCTGCGGAATAAGGCACTCCCAAAGATACCCTTTCACAGAGGCCCTCCTACTCCAGAGAACTCCCCTGGCCTGGGCCCCGCGTTAAGAGATCAGCTCAACGATTCAAGATTGACCGACAACATTGACAAGTCGACAATCAAGTCTTCCCAGAATGAAATAAACCAAAGCATCAATCATCAATCCCTCGACGAATCACACAGCCAATCCAGTGCCGCGCCATCCGCACGGCTCTCATTCTGCAGCTCTACGCTGCGAGAGCCTGACTTCAATGAATTCCTCAACCTCAGTGATGATGACATCGCCGAGCTCACACCTGAGAGCCCTGTATTACCCACAGAGGGGGATGCGGAGTTGGAACTGCCGCCCATGGACCTATCAATTTCGTCGTCGCAGCCCATTACTTCGTCACTTCTTACTCTGGCACCGCCGCGTACGAGTCATCCTGCGGCAATTGCTGCCTTTGAGGCGGCGAGAATTGCGAGACGGTATGATTTTGACCTCGTCTACGTCGTCAATCTGTGGCCAGACAACTCGAAGCCCCAGACCGCTAGCTGCAAAGACCAGCGCATGAGTGATGGAGGGTCGAACTCGTCTCAGAAGCCGATGATGGGCCGCTTGCTGGCTGCCCATGGACTACACCATGTTCCCTCCCCTCTTCAAATATCGTCTCTCGTGCACACAACGATCTTGCGCTCAGATGGCTGGATCGAATATCGCAACCAAGAAGCGCAATGTCACGATCTGGCACGCGGCTATGCTTGCGCGTTCTACACAGGCAAGTACACCAGAGGAGGCTCTTCTGGTACCAATAGCCCCGTTTCGGGTGTCCGTTTATCGGAAAAAATCGATCGAGGCATCGTTTTCGCAGCTTATCGAAAGCCCAGAGCCGGGGAAGACAAGCTCGGACGCGCTTTCACCGAAGAAGGCCTCGGGGAGCTCCATGGTGAAGCCGAAGCGTTGGTAGAGATGCTCATAGACATTCACGTGGCGAACAGGCTGCGCCAGACTTTACCATCGAGCTCGGCTTCTGACGAAACGGGGCCGATGCCATTGCAGCAGATGGAACCACTTTGAAGAAATACTACCCATCGACAAAAACGAAAATCAAGACAAGGGTCTGCAACGGCAACATGTTTCCTTATTTCATACAGCCATTGGCATTGTCTGCTGCACTGTGGGAGTGCAGTAGTGCGTCCTCACGGCTGGGTTCTTTATTGGCCGAATTCGGAAGATACCTCGGGCGGTCTATCGATTGCAAAAACAAGAAATGATGATCATGATTACGAAGGCGTTAGGAGTTGCTACAGCCAAGTTCGCCAGCTCCTGGACTCTCTGTTGTAACATAATTGGAGTTGCGCCAGGCTCTCGTTCTCATCAACGAGATGGCAGGATGAATAAGTTGGCAAGGCATGATTTAAGTGGTGGGCACGGGGAGAACCCTATCAAAGATGTATGCAGTTGGAAGATGCAGGGGATAGGAGGCATTTTGCATTGTGCACGCCTCACGTGTCACGGCAGCGCGGACCACATGCAAAGCCACCTAGGTAGCCGGAGCCTCAGTCAAGGCAAAATACACACTGTGAATATCCATGGATTGGCACCGCTTGAGTGGACCGAACACTTCTCAAACCTTTGCGACAACGCTTCACTACCTAACGTTGGCGTCCCACCCTGGTGTTCCAATAGAGCTCGTACGGCAGTGGTACCGGTCAACATGGTGTTGAAGCCAAGGCTACAATTACAAGCGCTGTTGAGCTCAAACGAGTATCCTCGCAAGCATATATTAAGAGAGAAAATTGCCGCGATACAACATAGCCATAATAGCACGATGCAATCTACTCGTGTCAATATGCCATAGGCAGGCGCAGAATCGTTACAGCATACCATTATTGGAAGGTTTATACCAGAGCTAACAGTTTTGTATGTCGTTAACACAGTCACAGGGGCTACAAAACCGTCATAGAACCTCTGTCTTCAAATCCGGGTGGCCCGCTAGGCTTTAATGCATTGATGCCTACCTGTATGGCCTTGGAAGGTCGTTGCATTCGAACGTGGAGGCCAGCTTACACGCAAGACTATCCTTATGCTCTGCCCTCTGCCTTTGGGGCGTTTCAATGAATCGCTTGAGGCTTGAGCGCACGAGAGAAGCATTCGGTTTTATTTCTCTCGTGGTCGTCTGAACAAGCCCTGTACCAAGGCCACGCTTGTTGTAGTCAAATCTCTCCTCCTCGATAGATTTCCCTTCACAACTGTCACAATTAAATTTGTGGCCCGCTTGGGTTTCCCTCATGAACTTGAATACGCCTGCCGTGGCGGTGAATTTGTGACGCCAATGTAGATGGCCAACTGCAGGGACGGTAGAGACTTTCCTGGTCGCTCGCGTGAGCCGTGCCATCGTCGTCTCGCCGGCTCGGCGCGGATTATATAATTCTACTCATGGGTTCGACTTTTGGCGGTGTACGTCTCTTTGACGTCGCCCTCGCTTTCAGGAGGCTCTCACCGAACGCAACAGAGGCGTGACAGCCGCCGACACAGAGGGGTTCGACGAGACAGGCCGTTGCTTTCTCACAATGGCAAGCTTCCAACAACACCGAGGCACCTTGTTCGGCTAGAATTTGCCGCAGCTCGTGTTGCTATGTACGAGTAGCCTGATACGCTGCCTCTTACCAACTCGGCCGTCCTAGTCAAACGGAATTCTTCGCAGCGAATCGCCATGAGCCCGCTTCTTCATCTCCTGAGCGGCGGCAAGGCTGCTGGGGACCTTGATGCCACAGCAGTCTCCCCAACCCACACTCTTATCATGTGTGTGGCCGGAATGGTCTGCGTCATCGGCCTCGTCATCCTCTGCCGCCCTGGCATCGTCCTCGCTCATTCCATCGGCAGCTGGAACCAGAGAGCCAAATAAGAAGTGCTGCATCACCGGCAGTTTGCCCAGCACCTCAGCTACGAACATGCGCCGCATGCCGCCGTCGATCTTCGTCCATGACTTTGCTGATGATATGTCGTCCAGCATGGGGCTGTGCCAACGCAGTCCCTTGACTGTCTTAGTACTGTTAACGAAGCTCACTTGGCCAAGATATAGATAGTCGTAGCCAAACTCTTCTATAGTGAGTTCCTGGTGGATGGAGCGGGGAGTGATGTATGGATGATGAAGAAGTTGAGCCGCGCCGAAGAGGAAGGGTAGGAACTGGTAATCGTCTAATCCCCAGACGCCGTGAGAGCCAGCAGGTTCCAGGTAGTACGTCATCTGAATGTTTCGCATCAGGGTCAAGTACCGAGCGAAGACGCGGAGTACGATGTGCTTAAAGTCGCCCTCGTGTAACAGTCCGAGCTGGTACAGGCAGAGAAGCCATATCATAAAGTTAAGCTCATGGCCAGAGCCGTAGTCGATACGGTTGCGATTGCCAAATGATTGGTTCAAGTACGTAGACGCCTCCGCGATGGCACCTTCGTCCTTCACTCCGAGGGTCTGGTGCCACCTGGATGAATTCTCTTTCGCGAGGTCAATGAATCCCCTGAAGGCCTTATTTCCGAATCGAGAGCCCCCTTGTTCGTCTGGGGGAGACTGGGCAACGAGGTCTTCGGCCTCATCCAGTATCTTCAGTATTGCCTTGACGGCGGCGCTCGCATCGTCCTCCTTGACCGCCGAGTTTGGTGTGTCAACCACTGCTTCAGACAGCCCAAATACCCATGCCTTTATCAAGGCATAGGAAGGAGACGATAGGAATATTTCATGGTCTTTGCGGGAAAGGATGCGCCTCGTTGGAACCTTGAAGGTCCAATTCGTTGTGTCAGGTGGCGATGGCAGCGCGGGAGTCTCGGGCACTGGAGTCTGGCTCGAGGCACTCGGTTGACGCCTACGAGGCTCGAGCTTGGGGATCCTATCCTTGAGGTTTGGGATAGCAGAGGCCGTGTCTTGCGCTGGACGCTTCTGCTCTGGGGCGTGAGAAGCCATGGCGGTTCTCGCGGTCGGGAAGATGGAGGATGAAAGTCACCAAGCGCCTTGGAGAGCTCAATGGCCATAGCTAGGGATACTTTGGCGCCGACTCAGCCCGCGGGGCTCTGCCGTGATTGGCGTCATCGCCTGCAGGGACCCCGCAGGTGCCTCAGTACGGTAGGGCGTGGGGTCTGAGGCTAGCGGGAGCTCTCCAAGCTTCCCGCCTTTCCAGCACAGTATTAGTGAGCCTCCAAGATTCGGTGGCTTGGTCCGCTGCTTTACCCACTGCCCGACAAACTCCAAAGCAAAATTTCAACGTCTGCGACAAGCCCACGAGCCTCGCACCCCGGCAAGGCCACCGACACTCGCTCCAAAATGGCTCCTTCGGCTCAACCAGCAGCGGAGCTCTCTCATTTGCCCAAGGCAGACGGCTCGGCGACTTTTTCTTACTGTGGCTTCACCGTCACCGCCGCGGTGAATGGACCCATTGAGGCTCCTAGACGCGATGAGAATGCGTTTGAAGCGCTCGTGGATGTCATCGTGCGGCCCGCCGCTGGCACTGGAGGTACGCATGGGGTTGCGCATGGTTTCAGTGTCGCTACTTGGACTCTCTAACCCTTCAACAAGGCACTGCCGAGCGCCAGCTGGAGTCGATATTGCAGCCCGCTCTCCGACAGCTCATCCCCGTACGCAGCTTTCCCAGATGCATGATCCAGGTCATACTCCAGGTCATGGAGATGCCAGAGAATGCCTATGCAAATACGAAGCTCTTACTTGCCCAATTGGTGAGACGGCCCCGTCCCGAGGCGTAACAGCTGGCACGTCTTGCTTACCGATGCCACTACTCGCAGAACCTGGCCATCATACCGGCTTTGCTACATGCCGCCATCCTAGGTTTGTTGACTGCTGCAATCCCCCTCAAGACGATTGCCACGGCAGCCACGCTCGCCGTCGGTGTAGAGGGCGGCGACGACGACATTTTAGTAGACCCAGGCATGGCAGAGGCGGACAAGGCGCGGTCCGTTCACGTCCTCGGCTTCACCGCCGATGATGAGCTTCTTCTGGCCGAGAGCGCAGGCTCATTCACGGCCGAAGAGTGGGACAAGGTCCTCCAGACTGGGCAACGCATATGCTGTCGGGACCATGAATCGGATCCTGACACGGCAATGTCAGACGGCGGGCCAGAGTCGCAAAGCATCAAGGCATTTATCCGATCTGTCATGGAAACAAAGACGTCGGCAGATCTCTACTGGAAATGATCTGGACGCGGCCGAATGAGCTTCTCGGAGAGGGCCACACTGCCTCCGAGGTACCGGGGCATGAGGACCCAGGGCCAAATGCAACATCGACTTACTCGCAAGGCCTGCAGAGCATGAAGGGCGATGAAGCATCATCCACCTCACATTCATAACAATACGATCTCAGGAGGCCCGGAGCTAGGCAAAAGTGGAGAGAGCTCAGCCTGAGTGGAAATGAGCCCTCGGGCGACGACACGTTAGGCGAGAGAGCAAGGCCGCCGAAGTGCTGTTGTTGATGTGGTTTCGTTTTCGATTCAAAACAGCAAATAGCGGCGTACTGGCTTGGCAGGCGGTGGCGGGCTGGCTCCAGCCTCGGTGTTTCATCTCGATGTCAGGACGGCCCGGGGCATGTCACAAACCAGCGGCGAAGCTCCTCGAATCACCATCATCTCTGCTGTCGCGGATAGCAGAACAGCAGAACGAGGCAAGAGAGGATACAGAAGTTTGGCTGATGGATCGCTCAAGGCGAAGCGCTATGAGATTACTAGATGAGTGCAAGCACACAGGCAAGCAGCCGCATGCCAGAGGCTATCACGCGTACGCATGACAGCGAGGACATCGAGGGCACCCGTAGTCCTATATTAACGCACGGGAATTGACATGTGATTCGATGCCCAACACAATGGGAGCCGCGTCCACCTGTCTCTCATTGCCCATTTTCGTGCCTACGTAGTACATACATCCAAGCCAGCTGGCGGATTGTCGGTCGGCAGGTCGCCTAAACGTCGAGTTGAGACGGCTCCGCAAATCCACTGCGGCGGGGGCCACCAGCGTCAGTGACCGTCTCACCAGCACAACTTTGGCGGCCGAGACCCGTCTGGGCAATAATGCAGCGAACAAGACTGTCCCCAGTCTGCTGTGTTTTAATGCCACGGCCATGGGGATGCTACCACGCAAATGGCTGGCGGTGGGGCTCATCTTTCTCGGGAGGCACATTGGCGAAACGGGCGGATGACAGGCGTCTCAGGTCTCCAATCTGCAGCTTCCCCGTAACAAGGTGCTAGCAAAGCCAGGCTGGGACGCCCAGCCCGCAGACCTATGGCGGCGGGCTTCCCGTGGCGCGCAACATGACACGGCGGCCCGCGCGGGTGGAGCTCCGCCGCTTGAGACTCTCCCCTGTAGCCTGTGGCCCAGAGATGTACCTCGTACGAGCATACGAGGGCGGGCCTGGCAGTCAGGAGATAGATGGCTGTCATGGCGGTGCTACTTAAACAGAGCCGTCTCAGCTTCGGCTAGTGGGAGGAGACCGTCCTGGTTCGTCGTTGCTGTCGTTGAGAGCAAAGGTCCGCCGTCGAGGTCGAAGCAGAGCTCTGGTAGTTCTCGCAGATTGCCGGGTGTTGTCGTCCTCTGCGTTGCGTCGTCGTCCGTCTTCTTTTGCATGGTTTTTCCTGCCGCACATTTGTTTATTGCCTTATTGAGTTCTGGCACTGGGCACTTCTTGCTGTTATATTATTCGCTTGCTCGAACAGCGCGTTCTTGTTGCTGGTCATCGGTTCCTGCCTTGGCTTCCTGCCTTCGTGCCCGAGACCAGGTGTCGACGCGGAGCAACTACCGCCCGCACATACGGACTCCAGGCTGGACAAATCCTTCTCTGCAACTCTAGACTCGGCATCTGTCATTTTCTCCCATCGTGGGCCGTCACATCTCGATATCACCTCAGCCAGCATTGATTTGCTGCAGCTGTGCCACGTGCGGCCAGTCGTCTGCGGCCAGCGTCTCTCGCCGCACCCAACGGCTTCGAGAATCACCAATCATCGCAAGATCCCGTCTCCCGGTTCTCTGTCCGGCCCCCCCGCGGTCCGGCCATCGCCAGCCACGACGAGTCCAGGCGAGGAGGCCTTAGGCCGTGCGAGGATAGGCGCGAGAAACACTGCAGGTGAGATGGCAGCCTTTTCGTGGAACATGGAGGGGGAACCTCAGCAGGAGCTTGCTGTGACGGTGGCTTGCAGCAGTGTGGTCAGGGTCGCATTGGGCTAGCCCAGACTCTCCGGCAAATCATCCAGAACGCGGAAATACGAGTGCTGACTCTGATGGAAAACAGGCGGTGCGTCCTTCGATACGAAATCGCCCAGCAGCCCGCTCGCGAGCTGTACATACGCTTTCCGCAGCGCGACGGAAGCCTAGAAGACGTGCGCCGACAGCTGCAGGACCAACGCTGCCGGACGTCATTAGCATTCGCCCACGTGTAGCCCGCAGCGTCAAGGGTTCAATTCTGCTGCCGCTCGGTGCTCGCAGCGCTCGGTGCTTCGGGCGGCTCGGTCATTGGTCTCGGTCATTGGCTGTCCCGCCACGCTTTGCCGGATTTGTCAACAGCCAAGGTACGCCGCTGCGCTCACACCCTCTCCTCAGCCGCCATGGCCTCCGTACCAGTCTCGTCGCCCACTGCTCTCCACCCGGCTCTTGGGGGCGTCCAGGATGGCGTTCCCCCGGCCGCCACGGGGAAGAATAAAAGCACCGTGTCCGGCCGTCCCAGGACCTCGAGCGCTGCTCACCACTTGTCTGTGAACACGGCCAAGGCCACCCGGAGTGCGGATGACCCGTGCACCCCGTCGTCTGCCGTTCCCGCCCTAGGAGGAACCTCCTCCTCGTCGCTGGACTCGCTCGGAGCTTCGTCGCGAGCTTCCCAGCCGGCTCCTGGCCACGGCCACCGCCGCAGTGCCCCCTCCCACGATTCGATCCCGCGACAGACAATTATAAAGGCGCTCGCCTCCGTCGCCCGCAAGAACAAGCCTGAGGCCCTTTCTCTCGACAACATGCTGGCCGCCCAGAACACCTCTGGGGGCGGTGCGCCCGGCTCGGCTGCGTCCTCTCAAAGGCTCGCCGAAGCGTTGAACGACTTGGCAAGGAAGCAGTCCACACCGTCCACAGCCTTGACCGCTATTCAATCGCCATGCTTCTACCACGAGAGATTCGACGACGCTGTGGACATTGCAAAGGTCCTAGAAGAGATCAAGAACGACGAGTCCATGTCGCACTCCCGCCTGGTCCAGACCGCCACGGGCGTCCGCGAGGTCTCTAAGCAGCTCCAGCGCCGGCCCATCAAGCGCGCGGTCCGGAATGTCATGATTGTCACAAAGGCTCGCGACAACCAGCTGGTCCATCTCACGCGCGAGCTCGCCACGTGGCTCCTACGGACCCCACGTTATGGATCCGACGTTGGCGTCAATGTGTACGTCGACGCCAAGTTGCGCAACTCGTGGCGCTTTAATGCGACCGGCATCCTTCAGGAAGATGAGCGCTTCGAGCACATGTTACGGTACTGGACGCCAGACTTGTGTTGGAGCCAACCTGAAAAGTTCGACCTCGTCCTGACCCTGGGCGGCGACGGCACGGTTCTGTTCACGTCGTGGCTTTTCCAGCGAGTCGTCCCTCCGGTCCTGTCCTTCAGCCTCGGAAGCCTCGGGTTCATGACCACATTCGAGTTCGAAAAGTACAAGGAGCACCTAAATCGGGTCATGGGCGATGACGGGATGAAGATCAACTTGCGCATGCGCTTCACGTGCACAGTTTGGCGGCACGAGTCTAGGGGGCATCAGATGGACGAGGGCGAGCAGTTCGAGGTCCTCAATGAGCTGGTCATTGATCGCGGGCCATCACCTTACGTCTCTAACCTCGAGCTGTATGGCGACGACGAACTCCTCACCGTTGTTCAAGCCGACGGCTGCATCTTCTCCACGCCCACGGGCTCGACAGCCTACTCGCTCTCCGCCGGCGGCTCTCTCGTGCACCCAGACATCCCCGCCATCCTCTTGACGCCCATTTGCCCCCACACGCTATCCTTCCGCCCAATGGTCCTCTCCGACACGATGGCACTCCGCGTTGCAGTTCCGCGGAACTCCCGGGCCACGGCTTACTGTGCATTTGACGGAAAAGGCCGCATCGAACTCCGCCAAGGGGACCATGTCACAATCACTGCGTCGCAATATCCGTTCCCCACCGTCACTCGCACCGACACCGAGTGGTTTGACAGCGTAAGCCGCACCCTGCGATGGAACATCCGTGCGGCGGCGCAAAAGCCTTTTGATTCCACATCGGCGGATGGAGTCGCATCCCAAGGTGACAACGGCGACAACTGCTGGGACATCGACACGGATAGCGCCTACTACCCCAGCGAGGAAGGAAGTGTTAGTGCCAGTCCAATAAGACGGCAAATGAGCATGCTGGGGCTGTGAATGGCCTGCCTGCTCTCTGCAAATGCTCTTCTGTCCGATTTAGATTTAGAGTTTTTCGGACTTCTTACCTTCTTCATTTTTTTTTATTTGGTTGTGGGCGTTTATTGAGCATAGGGCGGCGAGAATTTTATAACGAGAACATGAACCCCATCCGCTTGGATACATAGATGGGCATCTTTTCTACAACGAGCCCACCACCACATGGACACAATATACCTTAAATTTTCAAACCCTCCACCTATTCGACTCGACTGGGCTCCTTATGAACGTGTTTGTCTCACGCAGATCTGCCATTACGGGTCCCCTTAAGCGAGTGCAAAAACCAAGGTGAACAATTGTTTTAAGCTGTTTCATCTGCCGCTGAGTAGGTATTTGTAGAAGCCGCAACAATGCCGAGTCGCATATCAGCTTTTCGCAGGTTCGCCCAATATCAAAAAGCAATATATATCCAACACCAGGCCCCTCTGCAGGCAGATCAAAACAGAACCGTTGATCGTGATAGAAAGCATATATCCCTTGCAACCTCCCAACGCGAAGAGGATTGCAGAATCATCATCGAGGCTCGATGCCGACTGTTGTTACAGCGCGAGGCAGATACATCTACTCCCTGCGCAGATCCGGCATCATTGAGCCAGGAGAGCCTGGGATAAGGCCCCCTTTCCCCTAGACAGTGCGAGGGTCTCACCTCCAAGCTCCTTGGCTGAGGGACAATAGTCCTGCGACGCAGTCCATGTCTCCCTTCTTGCTGGGGCTCACAACGCCTCGCATGAATCTTTCCACCTCATCATCACGGGATGAGGGAGCTTTGTTCCCCGAATCCTCGAAAATCTCAATGGCGCCCTTTGACGCCCCCAACGACCTCGACGGTGCCGTGTTAGCTCGGTTGCCCAACAAGCCCGGCCGCTTGTTCTCTTGAAGAGCCCGTCCGGGCCGGCGGGGGTTGTGAGTCTTGGAGGGTGGACCAGCAGGCAGGGGTCGTCGGCGGGGGTTGCCATGCTGACCACCATCCTCGTCTGGGCTCCAGTTCTCCTTGTCCGAGTCGGTCGGCGATACAAGCATGGCAACCTTGACCTTCCCATTCAGCTTCTCCGGTAGAGGAGCTTGTTCAAACCCCGCTCCAACCTTCTCCAAGCGAGCATACGTTGACTGTGTCCGGCTGAACTTGGCCTTCTTGGCCTGGCGAGCCTGTTGAGGCTTCAAGACAGGCGCATTTCGCTTGCTCGCGCTGGGTTGCAAAAGCCCGCTCGAAGAACGCAGCAAGCTGATGGCCGCTATGGCAGATCCGTTGGATTCGTTCTCGGCCTGGGCGGTAAGCTCATCCCGCGGCTCAGAATCAGCGCATGATTCCCAGGCGTGGACGTCTCGAGATCTTCCTCGGACGAGCCTTGGGGGGAGAGAGCTGGTAAGGGCTGAGATGGGAGGTAAGGTGATGGACGGGAGAGCGCTGTGGCTTCGTTGAAGACCTGAACGGCGTATATGGGGAAACTCGGGCAGTGTGGAAGACGGCCGAGGGGGGATCGCACGCGTCGGTGAGTGCTGATTAGACACCAGCTCGGCCTTGCCTTCCAGCGACAGCGAAAGCCTGACGTGCGAACGAGACCTCTTCGCGTTATGCGTCGTGTCAGACGAGCAAGAGGACGGAGGGAAAGATTCGGGGCTGCAACGATTGTCAATCTCACGCCTCAGCCATGGTGTGGCGTATGACTTACTTGGGAGAGTCGTCGCCGCCGCGCCTGAGTGTAGACGGTGTTGAGAAGGAACTGCCAAGATTCCATCGATTGGCAAGGTAGCCCACTGAGCTTGAGAACGAGTGAACCATTGCCTCGAGCCCTTCTTGGGACCGTTGCGACGACGGCGCCTCCTGACTCTGTGGCGGCGTCGAGTCTGGCTGACTATCTTGGCTTCCAGCTATCGCCGTGGCCGTACCAGGGACGGCTTGTTCGTGCTCGGAGTTGGCGAGCTTGACCGACGGGGAGACCTCAGCAGGATTGAACGCTTGCGAGCCTGTAGGGTCGGAAGCAGGGCAAGACGCATCGTTGTCGGTGTTGGCACCGCGAGACGAAATTGGGTCCGACGAGACATTGTGCATGCCGCCGTACCTCAGAGCCGCGAGCTCCTCTGGCGTCAGTGGACGCGACTTTCGGCGGTCGTTTTGTCGTCGGTTCTGGAACCAAATCTGCTCGCCAATGGTGGTTAGAAGCCCACTTCACAATTGAGACCAGACGCGTCGACGGGGGGGCTATCAACGGGTGCCACGGACCTGAACTTCCTTCTCGTTGAGCGAGACGCGATTGACAATCTCGAGACGCGCCTGCTTGTCCGGCTTGGGATTGGCTTTGTAAGCCTCTTCGAGAAGCATCTTGTCCTTGGCACTAGATCGCAGCAATCATCCTTGGGTCAGCTGGGAGGTGCCATTGGGCAGTGCCACGTGAATGGGGATCTTGGACGGGCATACGCGGTACGCTTCCTCTTTCCCTTGGGGTGCTTCTCGCCGTCTGCACCCAGCCCGGACGAGAGCGTGTCGTCGAGCTGCGGCAAGCTCTGTGAAATTGTGGAGGAATCGTGGTGACTGGGAGACGAGCTGGGCGCGTGCCGCTCAGAAGAGCCGTCGGGGGACGGCGTTGGAGAGGCGTTCGACATGGCGGCGAGGATGGTAGCGAGGGACGAGTCACGACAGAAGATGCATCACAAGCGTCGACGCGGTCGGGGGCGCGGAGGATGAGAAGGGGGGAGGAAGGATGATAACAAAGCGAGGAGGAAGCTGTTCACGACAGCTGGTACGTACACGACGTGTGGTGCCCCGAGAAAAGACGTGTAGGTACGGGCGAGGCGTGCGACGTGGAGAGGAGGAATGGGCCGCAGAGAAGAGAGGCCGTTGCGGGCTGGGGGGCCCCTCCACTCGAGAGGTGATGCTTCCGCGTTGTCCCAATTACGGCAAATCACGTCGCGCGCAGAGGCGTTGCCGTGTCCCGAATAGGAAACATGTCAACACGCGTCCCAAACTCGCACGTGCAGGGGTTTGATTGATTTTAAACAACCTCCTCCACCGCCTCGGGCTCGACGCATCCAACGAATGCTTGGAACGGGTGCCTTTGTTGATTGAGCAGGCATCCGGGCAGCACTGCGTCGGCGTTGGCGTCGCAGGAGAGGCCGCATGTGCGGTGCTGCATCCAGTCCCATTGCATGGACCCTGCTGTGTACCCGAGCTCGTCGATCAACGCGTCGCGCAAGTCGACCTGTTCGTAATTGAGCACCCACAGCTCCACTCCGTACAATCGCACTTCGTGCTCCGACTTAACGAAGTCTGCCTCTCCAAAGCCCCTGCCAAGTGCAAGGCGTTGAGTCGCCCTGAAAAGCGTACCGGAAGGGCCTTCATGTTCGGGCATCCGTCTCTGGCTGCCCTCCACTCGCCTCCAACTGCCCTTGCGCACTTCCTCCATACCTGTCCAGAACGCGCCAAGCCCACCGAGGCAGGCCATCGGCCAGCCGAGACTGTAGGGCGAGAGACGAGAGGCACAGTTACGCGCCGTCGTCCACCCATCGCCGAATAAGTCAGAGATGGCGATGAGAGGGCAGATCAAGGCGGCTGCGGCTATCTTGATCCGGTGTGACACCGGGACACCCAGTGAATGATACAAGATTCTACGGTAGCGCCAAGATCCCATCGGTGTGCTTCGTTTTCGACGGCCTGGGCAGCTTTCAGAGTGTCCTCGCTGTTACATGGCTCGTCGATGAGCGGGCTATCAGAGCGGGCAAGAACTCTAACCAAGAATGATGACCGTCGGGAGAATAAAGTTCGGCTGGCTGAATGGGTCGGTGCAAAGCCATCTTGCTGCGAGGGCGATCCGTAGTTCCACAGCATGGGCGAGAAGGATGGATACTTCACTATTGGTGGGGGAAGCTGGCTTTATCATGAGACCAGCCAGGTGATAATTATGTGCTGTGCTATACCCACGGAGCACCGAGTGAATGATGGTCCGTCTTCCGCTTTGCCGAATAGATGATAGTGCGATGTTTCTTGGGGTTTTTTGTTTGAATTGGGGTCCATGGCGACCATCCCATAAGCTCACGGGCCACCATTCCTTGTAGACTTGGCCATGGTAAACACTACGAGATATGCTATGTGCTGATCCGCCCACAGAGCACAGCGACACGCTGATTGCCCTGGTAATTACGGTGCTTCTGCAAGACGACCAAGTGCTGATTTCGAGCACACACAACAAACCTCGTTACACTGCCATCGTAATGCAGCGGCAACGATGCCACGCCGAGACGGTATAGGGTAGTCGGCAATGGCCTAGGCGCACTGGACAGACCTGGCACACGCATGGACCTACGCACCAAGGTCGTCACGGCAGCTGATGCATCATGGTTGTGGTGAATGTCAGTTTTGGTGCTTAGTCTAACTACGTTTCTGGTTGCTGCTCTTTCGCAGCGGAGCCGCGACATCTACCCCAAGCGAGGTCCGCGGGCAAGCTTCCGCCCCTCTTCAGTCAACGCTCTTGTAAACCTAAGAATTTCCGTCTTGTATCATCAATGGTCATGGCGGTCTGCTCATGTGCCGCACCCAGATTGCAAATCACCTTGTCCCACTGGAGCAGCCGCTGATCCCTCCGACCAGCAACTCCGTGTTTTGTGTCGAGTCATCTACAGATCCTCGTCCTCGTCGTTGTCTGGCAGAGGAAGCTGAGCGGCCTGGTCCATCTCGGCCTGGTACTGCTTGAGGAGGGCCTCGTCGACCTGGGCGGTGGGAGGAGCCAGGGCGGGGGCGGCAACGAACTCCTGCATTCAAAGTCAATAGAGTGTCACTTCCAATCAAAACCAGGGAATACGAACAAGCGCAGGGTTTCCGACCAGCTTGCGAGCAAGCCACAGGAAGGGCTTCTCGAAGTTGTAGTTGGACTTGGCGGAGATGTCGTAGTACTGCAGGTTCTTCTTGCGGTGGAAGGTGATGGTCTTGGCCTTGACCTTTCGCTCCTTCACATCGACCTTGTTGCCGCAGAGGACGATGGGGATGTTCTCGCAGACGCGGACGAGGTCACCTATGGGAAGAGTTAGAGTTGGTGCCTTTATGCTTCGGGACGGGTCTGGGTGCGGACGCACGGTGCCAGTTGGGGACGTTCTTGTAGGTGATGCGGGAGGTGACGTCGAACATGATGATGCCGCACTGGCCGTTGATGTAGTAGCCGTCGCGCAGACCACCGAACTTCTCCTGGCCGGCGGTATCCCACACGTCGAACTGGATCTGGCCGAAGTTCTGCGACGCTTAGCGCTCTGCCCCGTCAGGGGTCGGGGGTTTGGTCAACGTACGGTGGTGAAGCCCAGAGGGTGAACCTCGACACCGAGGGTAGCCATGTACTTCTTCTCGAACTCGCCAGTCAAGTGACGCTTGACGAAGGTGGTCTACAGAGCGAGGACACGTTAGTCCGACGTCCAATTCCATCGCGAGCGGCCGTCTTCCAGCGAGGTGGGGCAGTTGACGCCGTAGGCTGAGGCGCAACGAAGCCCGCGCGACGCAGTCTTGACATACCTTGCCGGTGCCACCGTCGCCGACAAGCACGAGCTTGAAGGTGGGAGTCTGCTGCTCAGCCATCTTGGCGAATCGACGTCGGAGCGAAGAGTCTCGGGTGATGTAAACAAGCGGGGTGCTGGATGCGTGGGGTTGTTAGCCTTGGAACGACGGCTGTTGTCAGGCGACGGCAATCGGATCGCGGGTCGAGAGGAGCTCGTACGACACTGCGGGAGCAGAGGGACGGGGCAGGGAGGAGAGGAGAGAAGAGGGGAGGCTGGCGACGATACCTTTGGGGGGTTCTCCCTGGCGTGAGATGGACGGTGTAGAGGCGAACTTGGAGTCCAGTCAGCCAGCTGCGTGTTTTGAAAGGCGGCGGGGAACTTGGACCAGGGCACCTTTCAAGCGAAAAATTCAGTCTCCTGGGGGGTGGGCTTCTGCACGTGATGTCAACGCTGCAGCTCCCAATCAGGGAACAGGGGTATGCGCGGCGCGAAAAAACGTCACCGCCTTCCGCATGGCGCCGATTCATGTTGCTGCGCGTAAAATGGAGCGATTAATGTGGCACCATACCTTTACTGTGGAGGCCAGCTGCAGACTGCCGTCAATTTTTCCTAGCGTGTGCTGTCATCAGGCACCGCTAATGGCACCCTGATCCTACCGCTGCGTTGCTCGACAGCTCGGACAGCTCCCTGGAACTCACTCCCCGGCCACTGGGCTGGGCTGGGCTGGGCTGGGCCGGGCCTCCAGAGGCTCCGTAGGAGGCCCCCCCTTACTATCCCTTGCTACCGTTGCCACCGGAACTGATGCCTAACGAATCCCAAACGCTGTTCTTGCCGCTCATGACATGCACAGGAGGGCAGGAAACGTCAACTTTTGAGTTGTCCGCCACCGGAGCCTGACTCTTCCGTATCACCTATTACAAATGCGTGACCAGCCCAAACCCGATGCCAGCCAACCTTCACAACTGTCGGGTGCTGACTTGACGTCAAACAAACCACCGGCAGCACACGTAAATGGTTAAAAAAATCCACCTGAGTATATCACAGGGGAAGGATGTGGCAGCCCAACAGCCCTCGGCCGCCCCAGTCTCGGGTTGGTGTTAGTGTCAGGCGCAGTTCCTGTCGCTGTGCTGGGCCCGCCGCTCGTGATACTCTGATGAAGATGTTTTGCTGGGCAATGTCAGATGCCAGATCATTCGTTGTGGCAGGGCCGCAAACTCACCCCCTCGTTGCCCTGAACGCACTCGGCAACCTTCTTCAGGTTGTCATTGTTGGACTTGTTGACGTATCCGAAGACGCGAATCTCATCTCCCGCTTTCAACCCGGCGCGCTCGGCCGGGCCCCCAGCAGCTACACTATTAACTGTGGCGAATGGTTCTTGCAACACCTCTGGCTGCGAGTCTGGCAGTGCGGGCACTGTTGAGCCAGTGCCGGGAGCCGGCTCGTCATCGGCAAGACTCGCGAAGTGCTCGTGGAGATACTTCTCGATGTTTGCCATGAGCTCCTTGTAATCGTTTCTCAACCTGATAATCCGCGCTCTGGTAGTTCGAACTGTCACCCAGTCAATGGAAATGCCCCGCCCGTCATTACGGGTCACGTACTCTGGGCAACGTCGATGTCTGCACGAGGGAAGCCGTCCCGTGTAAGAAGTGGCGTCTCCATGTCCACCCCATGCTGAATGCTAGTCAGCCTCAGATGCTTCCTCCATAAAGTATTCTATTGCGAGATTTACCGAGTCGAGAACGCCACCGAGTGCCTTGAGCTCTGCCTCGGTGTCATCTTTCTTGCGTTGAAGCTCTCCAAAGCTCAAGTGCCCCGCAACGCCGTTGGTTGTCGCAGTGCTCGTAGGCCCTGAGGGGACAGTCGGTGCATGAAGAGTGTCCATATTTAAAGGGTGGCTCGTGCTGTTGGGAAGCGTTGCACGAGAGAAAGTAAGGTATGAAACTTCAAAGGCTCTCGTTTCGGGCGCCCGCTGAAGGTCCTCAAGGCAGGCAAAGTGGTCGTCATTGGACCCTGTGTTGGAGGGGCAGGCTCCCGCCCCATGCGATGGAACGCGCAGTGCAGTCGCTGAGAAGCTGCCGCAGCCCACCAATGACAGGTTCCCAACGCTAGTGTGCTGTGCCTGTGGACCGTGCGCCAAACCATCCCGCTACAAAGCTTCCGGCATGCGGCGACGTCACTTTTCCACCGTCCGTTGTTTTCTTCCGTCTCGCTTTGCTCAACCACGTCGCGACAACCGCGACGCCGACGACTGCGACTCCAGCCCGCCATGGCGTCCAAGGTGGATGCTCGACTGTTGAAGTCGACCAAGTTTCCGCCTGAGTTCAACCAAAAGGTGGACATGACCAAGGTCAATCTCCAGGTGATGAAAAAGTTCGTGGTCCGCCGAAGTAAATGACTGCTCCAATGCTCGCGTGCTAATCTGCTGTTGCAGATGGATTGCAAACCAGATCACAAACGTCCTAGGAAACGAAGATGATGTGCTGATTGAGCTCTGCGTCAATCTCCTCGAGGCATCCCGACACGTTCGTTCACCTTCAAGGCTCCAACCCAGACGAGGGCTGAATGCTGACTGCTTGCGATCTAGCCTGATATCAAGGCCATGCAAATCCAGCTCACTGGCTTTCTCGACAAAGACACGGCTTCATTTTGCAAGGAACTCTGGAATCTGTTGCTGAGCGCCCAATCTAGCCCGCAGGGCGTACCCAAGGAGCTTCTAGAAGCGAAGAAGCTCGAACTCATGCAGACAAAGGTAACTTGGGATGCATACGAAATCGAAATAAAGTCGCTGACGCATGGTATGTCCAGATGGACGCCGATCGAGCCGCAGAGGACGCTCGTCGAAATCGCCAAGCGCCAGCCTTCGACGAACGGGAGCGCCGAGACCGACCACAGCACGCAGATTCCTGGCACGCACAAGGTCGACGTGGGGATCGAGCATTTGGAAGCCGTGGCAGGGGTGGTTATGGCCGCGGTGGACAGCGATCACCCTCACCTGGACCTCGAGGGCGTGGCTCTCGAGACGCGTATGGCATCGACAGCTACGTTCCGCAGCCACGACGGGGTCACGACCAGTTTCCGCGGCGGGGCCGAGGCCGGTCACCTTCTGGTAAATCGCCCTCTCGTTCACGTTCTCGAGGTCGTGGTCGCAGTTCCTCGAGCGATAGGTCGCGGTCCCCCACGCCAACGCGTCGCAGAAACTCCCCAGGTCGACCTCAGCATGCGAGGCACAGACCTCATCATCCGGAAGCTGCTTCGCGTCGACGTCGCAATGGCAGTCGAAGCCGCTCCCCACTCCACCGTTGGTCACTACCCGCTCCTCTGCTTTGACGCCACAGTCACTGACTTCTCGTACAGAAGCCCGGCCATCCCGCTCTCGTAGTCGCAGTCTGAGTCGCAGCCGGAGTACCAGCCGCAGCCGGAGCATCAGCCGCAGCATCAGCCGCAGCCACAGCCTGAGCCGAAGTCGCAGTCGGAGTCGCAGCAGCCGCCGCAGCCGCAGCATCGATCGCCATAGACATGCGGGACGCCGCAGCCGCAGCCGCAGCCATAGCCGACGCCGCAGCCATGGCCGAAACTCACCATCTCGGAGCCGTCAGCGGGATTCACCTGTGAACAGAGGTCGGAAGCGACGCTACAGCAGCAGCTCTGATGGATCTGCCTCTGGACGCCGGCACGGGCGAGGCAGACGTGTTCGTGGTGGGGATGGATGGTCTCGCGGAGCCAGACAAGAACCCACCGGACGGAGGCGTAACAGCTCATCCGAATCCTCACGCTCACCAATTCGTGGCAAGTCCGCTGATGTTTCGGAAGATACTCGCGCTGAATCCCCTAAACCGATTGCGTCCATTGAGAAAGATGACGTCGAGGTGGATACCTCCTAAGCGACGGAGGGAGAGGCAATTGCCTCTCAACTGTGGTCGACACTGACCGACCGGGGAGATGCAGGCCAAAATGGCCGCTCTGAAGGAGACACGCTCTACAAAGGACGCCCAGAGCGGGTTCCAGGCTAAGAAGCTCCCACAGACAGATTCTCTGCAGATGGAGAAAGACTTACGAGAAAAGCTTTTGAAGATGAGATCCTCGAAACAGTACATCTAGCTCTAGTGGACAAGGCTGATTTTGTTTGATTGCGAGGCGTCAAGGTCACTTCCAATTGCGCCTCTATTTCGTCCCGCTCAACCATTGTGGTTCATCTTGTGCATGGTACAAGATCGATTTAAACTGGCATGGTAAGAACTCAGCACACTAAAAGGCATATGTGTACGAAGCACGATGAGACGACGTGGACGGACTACGTTACAGTGTAATACGGATTTAGGCAGGAGACTACTGCCCAATACAAAAGCAAGATAAGACATGCCATTGCACACATGTGTAATTGAGTGCAACCTCGTGCAATATGCTTCATTGTTTTCATCTCCCGATACTAACATTGTGTGCCCTGGATATGTAGCATTTGACGGTTGCGTGTTCGTAGTGCCAGCCATGACCTTCCGCGCCGATCGGCCGCCGCCCCACAACAAAGCCTCTGGTGGGTTCGTCCATCCCCACGCCTCAACCTCGCCTTGACACCACTCTCCGAAACGCCTCCAAGCATCGAAAGACCCGCGCGCCACATCGTCGCCAGCAGCAGCGAAGGCCGTCTACGAGGCGGCGCGTTATCTACTGGCGGCGGACGAGCGAATGGCAGACAGCAAGCAGGGCAGCGCCCCCAGCGCGACGCCGACGATGGCGGAATACAAGAAATCACAGGCGCGCGTGCGGGAGCTGATTGAGCGGCGGCGGGCCCAAGAGAGAAAACTGGTAAATATCGAGGGGTACATGGCGCGAGTCACACATACTGACGAGGAATCAGGCGCAGCTGGAGGAGAGCATTGCGTCCAAGGAGTCGGCCTACCTGGACAGCACGCCCGCTGGAAACATCATCACCGGGTTTGACAACTACATGAAGGGGGCAAGCGGCGCCGCGGCGCAGCGGCGTCGCACGGGGCCCATGGAGCAGAATCGCGTCTTCTCACGGTCTTCGGTATCGTATCGACCTAACAACGGGGTATGCACATGCGATCCAGCCCGCATCGAAAGGGAGCCTTGTTATTGATGGTAGATTTCTAGGACTCATCAACGCCGGGATCCACGCCTGCGTCGCACGCGCCGACACCAATGTCTGCTTCTTTCCGTGACAGCGGATCCGCGCACCCAACTCCGTCGTCGGCGACGGGCAACAAGGGCTCGACCAAGTCAAAGAAGAAGGAAGCGGAGGAGAGTGAGGGAGACTCGCAGACGAACAAGAAGCGGACCAATTTCGGAGCATCTAGGAAGTAGTGCTGGGACTGCGGCGGCGGAGTCCTGTCTCACCTGTTCCACCACCTGTTCAGTGGCCTGAACCGTTGAAGCCAGGCTACTGGACCTCGATTCACTGCACCCGGGCTGTTCATACGCTTAGAGCACCCAACAGCAGCATCGCCCCCAACAAGCCCGCCGACTGATGTCAAGAGCCGAGTGGGCCCGGTACGCTGGCTTCTCGCCACAGCCTTTCTCCCAGCAGGCCCCAAGGCCACGGGCGTGATCCCCGGCCCTGGATCCAAAGATCTGCCGCGAGACGGGCTAGCATCACCAGGCGGGTGCTGTGATTACAAGCCAAAGGAGTCGTCTCGGGGGTGATCCATCCTCGGGTTCTGGGCTTGGATGCGACGAGCTTTCTTTGCTGCATGTTGCGTGCATTTTTGACTTTCGCGGGAGTGAGAGGCGAGAGGCGTGTGGTGTTATGTTTCTCTTTGAGTTTGCCATTTGTTTCAGCTGCGCTTCCAACACCTTGCTCAACGCTGGATTCTTGTTGTTGATGGCATCTTCATCCATCCGCAAGTTTCGGGAAAGCTGCATGGCTATCTGGCAAGCCGCAGCACCGACCTAGTTGAGGCAGAACATGGAATTGGGGATGATATCGGCGTTGGGATTATGGCTGCATTGCCAGCACGTCTTAGAGACTCGGACGGCTGATGCAGTGGCGTTTGGTCGTGGATATTTGGAATGATCAGGCGCTGGATGTACGACGCGACAGATCGTGAATGTATTTATCCGTCGCAATTTTGTTCCTCGGACACCAAGATCCCCCGTGTCCAGATAGTGTGAAACTCTTTAGGAGAGATGTTGATATTGCAACAACGACTCGGTTCGGGTTGGGGGACAATTCGTCGGCGTGCACGAAGCCTTTGGTCAATTTGATGCGGCTTGCTTGTCTTGATAACTCACGTTGTAGAGCACGGGCTAATCACCTAGGATATAACCCGACGAGCCACTAGTCCGCGGATGTAGTGCCGATACGGCGCGGTGCTTTGCATATCAAGCCGGTGACATAATACTCGGTCGCATGCCTGGCACCGACTATCAGGTTCTTCCTCTTTATATGCATTGGTGGCGAACCCTGTTGTCGGAGTGGGCTTTGCCTTCTGTGTTGCCGTCCTTGGCTGCTGCGGTAACACAGTCAAGATTGAAGCGCCCGCTGGAGCTCACGTATTATGGGGCAACGGAAAAGGATCTTCACTCTGATTTATTTACGATTGGTCCAGTAGGGGAATATGAGGCTTTAATCCAGACCATGAATATGTTCAAAAGTAGTAATACTTGTTCAATGTAATCTCTGGCATAGGTAACATTACAGACATAAAAAGGTTCCCATTACGATCCATCGTTCGCTCCGGCGGCGACAGCTCCTCATAACGCCAGAGTACAAACGGCATCTTAACCATTAGCTGACCCCGGTTTGCAATCTGTTCCGGAAAGGCAAGACTGATACTTGAAGGTTCCACATTTGTTCTTGACCTCTCCTCCGTTCCACATGCACTTTTCCTGAATGGCTGCGAACGCCGGAACACAGAGGGCATCGACCCGAGCACCCAGCTCATTGTCACTAACGGAACCACCCTGTCCGAAAAGGCACTTGCAGTCCTCGGGCGCATTGTCCGCCGTCTCGAACCAAGCCCAGTAAACCATGTCTCTGATGGGTCGCCAGAAGTCTACTAAGTCACTATGGGGACAACCGACCTTGATCTTTTTCCTCGCGTCTGATTTGCAGGCGCGGGCAAAGTCGTCTTTTTTTGCTCCGCAGATGTAGAGGTTACCGCCTCCAGACGGCTTGACGCCTTGGGTCGGATAGCAAGAGGGTTCTAATATTTGCGTTCCGACTTGGCTGCTCGTCATGGTGGCGGTTGCGTCGGGACAGACGGTTGTTGCCTTGCCGGAATATGTCGTTACGATCTGGCCGTGCATCTTGCCATCATTGCACGTGCAATACGGAGCCAGGCTATAGCTATATAATAAGAGTTGAGAAGTTAGTTCAAGATGTCCCTTTTCTGACCGTCATGCCGGGGACATGTAATGATGCTCTTTGCTTACCTTGACTCCATTCTGCAGGAAGTAACAGCAACCCCGGTCTGCTTCGATTTCATAGTGATGCTGATGGTTTTGGTCGGCATCGTCGAATACGTGCATGCCTTGTCGCCGTCCCCCGACATGGTAGGGTAATTACCGCTAGTCATGCCACCGTCACTCTTAGCGCTCGAGCAGTGGCAGAAGGCGGACGGCTCGGCATTTGGTTTGCCGTCGAATCCGTCACCGTAGGTGTTGCGGAAACATTGCGGAGGGATAACTTTCGGCAGCCCGTTTTCAAGGTCCTTTAGGATCTTCTGTTGCGCGTCGGACCAGTCTTTGTCAAAGTGACCCTCGATCACCTCTTCGGCCCACATGACGCAAGGGCAGTTTTTGTTTTTACCCTGGGTATGAAAGGTTAGATATAAGGAAGAAGCGGGGGATGAATCGGAGGCAGGGGAAAAGAGTCAACTTACCTCTGCTGTGCAGACTTTGTCTTCGCCCTTGCAGTCCGGATCGTCACAGGCTGGCTTTAGGGGGAATCAGCAATGAGCGGGGGCCATGGTGAAGGGAATCGTTATAGTCGAGAAAAACACCTACCGAGTTCTCGTCAACAGTAGCTGATGGATTACACGAAGCAGTGGATGTTGCAGTCGTCTTCTGTGTCTTAGTTTTTTGATCGCCTTTCCCATCCGGATGCTCCTTCGAACTCCCAAATTGGCCGTCGTCAAAGACGTACTTGTGAGCCACCCCGACCACAGCCTTAGTCACGTCCGTCCAAATCCCAGCCACGGCCGCGGCAGCCACCATGATGGCGAATTTGTTCCTCTGAGCCTGCGTCTTGAGGACCTGGACGGCGGCAGCCATGATCTGTGGTGCGCTGTCTGCGAGCTCGAGGACGAAACCGTCCCATTCTGCTGGGTTGATGAGTGCGAGAGCTCTGTCGTCCTGGGCCGCTCCTTGCAAGGAATTGATCATGCAACTCATGCCTGAAAGAGAGGGAGGGCAGAAGTCAGTACTGTCATTCTTGTTTTTAAGATGTTGGGGGGAGGGGGAATATGCTGGGAAGTCAAAGCTCACCATCGCGTTTACTCTTCTTGGCCGGGGCTCCGCAAGATGCAGCAGCTCCTTTGATTAGGGTCGCCAGCTCTTCTTGGATCGAATCGGCCATGAGGACCGTGACATCGCCGACTCCAACCCCGTCCGACGCCGCGGTTGCAGTGGCGACAGACAGCTGCTGCTTAACTACAGTCGTTGTCTTAACATTGTTAACAGTGGCGGTACTAGTCGTTTCCGTCAGGTAGTCTGTGTTGACACCGATCCACTGCCAATCTTCTAATTAGCCTCGTCCTGTGAAGGTATCGCAAACGGTTAAAGATGATGGAAAGTTCCGGAATGGAATACCTTTGTAGAACTGCCCTCCATGGTGAGGTACTGAGTGTCCACGCCGATAGGGGCCCCATAGACTTGATGAATCTCAATGTCACCATCACGCTTCGCCATCGTCATGGAAGCAGCCGTGATCTGCGGCTGTTGAGCGTGTGCCAAACCCAATAGGGCGGCGCCCAAAGGTAGTGTCATTTGCCAATACATGGCTGCTGTGGGATTGTGGGGTAGCCAACTTGTGCGCGTTGGTAAACAATCTGAAAACTCAGGGACATCTTTATCATTTGAATGGGCGAGCGTAGATACTTATCCTGGTCAGTGTAGGGAAGACTGCTGAGGGATGTTACTGTGCCGTTGTGACAAATATCCGGCAATTGCACTGTTGCTGTTCCGCCGGTAAATTTTAGCCAGTCGTACGATTGCTTTGCCGCTGTTGGATGTACGCTTTCGCAAGGCGCAGAAGTACGAGGGGATGAAACTCATACTTGGGGGCCAACCTGCTGCGGAATTGAGGCTGTACACCTCACGCTACCTCAACCAACACGAGACATGGCGGCATTCGAGTTTGTCCTCTGAGATGGGGAATGACACTGCTGAGAAGGAGAGTGCCGTTCTTTGGTGCAGCCGGTCCAATTCTTGAGTCGCTGCTTACATTGCACCCGACAAGAGACCAGTAGAAATGGAAAGAGACCAATAGAAATGTAGCATACCCAGGATAACTCCTGCATCTGTTGGCCTCTCGGTGGTTAAGCGCTCATGGGGATCCTAGGATCACTAGACTCAGTTCCTAACCTGACTCCTGCATCTGTTGGCCCCCCACTCCCGGTGGCCAGGCACTCACAGAGGTCCTACGTTTTAATTTAGATTAACTGATGTATTGACTGCATGCCCATGCAGGATCACCAGACTCACTTCCATACTTTCCTACGTCTGTTGGCCCCCCCGGTGGCCAGGCACTCACAGAGGTCCTACGTTTTAATTTAGACCAACTGACGTATTGACTGCTTGCTCATGTAGAGATCACCAGGATCACTTCCATACTTGACCCCTGCGTCTGTTGGCCCCCCCAGCTGGTTGGGCGTTCGCAGATATCGTACGTTCCAATTGAAAGCAGGTGAATTCTTCAAGGCACCGCCCCCAATGTGTGAGTCGCAACCAGGCTGCCGTCCTGCGGCGGTGCCTCGTGTAAGCCAACAGGGCGATTGCCAAGTCTGCCTCTACGGGCCACAAAGCACTTGGCTATAGATCTATTGCATTTTTCTTAATAACTTACCCCTCCCGCTGGCTTCATTCTTTTCAGTGTAGTTCGACTAGGTAACGAGACCTTAACTTCTTCTACCAATATACTTTCCCGAGTTATGGCTTCCTTCAGCTTTCTCAACCCGAAGTTTTCAGCTCTGCTGCTTACATTAATGCTTCTATTTACGCAGCAATGCCGTGCTGGATACGCTATTCAGAGTGACTGGTAAGTTCGTTTAAGACTTGATCTTCCTTGTGTGATGAATAAGTGAACCCTCTCTGACAGAAGTCTAGTAAGCTATCAACCGTCCTTTACATGAGCAATAGTTTTGAATGCTCACATCACCAGGCTCCGATGTTCAACGCGCCTTTCTTGAAAAAGGCTTCGCGTCTGCTGCTGACCTTGCTTCGATTGGTGCGCGATATGCGGCGAACCCGGGACTCAACCCCGCCGCGACTCGAGTATTTGGATATTTGTTCGGTACCGATCACCTTGCCATAAAGCAATCGGCTGTGAGATGTACGTTTCTTGCTGGTGGAAATTCCGTTCCTTTCGCCCCAACAGACCCTTTTGTCTGACTAGAATTACACAGTGGACCTGGAAGGCGTATCGGAAAATGCAAAACCTGTCCAAGGCGAACCCAAAGGAGAAAAGGGCACTAATACCGACGTTGTAAGTCTCCATACTTGTTGATAGGTGAATAGGTGATTTTTACCAGCTGGAGTACTGACGAAGCCTGTCAGCTAGTCTTTTGCACGCTTGGTCGCCTGAAAGAGGGAAAAGCCCCGGATGGCTCTAAAAGAATCTTTGATGCATGTGAGAATGCCTTGAAGCACTTCCCCCCAAACCCCCTCCTTGGCGCTCAAGAAAGTTCCATTGCTAAGAAGGATTCAACCTCAATCTTCAGTGAACAAGGAGTTTCTCAAAGACAAGTTTGATTGCGCGAGAGCCATGGCGTGGACGACCATCCCAAACCTTAGGGTAGAATCCCACAAGCCAGACACTATACAGATCTGCCCTTGGTTCCTCGACTATGCCATGAAGCAGGATGTCCAGTTCCAAAGTCAGTTCAAGGCTGGTAAAATGGTTTCTATGATTGATACTTTCGACCTGGATAAAATTGTAGCTTGGATAATGTATACTCCTATTGATTTGTTCCAGCTGTTTGACAAGGTCATGGTTCATGAGGTGAGAACCCAACTTAGTTGCACGTCTGCAATGCATAACTGACCTAGGATAAAAGCTATCACATACACGACGAGGCGGGAGGACAACAGACGTTGGAGGTTATGACGGCTATGGTATGTTTTCGGGGCGTATGCTGTTCTTCATTGGGACAAAAGAGGGCTAACGCCATATTTACTAGGCTGGAAGAACTGTCGCAAGTTAGCTGCCCAGACGGAGAGTATTCCGCCTGATCCTCCGAACAAAAACGCCGGTAAGTTTCTATCGAACCTTTTACTTTCCTTTTATAAATTCTGATACCTCTTCTTAGATAGTCTCGCTCTATTTGCTTCTATCTCTGGACTGATAGACAAGGGCGGGAAGGTGAACGAAGATGGTACATTTGAAAGAGGCGCCGGACACGCGACTAAGAGGAGTACTTTGATTCTTGACGAAAACGGCGAGCTGGCGCCAGTGCCTGCCGGGGTGAAAAAACCGGCTCTGCATTTCGACGCCTTAAGCCTAAAGGGACGATCGCTTTTTTGATGTTATTTTAATACCTCAATAGTTACTTTTTATGACTTGCTCTCCCTATAGAAGGTCTTATAGTGTTCTAAAAGCTTTCTCAAGCACTTGTGAATTAAGATACGTATTCGCGGAACCCCTCTAGTGGGATTCATTGTTCCACGGTATTACTCGGCGGATAATAGTACATGGCAATGTCTCCTCTCGCGTCGAGGCGGCGGCAGGGAAAGGAAGAATAAGCTCAAAATGAGAAGGACGCGTTACCTTCTTGATCATCTCCCAAAAAGTGCATTCGCGTAGTGTATATACCTCGGCCTCGTGCGGGTAAAACATCTCCACCTCAACTCTCAGCCACTCAAGTCCTTCCATGGCCGCCAGAGCCTCCCAAACAGCTGCCCATAATATCGCATCCTTGCTAAATCCGTCGAAGGAGGGAGGGTGGGCGAGAGTCCAGTTAAGGTTGATCTGGGAAATGCTAGCGACATGAGCGGCCGGAAGACGTTTAGGCATAACCGCAAGGGCTTCCTCAGCAAACGAGAAGTCGAATAAGGTCTCTTGATAAAGAAGATGTATGCATTCAAAGTAGCTTAATAACATAAGTTAGTAGAAGGAGGTGGATAGACGGGAGAGGAGATATACATCTTTTTGCACGCTAATACAAGCGATATATGGTCGCATTGGATCTCTGTCTCACGGTTACAGCACAGAGCAGAGTGAGCACCCCATTCGAAGTGATCATTTGGGTCCCATTTCAAGCATTCGCTGCTGCGAAGCCTCCTGGACGATATATATTTCAAATATTTTTTGCCACCGCGAATCCTCCGCTGCGTTGAAGGTCCCTGCGGGAAGACATGAACCACATGCCCACGGAAGTACGTCTCCCAGATCATCTGACGTAGCTCCGGGGGGAGCTGGCCGTAAAGAGGTGACGCATCCTGCTTTTTAGCCCTGTGAGGTGAGATGGGCTTCGGCGGGAGAAAAGGCACTAGCTTGCGAGCGTTGGTGTAGAGCTTGTGGTAGCTGAGAGACGGCGCCATTGCGGTGGTTGCACATTGGAGGGGGGTGAAGGTGCCAAGTGAGGTGAGCGGGTGCGGCTGTTCTATATATACACACGTCGCGCTACATAGACTGCGTCGTTATACTACGTACGTTTTTTTTCTGCCCCCCCGCATGTGTTAACAGTGCAATGTTTGCGGCGCAGCCGTTACGACCTCGGACCAACATAGGAGTACGGGTACAAGTATGCTTCGTTGGGTATTACAGCCAACGATGATGGTGCCTTGCGCTCCTGCAAGGCTTGTGGGTCCCGTTCGCGGGGGCCAAGGCCCAAAACCAATTAGGTGCTAGCGCATCAACGGTAAGCTGCGGTGCAGCTCAAGCTCTATAAGTGAGAGAGGGGAGAGCTGGTACGGCCAGCTGTCCCATCGCGCGAATGTCTCTGCTCATCCGCCTCCCTCAATCCCTAGAGCCGTTCATCATCATTTGACCTTGCCCACGATGACCGTCCGAGCCGCGCACTTTACCCCTGAGGTGTTGCTCTCAGCGCCTCGTCGATCGGCCGGTATTCCCAATTCGAGTGGCGAGCTTGTGCTGTACACCGTATGTGAAACCAAAGCTTTGGGACGAGCCGCTGAAGCTCCGCAGGACCGCGATGGATTGCTGGCTGATGTGCTGTTAGGTGTCGTCATATTCCTTTGAAACACACTCCAAGTCGTCTTCCATCCGTGTGTTGAATATCAAGAATGGCACATCTCATGTCGTCACTGAGGATGTTGGAGCCAGTGACCCCCTTTGGATCGGCGAGAAGGACATCCTGTACCTCAAGCCTGCTGAGAATGGATGCACCATGATCATGTCGCAGAATCTGGACGACTCCGAGTACGTCGGCCGCTCACACGGTCTAGCCCACGCCCTCGCCTGCTCTGCTTAAGCTGACCGACTCTTCAGAGCGCACATGATTCATTACTTGGCCGGAAGCATTTCTAGCCCCAAGGCCAAGAAGCTGCCATCCGGAAAGGTAGCCCTCTGCTGTGTGGCCTCGACAACCCCCAAGGGGGAAATGTACTGGCCACCGGCTGAGCCAAAGACTCATTCGACTGCCAAGATCTACACATCGCTCTTTGTCCGCCACTGGGACACGTGGAACACCGAGAACGAGAGCTCCCTCTGGTATGGCCAGCTGGCCAAGATGGATGGCAAATGGACCCTCGAAAGCCCGGGATTCACAAACCTCCTTGCTGGCACCGGTTTGAGCTCCCCTGTGCCCCCATTTGGTGGTGCGGGAGACTTTGACCTCTCTGCCAGTGGAATCTGCTTTGTTGCCAAAGACCCGGAGCTCAACCCTGCGAGGTATACCAAGACGGACCTCTACTACGTCCCGATCAAGTCCTTCGTTGAGAAGCCCGCCGCTCCCCAGATCGTCAAGACCGGGAAGCTGCGAGGATACAGCATTGCCCCGACCTTCTCCAGTGATGGAAAGAAAATCGCCTTTGCTCGGATGAAAAGTGACCAATATGAGACTGACAAGGCGAGGCTTCTGCTCATTCCCGATGTCCACGACCTGAGCAACGTGCAAGAGTTCTACGAGACCGCTGATGGCGAGGGCGGCTGGGACCTGAAGCCAGACTGGATCACGTGGAGCCACGATGGCAAGGAGCTCTATGTTGCAGCTGAGAAGCATGCCAGAGTTATGCTGTGGAAGTTGCCTTCATCTCCTCTTCAAGCAAAGCAACATCCCGAGGCGATCCACGAGGACGGCTGCGTAGGCGAAGCGAAGCTTCTCGGACATGGCCCTTCTCTCCTCATCACCACGAGGTCCCGGGTTGAGAGCTCGAACTATGCAATCCTTGATCCATCCACGAAGAAACTAACCCAGGTCTCGTCCAGCTCAAAGAACGGCAAGTCGTTCGGCCTCAGCAGGTCGCAATCCGACGAGATATGGTATCCTGGCTCAGCGGGCTACGACAACCACGCTCTCATTACCAAACCATCCAACTTCGACTCCTCGAAGAAATATCCGCTCGCACTCTTGATCCACGGGGGTCCGCAGTCGGCCTGGATGGATGACTGGGGTACCAGATGGAACCCCTCCATCTTCGCTGAACAGGGCTACGTAACTGTATCTCCAAACCCGACAGGCAGCACCGGCTATGGCCAGAAGCACACGGATGACATCACGTGTAACTGGGGCGGCAATCCATACGACGACATTGTCAAGTGCTTCGAGTACCTGGAGAAGGAAGTGAGCTATGTGGACACAACGCGAGCGGTCGCCCTGGGGGCTTCCTTCGGAGGCTACATGATCAGTGAGTTGACTGAGGGTTGCGATACGGATCTTTGCTAAAGAGTACCGCAGACTGGATCCAGGGCCACGACCTCGGTCGCAAATTCAAAGCCTTGGTCTGCCACGACGGCATCTACTCTACTCAGAACATGTGGTCCACCGAGGAGCTATTCTTCCCGGAGCACGATTTTGGTGGCACCATATGGGATAACAGAGAAATGTACAACAAATGGGACCCGTCACGTCACCTTCACAACTGGGCAACGCCGGAGCTGGTAAGTGTTTGAATCCATCTCACGGCTCGACACGGTAGGCTGACAGATGTGGTAGGTGATCCACAATGACCTCGACTACCGTCTGCCCGTGTCTGAAGGTTTAGCCGCTTTCAATGTGCTGCAGGCGCGAGGTGTACCGAGCAAGTTGATCACGTTCCCGGACGAGAATCATGTAAGCCAAGATCTCCCCGTTTTGGGCTGCACCGACTGAATGCTGACCGTGCTTCAGTGGATGATCAAGCACGAGAACGGTTTGGTATGGTACCGTGAGGTTCTTAATTGGATCAATAAATACAGCGGAATCGCAGACGAGAAGAATGTGTAGGCCTGAGGCTTCAGACATGGCTTGGATAAGCGATTGTCCGAATTACAGGCAGACTCATCGGCGACGTTGGCAGACTGTTGCATCCTGTATCCCGCAACGAGATAAAATTGGCCCTACGTTCTGGACAGAACCTCGTTGAATTCCCGCACGCTGGAAGTGACATTGACTTAAAAAGGCTCGAGACCTGAGAGCTTGGTCCGTGCGAAGTGCGAAGAGTTTGCTAGTTTACACTGTACTGCCTCCACTTGCGAGTGAAGTCTCGAGGCGCCGCGCTCGCCCGTGTCTAATTCCTCCAAGGCTAGCAACACGACGACCCTGGCAACCTCTTCGACTTGGACGGTACGTTTACCGCGAGCCAGGACACGACGAAAGCTGGCCGCTCAATCCCTCGTATCCGGCGCTACATCCTAGCGAGCATGCGCTGCGAGTGCTCTCGGCGAACCATCCGATGAAGCTCACGTTTGCGACGGCATCGGCACGAGCAGCGGCAGCTTAGCTACCAACACCACACCCAGCCTGACCAGACCCGCACCATGTCCGGACAGTCGGCAATCTTCCACGCCCTGCTGCGGCCCGTGGTCCTGCAGATGCTGCGCGCGACGGGGTACCACTCGACCAAGGGCGCGGTGCTCGACACGCTGACCGACATGGCGGCTCGGTACATGCTGACGCTGTGCCAGACGACCGCCGCCCACGCGATACACAACCATGGCGACGCGGGCGACTACACGGTCGTGGACGTGCGCATCGCGCTGCAGGACGTGGGTGCCATCCTGCCGGACAAGCGCGTCACGGAGCAGACGTGGAAGGGCGAGGAGGACACGCGCGGCGTCGAGGAGTTTCTGCAGTGGTTCTCGGGCCCGCGCATGAAGGAGCTCATGGAGATGGGCAAAGGAGACGGAGAGTCTGACGCGACGGATTACCTGAGCGGTGAGTCTGCCCCCCCCTGCGTCCTTCTGTTTGCCCCGAGGCAGCCTCTCGCGAGAAACATCCCGCTGACCGTTAACGCCGCAGCCTTGACGAAGAAGCACAGCAAAACAGGCGACGACACCAAATGGCACGGAACCATCCTCGGCAAACCCCTCGACGCGGTGAGCGAGATCCAGGTCGAGGGCGGGTCCGTGACGAGCATCGAGGAATGGATCATGCAGCGCAGCGCGGCGTACTTCGCGCCGCGGCTCGTCGACGACGAAGAACCCGCGCAGACAAACGGCGGCGACCACCCCTCGCCGTCCGCCAGCTCCGGCCTTAGCTCGGTGGGAGACCGGCTGGACGTCCAGGACATGGACATGACGTAGGAGTCGGGCGATGAGCGGCGCGCCCTGCCCACGCCGCCCCTCCTCGGTGACATCCGAGCTGCTCGGGTGACCTGCGAGAAAGCGGCGGTGGTTCTTTAACGAGCGAGCTGGAGATACTTGAAGTTTTTTTTTTACCCTGAGATATGCATAGCGCTGGCGTTCTGGACGGAGGCGGAAGAAGAGGGATTCGGTTCGAGACATGGGGTGCTTTGGAAGAAACGCTGCCCTACTTGTGCAGCTTATCAAGAAGCTGGTTTGTACTGCAAAAACTCTCGGTGAGAGATGAATATGGTAGTTACTTGCTTCTTGCATACGGTAATATCGCTAAAGCAATTACGCCACAAACCTGGCTGTTCAGTACAGCCATCTGCAAGTCTTTTGTACGCGATGAATTATGTACTGGGTGCCGTCACTACAGGAAGAATTTGCCGACTTTCTAGGGCGAATTCTTGCGGGCTCTTGCAAGTCGAACCAGGTGGGAAGTCGATATACTGGAGTGTCTATGCCTCGTCTATTATACATTGCCCGGTCATCATGGCGACCTCTGTCGGTCTTCTATGGTACAAAATCCCTTCGCTGTCTAGTTCTTGGCTTTGGCGGTCTTTCTCGGAGCCAGCAGCTCATACACGCCCATCTGTCTCGCCACCTCGACAAGCGCCCTCCTCTTGTCGTCGTAGGCGCCGTCTTCCGGCCAGTACCGCTTCTGCAGCAGTTCGTACAGCGCCTCGCCCCTCTTGGCGCCCTCGAGGCGGTCCGGGTCGCCGTCCGCCCACGCGAGCAGCTCGCGGTCCATCTCGCGCTTGGCGAGCATGAGGCGCTTGCGCTGCGGCGCCGAGTCCCACGCGAGCTTCGTGGTGCCGAGGACGAGCTCCATGGCGAGCGTCTCGGGGGGCAGGAACCTGAAGACGTCCTTTAGGGCGGTGAGGGCGACGAGGAACCCGGCGTGGTCCTTGAGGCGGCGGAAGGTGTGGAGCACCTTGCGGGCGAGCTGGCCGTCGATTCCGTCGGGCTCGAAGACGCTTTTGAACATGATGGTCTCGGCGAACAGGCGGCGCGCGGCGTCCGTCTCCTCCCCGATCGTCTCGGGCGAGATGACGTGCAGACGGTTGACACCCAACGTCTTCCACAAGGCGCTGAAGGTGTAGGGGTCGGGAGAAACTCCCCTCTCCGTCACAAGAGTCTGATACAGCGCCAGCGCTTCATATGGCTGACCCGCCTGGATATGTGACTCAAGAAGTTGATTCATCATGAACGCATCTGGACTGATCTCGGCGTCCCTGAAAGCGTCCCACAGAGCCTCCAGCTTGCCATGAAGGTCTCGCAGGCGATAGTTCTCGGCCAGCAGAGAAAAGGTCTCGATGGTTGCTCTCGGCCAGGGGGCAGTTCCAGGGTTACCAGCCGCCGCAGCCTTACCGCCGGCCGTCTTCCTGGCACGAACGAAGCCGATCCGTGATTCGATCATGTCCCACGCCAGCTGGTCCGCCTTTTCGAGATCGTCGGCACCACCTGATCGTTGCCAGGCGCCGATGAGGCCGTTGAGGTGGATTGGCGCCGCTTCCACTCCCTTTCGGCGCATGAATTCGACCACGCTGAAAGCGCCGTCCAGGTCGCCAGCGCCGATCAGCCTCTTGAGCCACTTGCCCAGGAAGAACTTGTTTGCGACGACTGAGGGCATATACTTTTGCTGCTTCAAATCGATTTGCCCGTCGCTCATCATATCGACAAAGGCATACAGAGCATTCTCTGTTTGGTTCGTCGTGAGGAAGTACGATACCGCCTGGTCGTAATCTGAGAGCTTCATCTCCTTGCCCAACAGCTCTCTCATCCGTCGGTACGCTGTCCATGCCTTTTCTTGGCTCTCTGGTGTGCCCTGCTCAGACCAGGTCCGAATGAGTGGCAGCATGATCCGCGCGTTCAGGCGCTTCGCGAGGAGCTTGTTGACGGCCCGTTCCGCCTGCTCCATGTCTCCGACCCGGCAGTACATGCGCACGCCTAGCTCCCAAAAGTCCTGGAAAGTTTCGGACTTTTCATCGCCCAAGGTGCTCATGCAGCGCTTCCAATTGTCGATTGCCTTGGACTCCCACCCGTCGACGAACACCGCCTCAATCGTCAGGAGTTGTTGCGAAGGGCTGAGGGTGACTCTTGCCTCGCTCATGTCCCTTGCGAGCATGGACACATGGGACAGTCGGTGAACATTTATGGACTCATCTGCTGAGAACACCGTCCAAAGAAGGTCCCATACACCGATAGGTACGTGGCTCCAGCCATGGGCGAGAGCCATCCTGGCGGCATGGTAGGATTTGTAGACCGACGACACGCTCTTCTTGGTGACGCCTGCCTCTCGGCGCACTTCGCGGAAGACACGTGCCAGGACGTCGTTCAGTCTGCTGATCTTTCTGCGCTGGTTCGGAGTCCAGGGCTTGTCCGGGATCTGTGGTGGTGATGCCCTCAGTCGTCCACCCTCATCGAGGACCGACAGCTCTGGTAGATCTTGTCGCAACTCCTCCAGTATCTCTTTTGGCAGGTCTGCACCAGCCGCTTCGATCTCCTGGTCTATTGATTCGGTGTACGCCTGCATCTTGGCCATCATCTTCTCTAGGTCGTCGGCGGATGCTATCGTGTCCATGCTACCTCCCATCTCGCGCATGACGGTCTGGAAGGCATCCTTCTCTTCTTGTGTTTCAAGGGCACCTTTGATTTCGAACAGAGCCTCTTTCAGCTCTGAACCGTCGAGCCGGCTCAACGAGTCCCCGAAAGCCTGCTCGTCAGGCAGTTCGGTGCGCCTCTGATCATTTTGCTCAAAGTACCGTACGGAGAAGCCTCCGTCCTGCCCACTATCCTTTGCATTTTGGAGCTCTTGAATCCCCTGCAGGTACTGCTGCAGTTCTGGTTTGCTCGGCCGGCGCGCGGTGCCGTTGGTCGTTCGCGGTGGCGGCTTGGACTTGGCTCTTCGAGCGGCTTGCGAGCTGTAGGCTGCGCTCCAGGGCTGCGGAGCTTGCCGTTGGAGGTTATAGAGGCAGGACCGGCATATTGGACCGCTTCGACTTCGGAGGTCGAAAAGCAGCGGCCTGCAAGGCATGCTTTGGCGCGGTACTGGCGTGATTTGCTGCGCGCAAAGATCTAGAGCTTTGACATGCCCCTGTAAAGAGTCGCGAAGACGGCCGAACAGAAGTTATGGTTGCTGCACTATCGATAAGACCGCTGGAATGAGTTTCGAGCCGCTGTTCTGCAGCGCTGCAAACCCCACCGCCTACCAATTTTGGTTGCTCGACGAACCAAGATCCGGCAGAAAATTAATTTTTGTAACCTTCTCTGGCTGGCTTGCGACCTCAGCCAAGATACCCCCATTGCAGGCCGACACCAAGATGTCCAATTCGACGCCCGAGTACCTGCGCTTCACAGGCCACCGGGCATTTACCCGGCGCCTCGTCATCTCAACGCTCACCGGCAAGCCTGTCCACATCTCCAAGATCCGAAGCACGTCGCCGACGAACCCCGGCCTCGCCCCTCATGAGATCTCCTTCCTGCGGCTCCTCGAGGCCATCAGCAATGGCAGCTCGATGCAGATTTCGTACTCGGGAACCACAATGACATACCATCCCGGGTTGATCGCTGGCACGATCGCGGGCCAGGGCGCAACCGAGGGCGACGTTATCGAACACAACATCCCGGATACCTGCACGAGGGGCGTCACATACTTCCTGCTGCCGCTGTGCCTCCTCGCTCCCTTCTCGAAAGCCCATATGAACGTACGCTTCTCCGGCTCAGGCGTCATTACCTCGGCTACCGAGACGGGCGACGTCTCCGTCGACACATTCCGCACCGCCATCCTCCCTCTCTTCGGCCTGTTTGGCATTCCTCCCGCCAGGATCGAGCTGAGGGTATTGCAAAGATCATGCGCCGGCCCGGGCGGCAAGGGCGGCGGCGGTTGCGTCGAGCTGAGGTTTGCGAGCCAGGTGCGACTGCCCAAGACGTTGCATTTGAACCGCAACGCTGGCCGGATAAAGAGGATACGAGGCGTCGCGTACTGCACAGGCGTCTCGGCGTCGAACAACGCTCGCATGATCCACTCTGCGCGCGAGGTGCTGAACCCTCTCGTCTCCGATGTCCACATCGCTGCGCAGTATGATCAGGCGCCACTCGTACCGACAGACAAGGCTGGGAGCAAGCGGCGGCTGGGCATTGGCTTCGGCCTGAGCCTCGTGGCAGAGTCCAGCTCCGTGGGCGTTATATACTCGGCAGACGTGGTGGTTCCACCGTCGGGTGGCCAGGTGCCGGAAGAAATTGGAAAAAAATGCGCGTATCAACTGCTGGAGGCGATCGCGCAAGGAGGCTGCGTGAGTCAAGTGTCTGCCAGCACGATGCTGATACTCATGGCCATGGGGTCGGAAGACGTTGGGCGGTTACGAATAGGCAAGGAAGTCATCGGCACAGAAGAGTCGGTGGGGCTGGCAAGAGACCTGAGGACATTTGGCGCCAGCAGTTGGGGATTGAGGGACGTCGACGACGAGACGGGAGACATCATCATTTCAGTCAAGGGTACTGGCGTTGGTAACGTAGGCAGGAAGATAGCGTGAGGTCCGCAAGAGACTATTTTCAAGTTCACAAATTGGGAGCGGTGTCATGACCTCGCCTCGTTGTCGCATTACCTTGCCATTGTTCTAGTCCTATCTATTGGGACGTCGTGGCCGAGGCTGCGCGGCGGCAGCAGCAGCACCTCGCCGTCGGGCTTGTAAGGCCGCCACCGTAGCTCCGTAGCTAATGGTCTGCAGCGAGTGCGCAGCCGTCCGCTCGAGGTCTATAGCCGCCGACATGATAGACTGAAGAATGTGGTACTCGCTCAGGACCGCGTTTCCCGAAGCCATTATGTCCGACAGGTGTGTTCTCGGCGAATCGTCGTTTGTGGGCTCCTGCAGCATCGATTCGGACTCTCCCGTCCCGTTACCCTGGCCTCCCTGTGAGGAAGCAACGGCTCCCATTTCAATGCCGTCCGTCTCGTCCAATGCCGTACTCGGCGCATCTCTCAGAACACCTCGTTCCTCCGCATCTAGATCCTCCGTTGAGCGCGCAGTCACCATCTCCTGCACCGGATCGGGCAGCAAGGGGCGGAATGTCTTGAGCGTGACGCGCAGCCTCTCTCGCTGCGTGTGTACTGTTAACATCAAGCACTGCGCGGCTAAAATGACCACATCCGCCAGCAAGTAGTACAGCCTGTAAGTCGGAGGCCTCTGCCCGATGAAGTCGATGATGAGTCCTCCGTGTTGGTATCCTCGATGGAAGTCGGGTCCTGCCGGTAGGGAGCCAAACAAGTGTAACAGCACGCAGACAGCGTTGGGTATAACGACAAGCAGGACGTGAACGCGACTGGCCGGCATGAGAAAAGGGAACGACTCGTCCTTGGGCGTGAGATACATGTACTGGCCCGTCGCTCGCAGCAAGAACCGGAACATGGAGCACCTAGGATAGCGAGAGCTGTCAGCGCATGGACATGACATTTGACGGAGCTTTGCGTACTCCATATAATACAAGGCGCTCAGTTCCGCAAACACGACGAGATCGAGCGTTCTAAGTAGGTGGGTGATGAACGCCAGCTTCTTCACGAGCCCAGGGTTCCGTTTCTTCTTGCTCTTCTTCCTACGCTGCCGCCGAGGGTCGGAGCGAGACCCAGAGCGCTCAGGTGACTCGCCATTGTTGTTGAGGGCCTCGTCCGGATTCAGGACCGGAGCATCGTGCAGCTCTGCCTCTCCCGGAGGTTGGGGGTCTTGGCTCCGGGCTGTCCAGGATGGCGAGGGATCATGGCTCATATTTGGCTCTCGTCATCTGCGCTGGACGAGCCTGCTCTGCATTGAAGCAGCCTGAGCTCAAGAGGTGATTGTCATGGGAGTCGTGGCTGGGGTGATGCTTGGCCAAGCTCGCATGCTGGTGCGGTGGGTTCGGGTGCGTGTCAAGCCGCGCTTGGGTAGGTGACGTGCGCTGATGCTATCGATCGCCAGCCAGCCGCATGTGGCCAGGCGGACCGGCGCGCAGGATCAATACTAAATCCGATAGCGGCGGGTGCGGGCGGGCTCTGGTGCGCATGGTCCTAAACACCCCACCTTGGCATGTGGTGTGCCAAAAAGTCCATCGCAAGTGACTCAGCCAGCCAAAACGCACCGAGGGGCAGCTTCTCCGTTTCCACCCTCCCTTTGGCATGCTCCCAAGTCGACTACAGGGTGCGCAGAAACAATGACGACCTCGAGCGCCGCCCCCGCGGGGGACCTCCCCACCCAGATCCTGCAGAAGTTGGCGACGCAGAGCCCAATCCAGTCCGTCGATGCCTTCCCCGCCGTCCCCTTCCAGGAGCTCAAGGGCGCCCTCGACCGGCTGGGCTCGCGGTCGATGATCACCTACGAGACCATTGAGCGCGAGGAGGCCATCCTGGAACCCGAGGCGGAGCAGATTGCTGCCCATGGAAGCCACGAAGCCCGCGTCTTCGAGGCCCTGAAGCAGGCCATGGAGGGCCTGACGGTTCAGGAGCTGGAGAAGGCCATTGGCGACAAGAACGTGACGAAACTGGGTCAGGGCAAGGCCTTCAGGGAGAAGTGGATTTCCAAGAGCAAGGACGGAAAGCTGGTCGCTACTGTACGTTCTACGCCGCGATGAAGGACTGGCGATGCCCTCGAGCCATCGTGCTGACCGCGGGACCAATAGGCCGATTCGATCGAGGATGTCACTCGCGCACAGCTGCAAAAAATCAAGGAGACGCGAACTGGCGATGCCAAGGTCATCAACGACCTCAAGAAGCGCAAGCTCATTCGCATGCAGAAGATCATCACCTTCAAGATCGACAAGGCGTCCAAATTCGCGCTCGAGATCCAGAAGGAGGAGACGGACTTGACGGCCGACATGATCGCCTCTGGCGCTTGGAAGACGGCCACCTTCAAGCCTTACAATTTCAACGCGCTTGGATCTGACCAGAACGCCGGCGCTCTGCATCCGCTGAACAAGGTGCGGCACGAGTTCCGCCAAATCTTCTTCGAGATGGGCTTCGAGGAGATGCCGACGAACAAGTTCGTCGAGACGGGCTTCTGGAACTTCGACGCCCTCTTCGTCCCGCAACAACATCCGGCTCGAGACCTCCAGGATACCTTCTACATCTCGGACCCCAAGGTCGGCGAGAAGCCGCGGCCGCAGGGCGAGGGCCAGGACACGGAGGCCTACTGGAACAACGTCCGGGAGGTGCACCAGGACGGCAAATACGGGTCCATTGGCTACAGATACCCCTGGGCGGCAGACGAGTCTCTGAAGCTGGTGCTGCGAACGCACACCACGTCCATCTCCGCCGCCATGCTGCACAAGCTTGCAGCGACCAAGGGCCCCGACGGGCGACCGATGCCGGCGAGATACTTTTCGATCGATCGTGTCTTCCGCAACGAAACGGTCGACGCCACGCATCTCGCCGAGTTCCACCAGGTCGAGGGTGTCATTGCTGATTACGGCCTGTCTCTGGGCGGTCTCATGGAGTTCATGGAGATTTTCTTCAACAAGATGGGCATCACAGACCTCAAATTCAAGCCGGCGTACAACCCGTACACAGAACCCAGCATGGAGATTTTCAGCTACCACAAGGGCCTGAACAAGCTGGTGGAGATTGGCAACAGCGGCATGTTCCGACCGGAAATGCTCGAGGCCATGGGCCTGCCCAAGGACATGCGGGTGTTTGGGTGGGGGCTGAGTCTGGAGCGGCCGACAATGATCAAGTACAAGATCTCGAACATCCGAGAGCTGCTGGGCCACAAGGTAGACTTGGGCTTCATTGAGCGGAACGCTGCGGTGAGACTAGAGAAGGAGTAGCGGGCGACGTCAGTCACGACGTCCGGCGACGGGAGCATCATGTAGACAAAAGATGAATGAGACTTGATGACTGATTGGACGAGAGGCGAGGGATCTGATGTAGATAACCGGGTGTCCAGCGTAATTCCGATTTTGTGAAAGATTGATACGGCCAACATGTCTTATTTCTGACGTGCCGAAGCCCGGCGCCGATTGTGGGGGACGCAGGGACTTTCCGATGGCCCCACCGTGATCTGAGTCCGGGAGGTGGATCCGAGTCGTTCGTGAGAATCGACGCCACGGACCACCGATGACGCGGGGACGATGGCCATGTGCGTCCATGTGCGATGCATTGACGCGCCGCGGTCGAGGGACGGACGAACAGACCGATAGGCAGCCAGGCACATTGAATCGCAGCGCGCCAACGGCTCGAGCCTCGATGGCGGCGAGGGGCCTGGACTCCCGGCTGGTATCGAGCTTCTGCGCTTGACGCCAGGTGCCGGGGCTCCCCAATGGGGGTCCCAAAGGGCTGCGAGAACGACGTTATTCGTTCAGGCCGGCCCCACCGGTGCCAAACCAACAGCGCCGCTGGACCGCAGGCATCGAGACGCAAGCGCTCCGGGGTGCCGGTCGAGGGAGGGGGGCAGGAGGTCGCGTGTGGCTTGAGCAGAGGCAGAAGAGGGGGCACCGGCAGGAAACGTCACTGGGTCACGCCACGACGGCGGCAAAGCTTGTCTGCGAGCGCGCCCGTTGGTTTGGCGGATGCCCCCCCGCTGCTACTGCTGCTGCTGCTGCGCGGAGAATTGGATGAGAGTGAGAGGAGAGGAGAGCAATGGAGAGGGAGGAATGGGGAGGAGCTGCCCCTCAAGCTCTGCCGTTTAAAAGAGGCACGCCGCCCCCCCCTCGCCGTGGTGTTGCCGCGTGCCTCGTCTTGTCGTCATCGTTCCTCGACACATGCACTGAGTACCCGAAGCCATCCTCAGCAGCTTTGAAAGCAAACAGCACCGCTCATCCTCTGCTCCGCCAGCCGTCACCATGAACGACCCCAACCAGAGCCAAAACACGCAGACCACCGACTCCGGCTCCCGCCGCAGGGTACTGCTCTCTCCCACCCCCCCGTCCGACCCGTGCAGGACAGCATCGCTGACGCAGCACCTCTCGCCAGAGCTCCGGCTTCATGCCCGCCTTCCAGGGCCTCCAGCAGGAGAGGAAGAATGCCGACCCCGCCCGCCGCCAGAGCATGTCCGACCAGGCGGCCAAAGGCGGCGTCTTCAGCCAAATGTTCCACAAGTACGCTCTGGCCCCCTTCCCTCTCGGCCGCTCCCGGATAGCTTCCACTGATGCGCTCTCTTCATAGCACCTTTGGCCGCAATGCCAAGTAATTGCTTGCTTGCACGCGATGGCGGCGATCGCCGTGGCCGCGTATGACGTGGTGGCCCCCCGCACACCCTCCTCCTCTGCTGTATAACAACTACCTTACTTCGCGCGATTCTTTTTGGGAGGGAGACTGGTAATGGATGGTACTCGGGAGTCCGATGCAGGAGCCTGCCAAGCCTGTATAAGAATGCATAACAAAGAAGCTTGTTAGAGTTTGTCGTTTTGCGCTCTCCCATGGCGACGTGCTGTAAAGCCTAATTCGCGGGAATAGCGTGATACCTTTCGGCAAGACTGAACTGAAATGGACAGCTACCAACTGCCTTTTGACTCTTCGCGCACGGCACCGTTAAGGCGGTTGCGCGGCGAGCGGAGGTGCTTGCCGGCCTTCACATCTTGCATTGGTACGAGAGACGTTCCGTCTGCTGGCAACCCAGGTCAGGAAACCTATCGGCGGAACACGCTTTTCCATGATAGAAGTTCAATTGAGGCATGCTGCCGCTTCCGTTGGCAATCTACCGACTAATAAGGCATCGATATGCCCAGTTGTGCCGTGAACCGCGCTGACCAGCGCAAACGCCTTTCTATGTACACTGTCGCTATGAATATGAGCAATTCGTTCGTATGCGGGCCCGTTCGGAGTCTATGTCTTGACCATGAAGATCTGTGAGGATGTCAGTCAGGCTGCAGCTCCCTTGCTGGCGCACGCGAGAAGCACTAACCTGGTTCAACGCCTTGGTATCCAGCATCGCCTGCCGCTTCGCCTCGATGAACCGTGACCTGACAAAGTTGCGGCTGCCGCGCGGCGTTGACGTCCCGGTGCCAGAGCCAGCTGGTGTCGAGGTCCCTGTGGCAGCTGCTGAGGTGGCGGTCTCTTCCTGTTCTGACGCCTCAGAGGACCCAGCTTCTCCCTTGTCGCGCCTCCTCTTTTCCTTCTTTTCCTTCTTTTCTTTCTTCTCCTTCTTCTCCTTCTTTTCCTTCTTGGACTTTTTGGGCTTCTTGCCCGCGTCAGACTCGCTTTCGTCGGCCGAAGAACGCTTCTTATCGGCGGATTTCGACTTGTCCTTTGACTTTTTCTTCCTCTCCTTCTTGTCCTTCTCGTCGCCCGGTGCTACGTCCTCGGCTTCGTCTGCCGTGGACTCCACGGAGGCCTTCTTAGCCTTCTTCTCTTCCTTTCGGCGCCTTTTCTCCTTCTTGGAATCGCTTTCCACGTTGGTCTCATCGAGGTCAGAGGCCTTCCGCTTCTTGCTCTTCTTGTCCTTCTTTGAAGATGCCGGCGTCGCGTCTTCGTCGACCGTTGCTTCGGACGATTCAGAAGCTTTTCCGGAAGACTCCACCTCCTTCATGTCGTCGCCTACCAACAGTCCTCCTCTTACGAAGCGCATCGGCCCCCACTTCCTCTCCACGTATATGTTCGTCTTCATCACCAGCCTGGCTTGCTTCTCGCTCGCAAGAGCTTCCTCGGACTTGCCGTTAAGCCGGCTCAGCAGATCGGAGAAGACGTCCAGCCCCGTCACCACGTCCTCGGCAGCCTTGTTGAAGCCGAGACCTTTCATGTCGTCCTTCATGGAGACGCGGATGTAGGAGGCATTAGCGGCCGTGTGAAGCTCGGAGTGTGCTGCATCCTTCGCTCCAAGATACTGGCCCGGTTCCCAGCCTTGTGCGCGCAGGATTTTCTGGCCAAAGGTGGTTGTGTCGCGAGACCATTTTGTGTTGTTTGGGTCCTTGGAGATTTTACTCCGACTGCAGGACACGCAAAAGTTAGCGAGTTTAGGAAGTAGGATCTTCGAGTGCAGAACATACCTCTTGGAGTCGGCGAGAAGCCCCATTGCGACGGTCGACGGAGACGACGGTGGTCCTGGTCTTGTGGTGAGGCGGGTTGCGAGAGATGGAACCTGGAAATCAATCAAAAAAATCGAGAGCGGTGGGGTTCAGAGGCCGGGGGAATTCTTATCGCCCGCCCTGATTGGCGCGGCCAGTGCCGCTGAAGCCCCGCCTTGCTCAACCCACCAATGCCCGCCCCTACTCCGTCACTCACGACGTGCAAGTGCTGAGCGGGCTCTCGTAATATTCATGAGCAGCGCATCATGAGCAGCGCCTCGGAAGCCATGATCGAGCGCGAGCTACCGCAGAGACCTTGATGTTACGAGTGGCTATCAAATTCTGCCTCTTACATAAGTGTTACAATGTCTGCCTGCTACGTAACGCCAGCTACTGTCACATAATCAAATCCGCCCTTTGTCCTAGCCCTGCTCTTTGTCTTGCGAGTAATTAGCACCTGAAGAGGGCGTTGCTTCCTTACAACACCCCAACCCCAGAGCCCATGTGTTCTAGTAATTGAGCTCGCCACCGCCTCCCCCGGACACCTGGTCCAGATCCTCGTAGCTCTTCAAGCTGCGACCTTGAACCGCTTCGCGCGGCCCTCCAGCTGCCGGACCTGCGCCGTCCCCCCATCGAGAACCGCCAACGCGGTTTCGCCCACCGCCTCCGTCGTAGCGATTGCCCCCGCGGCGATCATATGGCCCTGAACGATACTGGCCCCGGCCACCGCCCATCCCGCCTCGTCGTATCGGCCCGCCCGAGCGATCGTCGCCCATCGGTGTCCAGGCTGCCGCCTGCATGCCGGCGAACATGGGCGGGAACCCACCCGGGGGCATTGGAAATCCCGGCATCCCCATCATGCTGTTCATGGAGAAATTCTGCAGGTTGAAGCCGCGAGGTGTGCCGGTAGCTGACTGCCCATTGGCGGGGGGGAAGTGGCCGTTTGAGTTGGCATCGGTTCGAGATGGCGCGATATGAGCGGGATCCATGACATAGGCGTTGATGAGTTCAAACTGTACGGCCTTGGTTAGACAAAAAAAACATTCCACGAGAAACGGGGATTCCGGCTTGCCTCTTGCTTGATACCGTCCAGCCACTCCGTGTGTCTCTTCTCGACGTGCTTCTTCCAGAAGTGCTCTTCTTTGAACAATTTGGAGCACTCGGGTACTTTGCAACGCCACTTGTGCTCATCCTCCTGCTTGACATGTTTGACAAGCTCTTCGTCCACGGCTTCATCGACAGACCGTCCGCCTAGCTTGCGAAGATCGGCCGATTGCGGATCAAGGATCTGCATCAGCTTGTCTTCAAACGTCTTCACCCAGTTGTACGCTCGGAGAAGCTGTTGTTCGGTCTTGCTGAAGGTACGGAACTTCTTCTCTGCCTCGGGGGACTCCGCCTCGGCATCCTCACCGACATCGTTTCTTTTCTTGTCGGGGAAGGGTTCGCCGTTGGCACTCGCCCGAGCAACTGATCTCGCTGTCGAAGACAGCGTGCTTCGGGGCCGACGAAGATGGCCTCCCGGACACTTGCGAGTAAGCTCGTGGATCGAGTCGCTCTCAAAGACGCAAAAGAAGCAAAAGCTAAAGACCCGACGCAGATATTCGATCAAAAGGTCCAACTGCTTCTTTTTGACCAATAGATCTTCGTCGTCGACTTCGTCGTCTTCATCATCGATGGCTCCGTCCTCCTCCTCGTCTTCGACCATGCCATCTTCATCGTCCATGGCCTCATCCATTGCAACTTCTCGTTCTTTCTTGGCCTTCTTGGGCGTCGCGGACGGGACGGCCGACCGAAGCTCACCAGTGTTTCTGAGGTATTCGACTTTCTCCTCAACCTTGATGACGGCTGAGAATTCGGAGCCAAAGTCCTCCTCAAACTTGTTGACCAACCGCTGGACCAACAGCAGATCCTTGTCGATGCGCTCGGGTGCCGAAAACAAGTCCCAAAGAGCCTTCTTCCTTGGATGCGCCGGCGGGTTGTGTACGCCGACGTGGCAGACAAAGTCTCCTCGCACCTCGTCCTTGACAGTCTTGCCATTGACCGCGTCAAGGGCCTTGTCGGCCGTGGAGACTGGCTGGGGCGACTTTGTCACCTCGTCGCCGTCCTCGTCCTTTGGTTCGGCTCGGTCGACGGGCATCGCACTTTCTGATGAAGGATGAAGCATCACCCAACCAATGCGATGGTAACGTTTGCTTGGATTGGGATCAGACAGCGAGAGCCATTTGAACCCGCCCTCTTCCTCTCCCAGGTTCTCCTTGCAGAATGCCTCGAGATTCTGGCGGCTAACGTGGGGCGCAATCGTCTTGATGAGCAACGTTGGCTGGAACTGGTTCTCATCGCGGATATCGGCGCCGTTAGCGGGTATGAGATCGCCAACACCAAGGATCTCGTTGCTCGCTGTGGCCTCGCCCTCTTCCTTCTCGACGACACCTCCAGCGCCGTTGCTCTCGCTCTTGGGAAGTCCTTCAAGTGAAAACTGGTCGAAAGTACCGGACTCAAGATCCTGTTCCCATTGACTGTATGCGCCTCGTCGAATCTCATTGAGCTTGGTCTTCAGAGAATCTCGGACTTCAGGGACATATCGTTCCCTGAACCATTGTTCCTTCTTGTGCTCGTTGACGAAAGTCCGCGCCATCTTTGCCTGGAGCTCTTCTTTGTAGGCATCGTACGCGGCTTGGATCTTAGCCTTTTCCCTTTCGCGTTCCTCTTGCGCTTCACGGGGCCCGCGATTCCTATCTGGTTCTCGTCTGCGGCCGGTGCGAGCCCGCTCCTTGTCGTCTTTGATCTTCTCGTTCATTCTCCACCACTCTCCGAAGTACGAGAAGCCCACCTGGTACGGGAGCCGGGAAGGATCCGCCAGGGGATTGACCATTACGCCCGGGGAAGAGAGATTATCCTGGCCAGGAACATAGCGATCGATGTTTGCTGGTGGCGAAGTTATACGGCGGCGGTCGTCCCTGTCGCCCCTGTCGCCCCTGTCGCGGTCGTCCCGGCGCTGTCGAGGCTCATACCGGTCGACTGCGGCTGGAGAGCGCGAACGTCGGCGTTCTCTTCGGTCATTTCCTGGCATAGCATGTTAGGGAACCGTGGCACGTCGTCACGAGGAGTTGAGGGGTGGCAAGAAAATGTCGATTGCGCATTTGACATACCAGGTGATCTTCCGCGATAATGGTTGTCGGCTCGGTCGTCTCGATCATCGCGGCCCCAGGTACGCTCCGAGGGTGACCTGGCACCAGAATCTCGGTACGACGTGTATGAGTCCATGCTTTCCGGCGGGAGGCGTCACTGCAGGTACGAAGTCTCCAATTGCGTCCTGCTTTCTTCAGTCAAAGAGCGTCGCCGTCCGCTTGAACATCAGCTAGTATCGAAGTCTCGTCGAGGAGCTTGCAAAAGCCTTTACCTGTTGGCGGGTGGCACAGAAGCGGTTAGAGAGGACATTCTAACGAAACAGAGAATATAGCGTTGAGGACGAAGACGAAGGAATATGACAACGAAGTGGGGGAGGAGAATCATGGTATGGCCTGAGGCGCAACTTGACGGACGAACGAAGGAAGTCAAGGTTCAAGTCATCAATTGCCAGAGGGTCCCAGAGGCGCAATGGAAAACGGAGACAGAGGATGGCATCGCGATTGATGATTGACAAGAGGGGAAGAGGCAGAAGTAGCGAGAGAAGGCGAAACGAGAGACGAGGCACAACGACGGTTGGAGGGAGAAAGAGAAAGAGAAGGGACGACGAACTGAATCAGCGAGAGCCGCTGTTGAGACAGCGGAGAAGCGTGGCTGCGTGCTGTAGCGCTCCGGTTGACGAGCCCGAGGCCTGGATGAGGCGAGTTGGAGGAGGCTCAATCGGAGGCCGGAGGTGGAGCTGCAGCTACCGTGTCGTGATGCATGCTGCTGTTGCTGGGTCGCTGACCAACGAGGTGCCCAGACGCTTGCAGCTAGCGCGAGCGCGTGCGCGCGCTTGGGCCAAGCGTTGAGGCAGCGCAGGCGCACTGTATACATTGCGCGCTGAGGCTCGTACATTTACAGTATACTTACTGGATCACACAGTACGGGGGAAACGGCGCTCAAGGTCGAAGCAGCCAATGGGGGCTCCCTTGGCTACCTCGACTAGCGGCCTGGAGAGTGGCGATCTCCGACCCGGCGGCGACAACCGACAATGGATCACCATCAACCGTCCATTCCAGGCCCGCAACGCCCTCAAGCTGCCTGCTCGACGATGTCTGGACGCCGTTTGGAAGCACTGTCACAGGAGGACTGGGGCCGTGACTCGGCAAAGGGATAATATACTTGGGGCCATCGTCATCGTCTCTCACGCCGTTACGCCGCGGGTACTCGCAACCCGCTGCCTCACCAAGCGCTTACTCTAGCCTCACTCCCGACATTGGATGCAGCCCATTTGATACCAGGCCTCGTCACAGTACCTGACCACATACGAGATCGCCCACGGCGACAGGATTATGCCAAACAGGCCCAAGACCGCCTCCGCCTATAATGCGGCTGTGGAGGAGTTCCGCGAGCGGGAGTTCCCCATGCTCGAGGGTAAGTTCACATCCGTGCCTAGCATAAGGAAGCCGGCTCATGGTATTGACCCAACGCGCCAGATTCCGTCTACCTGGATCATTCAGGATCCACGTTATGTCCAAAATCCTTGATGGACGCCTTTGCAGCCGAGATGACCTCTGTACTGTACGGAAATCCACACTCGGCATCTTGGCCGTCTCAGCTGGCGACCACACGGATTGACGACATACGCGTTCGCTTACTGAGCTTCTTCAAGGCGGACCCCGCGGAGTATGATCTCGTGTTCGTGGCCAACGCCACGGCCGGCGTGAAGCTGGTCGTCGAGGCAATGAGAGCGCTACCGCAAGGCTTTGTCTACGCCTACCACGAAGCGTGCCACACGAGCTTGATCGGCGCCCGGGAGGATGCGAACTGCAGCATATGCCTTGACAACCGAGGTGTGCAGTCATGGCTGGACGGCCAAGACCCTTTCAACACCTCCGTCCAGACACCATCTGCGGCTCTATTTTCCTTTTCCGCGCAATCTCACATGGACGGGCGACGGTACCCTCTTTCATGGGCCAAGCATCTCAAGGACAAGGCCTCGACAGATGGGCCACATGTATATACCCTCCTCGATGCGGCCTCGTTCAGCGCGACGTCCCAAGTGGACTTTGCGTCCCCCGACTTCGCTGCCGATTTCACCGTTCTAAGTTTGTACAAAATCTTTGGATTTCCGGATCTTGGTGCTTTGATTGTACGGCGTTCCGCGGAATCTGTTTTCAACCACCGGAAGTATTTTGGAGGAGGAACTGTTGACATGGTGGTATGCGGAAAGGAGCAGTGGCATGCTCCGAAGACGCAGTTTCTTCACGAGCGCCTTGAGGATGGCACCTTGCCATTTCACAACATCATCGCTGTTGACGCGGCGCTGAACTCTCATTCCCGGCTCTTCGGCTCAATGGACCGAATCAATGCACACACCGCCTACTTGACAATTGAGCTTCGCAATGGTCTTCGGTCACTGCGGCACGGAAACGGACGGCCGGTGTGCGTCATGTACGGCGGTGCTGCTGACGACGCAGAGACTCTTGGGTCCGGGCCAATAGCATCCTTCAACATCGTAACCAGCGCAGGCGGCTGGGTCAGTCTCTCCGAGTTCGAAAAGCTGGCTATTTTGAAGAAGATGCATGTTCGCACAGGCGGTTTGTGTAGCCCTGGAGGGATCGCCTCTGCGCTGGGCCTGGAGCCATGGGAGATGAGGAGAAACCTTTCCGCTGGGTTTCGATGCGGAACGGACAGCGACCTCATGGCTGGTAAACCGACTGGGGTCATCAGAGCCAGCCTTGGTGCAATGAGCACCGAATCGGACGTTCGGAGGTTTGTTGACTTTGTCCAAGAGTTCTTTGCCGAAGAGGCAGTTGCGGAGCCACGCGCTGAAGCAGTTGATGTCCCTGTCGATCGACCAGCCAGCCTTCGAGTCAAGACAATCACTGTGTTCCCAATCAAGAGTTGTGGAGGCTTTGTTGTCCCACAGGGAATGCCCTGGGAAGTTAGACCGGAAGGGCTTGCGTGGGATCGCGAGTGGTGCCTGGTCCATCGGGGCTCAGGGCAGGCACTCAGCCAAAAGCGATACCCCAAGATGGCGCTGCTACGGCCGGTATTGGACTTCGAACGCGGAATGCTGCGAGTGGATCACCATGCACAGTCACAAGATTCCATCCTCGATTCTGTAGAAATACCGCTCTCCGCTAACCCAGGCCTCTTCGAAGACACGTCGCGTCATGTGCCATCACGGGTTTGTGGAGAGGATATTTCCGCGCAAACATACGTTTCCTCCGAGATAAACGACTTTTTCACCGACGCCCTTGGAGTTCCATGCGTGTTGGTGAGGTTCCCACCCGGTGGCCGCGGACTCAGCTGTCGGACGTCCAAAGCCCGGATGCAGAAACACCAGCAGGCAGGCAGACTCCGCACACTTCCAGGTTCGTATCCTGACATGCCGTCACCGCCGGACTCAGATTCGGAACAGCAGGGCAGAATCCTGCTCTCCAATGAGAGTCCCATTCTATTAGTTCACAGCACCAGCGTCGACGCGCTGAATGAAGAGATTGAGAGTCGGGGTGGAAAGCATGTCGCCGACTCTGTCTTCCGAGCGAACATAGTCGTCGAGAGCTCTCCAGGGATATCAAAGCAGGCAGCGTACTCGGAGGACTCTTGGAGCGGGATCCGCATTGGGAACCAAGATTTTATGTTCCTTGGCGCTTGTCGTCGCTGTCACATGGTTTGCGTCAATCAAGCCACGGCAGAGAAAGGGCAAGAGCCTTTTACCACCTTGGCGAAGACGAGGAGGTTTGATGGAAAGGTGTACTTTGGCTCGCATATGCGACATGAGCCAGGGGCGATGCAGAACACGCCGTCCAGTCAGTTGCCGACGATTCAAGTCGGAGAGCCAGCTACTGTGTATCATTGTTGAACTTATTTAAGACTCATAAACTTATCTAAGACTCATATGGCTTCCATTTACTTCAATCGAACTCAAGTCATATGCCCAGCCTGAGAGAGGCTATCTACCTCTCGTGGATCGTGCATGATCTTTGCTGAATGCAATGGGGTATCATCATGCTGGCTTCCGCCCTCGTAAAAGATAACTCACACGCGACACACTAATATCTGTGGCGGAGTGAGCATCAGTCAGTCTCGTTTTCGACAGGGAACGCTTACGAGAATGCTTCCTTGTGGAACCACACTTCGGATGCACCGCTCTGGCCCCTCAGTATTCTCTGCTGCTGGGCCGCTGCCTCCGCCGCGACGTCATGAGCCATACCGGATGGGCCACACACGGTGACGCCCACGGAGCCGTTCGCTACTTGCAGGGCCAAGTCCCTGACGACAGAGCCCGTGTTCGGCCGTCCGCGGAAGAACTTGATGTTGTAGAGCGAAGCCGTGGGATTATTGCTGGCCTTGACGATTTCTGGCGACTGCTGGCCTTTTTCATCGTTGGTGCTTAAGGAGGCGGACTCAGAGCCTCGCGTCACGAGGCTGGCGGCCGGCGAGTCGTGGGTTTCGTACAAGTCGATGCTGAGGCCTTGAATCCCTGGAAGTCTGGCTTGTTGCTGGCGCTCGGCCATCTGGTACAGCGCTTCCATATACCATGTGCGCATTTCGGGGTCGCGCGTGGCGAGGACAACCTTAATCTCCCGGCCTGAGGACGAAACGCGGTTATGGAGCCAATTTTCAATCAGGGAGAGTGTCAAACCGCAACCTGACCCGCCGGCGATGACGAGCGTGCGATCGAAGCCTTTGCACCACCTCTTAGGAAGACCTCCGTAGGGACCTTCGAGAAGGACCGGGACGCAGATTTCTGGTTGTTTCTTGGCTAGGCTCGCTAGTCTACCCGTCAAACCGCCTCGAGGACGAACGTGAAAGACGAGCTCTCCGCCTTTTGCGTCGGCCTGTGGCAACGAGCATACAGTCAGCGGGTGGGAGGTGAGAGCGTGGACACCGCAGGTCAGGAAGCGGAGGTAAACGTGCTGACCAATGTCCCATTGGCACTTGGTCTGTATGGAAATCCGCAATGAGTCTGGTGTCTCGAGGTACAGGCGCGCCGTGTTCCTGATGCCGTGTTTGAACCAGGTTTTGCCAACAGCATAGGTCAAGCTGGTTAGGTAAATGGCGGCTGCCACGATGAAGTAGTCCCATGAGGTCAACCGGAAGCTGCAATGCAGGAAGAAGAAGATGAGGAAGGCGGCGGCGAAGAAATAGTGCGTTGCCTTGAAGAATTCGTACCAGCGATTGCTGCCATCAAGTCAGTTTCCTTCTTATCCATTTGTTCTCATGAAAGCCGGTGTCACAATACCGAATCCACGAAACAGACATAAATGTCAACCAAGCTTGGGCAACGATGGCAATGACACCAGTCAGCCAAACGCCGCCATCACGAAACACCATGGCCGTGTCGCCCTTCCAATTGTGGAATACGATGAAGGGAAATGTGTGGATGAGCGCCAGGACAAACATGGCCCAGCTGATCAAGTTGTGCCAGATGTTGAGCTTCTCAGGCGGCACGCCCGTCAGAGCCGACACCATGTTCGCCTTGGCTCCCAGCGCCAGTATGAACGGCACACAAGCCAGGGCCAGCCAGCCCGATCGGGTTGCGATGGGCGGCGAGTTGCCATACGAAGCGTCAGTCGGCCAGTAATACGGCCGGGGCCCCAAGGTCATGGCGGCGAAGAAGATGATGCCTACCGCCGCGAGGAGGAAGACGCCAAGGGACTGCGAGTTCCAGGTGCCCACACGCCAGCTCTTGTACGAGATGAAGCGGAGGGCGGAGGTGGAGCGGCGCCAGGCCGCGGAGCTGGTGATCCTCCGGGGGGCATAGTCGGAGGCGAAGCGGGCGATGGTGAAGAGGGCGATGGCGGAGACGAAAAAGTAGACAGTTGGAAGGGAGAAGACATGGTCGGCCTCGTACCTGGGACATCATTCAGTTGTTGAAACCAGGCGTTCATGATGGAGAGTTTACCAGAATACCCAGTATTGCGACTTGAGGGCGCACTGCTCAGGCTTGAGCTTGCAACTGCCCGGGTCGCGAGATGAGTGAAACTGCACGGGCTGGTTCAAGATGGGCAGGTACGACATCGCGACGACGACGGCGGCAAGTCAAGTATTACACGCTCGTACCGGAAGTCTATGGCTCCTTGGGAGAGCACTATTTCATTGAACGAAGCAGAAAATCGAGGTTTCCAAGGGGCCTACGGAGGCCAAGCTGCGATTATTATTATAACGGCCACATTCCAAGGGCGTTTTACCCTTAAACCCCCTCACCCTTGCCGCTCCCCAATACAAATGCGCGTATTGCATGTAAAACAGACTCATTGTCAGGCGTCAACAGTTTTGTCGGCGGCCGTCCATCGTGGCCCTGCAAAAGATGAGCATGTTTGAGCACCTTCTCGCTGCTGTGGCGGACTAAGTGATGCACTCGCTGCTCCATGGGGCAGCCAGAAGCGAATCGAGGCCGTTTCAGCGCAGAGAAACGCGCTTAAAGAGCATGAGATCGTCGGGTTAGTGGAGACGAGCGGGTGCTGGCGAAGAGCAGCTCCTCTTTTGTTGGGTGCGGCCCGCGATGCCTTGTGTAATAGCCGGCGCTAGGTGCCCGTTGGCTTGCGGCGGTTTGCGAATGTTGGAAGAAACAATTGGTCATCAAAGCGTGAAACACCATTGGGTCTCAGTTGTAGCACGGAAGGGCCCAAATAAAGGCCACTTGCGCTGCAATGCGGATCAGATATAGAAAACGGAGGTGTTGATTACTACATAGGTTTTCAGGCTTTCGCATTTCTCTTCTGCCGGATGGATATGTTTGCCGACCAACTTGGGTGAATTGGCAACTTGCTCAATGCGTCATCTCCTGTTGACTCTGTTACATGATGCTCATTTTTTTTCGAAACAAAATCTCGCACAAGCACAGCCCAATAAAAAGCAAGAGATGGCGAATTATTGAATGCAAACAGACAGCAATCGTATAGTACAAGTGGCTGGGTTGCCGGCACTTTGTTGTTCTCGTGCTCCCATCTCGACATCCTCCCCCCCCCCCCCCCCKKTTTGGTCACAGTGGCACCCGGGTTGGTCACGGAGTAACTGTATATGAATCACAACTGACGTTTTCTATCAGTTCTCGTAGCATTCTTTCGTGGCAGTCGGTATCCAACTGGAGGGGCCTTCGCCAAGTTCGCCAAGTTTGGGTGCAACGCTCTGGTCACATTAACACATCTAGGAGACTTGGGTATGACGTGAACGTATGAAACGCCGGCAACGCGCATGTCTAAGTATGGCTATTTAATACGATTATCGGATGATATTGAGCATCGACGGCAGGCTGAGCGCGAGTATGGGCTGCCGAAGAGCCGCGAGATCCGACATGCCGTAACATCGAAGCACATTGCCGACATATGCGGAGACTGGGGCTCTGTTGCGACGGCGCCGGGCGTGGAACAGCCTCGCCCGTGAATTTACAAGACAGGGCTTACTACGTAGTAATATCTACCGGGAAGGTGTAATTAATGGAATAGCCGTCGACGGGACGGATGACCCGCAACGAGTCAAGTGATGGCATCCAGCCGACGAGGCTGACTCAGAGGCTTTTGAAGAACTGAAAGTGCCAAAGCGTGGAAATGATACAGATGACGACGTGGCGAGAGTTCGAGGCTCCGTGCTCGTACGTGGCAGGAAACAGGAAGCGGCAGTGCGACACACGACTGGTCCGGCCGTCTCCCTTGACTCAGGTTTTTTTAACTTCATCGCCATCTCGATCTGACCAGGTGCGCATTCCAGGCGGCGACTTTGCTTGGCCACGGCATTCCAGACAATGGGTTCCAGCCTCTTCCGCTGGCTCGTCCAGACGCCCGGGACCCCTGCCCTGCCAAGCATGCCAAGCATGCCTCCAGGAGTGCGAGCCTGGCGGGAGCTTGCCTTAGCGGCCCACTGACAAGATCGCGATGGCGAGATGGATGGATATGTCGTGCTCTTGTGCCGTGTTCTTCATTTCTCCGATGATCAGATTGCCAAGCTGCCAACTGCCGCATTGCATGTCTTCCAGAGCCCAGCCGGGAGGGCCCCGGAGAAATTAGATACTCGTATGCCGGGCCGCCCGGCGACACTTCCTGACTTGTGATTTCTGATGGGCTTGTGAATCACGGACCACATCCCTCGGCCACCCCATATCCGACCCCAAACTCTATCGGGGCACGGGGCGAAGGAAGAACTGACTGTCCAGGAGCGCCCGCCGCCTCTGCATTGCCATGCCGCCCATGTCTTGTCACGGCGTTGCCGAAATCACCTCTCCCTCGACTTAGTCCGGTCCCTCGGGGCTGGGGACGGGTGGTGTGGCTCACGGATAAAGAGCCGTTGAACCACCGTCCTTGGCCGTTGCGCTTGAATCACCGCCAGGGAGCACGATAAATAACCCTGGGCTCGACCCTGATTTCCTATCCCTTCGGCGTTGAGCCCGTTCCCTGCAACCTTCCACCACTTGAGCGCACGATGCTCAGTCCCCTGTTCGCTGCTCTGCCTCTGCTGGCCCAGACGGCCTTTGGGTTTAGCAACAATGCTCCCGATGGCTGTGTGCCGGGTGAGCTTGCAACGGTACATTACTCGACTGCATGTACCGTGTACGTTTCGACCGTGATCGGCCCGGCTGGGTCCCAGAAGCCAAGTCAACCTCCCGTCGTGTCTACTTCTACCAGCAAGGGCTCGTCCCCGGGAACCCCTAAACCGGAGCCTACGAGTTATCAAAATAGCACCACAAGCGCGACCATGACGATGGGATCCTCGAGCTCGAACTGGGCCCAGGTGTCCTCTTCACAAACCGCCAGCCAGGTGTTGCCACCCACTCCGTCAGATTCGGCCCAGACGATGAGAAACGTCCTTTACTTCACAAATTGGTATGGTTTCGGCCCAACGAAAGCTTCTGTAGTATCAGTGCTAACAGCTGCCAGGGGTATCTACGGAGCCAACTACCAGCCGCAGGAGATTCCCGCCGACCAGGTCACCCATCTCCTGTACGCCTTCGGAAACATCGACGAAGACGGGACCATGTAGGACTCTTAGCCGTACCCAATGTTCAGTCACTCCCGCTAACTCGCTTCAGCAAATCTTCTGACACGAATTCCGATCTGGAGAAGCACTATCCCACAGACTCTTGGAACGATCCGGGCCGTAATGCCTATGGATGCGTCAAACAGCTCTACATTCACAAGAAGAAGAACCGCAAGATGAAGACTTTGCTCTCAATTGGCGGCTGGACCGCCTCCCAAGCCGGCAAGTTCAAGTTTGCAGCAACCGACAAGGGCCGACAAAAGTTCGCCTCGAGCGCCGTCAAAATCCTCTCTGACTGGGGTATGGACGGCATCGATGTCGACTGGGAGTACCCCAGTAACCCGGAGGAGGCGCAGCAGTTCGTTCTGCTGCTCAAGGCTTGCCGTGAAGCGCTGGACCGCTACGCTGCCGACAACGGGCAAAACTACCACTACCTACTCACTGTCGCCGTTCCAGCTGGGCCTCAGAACTATGTTCATTTGGACATGAAGGGCATGGACCCTTACTTGGATGCCTGGCACCTCATGGCCTACGACTACGCGGGGTCGTGGGACACTGATTCCGGCCACCAAGCCAACATCTATCCAGACCCAAGCAACCCGGGCAGCACAAAGTTCAACACGGAGCAGGCTGTGGACGCCTACCTGCAAGGGGGCATCGCGTCAAACAAGATCGTGCTTGGTATTCCTCTCTACGGCCGCTCTTTCATGAACACCGACGGTCTCGGCAAGCCCTTCAGCGGCGTCGGCCAGGGTTCCATTGAGAAAGGAGTATGGCTCTACCGCGATCTGCCTCGACCGGGCGCGACGGTTCAAATAAACGAAAAGGTTGGCGCGGGTTGGAGCTACGATCCGGACGCCCGGGAGCTCGTCACGTACGACACCCCCCAGAGCGCCCTGGTCAAGGCCGATTACATGAAGGCCAAGGGCCTCGGCGGTTTCGTCTACTGGGAGGCGTCGGGCGACAAGACGGGCGACGACAGCATCGTCGGCACCCTGACCAAGGCCATGGGTCAGCTGGAAAGCTCCGATAACATGCTCAGCTACCCGCAGAGTCAGTACGACAACATCAAGAATTGCATGCCAGGCGTGTGATCTGCCACAGCTGGCTGGTGGTACGATTAGTTGGTCTAATCTTGGACGCAATTGCTTGGATCATGATATGAGGGAGCTACATTGGCTGAAGGTGGTTCAGGAAAGGTTTCATATGTCTGCATCTTTCGCGTCCTAGCGCCAAAGTGCATTGATAATTATCCCGCAAAGGAGTCTCCTAGAGTTGGCTGGCGTCGTACCGTGTCGAGAAACGCAATCACAATCTCCATAGACATATAGAATAAATATAATAGAATACAAGGCTACGCAGGAACTGAATAATCATACTTGGTAAAAGCCATGACGCTGGTAGTGACACCTTAGCAAACAACTCCATCCACATTCCCGTTACAGAGCCATTGCTGCTGCCAGAGCCGCAAGACCAGCCATCATCGTGAGCATCCCCGGTGCCGTGGTCGTCCCAGAAGCAGAGCTGCTCATGGCACTCGACCCTGACTTCTGCGGCTCGCCAGTCGCCTTGATGGGCGCAGGACTCAACGTCACGTCGGTCAGGGTGGTGAAGGTCGGCCGCGGAGTAAGCGACTCCAGGGTGGCAGCCGTCGTGAACGCGCCCGGCAACGGCTTCAGTGATACATCGGCCTGAACCTCACCATCCGGGTTGTCCACGGCGGCCGCCTGAACGCTGCCTGGTTGTTTGCCTTGATTGCCAGGGGCGGAGGAGGCAGCAGCCGAGTTGGCCACCTATAGTAAAGTCAGCAGTCGATTCAGACTTGATGTAAACGTCTTAGAACTCAATTGGTTGCCCACCTTGTTCTCCTTGGCAGTCTGGCCGTTGGAGGTCGGAGTCGGAGTCGGAGTCGGAGCCGGTGTTTGCTGCGCTCCATCGTTCTTCTGCCCTTGGGACTGCTTCGCCTGGTTTTGGGAAGTCGTTGCCTGTTGATTTGAACCTTGGGCCGCCACGTTGGGAAGCGGCTGCAGCACGTTGTTACCCACATTACTACTGCCCTTAAGACCAGGCAGTGGCTTCAGTCCGTTATTGTTCTCCTCTCCTTTGGCTCCCCCAGCGTCGTCGGCTTTTGCCTGCTCGGTGGCCTCTGCCTGCTTTGTGGCACCCGTCTGGTTAGCGGTCCCCTGTTGCGTTGTAGTCGCTGCCTGCTCTATAGCTTCTGCCTGTTCCGTGGCCTTTGCCTGTTCTGTGGCAGTTGCTTGCGTCGAGGCTGCTGCTTGGTCTGTATTAGCCTTCGCCTGGTCCTTGGCGTCGGCCTGCGTCGTAGCCCCTGCGCCAACCAGCGAATCCAGGACCTGGGTGCCCGACTGATGGAGCTTGATGGCCCCCGTTGGCGAAGGCATGACCACGTTCGTCATGCCCATCGTCACCGTCTGAGTTACGGCTTGCCCGCGGTTGTTCTTGGACGTCAAGGTCGCCAGCTGCGGGACCTGAGTCGTGATCATGGCAGGTTGCTGCGTCAGCGAGCCGATGCGGAAGGGGTCGGAGATAATCATCGACGAGCGCGCGTCGAGGATGACCATGGAAAAGCCGGCGAAGTTGGCGATGGTCAGGTCCGGCGCCCAGGGCAGGATTCCCGTGTTTTCGACGTTGACTGCACTCAGCGTGAGCAAATCTTAGCCTTTGATGGCCTGACAGGCAAGAGACCGCAACGAACCAGCTATTCTTTGTGCGATAATGTTGCTCCCCAGAGACCCGGATGGGATCAGGTTGATGCTCAGCGGCCCCTGCAGGCCCTGCGTGTTCCATCTGATCAGGCAGCGCTCGCCCGGGTTCAACGAAGTTGACTTGATGGGAAAGGAGAACTGCCCGGCCACGACTGTCAGGCCTGCCAGCAGCGCCGAGCAGCTCGTCCAGAGATGCATGTTGGATCCGACAAAAGTCACTCGGTTCGTCCTGCGAGAAAGTGTTTTGTCCCTGTTGAAACTATCAAGGATGAAAGACTGATCAAGAGGCTCCCGAGGATTGATTTTCTTCGTGAGAACTTCGTTTTGAGAAAAAGATCAGCAGCCGCGGACCACAAATATTCCATGACTGCTCATCCGATATCCAGAGCGTTGCCCCCTCCGTAATGAAGAGGGAAAGGGATCTTGTCATCCGGGGTATGATCGCCCGTCTGGACTCTGCCCCGACGCCATTCGAACTCATGCGTGTGACCCCAGACAAGACCGCATGGAAGTCTAGGGGCGAAACAAGCCAAAGTCATACGGCGTGCGTCGTCGGTCATGTTTCGACGGCGCAGTCGACAATTCCGCACATACAGCGCCGAAGACTCCATGTTGCATCTTGAGCCTCTAGCCCCATCGCAGAAATAAGGCCGAGGAACGTATCCAGCTCTAGACTAATAGCGAGCAGAAAGAGTCATTTCGACCTGTGATTGAGAGAGCGGGAGGGGCAAGTTAGCATGCGGCTGAGTTGTGGCGGAACTCTGTAACTCTCTGCGTCGTCGATGAAACCGCCCGTCAACGTTCTGCGACGCGGCCGCCTCGGTGGCTCAGCTCATCCATTGATGCAACAAAGGGCATCTTGGCGTCAATTCAGGGCGAGTCTACAGTCTCTGGGGGATCCCCGGCAAAAGTAGCCGGTTGTTGCCTCTCTTTGGTAGCCTTCATCCCAAGTCTCTGCTGTGCATCCTCAGACACACGTTATTATTAGTACTGCAAGCCGAAAAGCTTCACCAAGTCACAATTGCAATGCAACAAATCGTATCCCATTGATACTGCGCCCCAGTCTACTTAGATAGAATACAAGTCAAAATTGCTCCCATAGACAAAAACGTCACTACTGCCAGGTCCGCAGTGACAGGACAGCGCGCCATTCTCCGTCCCGCGTCGTATCACAGCCCGTTTCCCCCTTACGGCAATTACCGTCGGACACTTCAGCCACCGCACGAATCGTGCCGCTTCGCAGTACAGTGCACATCGAGAAGACCTCCATACCCTGAATGAGCATTACATTTCCTGATTCTGGCCATCTCCCGGCGTGCCAGTCGCATCTACTCCGTGGAAGGCATCGCCAAAGGCGGAGCCCTCCATGTCCATTTGCAAATCAAGGCCGTCGCCGAGCTCTCCGGCAGAACCGTCCAGGTCTGGCGCGTCGTAGCCAGCAAGAGCGTCTCCGGCGGTATCAAGGTCACCAAGAGAGCTAAAGTCGTTGTGATCAAAGGTGGCTGAGCCGCCGTCGGTGGCGGCGGGCGTGGCGGCGGCAGATGCAAGCTTGGCTGCTGCTGGAGGCGCAGATGCGGCGGCAGGCTGTGACGTCTCGCCCTCCCCGCCCTCAGCCGGAGCAGCTGGAGTTACCTCTGCCGCGCTTGGATCGGGGGTTGCGCCGCCCTTGGGCACCACAACCCAGTCATCGTTGCCAGTCCCTTGTTCTGGCGAGGCGCCAGGCTGCCCCTGTTCCTTTTCGGCAGCCGGCGCTTCAGTGCCACCCATGGCCACGTCGCCGCTCTGTTGCGGAGGGGCAACCACGCCATCTTGTGACACTGACGCCGCCGGGGGTGCAGGCGATGGTGCCTGGTTGATATTGGCAGGCGTTGCGGCGTTCGACTGCAGGGCCGACATTTGAGCCTGCGGCGTTGGAAAGTTGACCGGCGTGGACATGGACGAGAACCCCGTGTGCATTTGGTCCAGCAGGCCAGCCGCCGTGCCGCCCATGTCGATGTCAGACTCACCCATCATCATCCCGCTGGTCTGTGACCCCGCTTGCGAATGCTGCCGTGACATGTCTGCATTGGTGGCCAGAACAGGTTGCTCAGGCTCGGGCGCCGGGGCCTGGAAGCCTCCCTCTTGGATGCGCTTAACAGGGGGGTGGGCTTCAACCTTGCGCCCGGCTGCCGTCTCCACCTCCTTGACTACCTCGTCAACGGTCTTTTTCGAGAACGGCCGGCTCTTGACGTCTTCGTCGGGGAGATCGGCTTGGCCATCAGCGCCGACTGCCTCAGGCCCGGGTCCGTCGACAATAGCTCGGAGTTCCGCCTCCTTATCCGTGAACAGAGAGCTTGCTTTGAATTTGGACATGACCTCGGCGTGTGCAGCCTGCATTCTCTTGATCTCGGCCTGGGTGGACTCAATGTGCTCGTTGACTCGCTTGCGGAACTCGTCTGCGAGACCAGGATCCAAACGCCCGACATAGGGCTTCTCTGGGGCCTGCTTGAAGTCTTCACCGCCCTGCGCCGCGAAGATGCCTTCCGTCAGCGACGCCAACTCGCCCTTGAGCCCAAGGTTAAGGTCTGTCGGCGTGATCTGATTCAACCTGTAGGCCGACGACAGTATCTCCTCCATCCATTCGTGGTTCTGCTTGTAACGGCCCAGCGAGATCTCTCGCTGGGTCAGATGGTCGAACATGTCGCCTCTGGTGATGTCCTCGTCGTCGTCGAAAGCCGGGTCGATCGCTGGCATTCCAGGCATCGCAGCTTGCTGGCCCTGGTTCGTCGCATGGCGAGCACGTTTGGTAGGCGGTCCAGGTGTAGGCTGGGGCGGATACGCCATCTGTTGAGGGACGCCGCGCGGTACCATCTGGGGGCCCATCTGCTGCCTCGTGAGCTCCGGCAGCGAGGGCCAGTTGACTCGGTCCGACAGCATGAACTCCTTGCGGCGAATCTGACCGGCCCGCAGGAGATAATGGCGCTGCTGCATAATGGCATTGACCCGCTCGTCGTACGGGACCATGGCAGCGGGGACTCTGTCGTTGGGTTCGGACGGGCCGTAGTGGACGATGAAAAGGCTCATGTCTGGCTGGGTGGGTTGGGGGTGCCCGGGGACGGGAACTAGGCGGAATCGCCGTCGCGCGTGCAGCGCGTACTGCTCGCCGGGTATGTATCCAGCCTTGAGGTAGTAAATCTCCAGCATCTAGGAATCGAATTAGCGACGAGCAAGACGCCGTGGCAGCCTCGGGTCCTCACCAAGCCGTTGCCCAGGTCGTGCTTATAGACCTGCTCGGGCGGCGCCCACACGAAGCCGTCCGTCGCAAAGTTGGTGCCCAGTCTCTGCAAAGGCTGCCAGGTCAAGAGGATGGTGCCGTCGGCGGGCTTGTCGAGGTATGTCCAGAAGAACGGGGCTCTGTCTCTGGCGACCTGAGGGGCGTTCATGAGCCACTTGGCGACCTCGTTGAGGTCCAGCCGGGGCATGGTCGGGTATCGGAACGAGGAGATGAGATGGACATGGGACATCTGCGGAATCATTAGCAACGCGCGTCGCTGGCCGATGCACGCACGGCTCCGACATACCAAGTCCTGAGGGACGCTGTGACTGGGGTCGGGTTGCGCCATGGCGACGGTTGAGGAAGCAGTCTCCCGCGCGGTCGCAAGCTGAGGAAGGGGATCGCTCCCAGCGATGGAGGAGGCGGAGGGACGGAGGCTGGTTGCTCCAATCGCGCTGAGCCGGGGCGGAGACGGGTCGATGAAGGGTGTAGAGCCTGCTTGGGCCGGCGCAAGTGCAGACGACGTCAAGCTCGTGGTGGTGGTTGGTGAATTGGCCTGTCCCTGGGCTGCGCGCGCGGACCCAAAATTCGTCGCGACGAGGCTGGCAACGACTGGCCAATCACAGCTGTGCGTAAAAGCGGGTCCGATTCTTCCCCTGCCTCAACGCTGGATTGCCCGCCAATGCACCCTGGAAATGATAGCCCGTAGAGCATCGCCATGATGTGGTGTCTACCTGAAGGCACGGTGTCCATTTTACAGATTGACACACGTGTCACAGGGAAGCGCACGAACCCAAGACAGAAATCACGCCGCCTCTCTAGCCTCGTTTGCCAAGCTGATGTTTTCTTTTCCTCGTTAACGCATTTCAACTACAGACTCCGTTCTGGTAGCCTATTACTTCGCCAGACGCATCCCGTCCGCCTGGCACTTCGGCGTTTTTTCAGACTGGCACCTTGACGTCTGCACCGGCCCAGTACACTATAACGTATTCAAAAGTCTGCGCGGGCCTGGTGCCACGGCCTGCCGGTCGTTTCTTCTGCTTCATTCTTGACAATGCCTCCCAATTCCTCATTCCTCACGTCCGCAGTTTGCAGCTTACGCCGAGTAAGTAGACGCCGACACGTTGCCACCGCGGCCGGTCCAGTTGACGTGGATGTCCTTGCCCTCGGGGTACTTCTCGCTGGCGTACTCGGGCTTGATGCGGAAGGTGTGGGCGCCAAAGTAGTCACGCTGGGCCTGGAGCAGGTTGGCGGGCAGGTCCTTGGTGCGGTAGCCGTCAAACCACGACAGGGCAGTCGAGAAAGCGGGCGTCGGGATACCGAACTGGGCAGACTTGGCCACGACGTCTCTCCATCCGGGCTGGGCCTTGTGGATGGCCTTGTTGAAGAAGTCGTCGAACAGCAGGTTCTGCAGGTCGGGCTGCTTGCGGTACGCCGCCGTGATGTCCTTGAGGAAGACGGAGCGGATGATGCAGCCACCGCGCCACATGAGGGCGATGGAGGGCTTGTTGAGCTTCCAGTTGAACTCCTTGGCGGCCTGGCGAGTTTCCGTCAGTTCGAAGCTGCCACGACGCATGCTTGGGTTGTGGCACTTACCTCCTGCATCAGCATGAAGCCCTGGGCGTACGAGATGATCTTGGAGGCGTACAGGGCCTGCTCAAGATCCTCGAGGAACTGCTCCTTGTCGCCCTCGAACTTGCCGCTGCCTCGGCTGACGAACTCGAGCTTGGTGGAGGCCTGGACACGCTCGTCCTTGATTCCGGACAGGCAGCGAGCCAGGACAGCCTCGGCGATCAGGGTCACGGGCATGCCGAGATCCAGGGCGTTGACGGCAGTCCACTTGCCGGTGCCCTTCTGGCCAGCCTTGTCCAGGATCTTGTCGACGAGGGGCTTGCCATCGTCGTCGTTGAAGTACATGATATCCCGAGTGATCTCGATGAGGAAGGAGTCCAGAACACCCTTGTTCCACTTGGTGAAGACGTCACCGATCTCCTTGCTGGAGAGGCCAAGGCCGCGCTTCATGATGTCGTAGGCCTTTTCGAGGACAATAGTTAGCCGTGAACGCTCCTCTGCACGTCATCGGCCATCACTCACCTCGCAGATGAGCTGCATGTCACCGTACTCGATACCGTTGTGCACCATCTTGACGTAGTGACCAGCACCCTCGTCGCCAACCCACTCGCAGCAGGGCTCGCCGTCGCTCTTGGCGGCGATGGCCTGGAAGATGTCCTTGATGTACGGCCAGGCCTCCTCGCTGCCTCCGGGCATCAGAGAAGGGCCGTATCGGGCACCCTCCTCGCCACCGGAAACGCCGGAACCGACAAACCGCAGACCCTTGGCCTGCAGCTCTTGGGTACGGCGGTTGGAGTCGGGGAAGTGGGAGTTGCCACCGTCGATGATGATGTCTCCGGCATCGAGGAGGGGCACGAGGTTGGCAATCCAGTCATCGACGGCCTTGCCGGCCTGGACGAGGAGCATGATGCGGCGGGGGGACTTGAGCTTGCTGACGAACTCCTCGATGGTGTGAGCGCCAACAATGGACTTGCCCTTGGCCTCGTTCTCCAGGAACCGGTCCACCTTGGAGACGGTGCGGTTGAAGGCGCAGATGGTGAAGCCGTGGTCGGCCATGTTCAGGATGAGGTTCTGTCCCCTGCCGGCCCGCCAGTTAGCGACGACGACGGCGCGGGTCGGGCGAGGGAGCAGCTGGGGGACTTACATGACAGCGAGGCCGATGAGGCCCAGATCAGCGCTGGGCACATTGTCAGCATTGATTGCAGCTTCGCCGGAGGTCACGGAGCTTTGTGCAGTGGAGGACTGGCGCTGTCCGGCGCCGCCAAGCTTCAAATTCGCGAGGCGAGCGCTGCATCAAGGCCATGAGCAGGGTACCAGCAAAGACAGGAGCCAATTCCAGCGCAGCCCAAGCCGCCACCCGGAAACCACCATGAATTCTCACGATGGCAGCTCTCGAGGTGCGCGAATTGAGGTCGTCAAACGCAACAGACTTTGGGGCGGGGTGGTGGGGTGCTGCGATGGAGGGGCAACGCGAATTCTCGGGGGGACTGAGAACTTACACGGGGCCAGACATGATGGGCGGTGATGGGGTCGAGCAGTGGATGTGCGGTTGGACGGAGAAGCCGAAGATGATTTGGGTCCGAAGTCGAGACAGAGGCTGCGGGAGCGACGGGATGAGAGATATATGAAAAGAAGGAATCGAAGAGGGAGAGCCGCAGCCGGCGAAGCTTGATGTCAGTGGCCACTCCCGGGCAACCTGACGCTGGAGAGGTTTGGCGCGGGCCACAAAAGCGGGCTGGTCGCACTGATTGGCGGGGCATCCTTCATCGTCATGGCGCCGTGACGACGCTGTCGCTGGCTGGCTGACTGGCTGGAAGCCCAATTTTCCGTGACCAGCGGGAGCTACAAATATCAATCCACGATAATACCTAATGATTGCATCAGCACCGCCGGGCCCCGGCGGGTTCGTATGTAAGCTGCCGGAGCTGCCCTCGGGGTCGCCTGCACCCGGGACAGCGAGGGCGTTCTCCCAACAAGCTCACTCCGTACAGCTGACGGCAGAGTCATGGATACGGCCGGTCGGTAAGGCAGGCATCTCACGCAGCCGTCATCATCATGCATTCATGCCACGTTCTGGAGCGAATCCACAGCCATGACCCCCCACGCAGAAGGCCCGTGGCGTCCTCGTCAGGCCCCAGAGTGTCGTAGCTCTGCCTCACATTGAGGTCCCCAAACCAATGCGCTTAGCGGGCTGCAATGCGCCTGCTGTGCTGCCATTGTGAATCAAACGGCGCGCGGCAGGCCACTGTTTCGTCCTCGCGGTGCTGTCCGCCGAAATGCGGCGCGATGCAGCAACCGTGTCGCCAAGAGCAGCGCCGGTGAGTCCTGCCCGGCTTGGCAATTGAGGCTTCGAGCAGCTTCGTTCTCGATTAAGTGGAGTCGACCCTACGTGTGAGCGCCGCAAACCGTTCAACGCCCCATCGTTTCCACGTTGGGGGTACGGACGCCGCCGAGCGGTAAAGCTGCCCGCCGTCTTGGTGAGATCGCCAGGGGGGAGTGGAAGCATCGCACATTTCGCGCAACCCAAGCTGCCCTCTCGCTAGTACGTATCGGTCAACGGCCCCGGCAGCCAGACAGTCGGGTTCTCGCCTGCGGCAGTCGTTGAAGATCAAGCTGAGTGAACCCCCCACGCAAGCAGTCGCCGACGGCAGACGCCGATTCCATATGCCGACTTCATTGGTCGCCTTTGCGATTCTCTGAAGCCGCAAACAGATAGTATCACCACTCCTTGCAAGATCGTGACATTCCAAAAAGACTCAGCTCAATATTGCGCTTTGATAAAGGGCAGTGCGTCAGCCATGGAAGCGTTGACTGGGTAAGGTAATAATTGCTCCAAAGAGGCTGATCAGTCCTCAGCGATCACGTGACTATCGCCGCTCCAACCGTCCTGGGTGGGCAGGCAGCGATCACGTGAGGTGACGTTCCAGTGGCTCCAAATTCTTATCGGCCGGAATATTCTGGACTGCAGCGGCCCGACCAACAGCTGGCTGCCAGACGACCACTTTGAGAACCAAGGCAAACGTCGACCGGCCCGGCGCAACACAACAACACAACCTGCTTGCTCCATCTCCCTAGAGGCTGTGCAAGAGGTTACCTTTGAGCGCGAACGAGCGGCTCGAGGTACGTCCCACACAAGTAGATACCTTACCAGCCATCGCTCTGTTTGTTCATCATGGCCTACGGGGCGCCTCCAGGCACCGCCAACTCACTTCCCGCGAGACCTCCTGCGCCCGGCGGCAACAGAAGCTTCAAGCCTGCTTTCGGCGCGGAGCCGCACGCCTCGGCCCAGCCGTACGCGACCGCCACGCAGTATCAACCCGGCGCGGCGAGTTACGCCGGCGGCCCCGGCACTTCTTCCTCACAGTACGGCAGCGCGCCGAGCAGTAGCTACGGATCTCGCAACCAGTATAGCACGCCCCCGGCACATTACGGCGCCGCGGCTCAGTATGGCACGTCGGCATACCCCAGCTACCCCGGCGCTGCTCCAGCCGCCACGGCCCCCGGCATGAGCTCTTCGGCGCAGGGGTATTCGTACCCAGGGCAGCAACAGCAACAGCAGCGATCCGGCCCCCAGGCTCCTGGATACGGGGCGCCTCAGATTCAGAATCCATTTCCCATCCCGGGAGTCGGAGGAAGCGGCTACGAAACGAGCGAGGCCGCCCAGATTGCCGAATGGCAGAGCGCGTACAGCGCTGCCCCCCAACTGGGCAAGGATGGAAAGCCCATCGCCACCACCGACTCCCCCAAGCCCGAGATCCCAGCCGTACCTGCGAACGCGGACAGGAAGAAGACGGTTGCGCGAAGCGGCGGCGGCAAGAAATGGACCGACGACACGCTCCTCGAATGGGACCCCGCGCACCTGCGCCTCTTCGTCGGCAACCTTGCGGGCGAAACCACCGACGAGTCCCTCCTCAAGGCCTTCTCGCGCTGGAAGTCGGTGCAGAAGGCGCGTGTCGTCCGTGACAAGCGCTCCACCAAGTCCAAGGGCTACGGCTTCGTCAGCTTCAGCGACGCCGACGACTTCTTCCAGGCCGCCAAGGAGATGAATGGCAAATACATCCAGAGCCACCCGGTGGTTGTCAAGAAGGCCAACACCGAGATCAAAGCCACGAACGTCAGGGAGAAGGGAAAGTACGGCAAGAACAAGAAGTCGGGCAGTGGCAACCACGGCGGCGGTGGCGGATATGAGCCCAGCCTGGGACCCGTGGCCGGCGCCGGCGTGACCAAGCCAGGACAGAAGACCAAGAACGGACTGAAGCTGCTTGGCTAAAGCGGCATGCACCACGTTTGCAGCCTTCCGGCTGGCCGTGGGATTGATTCGCATGGGTGCAATTGTTCGGCGTTGGCGGTGTTTGACATACCCAGGTACCAAGACTCGGTGGCAGGCATCTGGGCTAGTTGGCCATATGAGACTTATCATCTTAAGCACATGTACGCAATATACGTATTTTTGGAATCGACGGGGTCCATGCATATCGCAGTTTGAAATCCAACTGACATTTCGCGATCTTAAGGGTATCTGTTGCCGGCCTCTATGTGCAACGGCATGATCTGCGTCCCGTCCCCTCCTCTCGTCTCATCCTGTATGATCCGTCTCTATGCGCAATTGGAGCATCCTCTCCCATGCATGAAATCCAAGGCTTTGGGGACCATCGTGCCTCCCTTTGCAATGCTACCCCGAGTTTCCAAAACCATCAAGGCCTAGACCATGGCGCCTGTTTTCCCCCCATGTCCCCCAGTTGAGATGATACAAGATGGATATGCCTGCCGCATTTGGCGGCTTGATGAAACCATAATAAAATCCAAAATGGTAAATGAATACACGCTGTACGGACTGTGTGTGGTATGCTTGCTTGCTTGCTTGCTTGCCCGCTTACTCGCCGATCTACTCTCCATGGCCGTTCTTGCTGTCCTTGAGCTCTTCTGCTGTTTGGGTGCCTGAAACCAGCAGGCTGGGTTGAATGTCGCCGTCTGACGTGACTATGCCGGGTTCGTGGGCAGCGTCCACGCTCTGGCGCAGCAGGCCAGCCGTCTCTTCTGCACTGTCGTCGTTCTCATTGTCGCTCCCGTTGCCGCTGTTACTCGACGGCGAAAGGGGGTCGGACACGACGTGACGACCGTGGACATCAATCTGAGCTTCTTGGCGCATCTTGGTTATTTTGACGTAGTTGTAGGCAGCGATGGCAGCCATCGTGGTTAGAAGGCCAACCAGGTTGATGACGGTGAGCTTGTCGTTGAAGACGACCGAAGCAGCTGAGATGGTCACGACCTCCTTAAAAATACCAGCAATCGATAAAGTGACGACTGATGTTCGCTGTAGGAGGGCGAATTCCGAGGCCGTCATCAGGAAGGCAATGCAGCCAGGGAACATCAAGAACAGAGGCGTCATGACGTATCCCCACTCATTGCTCAAGGCCTTCAGGCCCTCCCACAAAGGACCGAAGCCTTCCACCGGTATGGCAATAGAGAGTAAGGTCACAAACATGACGGGAGTCAGGAAGAAAATGCTAGAAAACGGGTTGGATGTCGCAGGATTGCGGAGCAGGAGGAGCTGGGTCAGGCTCCAACGGAAACCCGAGAAGAAGGCAGCCGAGATGACGAGGATGAAGCCGCCCAGCTTGAACTCGACCTCCCCAAAGACCATGAGGACGACGCCCAGGGTCATTGTCGCAATGATGGCAACGAGGCGCAGAGTCGGTGTTTCGAGGCGGAAGACGAAGGCGAAAAGCAGCACGAAGGCCAGTGAGGACGACTTGCACATCGCTAATTGCCATTGTTAGACAAGCTCGTGGTGGCTTTAAAGGAGGGGGGCGGGAAGAGCTTGGTCTTACTGTAGAAGGTCAGGCTTATGAACTTGAGCGAAGTATTGCCCAACCCAATATCGAGGCCCGTTGCGGCACCGCAGGGCCCGATGCGCGTCAAGTAGAATAGCTTGGACATCCCGATGCTGCCGGGCTCCGTTTCGTGCCGCGACCGGCCGCCGTCCGAGTTGTGCGCCTGTTGCGGCCTCAATGAGGGCACAAAGTAGAGAACAAGTGCGGACAAGGAGAATTGCACCACCATGTGCATGGACGTTGTAAAGAGAGGAAAGGCGAAATTTAGGCGTTTCTCGTCAAACATCCACTTGTTGTACTGATCCAATTCGTGTCAGATGAAGGCCTTGGACGGACTGGGGAGAAGGGGGCGAAGGGAAGAACTCACAAGCGATATGGATAGCGAAAACAGGTACCATAACAGTATGAAAACGCCATTGATGACCAGCCTTCTGACGACGCTCTTGTCTGCCTCTTTGCGCTCAGCTTCCGAGATGTTCTTCTCCCGAGCGACGCGGTTGTGCAGCAACGTGTTCCTCCGACGCTTCTTCTGCCTGCGACTACGATCCTTGTGGGTGAGTCCCGTCTCCTCATCGTCGTGGAGGTCCTCGTCGCTGGAGTTTTCTCCGTCGGTCCCATCTTTGGCCGGTTCGGCAGGGAGCGTAGCGGCGTCGTCCTCGAATATCTTAGCGTCTTGGGGGACGCTGAGGGACGGACCTCTGCGATGGGCCGGGACGCTTGGTCTGCTAGACGAGCTGCCTGGCTGCGCCCCGACGGGATTCATGAGGCTGCTCTTGCGGCGCCGATGACCCGCGATGGGCTCCATCTCGATGTCGTCGGCGTCGCGGGAGGACGAGGCAGCGGCAGAGGTCGAGCCAGCGGTGCGCGAGGGGCCGGATAGGGGGCCGTCAGGAAGGATCGGTGACTCGGGCACGAGGACAGGAGGCGGGTCGGGAGCGGGAGCGGAGGAGGTAGGAAGGGAGGACAGGCGATCGGCAGCGGGCATGATGGGCGTTATAGGCACATGAAGGGTTCGCAGCACCGGGTGGGCTCGTGCTCGATGGACATGATCCGGGCATGGGGGCCATCGACGCGCCTGGATCTCGTCTGGGGTTGGGCTGCGCAGAGGGCCAGGGTGGGTGGAGAGGGCGAGAGGGCGGCGGCGGGATTAGCGGGCTTCAGGCACCTTTCAGTGGCGGTCCAGGTCGGTTGGTGGAGCGGGCGGGCTGGCGTCGGCGCCTGACGGACACACGACCGTCCAGCAGATGAGATGTGGGGAGCATCCATGGCGCCCGGTGGCGTCGCTGCTCCCTGGGGTCCCTCATGCCCTCCTCGTGCCTTTGGTGCCCTCGCGAGCCCTTGTGCCCCTTCAACCCGCCCGCCACGGCCCGCTAGGCCCTGTTCTGCCTGGTCATGGGGCTCGCAAAGAGGGACCTTGCCGAGAGACCCCATCAGGGGTCGTCGGAGCAGCTTTGGAGCTCGAATGCACGCGACCTGCACGGCTCTATTCCTGCCGGCTAGTCCCGCGGCCTTTCTCAAGCTTTGCTGGCTGGCGCCACGGTGCGGGCACGTCCACCGAGCTGGGCAGCGATGGGCGTGCTTGAGACCATGGCTGTGGGCGTGGCTGGCATCGGCGGCAGTGTTCGCCGGGTCAGGGTAGGAAGGCTGACGGCCGATCGGTCGAGCCTCGGTGGACCGTGGACACCGGAGCAGCTGTCCCGTCTCCAAAAGGAGCTTCTCATCGAGATCAAGGTTCAGCAATGACATAGCTTGATAGCCTCCAACGCAAACAACTGGTGTAGATATGCAGCCCAGGGCAGCAGCCCCGGGGGGTTCTTTGCAAGGGTACATACATACGTTCTGGTACGAGTGCACAGTTGGGTGCACATGTCCGATCCTCATGTGTCTAGGATCCCCAATCTCCGTCCGTCCACGTTTTGACAAGCACAACCGCTGTCCTTACTGTCAATGCGTCCTCAGTCCGCACAGAGCGTGAACGTCATATTAGACGAGACACCTTGAGGACAATAGCCGGACGAGATCCCTCCAGGGTGGAACCCGTTTTGCCAAGTTATCCGTGGGCATGCGGTGTCGTCGCTAGCCAGATCCAGCTTCTGCCCCCCCAAAGGAGATCCAAAAAGCGAGTACAAGCCGTAAGTTAGGGAAAAGTCGCGGCCATTCTGGCCGCCGGCGACATTATATGCAAACGACACTTCAGCAGCCCCATAGTAGATGTCTTGATGCGGTTGAACAATCTTTATGGCAACTGTACCAACGTGTGGGGCTATCCCGAAACGTTGCCGCCAGGTGCCGTTGGAAGGAACTGTACAGGGCCCATAGACGTCATGGATAACGGCGTAGAGTTTCATATCGAAAGCGCAGTTATTTACGACATGTATCTCGCCGGCGGCGGTGCAGAGGTTTGCGAGTGCAGCGACGGCCACAAGAAAGCTGACTCCGATGAGCATTTTTAAGGATGTGTAGTAATGTAATAGCTTCGCAGACGAAATCTATTGTGAGTTGCCCGTTGCCCGAAGCTTCTTGTAAAACAATGGCGCCCGACGGCCTTTTATATCCGCGCTCGAGGCTCCGGCGATGTTCAAGTGCCGAACGATATGACGGTAGGTCGACAATTAATGCCCAGCCAATGGGCTACTCGTAAGATTAAATGCCAATCGAATCACGCCAGAGGGAATTAGATAGCTATCGCTTTATCTTGGATGGGCGCTGCATGTAAGCGTATCGGCTCATTGATGATACAAGAATTTCAGCGGAATAGCGTCACCTAGATACCCCCAGCACGCATGGCCAGATTAACTTACAGATTAACTTACAATGCTATTGCCCTCGACTGCTTTTCCATTGTAACCTGGCCCACAAGTCTCGAAGTTTAGGTGGTGTCAGTTTGCTCCATTTCATCGGCCGCAGCGAAACGTGCACAACACGCATATCATGCGGAGGAGGCGCCGCGTTGTACTCGTACCTATCTCAGGCAGCACAAGATTTCTTTCACAGTTGAAAGGATCTCACCGGCAGCGAATCGGGAACTCTGCCTTCCGCGCACACCCTCTGCAGCTGGACCCGTCTGCCCTCCTCCGCGTCCAATCGCGGCGCCGGCCCTTGCTGCTGCGGAACAACAAATGCAAGAGCACCCTGAAAGCTTCAGACGCCAAGCGCTGATCTGTACCTACCTTATTCATCATCTCTCCCCTGGTGGACGTCGCATTTCCAACCGCAAAGGTTTCGCTGCTTTGGACTGTAGGTAGGATCCATGCTCTGGAGCGCCTCGAGGTCGATGCTTCGGACCATGGGCTCGACCTCAAGGCCACTGTCTCATGCGTCGAGATTGTCCTATTCACCATTAGTGGCGGCTGCTAATTAACTCGTCTTGCGCGGTTCCGCTCACGCCCAGACACGCAATGGCACAGCAATGTGGAGCTTGGGCCATGCCGAGCTGCAGACAAACAGCGCAAGGTGACTGCCCGGCTCCGCCTTAGCCGTCACAGGCTCGTCTCTCAAGAGGGTTCTCAAATCCATCCAACCCAAGCTCGAGGTATCCAGTCCAGTACGCAAAGCCATAGGCGCTCGGTAGTTTCGGCTGGCTCAGCCTGGGTCGCGACCCCCAGTGTCGTAAGGCCTGGAACTCTTCGGTGCGAACCATTCACATTGACGCTCGCCAGCGACTACGATGCTGAGTTGGTCGAGTATACACAACGGCCCTCCTCCGAGCAAGCGGTACATAGTAAAAGACGTTGCGGCTCGCCCGGTGGCTGCTGGTATGCAGGCTATCGCTTTTCACTCTCAAATTGTCAGAGGAGGCGAGAAATGCAATTCAGTAGTTGAAATACTCATGCAGATTTAACGATCTGGCTCCGTAGCGCTGCCCGTCGACTTACAGAGCACGCAGTGCATCGTGAGAAACCTTGGGAGTATGGGTACTTCTTCTGCCGCCCATGGTCCTTATAAGATCCTGTCTCGCTACTTCTCCGCACCATTCACCAAGGTGAGGTAGCCCAACCCGGCGTCATCGGAAGGGCTCTAGCTGCCTTGGGACAGCTCCAGGTAGGCCGGATGCATGCTTCATGCAGCATTCCTGAGTTCTGGGGAAGCTACCTACGGCAGATGCCTTACCTACCTTACCACTTACCTCACTGAGCTGCGCTCTTCTGATCAAATTGACCGCGGGCCGTTTCGCATTCTGCGACTGCGCAAGCGTCGCACTCAACTCATCTGCAGATGGCTTCGCACCAGGGGCCGTCGTCCCGTCGCGCTCAGACGGGCGGCTACCTCCCCATTGAGGACTACGGAATGGTCGGCAACATGCACACCTGCGCTCTGATTGGCATGGATGGCAGCTGCGACTTCATGTGCTGGTGAGCTACCGCTCTCACTTCGTCTCATCTCGGATCGGGTGTGCGACTGATCGTGGCCCCAGGCCCGACTTTGACTCCCCGTCAATCTTCTGCCGGCTGTTGGATAAGAACAAGGGCGGCTACTTCAGCATCGCTCCGCCGGCGGAGCTAGGCTACACCACCAAGCAGCAGTACCTGCCCTCGTCGTGCATCCTGCAGACGAGGTACATCCGCGAAGAGGGCGTCATTGATCTCGTCGACTTCTTCCCGCGTCCCAAAGATTCCCTGGTGACGACCAAGGAGTACAAGCAAAGCGCCTTTCGCGAGTCTACTCTTGTGCAAGAAGAGCTCAAGAAGTGGCTTGTCCGGAGAGTGGAGTGTATAAGAGGTTCCATGACCCTTGGTAGGTGCTTCAGCTGCCACGCATCCCGCTAGTCGTTGCAAATCTGATTCTCTGCAGATATCGAGATATTCCCTGCCTTTGGCTACGGCAAGGAGCCGCACGTCACCACCACCTTTCGAGATACTCAGACAGCAGCCGCAAGCGATAGTAAGGTTGCAACGTTTCACACCAACGATGTCAAACTTCAACTCGACGTCGCCGTGGAGCACGGCGAAGACGGCAAGGGCTGCCCTTTCGTCGCGTTCAAGAAGGTGACGAAGCCAGGCATGCTGGGGGAAGGCTTACTTGCTCAAGTTGAGATCCACGAGGGCGAGACCATGTCGTTCATCTTGCGGAATGATCTTGAGGACCACGTCACTCGAAACATCACAACCGCGGTACTAGACGCGCAGCAGCACGATACTCAGAGATACTGGTACAACTTCATAGCGCAGTCTAGCTACAAAGGCCGGTGGCGGGAAGTCGTTGAGCGGAGTTTGATGATTTTGAAGATGCTAACTTACGGTGAGCCGGGAGAGCTATGCTCTGAGACGCACAGGCTGACCCTCCGGCAGAGCCCACGGGAGCCATTGTCGCCGCGCCTACATTCTCAATCCCCGAAGATATCGGCGGCACAAGAAATTGGGACTATCGGTACTCTTGGGTCAGGGACTCGAGCTTCACAATCTACATTCTTCTCCGTCTCGGTTTCAAAGCCGAGGCGCATGCGTACATGGAGTTCATACAGGAACGCTTCGTCAAGTCACGCGCCGCCGACGGCGGCTTGCCCATCATGTTCACCATCCGAGGCGAGACGGACATTCCCGAGGTCACTCTGGATCACTTCGAGGGCTACAGAGGCAGCTCGCCGGTCCGCATTGGCAACGGAGCAGCGTTCCATTTACAGGTCAGTTGGTTTGTAGAGGACATACCGGCTAATAGAGGACGGGACGGTTAACGGATACCCGTCTAGTTCGATATTTATGGCGAATTGATGGATGCCATCTACCTTTACAACAAGTACGGCAAGCCGGTGCCGTGGGATGTCTGGCGAGGTGTGCGAGTCATGCTAGGTATGGGTTCCGTGTCCCAATCGTGAACGTTGATGGTGCTCATGCGCTTGGGAACGCAGATTATGTCCTGACCATCATGAACGGTAAGTCATCCCTCTTAAGGGGCAGTTCGCAGGCTGAGTCGCTTCAGACCCCGACATGTCGATCTGGGAGGTGCGGAACAACAAGCAGCACTTTACCTACTCTAAAATCATGCTCTGGGTCGCCTTTGACCGCGGTCTGCGTCTGGCTGACAAGAGATGCCTGCCGTGCCCGAACCGTGCCAAGTGGCTCGAGGCGAGAGATGGGCTGTGCGAAGAAATCATGGAGAAGGGCTACAACGAGGAAATGAAGTGCTTCATCCAAAGCTACGAGAACAACACCATGCTGGATTCTTCCATCTTGATCGCCCCTCTCGTCTTCTTCATCTCCCCTTGCGACCCTCGCTTCACCAACACGCTCGACCGGATCCTTCTGCCCCCCGAGAAGGGCGGCTTGACCAGCACCGGCTTAGTGTTCCGCTATGACACCGACATCTCAGACGATGGTAGGTTTCCTGGGTGATGCCAAGTCGCCCATTAACAGTGCCCCCTGCTAATCCTTGTCACAGGGGTGGGTGGACGCGACGGCGCCTTCAGTATGTGCACGTTTTGGCTTGTCGAGGCGATGACCCGCGCGGGCGTCTACCATCCCAAGTACCTGATTCGTGCCGTCAACATGTTTGAGAGCATGCTGGGCTTTTCGAACCACCTCTCCATGTTCTCCGAGGAGATTGCCCGCAGCGGCGAGCAGCTTGGCAACACGCCACAGGCCTTTAGCCACTTGGCCCTCATCAGTGCGGCCTTCAACCTGGACAGGGCAACGCAAAAGTCGCACCCAAAGGCGCCCTAAGTAGGGAGGCGCTCGTCTGACAGAGTGTGCGGCCAAGCTTTTTAATCTCTCCCATCCTGACCTGGGGCTCGAAACCGTATGGATGTCGGGAGGAGTTATTGCTTACGTGAAAGGATTTGCCATTGTGTACCGTGGTATTGACGATTGCTGGTTTACTTGCTGGGCTCCTCCTCCGCTAAGCAACATGACTTCCCGACTGATGTCAACTTGTCGGAGCTGCTGGAGCTTGCTGTTATCCTGGAGTGTGGTACTTCTCTGGTTTTAGCTCTGGCTTTATTCAGCCATCTTCTGATTTCCCTGTCCTCCCGGTGAACTGCTCAATGTTCCCCCAGCGCTATCCTCTGTCTCTTCGACTCCCTTCATCCCCCCGTTGTGGCCAACCACAGGTAGCCTCTCGGTCCCAACGCCATCCTTCTTCGTCTGCGGCCATAAACCTGCACCCTGCCCCTTCCCCTCAGCACTACACGCACCGCCGTGCGCAGGCCACCGCTCGCGGAACGCCACCCGACACTCCTCCAGCTTCGCCCGCGTCGGCGCGACCCTGCGGTCCAGCGTGCCGCACCTGTCGCAGCGCCCCGGGACCCGGCGCGAGTGCAAGCCGTGCGGCGTGCGAACGGCGCAGTCGCGGGGGAGCTCGCCGGCGCGGAAGCCCTCGCCGATGATGCAGAGCCTGAGCCGACGGCCCCAAGCCTGGTGCCTGCACTCGAAGATGGTGCGGGTGTAGATGCACATTATGGGTGCAAGCGGCGTTTCCGTGTCCTGAGTAGGGAAACTTGCTGAAAGTGTCTGGGTGGCATTGGGTAACCGAGGGCGTGTAAAAATGTGTTAAGATATATACTGAAGGATAGGGCCTGGCGGCTGTGGTCTCTTTTCCTTTGGCTGTTGTTTGCCGTTGATGCTCTTTGTCGTTCATGCCTCTCGGCCAAGGTGTGTTTGTCTCAGGTCCGCGGAGCCACGTTCAGCTTCAGTGTTTGTTCCCATTGCCTACTCGGAAACAGGCGTAGAGCGGCCTTTGTCTCCGTCAAGCCGCTGCTATTCCTGGAGAATCCCACTCGCCAGGACCTCCCCAAAGTCCCTGGCCCAGCAGATGTTTGCTCGCCCATGCTGGCGCGTCCCGACATGCGGGACGTCGACGCCGACACGTCTCAACGTCCGCAGCAGCGGTGACTCTTCGTCTGTAGCGATGACGACGCCTCCCTGGTGGAGGAGGCATTCCATGTCCGTCGTTGAGTCGCCAAAGTAGAGTACCCGACCGTGCGAGCTGTCGACGACACGGCTCAGGGCTTGGAACTTGTCGCGGGAGTTGGTCAGTCGCGAGTCCGGGCCGTCTGGACCGTGGATATGGCCGTCGGCGGAAACGTTGTTTGCCGTGATGGGGATATGGTGCGGATGCAGAACGCCGTTGATGAATGCGCTGGACCAGTTGACGGATATGACGTCCGTTCGCCAGCCCTTTTGGCTCGCCAACTCGACAATCTCCTGGAAGCCGTCTCTGAGCACCACTCGTCCGGCTTCGACCGCATCAACACCCATCTGGTGCAAGTCCTCGGCAGTCAGCCCTACAAACACGCCGGACCTATCCACCCGATCCAAGGACGCCTGCTCGACGGGCTTCATGCCCGCGAGGAAGCGAGCCTCTTGCGCCACGCTCGTCCGCTCCGCCTCAATCGGCAGGTATTTTGCCGTGTACTCCTTGAAGTCCGCCAGGTAGTCCTGGACGGCTCGGTCCCACGCTGCTTGCAGGCCATGACGTCGCGAGTCCGGGAGCTTGTTGATGGCTGCGGCGGCGAGCTCGCCGATGGTGTCCTTTCGGGTGATGGTGCCGTCAAAGTCGAACACCAAGTGCATTTTTGAGGGCATGTTACGTCCAAGTAGGGTTTTTGAAATGCGGCGAGGGACGTGTCGCATCTCGGTCCGTGCTACGTCGACACGTTGATGAGAATGCGGTGGACGGAGGTTGAGCCGAACTGTCAAGATGGAGCAGGCGCCTCATTTGGTCAGCAGCCTTCGGACCGCCGCGTTCCCAGCCGAACAATGAGACAACTCCCCAAACTCGACAAGCCTGATTCAGTGGTCCTCAGCTTACTTTCATTCTCTCCTTCTATCCAATTCCGAGTTCCCGTCTTTATCAATTCGTACGCGCCGTCATGGGAATGTCGGCTCGTAAGTAGGGCCACCACGCTACCTCCACCAAAGCACTCCACATGCCACATGATGCCTCCTTGGAGCGAAGGTAAGCTATTTGCAACCCCCCTTTCGCTTCTCATTGACACAATGCACGGTATATGGCTGGGCTACCAAAGGGTAGTCTAGACCGCCAGCGAAGCGCAGTCACCGTGCGGCATTAAACCTCGAAGAAACACACGCCAACAAGTCAAAGCATATCCAAGGTAAGGCATGATACAGTTTAGGGCCTTCTTGTGCCCCGTCTATAAAGGGTATTCTGCTCTAACGAGCTTGCGGTTCCCGAAGTTTCCAACGCCAAAACTCCACCCTTGGTTTGATGTCCGTGGGTTCATACGAGGTGATCCTCACGCCACGGCAGTCTGCGTTTTCACTGAGTCGGGAGGACATCTTCCATCTCCTCGCCCTCGTCGTCGTCCCCATCGTCGGCGGCCTCGGCTGCTTCCTCCTTGGCATCGCTACCAGCCTTGTCCTTGTACGCATCGCTCAGCCCGTAATGGTTAGCGAATCGACCGCTCTTGTGCAGGACAGCAACCTCCTCCAGCACTTGGCGGAGGTACGAGTCCGGCTGCTGCAGCTTTTGCCGCAGCGCCTTCATGGACCAATACTGATACTGGCGGAAACAGTCGAAAATGAGATCCAGAAGCTGGTTCTTGGGAATACGCGCCGCCTTAAAGACCTCTCCCTTCTTAGGCTTGACTGGCTGGGCGGCATTTTTCTGCAAAAAAGCATTAGTACGGGGATACACAGTTGGCAGACGAGGTGGTTGCTGACGATAAAGTTCCCGCCCCATTGGGCTGCAGTGGCGGTGCCGGGGTTGATAATGGAAGATGCGCTGTTGCGGCTGATGATCTGGAGCTTCGACTTGGAGTGCTCGGCGTCGAACAGCCTTTGCGCCAGGAGGCGCTCTTCTTCTTGAATATTACGCGGCTCCACACGCACATCGTAGTGAATCTTGCCGAAGACTTTGGTTTTCTCTGCAATGAATGTTCAGCATCAAGGCTTGGCAAACGCTACGCATGGGATGCGACGGACTTGGGATGGCCTTGCGGTAGTACGGCTGGTAGCGACTCCTCCGGTCGTAGGTATGCCTCTGAGGGCCCGGGTCCTGTCCGTTCGCCTGCGCCTGCGCCGCCGCTCTCTGCCGCAGCAGGGACGCGGGAATGCCGGCGCTCGCAGCCTCCGCGCGTTCCTTGTTCTTGGCCTTGTAGCCGGGGAGGTCCTCCTCGCTGAATATGAAGTGGTTGTGCACGTCCCGGTCGAGAATCTCCAGGTCGTATTCGCGCGGAAGCAGCTGGTGCTCCGGGCAATTGTGCTGGAGCAGCATGCGCAGCTTGGTCACGTCGCGCGTGCCGCCCTCGGCGTTCGGGTCTGCCACGGGCTCGTTCCACGTGCGCAGAGTGCCGATCTGGATCTCGTCGTCGTCGCCCAGCCTGTCGGACATCTTGAGCCACGCGTCCCACATGTACTTGGGGACGCGCGCGAGGTAGAGCGTCTCGAACTGGCGGTTGGCCGCGTTCTTGTCGTAGAACTCGAGGTCGCCCGCGTCCTCGTACAGGTCGTCCTCCTCCATCGGGGCCGTGATGCCGGTCTTCTCGTCCTCCGGGTCGGGCTTGATGAGCGTCGGGTCCGCCATGGTCGCTGCTGCTGCGTCAATTGCCTTGGCTGCGCACGAAGCTGGACGGCGGTCGGTTCGAGATGGGAGGGTGAATCAACCGCGGCTCGTCTGCGGCGTCGGTGGAAGCAAGTGGTGAAGCAAGCCACGGTAGGAGCCTGGAGGTGAGGTGAGGTGACGAAATGGCTGACGGTCGGGCTGGAGCAGTCTGATTGGCCTGCGGAGCTCCCAGGCCGTTTGCTCAAGCGAGGCTAGGACAAAGACGGGGGCTCCAGTGATTGGCGGCCACTGAGTGGGCGCCGCGCAGCGGTTCAGTGCACGGGCCAGGGTCGGCGGGACGCTAAAGCGGCAGCTCCAAGGAGCTGCGAGGTGTGACTACAGAGACTCCGGCGCTATAAATATGCAGCTGGGCCTCACTTCACAGCTCACCACTCAGGCACCTCCCCAGAGGCGTCGACTTACAGTTCACCTGGAAGGCGTCCGCGGCTCGATGAGCTCTGCAGCATCAAGGGCCGCAGCAGCAAGAGTGGCAAAAATCCTCCTCAGCACCGCGCCCTCGATTCGCTGCCACTGTGCTCCCTGAAAGTAACCCCAGCCACGGGGCTCTTCAAGCGCGCTCTCATCGATATCAAGGTCCTTGGCTCGAAGCCTTTGAAGTCTGGTCCGGCCCTGTGGCCTACCTATTCGGCGGCTTAGAACAATGAGAGTTTCACCCACTGAACCTACCACAGCGGACTCCCCTAGCGCACTGAGCCTGTCCTCCGCCCCGTCCATTATAACCCCTACTGCCCCAGCTTCCCCGGGATTTTATCCCCTTCTTGCCCATCATGCCTCCCGTCAAAAGTCTGCTGGAGCTCGCCACCATGGTCTGCATCAAGAACATCAAGGGCCTGGAGAGCGTAGGCGACTACCTCCCTTATGAGTCTGTCCGCCACATCCTCCTCAAGGTCGACAACGCCTATCAACTGCGTCAGATCGAGCTCAACTCGCCCCAGCTGCAGGGCGAGACCGGCGAGGTCTGGATCAAGATTATTGAGAACGACTTTCCCCTCGAGTACAAAGCCACGGCGTACAAGCCTCAGAGCCCAGACAAGTGGTACCGCGTCTGGGAGAAGTACAAGAGGGAGCACGACCGGGCCATCGAGGAGAGCGAGAACAAGCTCAAGAACGCCCTCGCCGGCCTCAAGCAAGACAAAGAGAAGAACACCAGCAAGATCGTTGAGCGCAAGTTCCTGCCTCAAGCCGGAAGGGTCCGACAAAAGCGAGCCTGGGGCCAGCGAGACACGGCCACGAGCGTCCTCACATTCAATGCCGGCAGCAGGACGAAGACCAACACGGGAGCGAGCGTCATGCGAAAGGTCCGCCGCGAGGTTCAAGAGATTGCCGCTATTCACGGCAATCTCTCCAGGCCAATCCGGGGCCCCAGTCGTCAGACGGAGGTCAGGAAGGCCCCGTCGGCCATGGTCTTGGATTATCGCAGAGCCGCCAACCCACAATACAGAACCACCAGCAAAGCTCCTGAGCCTCTGTCGGCAGTCGAGCAGTACGAGAAGCGAGCAACTTTCATCTCGGATTCTGAGGACTCGGATGATGCTCCTTTTGGCGAGCACGCAAAGGAGGCCACCAAGAGCCCGGCCCCGAAGAAGCCAGCCGTCCCTTCTACCAAAAACCCTGTGACCGCAGCAGCCAAGGTATCGCTTCTCAAGCGGAAGTCAAGCATCCAGCCAGTTGTCCTGCGTCCTGTATCTTCGGCGAAGCCAGCTGCCAAGGCTCGGCCTACCTCGCCCGCTACACCCAAACAGACGGCAAAGACCCCCTCAACCACCACACCACAGAAGCAACCAACGTCTGCAGCAACGACCAAGACCACAACCACAACCACAACCACAACTCCTGGCAAGGGAGCAGCAACTCTAGCCAACAAGTTTCGTCGCACTGCTGCAAACGCAAACACAGCGTCCAACGTCTCAGCTGGCAACACTGTTGCAAAGTCATCTGCGGCGCCCACCGTGGCAAGCACCGAAGCGGACAGCCGTCTTCCTGCCGCCAGAACAACTCCCCCTCAAGATGGCCCTGCGGGCCCATCCTCTCCCGAGGAGCTTGTTGCTGCACTCGCAGAGGCTATTCCCCGACCTCCTGTCCGCAAGCGGAAGGCAATCGACATATTCATGCGGCCCAAGAAGAGAATGCATTAGACGCGCACTCTTTCTCACACCCGCCTCGCGGCACATGTCACGATTTCTTGATTTTTTTCGAAAACCACGCATGGCGTTGGAGCGACTCGGCTGGAAACGAGTGTTTTGATTTGACGTGTCACGCGGCACAAGCCATATATGGAGGACCGGAACTCAAGGAAATTCATTGTAGGGAACATGTTGCATTTACTCTTTGCTTGTGAGCGTTTACATGTGCGTCGCGATGATCGCATCTCGGGAGTTCAATTTGGCAGGAATGACTGGCACAACTAGTTCTGGAACATGCAGCCATTAACGATACGTTGTTGTTTCAAGATCGTGGCAAGGCGTAGCTCCCCTCATTATCATGATCCGTGTCCAGCGCTGGCAGGCAGTGCTTCTAAACAATATTCGAGTTCATTACGTTTCGTATTCCAGGCTGTATCTGGCTGCCTCTACTTTCATGGTAGCTCCCATCGGCGGGCTCCGAGGATCTCGTGAGCATACCCGACCTTGCACGCCATGCAACGTCGCCAGTCCATCCAAGAGCCTGAGGCCGAGCCCTGCTCCCGGAGCGTGCCCTTTATACTTGGTTTATTGAAGCCGCAATCCTTTTTTCTCAGCATCCACCCCGAAGAGCGAGGACCAGATGCAACGTGTCGCCCGCGACGAGGTTGTACTCGGAGGCCGTCTTGTCGTCGGTCCTATGTTCGGCCCAGCGTCAGCCCTGTACCTGCACCAGAGAAAAGCGCCTCTAGACAGCGTGGGGGGTGTGCGTACATCTGCTTGCCGCCGTGGATGAGGCGCTGCTGCACGGGCGGGATGCCCTCCTTCTCCTCGACTTTTTCCTTGATCTGCGAGACCTAGCTGCCGAGTCAGCGCCGCCACCCGGTCTGCTCGCTTGCGGCGTGCGGTACCTTGTAGTCCATCTCTATGTCCAGCTCAATCTCCTTGCCGGTCAGTGTTCGCACCCTGCGCCGAGGCACGGTTAGCTAATCGTCCCTCGTGAACCTGAATGGGGCGAGAGTCGGCGACGAACTTGATCAGCATGGTGGCGGTGGGAGCTGGTGCTTTTCGGCCCAGCAGCGATTCTCGCTTGTTTTTGTGCTCTGCGTCTCGTGTCTGGCTGGGTTCGTAGGAGTCGTGCCAGGCAGTGGGAGCTCTGGTCGTTTATGATGCGATGAGCAGGACAGGTGACGACGGAACGGGACGGATGTCGTTAGTGGAGGCGGCCGCGTTGGTGGGGTTCACAAGAGCGGAGTGCCCAGCAAGAGCCACAGCTGAGGTGGGTGACTGGCAGCCTTACGCGCAACGCATTTGCCATCTCCAGTAGATAATGGCAGGTTCTGCCATATTTTCATGCGATATTGACACGTAGGTTCCAGTGCAATTATCGCCTTTCTTGCTGCCGTTTTGTCCGTCGAAACCTGCCGGCGCTGGACCGCTTGTTTGGGAGAGATGCCGGATACAGCAGCATCGTGCACAGGAGGCTCGTGTTTTCCAGTAGAAGGAAGATTATCTATCTCCCGCCATTATTGCTATAGTACAACAGTTCTGTCTGACCAGACATGCAGTGGAGATTCCATCTGACGCATTCCGAGCCCGCCTTCCCATCTCATGGCGACACCCCGACCCTTACTTCTTGTCCGCGTTGGCTTCAAACACGTTCAGCCCCAGGCCCTCGGCGTCAAGCATCAGCCTGTTCTTTGAGCCCGCCTCCTGCAGCTGCTGCGCGATCAGGCGCGCGTTCTCGATCTTCTTGAGCTCCAAGTAGGCCTTGCTCTTCTTGACGGCCTCGCCAATCAGCTCGGCGGAGCGCGCCTCACCCTGTGCCCTGACGACCATGGCCTGCTTCTCCTGGCGGGCCTTGTCGACGATGAAGGCCGCGCGCTGGGCCTCCTGCTGCGCAACCTGCTTGGCCTCCACGGCTGCGGTGAACTCGGGAGAGAAGGCAAGGTGCTAGTCAGTCAGCGACAGATTCCCCATCATAAGCGAACGCACGGGTATGAACTCACCGTCAGGGAGACGTCGTCGAGGAGAATGTTGAACCGCGCGGCTCGGCGAGCCAAGTTGTCGCGGACAAGCTTGGCAACCATCTCTCGCTGCGTGATAAGCTGGCTGGCGTTGAACTGGGCCACCACGCTCTTCAACACCTCGTTGACAATGGATGGCAGCACCCTCTCATCGTAGTCGGCACCCAGGGTGCGGTAGATCTGGGGCAGCGCATCAATCTGCGGCCGCGACAAGACACGGCAGGTGATGTTGACCATCTGCAGGTCCTTGGTGCCCGTCAGGGACGCCACGTTGCGAGGCTTCGCTCGCACATCGTACACGATCGGCGTCTCGAACCACGGGATGTTGATGTGCGTTCCTGTTACAGCCCACCGTCAGCTCAACTCTCGTCCGCTGGGCCGCTCGTTCCGGGCAGAGGGTGCTCGCTCACCTTCGTTGTAGATCTCCTTGCTCACGCCGCTTATCCTCCTATATTTGATCGCCCGGTGACCACCGTCGACGTTGAACAACGAGTTCGACAGCAGCAACGCGCCGCCGGCGAGCAGGGCGCCTCCGATGATGGCGCCGCCTGTTCCCCTCGGCATCTGAGGACCACCACCTCGTCCTCCAGGATACCCGCCTCGCGCCTGCATCTGACGCAGGCGTCGCATCGCCTCCTCCTGCCAGTTGTTCTGCCCGGACATGTTGACTTGGGTGGCGCTCGCCGGGTTGCGAGCCGATTTGAGATGCCGGGAACAGAAGTCGATGTGTGTAGGTGCCCAAGGTTGCTTGGTGCTTCTCGGTCGATGGAGCTTGCTCTGGGTCGATCGACGAAGCTGACAGATCCGAAATTTTGGCGGCGCTAGTGCCGACTTCCCCAGATTCCACCACAGTACGCTGGCCTACCCTAGAGCACCGAACGACTCTTTGACTGACCTCATCGACATTAACCCAACGGTACACCCTCAAGTCACAACAAGTAGAAACAGCTTGTCTCTCATATTTGATGTCGTCTCACAGTTAAGAGCAACCCCAGTCAGCTCGTGAGCTTTTCGAAAACAAGCAGCTGCTTGCCTGTCGTCGGTGTTCGTAAGATCGGGGACCAAGCCATCAATGAAACAATCAAAGTCGCTGCAATTCAACAAGCGCTTAACACGTCTCGAGAATATAGATCGAACACGACGCCGGACTTACACGACAGCTCGTTGCAGCCGATTTCCGCCAAGTCCGTTGGGCGGGCACAGCTTCCACGACCCACACGACGCCCGTTGCACTCCGATTTAGTGTGTTCGTTCTCCCTCAACAAAGTGGAGGGCCTCCATAGTCCAAAGGCCATTAGGGTGAATGACTCTAACGAGGATAGCGACTAGCCTTTCCATAAAGACTCTCGTCTACTCGAAGATGCACTTTACAAAGATGCTTACTACCGCAGGCGACCAAAAGCGCTATACTACGAATATATGTACTTATCGGTCGTGCACTACCAGCGTCGTGTCAGGGTCGCCCGCGCCGACCATCGTCAATATTCATATTTGGCATGGTCTGGTTTCTAGCACCAAGACTTGTTTGTCAATCCTTATTTTCCTAGCTAACTGTCAACCTATTGCCCATCTTTGGACATCGCCAGGCCGATTTCATTTAGAGTAGAGTCCACCTTCCGGGCTCCCTCAATGCTCCGTCGCAGTATACTCTGCTCGTCGACACTCAACCTCCTCACCTCCTCTCCCACCATACAGCTCATACTTTGCTTCGTAGCGCCCTTTTCCCAAATACCATCTATCATCCAAGCCGTCGGAACTTTATAGCTTTCCGAATCTGCGAGCTTATTCTTAACTAATCCACCGTTAAACCAGATTAGTCGCTCATTGTCGTCTGTATGCGCAATCACGAAGCTACATATGCGATTACTTTCGGCAGTACCGTCTGGCTTCTCCTTTTCCCACCCTAGCATAGAGCCGTAGTGCGGCTCGAACTCGTAGCTTGATCCAGCTAGTTCTAGTCCGAGCCACCACGTCTCCTTATCTCCGTAGGTAAGTGTATACGACACCTCTTCTCGGACATCGCGCGTATTCTGCCATGCTATATGGAGCAGGCTAACGAACACTTGTGGTCGAGATTTATCGAGGACAACGACACCCGAGTCGCACTCCTCGGCGTAGTCTTCCGTCCAGACACGCGACCTATTTAGCGCCGGTGAGGGTTCCTTTATTTGATCCTTCCACCACTCGTGTCGTTCGCGAAATGCGTGTTGCCATAATAGTCGATCGTGGAACAGGTATGCGCCGGTATTATAGTAGGGCCGCTGTTTAAATAGTTCCTCCGGCTGTTGTAGGAATACGGCATCTGCATCGAGAAGAATTACCTGTTCGAATCGAGAGGCAAGTGCGGCAAATGGCTTAATAGCCCAATGGCCCTCCTGAAGACTTAAGGTCGAGTCGTCGAATATTGTCAAGACGTCCAAAAATTCGATATTTTTCGTTAAATCAAAGGACGCAAGAACATCGCGTTGCTTCTTCGTTAGATCTGTGTCGCCGGCGTAGACGATTTGGATAGGAAGCCCGCAGCCTAACACGTCTCTAAGGGAGATTATTAAGTGTCCCGCGAAACGCACGGCCTGGCTACCTCCGACGGGGATGACGATTCCCTGACTACCCTTCTTGTAGATGCTTCTCAAGTCGTTCAAAGGCATTTTACTATTAGGCTTCCTCGGTGAAGACTTAATGAAGGGGAAGAGAGTTGCTGCCGATATCTCAGCGGCAGAAACGAGCTTCCGCTTAGACTCGGAGCGACCTGATAGTTGGTCGATGTACTTAAGCCATTCCACTAGTTTCCTAGACCGCTGGCCAACTTCCCAGAATTGATGCTTATACGGAGGCTGGATGGCGGATTGTCGATATTGCAGCGCAGCTGCGGTGATACTATCAATGTCGACACCTGCCCTAGTGTATCCGTCAGATACTAAGGGCACACCGCCACTGAGATTGTCGAAGGCCATATAAAACCCGAGAAACAGGATGAGGAGTATAAAAAGGGCAATGTATCTTGGTTTGTGGGCGAACTGGGCTCTAAATCGTGCCAGACTGCCGCACATGGTGATGATCTGGTGACGATCTGGTGATGATATGGTGATGATAATGAGGAACAATGGCAAACGATCAGGATACAGGAAATTTTGGGTCGACAAGGTCATACCGTCCAGCCGTCCAGCCGTCCAACTGTCGAGCCGTCCAACTGTCCAGCCGTCCAACTGTCCAGCCGTCTAGCGATCCAGCCGCCCAGCCGCCTAGCCGCCCCCACAGTTATCTTTCACCCGGCTGGCCACAGTGGACGTTTTGCAACAGGCCAACCAACCCCTGGCGCTACATTGAGCTGTCTGATTTGATGACTTCCTCACTAGCCAACGACGGCGACGCATGTTGGTTGAGCGTTTGCTATGTTCAGCTCCGCTCCGTCGCTCTGTAGGAAATTATCTACCCCGTGCGGATACATGTTTGCTGTCCGGGGTTTTCAGTCTTCAGTGCTGGGCGCTCTTTAACATTTAGGGGCAGATCCTTCCCTTTTCCTCCAGACTTCTAGGTAGTGGTTCATGTTATCTGCTTTCTCTTACATCGGTTGAGCCGTGAGATGACCTGGTTCAGGAACGTGGCATGCACAGTGCTGGGCAGTACATGCGGCCTGGGTGTTACAGCCGCGTTGTCATTGATTGCTACGGCCACAACGGTCTCGCATACCAAACAACTCTCGGTGTCCTGACTCAAACGCATGCTGTGGCGTGGCGTCGGGGCAACGTGTCTCTCGAACCGACTATGTCATAATCCCAACGATGGACCGGGCACCTTTTTGAGAGGCCCATGCGCGGTCAATCCGTACGACTCGGGCACCTGCGCGCAAATATGTCTTTATAGTGAGTCATTTGACCCTGGTTGGTGGCTTCAACAAACGCCCTTTGTGCGTTGAAAAATATAGACGAACGTGAAACTCGATCAATTGAAGTGAAAGGCCATTGCGGTGCGGTTCCACGAACCAGACGTAATTTGCTAAAAGGCTTCATCAAGACGAAGTCAATGGCGTGTTCCCGCGTGTAGCGGTCTGTTCGGACGGATCACTATGCTGCGATGACGATAGCCAGTGTTGCGCAGATGGAAAAGGAACGTTTCTCGACGACAAAGGCTCCATCGCCAACAGCGCGCCTAGCACAACCTTTTCCTACGGCCCCGAACGCACGGCGGCGACCTTTCGCATGAGTAACACGGCCTCAGTTTCTACAGCTACACCTTCTTCCACCTTGACTTCCACGGAATCATCGACACGGACGGCGATACCTTCCGATAACTCTGAGATCTCCAGGGATCAGGATAATGGCAGAGCATGAAAAGGATAGCAGTAATTATTTGCCATCCACCCGACCACCGTGGCGAAGACCCAGGGTACATACTTATTCGATCGTATCCAACTCAAAACAGTGAAGAAGTTGCGGAACGACTGTTCGAGAACATCATTCTAGCTAAGAGGGTTAAGGACCTTGGACTTTAAAGGATGGCGCCTTTCAAGCTTTCGCATGCTGCATTGGATGGATTTGGAGCCTATTAGAATACGGGACGGTTGCCAATATGCTAGTTAGCTTTCATTGGTTCTTTGGCTACACTATCTTGATATCGAGTCTAGGTCAAACGCCGCAATTTTCTGATAGCCAGCTCATATGAACCGCAAGAGCAGCAGCAACAGGCCAGTCGGAGCATGATACTGCAAGGCAAATAGATACGTGTAAACTCAACTTGGAGTATTTGTATACAGCAGACCTGCGTATGTGCAAACCTAAGTAGCAATGCTATCCTAATTCTTCATCTCAGCAGGGGTATATTGTCGAGCATCCGCATACCACGAGACAGCAATGATACCAGGTGCCGCCTCTCCTCCGGCACAATCCACCATCTCTCAATTAGCCAAGGCGATCTGAATCACCTCGCTATCAAGAGTCTTGGGCTTCCTGGCGTACCCGTTGAGCATCCGGAAGCCCGCCTTGCAGCCCCTGCTCTCCTCTATCACCTCGTGAACCCCGTCGAGGCACTTGCCGGCTTCCCTCACGGCCGGTCCCGCCGTCACAATATCCGCAAGTCGCAGCTCGCCCGCGACCTTCTCCATTTCGCAGCGGAGGAGCCAGCGCTCCCAACTCCATCCAGCAACCATGCTGCATACGCTCGCGATGTTTTCACTGCTGCCCATCACCGTCGCATCCATCTGGCAGCCCTTGCCCTCCTGACCGGTAACGTTGTTCTTCGTCGGTGGCATGGGGGGCGTGTGCATCCTCTTCTTGGCACCAACCGGCAAGCACATCCACACGCGGCGAACATTGTCAAAGCCAGCGCGCGAAAGGCGCCCAAGGAACATCTTGGACGGGCGAGGGTCGTAACCGAGAGTCTTGAGGGCAAACCCAAACTCAACGCTCTTCGCGAGTCCAAGCGGCCCAGTGGTCATGATGTCTGAGTCGAGGATCGAGAACTCCAGGTAGCCTCCAGGCTTGAGGATCCGCATGCATTCTTGAATGCAAGTCTCCCACTCATCCTCACCATTTTCGCCGACAAACTTGAGAACACTGTGAAGTTCGCGAGCAGAGATGAGATCGAACTGGTTGTCGGCAAACGGCAGTCTCGTGAGCCGCTCTACGGCCACTTGACGGTGATTTGGAGGGCCGCGGATATTGGAGTTGGAGAGTTGCCGGATTGTCTTGGTGGTGACCGTATAGACCTTGGCGTTGGGGTACTGCAGTGCGCAGTGCCACGCCCAGTCACACGTGGACTGCCCGCCGAGGTCCAAAATTCGGGTGCGATCACGGACTCCATCGACACCCGGCGCCGGTTGCGACACGCGAGCCAACCGCTTTGTGACGGGCGCAGAGATTAGACGGCCGCCGTTGAGGAACTTCATGGCAGCAACGTGCCAGGTTGGCATGGCCATTTGGCTCATTGCCTCACATTCCTTCTCCATGCGTAGCTTCTCGGGGTCATCGGTCAAATTGAGGTCGCCGCGAGCTACATTTGCGCTAAGACGCTTCTTTGCGGACTGGGGAACGACACTGAGTTGGTACTTGCCCAGAAGCTGGTTGCGGTGAGTTTCACGGAGAGCCACTCGCTGAGCCTGGAGAGCTTCAAAGCGGGTAAGTTGATGCACAAAGACATCTCGAACATGAGTTCGGACGACATAGTCCTGGAATGCCCGGTAGTAGGCCGACTCTTGTCTCAGGAGCTTAGGCGGAGGTCGCTTCGGCTGCAAAGTCGTTGGAATAATGTTAGAGAATCGAACGACCTTCTTCTTGGCTGCTGGCTGCTGGTCTTGCTCGGGCTGAGCAGTCTGGGACTCTTCTTCTTCCGGGGCTTCCTCAATGGTCTTCAGAGCATCGTCATCTTCAGGGCGATCGACGCCCTTCAAGTACGCTCGCTGCGCCAGAAGCCACAACTCAGTGCGGTCCAAGTTCGACAGGGCCTCCTTTTGCTGCTTTCGGGCGTAGTCCGGATCATAGACCGCCACGATCTCGGTCGGCACTTCTTCGACATCAGGGGACGTTGGCGGCTTGAGAGTTTCTCCCGACGAATTCGAATCATTGTGCTGAATGATTGGCCTTGCTGTGGGAATACCGCTGGAAATATCGTCATCCTGAACCTCGATGATTTGCTCAACGGGTGCCGATGAAGAGTTAAAGCTTCTGTAGAAGCCCTCTGCAGAGTCAGGCCGCCTCGGCATGGGTGGAACAGAAGCATCGATATTCCAGGGGCACCGGTAGAATTGCTCAGCAGTTGTGGAAGTCGGAGGAGGCAAGCCGTCGGGCGTCATTGATTGCGCATGCCACGTGCTTCGAGTCCTGGGAGAAAGCCCTGAAAAGAACCCACCAGGAGATGGAATCTCCAATCTGGTCAAATCGGCGAGGCTCTGGCGCATTGGATTTGGAGAGAAAGCACTTCCTTGAGCGGCTTGCGAGATCAAACCCGTCACCAGTCGGAGCGACTGCTGTTGCATCTCAGGGGCGGGCTGAGATGGTGTCTGGCCAACCTCGAGCACTTGCGCCGGTTGGTCATGGAAGGAATCGTCATCGGTATTGGATAGCGCATGGAGCGTTTCCAAAGCGCCGGGCTGTAGATGAACGCCAGCCCAGACTTCCTCCGTGTTGACCTCGTCATTTCCAATCACGGGAGTGGGAGGAGCGCTCATAGCAGCAAGCTGCTCGGAAGACAAACTGCCGTCAAGCGATGGAGGTGCCGAGATGGTCGGTACTTCCAGAGCCTGCTGCTTTCCCATGAAATCCATCTGAGCTGGCGACATGGGCAGCTGCGCTGAAGGCGTAAGGGGGACCGGCGAAGTGATTTTCTTGAGTTCCTCTACGGCGGACCACGCCTCCTCAGAGCCGCGACGACTAGATGGAATGATCAGAGGAGTTGGCGTCTTTGCAGCCAAGTCATTGAGGGTTTGTGTTCGCTTTCTCCTGATGGAAGACGAGCGGCGCAAGCCTCGTGACAGATGCTCCTCCTCTTCCTCGGACACGTCGTAAAGGTCCTCGAACTCGGTGTTTTCGGTAGCGATGCTGGCCCGGTTCCACGGATTCGAAGAGTTGGTGGGAGAAGTGCCATCGCCAGACACGGTGGATGGCGATGACGGAAGGACGGGAGCGGAGAGGTAGTGCACTCCCCGGGGAGTCGGGAAGTGATCACTCATCGGTGACAACCAGGCCTCGATCTTCAAATTAGAAGCCTCCCCGCGCCTCCTCTGTTGATGCTTCATGGAATGCCGACCCAATCCATCGTCGCTCTCCTCTTCTATTATTGGATTAAGACACCTCTTTGGTCTTCGGCCCAGCGAAGACTCCTGAGGCTGGTATCGGTTTTGCGTCGAATAAATAGTGTCGGCCATGTTTGCCCGTGCAGCCCGCTATCCCAGATAATGGTTGCAAACAGACAGACCGGAGGTGAACAAGGGAAAGAGTAGGTATTATCGTAGGAGCAGGGCAATCGACGACCCGCGTCGAGACAAACAAAGGATAAACGACAGGCTGCCTCGGTCAACGATGCATCTATGGGCTCTACACGACAAATGACAAAGAAATTGGGGGCAGGAGAAGGGAACGTGGAGGAAGAGGCTGAGCAACCGGTTGACCGGGGGAATACAAGCACTTAAGTGACATTGCATCGAACTGAACGGCACAGCTACGAGGTGGGCTGCTCACGGTAGTGGCGGAGCAGCTGCGCCGATTGGGATAGCAGTCTGGGACGAGGTTGCATTGGCTCGTGATGGGCGACAATGAGAGCATAGGCGCCTTGAGAGCGCGCTCACTAGCAACGCCACGACAGAATGCTACCGAGCTGGTCACGCTTGACAGGCGACGGCCCATGTCGAGGTCGGAGCTGTCGAGCATGCCGTCCCAATGCGGACGTGTCGTTGGGCGGCTGGCGCTGCTCATAGCCAATCGAAGAGCCGAAGCGTTCGTCTAATTTTGGATCACAGCAGGCTTTGGACGGGCGGACAGCACAGCTACTGGCTGGCGCGCGCGAAGTGAGGATGAATGCATAGTGATTGGTCTCGTAGGCCGGCGGCTGCAGCAGGGCGGCCAATGGTCCGAGTCGTGTGGCAGCCCGGCGGCTACGTGCGTCTTGCCCCCTGTCATCCGACCAAAATGTTTTGGGATGAACTGCTTCGTGATGAATGGCTTGGCCGCAAAGCTCGAGCCGAAAGCACAAAAGAGCTTGGGAGCCGGTGATGCGTATGCTGCCAGGGACCTGGTCGACAAGAGCGGCCGAGCGCGTCTCCGATCCTCGGCAGAGGCGGGCGAGCTGGCCCTTGTATTCGGCCGCATAAGGCATGAGAATGCCGCTGAGCTGCGTCTGACTCTGATGTCCAGGCTTCAAAAAGCGGCTCGGAGGAGACGTGACATCACGATCAGGCGCGAACGCGTCGCAGGCAAGGCGCGGCCGATCAGCGCTGCAGATGAGGCTGGAGCTCGTCCAAGTACGAGTAAGCGCGAGTCTCTTAGACGGCGGCCTGGGCAGCAGTGGCCAGTCTCGTGCCTCAGGCTGCAAGTCGCCCCCCACGGCCCGGCACCGCCCGTTGACGTCCGCTGGACAGCCCCTCCAAGAATTGACGGATTTACCCCGCCATGGGTTGCGAGCTCTTTCGCATCTCGCCCCAAGAACCTCAACCCACGAGTCTGCAGTAATGGCAGACACCGAGCAGCCCGATATCCCGGCGGAGCCTCAAAGCAGGCATGTGGTTTACTGCGGTGGTATGTCGCCGACCCTTCAAGCCGCTCTTCATAGCTCGGATGGTTACTGACGTTTGAACGCTCCGCAGTTTGCACGCTGCCCCCAGAGGTGTGACAGCTCCGAATCCCAAGAACATATCCCCCGCCGGGTCTGTCGTACTGATTGCCGAATAGTACTGCGAGTATGGCGGAACCGTAAAGAAGTGCCAGGAATGGCTCGAGAAGAACAACAGAGAGATGTACGACCGCATCTGGTCCGCAGGTACGTGACCTTGTCCTGACCGCCGACCTCACCGGCGCGTGACTGACAACGCTCTTCAGAGGCCCTAGAAGCCGCGACCTCTGCCCTGTCCATCGAGGCCCAAAAGAGAGCCGCCAAGGACGCCCAGAAGAAGACGGCCAAGGCCGAGGCCGCCGAGGCGAAGCAGGCTGATAAGCTCGCCAAGAGCGTCGTGACCATCAAGCGAATCGAGCGCAACAAGAAGAAGTTTGTCACTGCCGTGATAGGGCTGGAGGCATTTGGGCTCGAGCTGAAGAAGGTTAGCAAGGCCTCGATGACCCGTCAACTGGAACTCGCGTGGCGCTAACTCGGGGCAGGTTGCGAAGGATCTCGGCAAGAAGTTCGCAACTGGATCGTCCGTGACCAAGGTGGCCAGCGGCGGCGAGGAGATTGTCGTTCAGGGCGATGTGAGCGAAGAGGTCGAGGAGTTTCTTCTCGAGAAGTATAAGGAGATACCCGAGGATAACATTGAGTTTGTCGACGACAAGAAGAAGAAGAAGGCAGCCGCAGCTGCGGCAGGAGCATCATGAGATAACAAGCGCGTACCGTTTGATTGAAGAAGGCTATGCCCTGACTTTACATTTCCGAATACTCCTTACCCGTGCATATGTGCGTCATGACAATTGACCATCCGGGAGTGCCATCCCGGCCCCTTTCCAAAACCGCTCCGCAAACGCCGAATCGTGAAACGCATAGCCATCGTGAGTCCTCGCAGCCTTAGCCTCGCTTCCGCAAGACACGCCCGCTGGCGCTCGTTGATGCTGGTGCGGCGGCAGGCTTTGCCGCCGCCTTCTTCGCCCCGGCCGTTACGCCCTTCCTAATCGTTCCCATCGTAGTCATCTTCTTCGTCGCCGGTGCTGCCCTGACAGCACGATCCTTCCTGACCACTGTTCCTGTGCTGGCCTCGCTGGTCTCGCTCGTGCCGCTAACACGGCGGCCGGTGCGGGTCGCTGGTCTCGACGGCGGGCCCTTTGACGTCGCGGCGGCCGCAGCAACAGGCCGTCTGCCCCGCGTCGCCGTTGTTGTCGTTGGCCCGCCGTTTGAGCTTGAGCTGGCCTCGGACGTTGTGGTTGCCTTCCTCGCCCCTCCGTGACGCGTCGCCTTTGCTCTCTCGACCATACTCGAAAGCACACTGGTCACTGCTGCAGAACGGCTCGCCCCACTGGACTTGAGTGGTGAGCCAGGTCGGGCAATGTTTGATTTTGTGGGTGACGCGGGACGATCGCGATTTGCTAGCCGTGAATTTGACGATGTGGGTGATAGCACTTGAGCCGGTCGAACAATGCCAGATTCCGTGCCTTGGGGTCCGCGAATTCTCCTCTTCTGGTTCATATTCTCAACCTCGTTCTCTTTGTCTCCGGCCGGCTCGTTGCTAGTAATGTCATTAGCAAAGATTGAAGCTTTGGAGAAGCTGCCTGAGACTCACTTGATGCCCTTGTACGTGCGCCCAGGTGCATGCGAGCGAGAAGTAGCATGGGAAGATTGCTGCGCGTCCGAACGTGGCGTGTCCTTGGCCGGCACGGGAGGTGGCCGCGCTCCCGCAAGCTTCTTCTGCTCCTGCTCGAGGTATTTGAGGACCAAGTCACCTATCGTGACCTTCCGTAGCGACGTGGGAATCCTGTTGATTCGAATTTCTATCCGCGATCGAAGACCTTGAGCTTGTAGGTTGTATTGCGCCCGTAGCCTGCGAGCGCGTTCTGTGACTGCACGACACGTCAGCATGTGCCGCCGACCAAGTCAAGGGACGGAGGCGGACAAACTTTCTAATTGCAGGTTGTCTATCAGAGCCTGTTTCTGCTGCACACTGACTCCCCTCCTCTTGATAGGGCTCCTGTGGCGCGGCGTTGAAGGGCTGCCCTTGACCGGCACCTTGGTGTTCGCGTTCGCGCCGTGTCTCGTCGAGGCCGACGACTGATCGGAGCCCCGTTTCTTTTGTCGAACGGGAGCCATATTGGAGTTTGTCGGTTGGGTTCGGCTGTGAATACTGGTCGCTGCCGAATGACCATCGGTCGGAAGGGTTGTGCACAGGTCAATAGGTGAGGTCGTGGATGCGTTCGCGGTGCGCGCCGTGAGTGGTCGGCGTCCTCGTAAGTAAACAAACGGTATGGAGTAAGAGGCTGTCGTTTGCTGACTGGTTGGCGCTCCCTTCTCCGCTCCGCCAATCAACGCCTAGTTTGCGGACCCATATCGCCCACCAACACTGGAGCTCTCCGCGAACCTAGCTCCTTTGACAGCGAGGTTCGACTGCTCACGAAATGTACTACTCGTACCTAAGGTATGTAAGGGACTTCTTCATACCCTGTCGCCTTGTCGCTCCAAGCCTCGATTCTGCCTTTCCTCCTCCCCACTTCATTCCCTCTTTGCTCTCGGTTTGAAAGGGCCTCACTGTTTGCAGTTGGCTACATTCAATAGATTGGTCGGTGGGGCATCGTTTGTCGCCAGGAAGCCGTCCAGTTTGTGCTCGAACGTTCGCCTCTGAGCCAAGATCGCTGCCCCGTTGCGACAGGAAGGTCACATATCATCATCATATCACATGTGCATATGGAAGGACCTTGTATAGTTCCTTGGTATATAGCCAAGTTGTAATTTCATCGTGGGTCGGCCTGTAGTGTTTTTCGGCGAGCCTCTTGGCCCCATCGTATGTCTCCTCAGCGTATCCGTACTCTGTCCTACCCGCCATCATCTCGGGTGAGCTTGGGCAATGAAAACCTGAGAAAGAAGAGATATGCTAGTTCCAGCGGCGCCGATGAGCCCACTTGCGGGTCCTTGTCGGCGCGGGAGGAAACAGATTCTCAGGGCCAGGTTGTGAGAATAACGATTTTTCAATATAAGTCTGCTTCATTCAAATCTACCCTTACAGGATGTGATTGAGGCTTTCTCAGATTGCGCAGGAACGATGCCTAGGGGCAAACCTCGCTCGCTAAAGATGGTCATCCGCACATGCAACTTACCAGGCTACTACTGCGGGCCACGCGGTCGCGATTGTGTAAAAAGGAACTGGGAAGTGTGCTGGGGGCTAGGTTACAATAATTCAATGCCAATCGAGGGTGCATCTAGGTGCAGACATTTGGCGATTTCCAAGAATTTTGCTCTCGCTTGTGTGAGCCTTGCTCGCTGGCGATAAGGTCACAATTGCTTACAGGTCACAACGGCGCGACAGCACTTCATACCTCAGGTTTCTTTGACGAGCCGCGCAGCGGACAAGGCCTGCTGTCACCTGACAGCGCGTAATGCAAGAAGGGCACCCGACCAACAACTGATCTCACATTCTTCATCATCCAAGGATAGCGACTTCGGAAAATTGCAGAGAGCCCAAGACTAACGTGCACGACTAATCTATCAAAAGTCCACTTTCGCCAACATTCGACCCAGATGGACAAAGGAGAGTCGCTGCCAATTTCAGCAGACCACGGGCAGAACCCCCTCGCCGCGAAGCGCTCGGCTTCAGAAGAACCGGATACCACCTCCGACGCCAAAAGAATCAAAAGAGAGCATGATGAGCTAACGGAGCCGGACGCTCGACCTCCAGCTATACATCAGAGAATTCCATTCCCAGACAAGGTACGCTAGGAGCTTCTCAATGGCAGGAGACTTTTTAACAACTTTAAAGCCCGCAGTTATAGAAGAACGGAATAATGAGATCGAATTCCGAGTTGTCAATAATGACCGTAGCAGAGAGAGCACGATCATCCTAACCGGCCTCAAATGCCTGTTCCAAAAGCAACTTCCGAAAATGCCCAAAGAATACATCGCACGTCTGGTCTACGATCTCAATCATGTGTCAATAGCCATCGTCAAAATGCCTCTACAGGTCATTGGCGGAATCTCATTCCGGGAATTCCGCGAACGCAAGTTTGCTGAGATTGTTTTTTGCGCGGTCTCATCGGACCAGCAGGTGAAAGGATACGGAGCACATCTCATGGCCCATTTGAAGGATTACGTCAAAGCTACTTCCCCAGTGATGCATTTTCTAACTTACGCCGACAATTACGCCACCGGTTACTTTCAAAAGCAAGGATTTACGAAGGAGATCACTCTTGAAAAATCCGTATGGATGGGGTATATCAAAGACTACGAAGGAGGGACACTCATGCAATGCACCATGGTTCCCCGAATTCGCTATCTCGAAGTTGGCCGCATGCTTCTGAAGCAGAAGGAAGCCGTACAAGCCAAAATTCGTCTCCTAAGCAAAAGCCACATCATCCATCAACCACCTCAGCAATGGGTCCACGGCGTTGTTACTCCAATCGATCCACTCTCCATCCCCGCCATTCGGGCAACTGGCTGGTCCCCTGACATGGACGAGTTAGCACGGGCACCACGCCACGGACCTCATTTCAACGAACTTCGGCGTTTTCTATATCAGATGCAGAACCACAAACAAGCATGGCCCTTTGTCAACCCCGTCAACAAAGACGAAGTCCCTGATTACTACAATGTCATTACGTCACCAATGGATCTGTCGACTATCGAAGATAGACTAGAGCATGATTATTATACTGCTCCGAAAGACCTTGTCGGCGACCTCAAGTTGATTTTCAGTAATTGTCGGCAGTATAATGACGCAACGACAGTATACTCCAAGTGTGTGGTCAAGCTGGAAAAGTACATGTGGACTCTTATCAAAGATATTCCGGAGTGGCATGAATTACTTGAAGACGAAGGATGAGTCCCAGTGCATCTCAATCCCTACCGTTGGGTCTGTTCTTGAACGAAGAGAGGATTTGGTATACTTTGGAGTTGGTGTTAGGCGATTGGGTTTGGGCGCTGTAATGACCAGACTGGTCACGATGGATGCATCAGAGAGGAATCAGTTAGCTAAAGCAAACTAGGCAGTAATATTGATATCCCCTTGGCGGTGTTAAATGAGCACGTATGTCACAGGTTCAGATGTGCCGCTAATAATGTAAGCGCCAGCGGTCGCCCACTAATTTCAGTGTCTCACAGCGAATGTATAAGTATCAACTTTCGCCCTTTTCGACACGAGCTGAAGCCTTGCCTTTAATACACACTACCTGGATTAGGTAGTCACTTAAGACAGCGGCCGTCTGCATTATTTTTCATCTTGCGATTATACTCATGCCGTTCAATTAATCGGCTTCAACATGGAAGTTCATTCTATGACGGAGCGCTGGGAATTCGGGGATGACGTCCCTAAATTTTTATATACCCATGTCGTCTTTCAGGATGGGGACGAGTATTTCTCAACCGAGTTACCTCAGCCTGTTGCTAACTCAGACGACTTGACCATTCCCCACCGGGGAAGCCTCCGCAAAATTCCTCAAGAGCACATTTGGCCCGTACTGGAGAAGGGACTCACGGTATGCCCGGTCACAACGACCGGAGACATCTATATTAAGCAGCCCCGGCTCTCAGGTTATGACGGTACCGCAGCTCTCAGCAAACAATTGCTCCGGGAACCTCGAGTGTGCGAGATCCTTATGCAAAACCATCACGCCAATATCGCTCGGTATATGGGTTGCGTCGTTAAGGACGGCCGAATTACTGGACTTTGTTTCCAAAGATATGCGGAAACCCTTGCTGAGCGTGTTCGAGAGGGGCGCTGGGTGGACAGAGAAAAGTCTCTCCAGCAGGTCAAGGCTGCCATCGACCATCTCCATTCGCTGAGTATCGTTCATAACGATATTCACGCAGATAATATTATGTTTACTAGCCAGCATGCCTCTGCCCTTGTACTTATAGACTTTGACTCATGCGCTCGTCAGGGAGAGCCACTTCCGAATAAGCGAGGTCCGGTGCCACAGGGTATTTTCACTGCAGAGTTTGAGGTTGACGAATTGGGGCTCGACTTACTTAGGCAAGACCTCGAGCGTTCGCTCGGCCCTCAGCACGCTAGGACTTAACGCCACAATGCATTAGGGACGGACTTCATAATATCAGAATCGTGTCTTGATGGTCTTTCAATTAATTTTCTTATGTATTATTGATGACATTCAGCACCCCTTTAGCGGCAACTTCAATTGCCTAGGTGTTCATAAGTGCGTCAGTGTTTGTCAATGACCCTTTCATTCACGGATCCCGCAACAGCTCAGAGGCCCGCTTTCTGGCTTCGGGTTGCCATCTCAGCATGGAACGAACAAAGCAAAGGAACTGTTCTTTGGTTATACCGTCCAATACCGTCACCATGTCTTCAAGAGATGTTGACTGGACCTTCACACCTCCCGCACCTTTCCACTGTCCTAGAGTCGGGTGAGCAAATATTCTCTGTGCTCCACATTGTCAATTTGCGAACCTTTCTCATCAAATACATTCTTTGTTACAGCACTTCTTTCCATATATTCCAAGGGGGGCAGTCCCATGTATGAAACCATCTCGGCGATGTGATGTGTTGCCGATGGCTTTTCGTCCTCGTCCATCGCAGCGAAAAGATGCCGATTCTCGAAAAGATCCCAAATCTAAGTAAGTTAGTGGTCTTATGTAGAGCAAAGAGCGGGACTATTGACAGGAATACGCACGAGAACACCAACATTCCAGATGTCAGCGCTTGTGTCCCAGCCCATGTTGAACAACACTTCGGGAGCTCGGTAGAGTTCTGGTTGAATCAACCCGCTGTGACGCTCTCCTACGCGAGCTTCCCCAAAATCGCAGAGAACGGGCTGGCCCCAAAGTGAGTCTTTTGGTAACCCGAGTTTCCTTGTTGTGTAGATCGTTCGAACATTGTCAATGACCTTGGTGGGCAACGGATCTGATGCTTCCGCTTGCTCAAAGTCAGTCAACAGGGACTCGTCATCGAGCGTGAGCATGATGTTGGAGGCGCTAATATCTATAGTCTGTAAGCTCAGACTTCCTTGAAGGGATCAAGAATATGCGCAGTGTTTGGGTCTTACCAGCGTGAGTGACTTTGGCTTCATCATGAAGAAAAGACAAAGCGTTCAGTATGTTGAACAAAGTCAGCTTGAGTATTTCTGTGTTCAGTCGATGCGCCGGGTTTTTGTACTGCAGCTCGTTGATAGTCATGTGCATAGGAGGGTGAACGAGGCACAGGTGTTGGCCAGATGGACCAGAGATCTTAAATGTTTCATACAAGCCACGAATGAAGCGTTGGCCAGGATGTTGAGAGTTCAGGGAGCTGACATGATCGTAGAATTCAAGCTCGCGACGCAATCGCACCGAATTTTCAGTATCACGAGTGCAAATTTTGACTGCGACAAATTTGGAATCGCTACGCCTTGTGTCAAATTGATCGTCTCCTGCCGTGAGAACTTTTGATACATAACTAATGTCTCGACATAACCAGGATGTAGAGTTGGCTCCGTAGCCCAGTTTTCCCACCACTTTGTATTTGGAGGCTAGCGTCTCTCCAATGCTGACTGGGTAGAACCGATCATGGCTGTACCACGGAAGTTGCTCTTCTTCCAGAGGGTTGCTGGTATCCGTAGCAGCCGTAGTGAAGGATCTCGGTAAAGGCACTGTAGCTAGTCGTTTCGGATGTGCTCGCGAGACAGATCGAAGAGAACCTCTGAGCATCGTCTGGGCTGGGCGACTGATCTTAACGAGGGACGGCGTAAGCTGCGGTCTACAACCACAGCCGCAGCTGCACCGGCGCGTAACAATTGGATATGAAAGAAGTGAGAAGTACAACTCGGTGAAAACGGCGAGATCGTCGGCTTTTTAGGCGAATGGGTCCAAGTATACGGAGTACTCGTGGGTAGGTACATGAGGTGCGACTACGACGGCTGGCTGTCAAGCTGTATGCCCCTTGTGTGCACCTAAAGCGTTGCCCCATAGCGCATAGCGGCGCTCCCGGGCGCGCCCCTACGGGGTCCCAAGTGAGAGAGTGGCTGTTATGTCAGCGAGTTGCGGTTCGGTGTGGTCTGTGCTCGGCACCAGTGACCAAGTCACAGTACATAATATTTTGGCTCGTTTACTGGCAAGTGAGGGGAGTTAGAAGTATCGATACGCATGCTGGCGCTGGCACGAACCAGGCTGAACCGCCTTACGCCTCTCCATTCGGAGCTGCCAGCCTCGTTGCTCATGCAAGTCGCCCATCTCGCATCTCCCGCAGAGCAATCGACCTCAGACTGCCGCATCTTCCTTTTCCCGGTGGATACGCATAACCCGGAACCGACACCTACAAATCGTTCTTCAGCACAGCCGCCACGATGGTCCTCGAGGCGGTGATGGTTGTCGTGGACAACAGCGAGAGCAGCAGAAACGGGGACTATCAGCCGACACGTTTCGATTCCCAGGTGGACGCAGTCAGCGTCCTCTTCCAGACCATCACGCAAGGGAATCCAGAATCGTCGGTCGGGCTGATGAGCATGGGCGGGAAGGGACCCGAGGTGCTCGTGACCCTGACGACAGAGCACGGCAAGATCCTGGAGGGCCTGCACCGGACGAAGAAGAAGATTGGCGGATCATCTCACCTCAAGACCGGCATTCAAGTCGCTACAGTATGCTTGCGTATCACCCGCGTTGCTGTGGGAGCTGGCTAACGTGCTCGCAGCTCGCTCTTAAGCACCGACAGAACCGATCCCAACGACAGCGAATAATAGTCTTCATCTGCTCCCCGATCGAGGAGGACGAGAAGGAGCTCACCCAGCTCGCCAAGAAAATGAAGAAGGGCAACATTTCTGTCGACTTCATCATGTTCGGCGACCTCGACGACGACGAAACACAGAAGAAGCTGCAAGCCTTCAACGACGCCGTCAAGGGCAGCGAGGGCTCGCACCTCGTCGTCATCCCGCCCAGCAGCAAGCTGCTCAGCGACCAGCTCGTCGCCACGCCTATTCTCCTGGGCGAGAACGCGTCCGGAGCAGGCGGCTCCGGCGGCATGGGTGGCGCCAACGAAGAGTTCGAGTTTGGATTCGATCCCGCCATGGAGCCGGAGCTTGCTCTCGCTCTACGCATGAGTATGGAGGAGGAGAAGGCTAGACAGGAGAAGCAGGCACGAGAGGAAGAAGACGCGGCGAAGAAGGCTTCCTTAGAGGGCGTCAAGGAGGAAGACGAGTCTGGCCAGGCCAGCGGGAGCGGGGCTCAGAACGGGGGCAAGAAGGACGGTGGCGATAAGATGGACACCTCGTGAGGAATATCCCGCGCAAGGGGTCTCGTCCATGCGACCGGTTGTACCATAGACAAGCAACCAGCTTTAGAGAAGACATACTACGCTTATGAACACAGCATGGTGCTCAACTGCGAGCGCTCATTCGTTTGGATTGTGACCTGTCGCAGGCCGTCTATTTACCGGTTGTTGATCTCTCTAATGTACGATGACAGTTTCCGGTCGAATATGTCGCACCGGATCGGCATCTCGAGCGAGTAAAAGGGATTCTTCATGACGTAATCGGCATAAAGATCATATATCCTCCTCAGCGTCACGTCGACGTTTGTCTGCGTCGTGTCCGTGAAGAGCAGGAACTTGGTTCCCGTCATGGTGTTGAAGCACTGCATGCGGAAGTTCTCCGTCTCGAGGACTTCCAGGCCCGAGGAGGGCTCTGGTCTACTCGGTAGGTTGCCGCCGCCGGGGGCGCTGGCTTGCGGCAGGGGCTTGACGGGGTTGAGGCGCGCCGTGATGGCGTGGACACTGCATCGTCGCCTGTGAGCCGGACGTCTTTCTTCGCGGAGCTGGAAGCATCAGGGTGCCGCAGCAGGGATGACCTACCCATGGAACGTGCCGGCAAGGACGAGGTAGTCGTTGGTGCTGATGGTTTGCAGGCCGGCTTCATGGAAGGCTCTGTTGTAGATCAGGCCGCCGGCCTTGTTAATGATGATGAGGGTGAAGACAGTCCTGCGCATGTCAGCAAGGGGCCTTGTGCCTGGCGTCGCGAGCGGACTCACATGGCGTCGGGTGGGTTGATGCGCCATCAACGTCGGTGATCTTGTTCACTGGCCCCTTTCAGGCTGACCAGTCTCTTGGGGTGAGACCATGAACTCTGGGAGGCGATGAGCGCTTGAGCCAGGAACGGGAGGGGGAGGGGGGCTCGGGGCCGACTGCAGATCGCCCTCATACCTTGCTTCCGTGTAGGTGAGTGTGAGTGCGCTCACTCTTCAAACAGGCCGACCATGACCGTCGTGGTGTTGCTGGGGATGAATGAGCACCGAGGTTGCGCCTTCCCGGCGGCCAGCGAGGCTGCCACGCGCCCGCTGGGCAGCCCCACTAAATGCGCAGGGGTTCTCCGTGCGGTACCTCCAAGTCTCCGACCACAGCCTCATCCCACTCGCTATCGCCCGCCAACCTCAACCCAACTTTTCGGCCTCCAAGCGTTCCGCCCTGCGCCGCGTCGACGCGCACCCTCCCGCCCGCACCCGTGTCGCTCCTTGGCCCCGTCGTCCCCCTCGCCGTCGCCGGACGCCCCCCTGCAGCCCGCAGACCCGACCGACGCTTCGAACCCGAGGGCCGCATCCCGCTCCGCCGAAGAGGGCGCCGCCGCCAGCCATGTCCAACAAGATGTCGCGCCCGAAGCCGCCGCCGCCCGGCAACGAGGAGGCCTCGGCGACGCTCAACCTCGGCGAGTTCCAGAACGTCGACACGCTGACGCTCTCGGAGGCGGCGCTGGTGCTCAACGCGCTGGTCGCCAAGCGGCGCAACGACCGCAAGAACGTGAACGAGACCGAGTAGGCGCCCACCCCCTGCCTCTCTGCCGAGCTGCTGCGGCTCGACGACTTGCGGAACGAGGACGCGTGCTGACCTTGCTGTTCGCTGCAGGATGCTGAACCAGACGCTTAACTACCTGGACCATTTCGCGCGGTTCACGCAAAAAGAGAACGTCGAAGCCGTGGAGCGATTGCTGAGTTCGCACAAGGACCTGGCCAAGTTCGAGCGCGCACAGCTGGGTACGCTCCAGGAAGGGTTTATTCCTGGCACTTCCGGTACGCAAGCTGACGGTATCAACAGGATCGCTGTGCTGCGAAAACGCCGACGAGGCCAAGACCCTCATCCCCTCTCTGGCGGACAAGATCAGGGACGAAGACCTCCAAGAGCTCCTCGACGAAATCTCCAAACTGCAGAACCGATAATGGAGGATCGCCAGCGTGGATGCTCGCCGAGGACTCTTGGCGAACGTGTCTGCCCCATTTTGCTGCGTTGTTGTTTTAGATCAGCTTCTGGTCCGGTGAAGGGAGACCGGCTTCGGGAGGCTTATTTTCCCGCGGAGTTTTACAGACTGCATTTCAGGCGCATGGAAAAGACTTGGAAGGGGACATGCTACTTTTTGAGAAGGCCAAAAGGGGATTTGCCCTGTACCGTAAGATATCAGAATACCCCATAAATTGAAAGAAACCGACCAAACAGCTCCTTCCCCTGCGTCTCCTGCATTGATGATATCGACTTACGAGAAAAGGGAACTGACTCTCCTCGTCGGTGTATCCCAGCTGTTATGGATCCGCAACGGGTTGAGCCTTGCCCCAGGGTATCGGTCACGGAGTAACGCCAGCAAATGCTCCCTCAAATCAGTTTCAATCCGTCCCACATCCTCTCTCTCGCCCGCCTCCGTCTGTCATGACAGCTCTACCGCATCCTCGCGTCCACCTCCGCTGCCGCTGCCACCGGCGCCCGAGCTGGCGAGCGCTCGCCACTGGTTCCAGTGGTTGACGTAGCCAGCCTGGCCGCTGTCCGTTTTGATGAAGTTGAGATTCGCGCGGGGGTCTGTTGCAGGACTCTGCGGTACGGAGTGTAAGCCATTGTAAGGCTGGTATGGCTTCACAGCCGGATGGCTGGGGGTGGCGGGCTCGGCGGGCAGCTCCACGGGTACCATGCTCGTGCCGTCCATCTCGACAGCGCCGTTCAGCGACGGAGGCGGACCCTGAGGCCTGTCGGCGCGACCTGAATGCGGTGTTAACAAAGAGCCTCAAGCTCCTCCAAGGTAGGCATCGGAGATGTTCACCTCCAAACGGGGCAAAGGGGTCGGTGCTGCTCGCCTGCGTGCCCGTCGTATGGGCAGACATCGACTGCTGACCCTTGTCCTCGTCCTCCTCCCCGATGCCTTGAAAAGCAAGGTCTTCGACTTTGTCCCTGCGACGATGGCGTTTCCACGCCATCAGGACAACGAAGAGCACGGCACTGAATATGACGCCACCGACGGAAATTCCGACAATGGTTCCCGACGAGAATGCGTTGCCTCCGTGGCCTGCTCCGGAGCCATCTGTTCCGTTGCTGGCACTTGGGCTGGCTTCTGTAGCAGTTACAGAAGCGGAGATTGTCAAAGGCTGTTCGGTGAGAGCCGGTGAAGGCGTGGGAGTCGGCGACGACGCTTCTGAGAAAACAACCGTATGTCTCGTCACAGTAATGACAGAGTGGTTGGGGATGGTGTGGGTGATGCCCGAGTCGGTCTTCTTGGACGCAGTCTGAGGTTGCTTCTCAGAGCTGGCGCTCGAGCTGTCCTCGCCATCCACGTGGTCGCCGCGATCCGCAACAGCGACGTCATCCGGGCATCCTCGCAAGCTACACGTGTTCGTAGAGCAGCACCCCATGAACCTGTTGCTCACGCACGAGTAGAAGGCCTTGCCACTGGGGCAGCTGGTGTTGTCGTCACGCGGAGCGACGGCGTTGACGACGACGAGCATGACTGCCTGCGGGAAGGAGAAGGACGGGCGTGTTTGCTGAAACTTGCACAGGGCGGCCGCAGAAGTGAGAGTAAACCATGCGAGTCTGCAGGCAGTGAGTTGCAGAGTTTGGAGTGACTCCCGGGCGACCAGTGCTGTGCTTGTTTGGAGGTGCGTGAATCAACCCGGCAGCTTAGCCCGCAGCGACAAGCATCCCTGAAAATGCAACGGCCTCGCCAACATTAAGGGCAGCTGTAGTTGTATTCGGTGGGAGCTCGTTAACACCAAGAGAGGCTGAGCAGACCGGCGTCGAAACTCGACAGCAACGTTGAACCAAGACGACGGCCAGGGGCTTCACAGACGCGGCCAGGTGGCGCGGTGCATCAAGGGCAAAACACGAGTCGAGACGGAGCTACAGGATTGAAGCGCAACATACTCTGTACCTCACGGGCTCGAGTCAGCCTAAGGAACTGCCTGTCAGGCCCTGACAGCCCCCGTAACCTGGAGAGGCTTGCTCCCGCGGGTCGCTGCAGCAGACTCGCCGTCTACCGTCTCTCCGTTCACTGCCTCGTAGACAAGGCGGCTCCTTGGTTCTTGTCCAGCCAAGTATCGAGCCCGACAGCATATCGGTCCGAAGTCCGCGGCAGACGACATGCATGCCTTGGTTTTCACTGCCAGCGAATTGTGACACGATGGCACCAACCTCGCTTGAGTGCTACCGCATTCTCACGACACAGCACCGCTCGTTGCTTAGGCATGAACATGTGGCCTTTGACAGCGTACGGATGCTTTGGGTAACGAACTCGCTCAGGGGCGCGTGCCACAGCTAGGGCAGATAGCAGTAGTTGAGTATACTCACGTTAAAGGCCACGCCGCCCATGAAACGTTGCATGCAACAGCATTTCCTCTCGCGTCTGTTCGAGGTCGCGGCGCGAAAGCTCCGTACGAAAAGAGAAATGAGAGAAACGACGCCCAAATTCAACCTGACGCCAGGTACTTTGATGCTCGGTATATGCTCTAACCCGCACATGTCACATACATCGCCAGCCCCCCAACCGTGCTGTCTTCCCAAGCTTTCAGTCCTTCTCTACAGCTTCTCAAGCAGCAGCTTGCTTCCCGCATTGCCCACCGGCGGCTCCGCCTTCTTCTTGCCCTTCTTTCCACCCTTCTCTGTTGAAGCCTTCTCCCCCTGGGCTTCCTTGGCTGCCTTCTGATCCGCCGTCATTTCCGTCGCTGCCTTCTCCAACAGCTTCTTGTTCTTCTTGAGCGTCTTCTTCAGCGCGTCGACCTCGCCAAAGTCACCAGCCTCCATCATGCCGACGACGACGAATGAGCTGGGGCCCGTGGCCCAGTCCACCACGTACTCCTTGATGACAGGGTACAGGACGTTCGAGAACTCGAGCGGCGGGTCAATCTGGACCACCTTGCCAGCGGCCTTGTCGAATTTGCCACCCTGAATCAGGGACTTGAGCATGCGACCACCGAACGGCGCTCGCGAAATGTGCGTACGAGCGGACAGGTCATCCTCCGCTGGTTCTTCGTTGGGGTTACCGGCAGCAGACTGCGCAACAGCCTCGAGCGCCTCGGCCTTTCCTTCGACTTCAGAAAGAAGGACATCGGTGACGAATTGGCAGCCGAAAGCAGTAGCCGTGAGCTCTGCAGGCGCGGCGGCAATGACGGACAGCAGCTGCGGTGACAGTGCGGTAGCAAGCTCCTTGCGGCGGATGTCTTCGTCCTTCTTGCTGGTCGTTTTCCGAATCTCGTGCACCTCTGCCAAAACCTCCAGATCGAAGGCGTAGCTGGCGGGGAAGAGAGACTTTGAGAGACCCTCAAAGAGGTACAGTATAGTCGTCCTTGCGTTGGGGTTGTTGACGGCGCCTACGACATTCTGCGCAACTTCGTCCTCCTTGTCGCCCATGAGCTCGGGGAAAATGGTCTTTGCCACCAACTTTGTGTCGTCGATAACGTCGTAGGCTGTGAGAATGATGATGTGGGCATATGCGTCGCCAGACATGAGGACAAAGGTGTCCTTGTACGTCTTGAGCAATTGCTTCCGGTCCTTTGAAGACCCGTACGCCAAGAGCATGCAGGAAAGGCGGGCACCGGACTTGGTAAAGGCCATGTTCTTCAGCAGGTCGCCATCTTCGTCTCCCTTGATGAGCTCGAGGAACTCGTTGAACTCTTCAGTACCAGGCTGAGTGTTGGCGAAATATTGATACATGGCGTCGTGGAGCATCGTGAAGCCCGTCATCTTCTTCTGGACGAGGGAGTTGATCATGTCCAACAGGCTCTTCATGATCGGGCCACGTTTGCTGGGCTCGTTGCTGAGGATTTCCTTGAGATCGGCCGTGGTCTTGGTGTCCTTTGTCAACTCTCGGAGAGTAAACTCGGGGCCGTACCACTCGCGCAGCAAGTTGGCCTTGTGCTCCTTGGTCGCCACCGTTCGGTAGATGTCGTCCAGAATCCAAGACGCCTCGGCATGGTTGATGAGTTTCCGGACCTTGCCGTAGAAGTTGGGGATGATGAGGTCGCGGATCTCGTCGTCGTTCTGAACCAGAAGCTTGCCAATGAGGAACTTGGCGTAGCGGCTCTCGGCGAGCTGCGCGTAGCTTCCCTCGAGTTCATGGGCGATTTGCTTTCTCTGCTCGGGCGTCGAGTACTTGATGGCGGTTTGGACTGCTCGGACGGCATCGTGCTTCAGGACGAAGTCCTTGCAGCGGCCGGTGATGATGCCGAAGAGCTCCTCCACAAGCTTTTGCCTCTCTTCCTTGGGGACGTGCGACTTCCTCCGCAGCTTCTCCCAGATCTTCTTGGTGCGCTGGACCTCGTCGGCCAGGGGCTTGGCAGCCTTCCGTTCTTGAGCCAACTGCTTTTGCTTTGCATGGGACTCGCGCGACGTCATGCCAGCTGCGACCGATCAGCAACCATGCTTCCAAGATCAGATATCTGGGTACGTGATAAACTTACTGCGGTCGAATTCCTTCGCGTTTCCAGAGCCATCAGACTTCTTTTCTGGCTTCGTATCCAGCTTCACACCGCCGTCATCCTCGTCGGAAAAGTCTTCAAAGTCGTCGGACTCTTCCTTGGCGGCCTTCTTGGGCGGCATGGGGTCGCTCAGGCGGGCCTTCTTGGCCTTGTCGCCCGACTTGCTTCTGCTCCCAGAGGCAGCTTTCCGCTTGTCTCCGGTCTTGAGGTCCTTTGCGGCCATTTTGCGAGCCTGTCGTCGAGATGACTGGTGCCAATTGAGACCCGACGTTTGGTTGTGCAGGTTCGACGCCGAGGCGAGCCAGCTCTGCGACCAACTAATTCTGCTGCTGGGCGGTCACCCAAATTTTTTGATTTTCTGCCGAGCGGTGAGGGGGCGATTAGGCCTGGTACGGCGCGGCGGACCCCGCTACGGGGCGTCGCCTCCCCACCTCTGCCAGTGCCTCGTTCCTGGCGACGCCGGCGTCTGTGAGACGAGCAGCAGCACCTTTTGTACGGAGATATTTCTGGCCATCAGCTGCCAAATCTCTCAAGATGGGACGCGAAGACCAGGTTGAGGAGCGCGAGGTCCTCGAGTCCATTTTCCCAGAGGAAATCACGGGTATGTACAAACGTGCGCGCGTTCAGCCAACTCTACAGTAAGGTCTGACCACGCCGCAGACATATCCGAGACGGAATTCAGGATACTCGTCACGCTTGAGGTTCCCAGCGAAGCAGAAAACGAAGAGATCGAAGCCCCCCAGTTTATCCTCCAAGTACGCTACCCCGAAGACTACCCCGACTCCGCGCCACACCTCGACCTCCTCGCGCCTCCCAATGCGCCAACACACCCCGACTTCAGCGTCGCCGACGACCGCGAGCAGCTCCTCGCCGGCCTCGAAGAGACCATCCAGGAGAGTCTCGGCATGGCCATGGTGTTCACGCTCGTGTCCGCGCTCAAGGAAGCCGCCGAGCAGCTCATTCAGGACCGCAAGGACGCCGTCGAGAAGCAGCGCGAGGAGGCGGCTCTGGCTGCCGAGCGCGAGGAGAACAAGAAGTTCCACGGGTCCATGGTGACGCCCGAGACCTTCCTCAAGTGGCGCGATGGCTTCCTCCGGGAGATGGAGGAGAAGGAGCGCAGGGAAGAGGACGAGAGGCTGGCGGAGCTGAAGAAGGCGAGGGTCAAGGAGCCCGTCAAGCTGTCGGGGAGGCAGCTCTGGGAGCGGGGGCTGGCGGGCAAGGGAGACGAGGGCGAGGACGAAGACGACGACATCCCGACCGAGGGTGTGGAAAAGCTGCAGGTGGAGGCCGCCTGAATTGGGTAGATGGCCAATGCATTTTACGGAGTTGGGGTGGACTTTAACTGGGATGCATTCGATGGGTGCACGTCTCTTGTGAAACGGGAACCAGACTTGGGCATAGATGAAAGCACTCTATAGTCTCAAGAGAAGCGACGCGTACACTGTATAGAAATGTCGCATTTCAGGACAGGAAATTGTCGTCATCTATGTGCACACCCTCATATCCCATCGAAGCAAGCCACTTTTGATCTTGATAGTTCCCGCCCAACGCCGTCTAATGCCGCTGCCATTCCCTGTTTTTGCGTCCATACCCTCCCTTAACCCTGCATCTCCTCATCGTCCACCTCGTCGCCGTCCTCATAGTCGCTGTCCTCCCAGTTGTCCTCCTCGCCCTCCGCCAGCTCACCGAGCTCCTTGTTGATGGCCTGGAACAGCTCAACGGCGTGCTCGCCGAGCCTCTCGTCCTCGTACTCGAGCATGGCGTACAGCTTGAGGCAGCGTACCAGCCACTTGCGCGCCGTGGACCAGGTCGACTTCCACTCTGTCGCGCCGTTTCCGTTCTGCTCCTGCGCCTTGGCGTCGCGCTGCTTCTCGCCGGCGAGGAAGATGCACCAGCCGCCGAGGTACCACGCCTCGACGCTCTGGTCGTCGTCGGTGGTGAGGCGCTCGAGCACCCTGAGCGCCTCGTCCTCCATCTCCGTCTCGATCAGCAGGCGCGCGAGGCCGATCCTTGTGGGGAACTCGGGGATCAGAGGGTGCTCGGGCGGGAGGTCCTGCCACAGCTCCAGGCTCCTCTTCAGGGCGTGCTTCGCCTCGTCGGAGCGGTCCTGCGAGATGCGCACGTTGGCCACCGTCTGCCACGTCTCGGGTGAGTTGGGCGCAATCATCATGGCCTCGGTGACGAGCGTCTCGCAACGCTGCTCGGCATCCTCCTCCCACGACAGATCGGTCATGTAGACCTCGGCCACGGCGCACAGCACACCGCCAAGCTTGACTTGCTTCTCATCAAGGTTCGCCTGCTGTTCTGGTGTCCGGTTGGCCGTGTCGGACAGGCCCTGAATCTGTTTGCGCAACGTCGAGGCGCCGCGCTCAAACCAGCTCACGCTGTCTTGGCCGCCGTCCTCGCTAAGCTGCGCCATGAACAGGAACTTTTCCGGCCCGCCGCCGACCTTCTCATCCACCATTCCATCCTCATCCAGCTTGATTGCCCGCTCAAAGAAGCTTCGCGCCTCGTCAACATCGCCGGATTCGACGTGAAGAACACCCAGCAGGTTGAGCGCTCTCAGCTCAAAGTCGCCACCTGATCCGGTCGCCTCCAGCGCCCTCGTTGCTAGGGCGATGGCACCGTCCAGGTTGCCAACATCGAGTTGAGTCTCGGCGTCGGAGAGAAGTGAGCTGGGGCTGACCTCCTTTTTGTTGCTGGGCCGACTTGGCGCCATCGTTCAGTTTGTGCTCCGAGGAGTCTATCCTCGGAATGTTCAACGAGAGGTGAATAATACAGTTTTTGAGAGTGTGTAAAAGCAGGCCGCGTGGAATGCATGCACTGGACGGCAGTTGTGAGTCTGGTTGTTCGAACTGGCTGGGGCCTCTGTCGCTGGCTCGCTGTAACCTCAATCGCTCTGCAAAAAATTCGGGCTCCGCTGTTATCGATAAGGCTCGCGGGCGCGGGCGGAGGGGCGCGAGGGGCACGAGGGGCATCGGAGGGCGCAGTCACATCCCTCGGCATCGGAGAACGCAGTCGCATGTCTCGCTTATAAGCTTTCGGTCCAAAAACCAATTGAGCAGATAAAAAGATCATCTGGCCGTTCAGAAAAGCCATCTTCAACACTTGCTTAAAGTCGCTCACCTTCAGCTCTCGTTCATCGCCCTACCATCTCAATCCAAAGCTCAAGATCCCCCCGCCTCATCAGCCGCCATGTTCACGGGCATCGTAGAAGAGATTGGGGGTGAGTCAATGCCCATTGCAAAGTGTCCGTTCTTCGCTCCTAACTTACACATACGCAGTCGTCTCTCACCTCGACACCAATGACTCCACCGGTGGCACGACGTTGACGTTCGCCATCCCCCAGGGCTCCGAGCTCCTCAGGGACTGCCATGAGGGCGACTCCATCGCCATCAACGGCTGCTGCCTCACCGTCACCTCCTTCACCCCCACCAGCTTCAAGGTCGGCATCGCGCCCGAGACGCTGCGCATCACCAATCTCGGCACGCTCAAGGAGACCAGCCGCGTGAACCTCGAGCGCGCAGTCCGCGCCGACACCCGCATGGGTGGCCACTTCGTCCAGGGCCACGTCGACACCACCGCCGAGATCCTGTCGGTCACTCCGGACGGCAACGCCCTGACGTTCCGCTTCGCCCCCAAGAACCGTGACATGCTGCGGTACATTATCTTCAAGGGCTTCATCTCCATCGACGGCACGAGCTTGACCGTCACCAAGGTCAACGATGTTGAGGGCTGGTGGGAGATCATGCTCATTGCCTACTCGCAGGAGCGCGTCGTCCTGGCGCAGAAGGGCAAGGGCGATTCCGTGAACATCGAGGTAGACATGATGGCCAAGTACGCCGAGAAGTCGCTGGCAGGCCTTCTCGGGGCAGAGAGCGGCACGGCGTCCATCCCCCTGCTGGAGAAGATGGTCGAGCGCATCATTGCTCAAGGAGTCGGGGCCAAGCCGTGAGGCGATGCGATGGAACATATCAAGTCATGGTGTTTGTATTCTGCAGGGTATCATGGTAAAGTCTCATCTCAGCACATAGCCATCTGAAAGCGTTAACGGCTCAAGCGTCTCCCCACACCTCGGCAATCTTGGCACTGAGTGCCTTGCTAATCTTCTGTCTTGCGACCAGGTGGTCCAGCTCGCGACACACCATCTCTCTTTTGCGCTTCTTGCCCTGCTCACCCGAGCCGCAGGCCTCGAACGCCTTGACAAAGTCGTACGGCGTCTTCCACCTCTTCTGTATCTGCAGTGCCCGTTCTCCCGTCACACCCCTCGTTGTCATGAGCATCTTCAGAAACACGTCTCGAAGGGTCATCATCTCCGACTTTGAGGCTAGAGATGCAAAGGCAGCATAGCTAATGTAGTATCCTTCCGAGGGTTCCTTGTCGCGCAAATGCTTCAACAACGGCAGATAGTTTTGGGCGGTGAGGATCTTCGTCGGAATGACCTTGAGGGTTTTGCTCTCGTAATCTCGCTTCAGAATCCCCGTCAACCTGGACAGGTACTTGATGGTTTCGTCCATCTTCGTTGTCCTCTTGACGAAGTAACCATTGACCACCTGGGTAGACGCAATTGCAGACTGAACGGCCTCTTCATACCTCTGGAACGTGGTCAAGTCCATGGAAATCTCCTCGATGATGTAAATCACCTTCTTCACGCCGGACCGTTTGAGTCGGAACTTTTGTTCGTGGAATCGACCGTCTTTGATGCTTCCAATCAAATCGTCGAGACGTTTTCTCTCCACAATCCAATCCAGGACAATCTCGTCTCCTTCTGCTCCGTGCCTGGCCAACCAATTGGGGTCGTGCAGCTTGGCAACCCACTGAGCGTCTCCGACCTCCAGACTCCTCATGATGGGCTTGACCCCCTGCTTGGCGAGCTCCTCCTGAATGTAATCGCGGTCAGTCTTGGCGCGTACTTCGCGCACGTCGAGGACCAGGCGGACAGAAAATGACCCGGGAGGCAGTCGGATGGGTGTGAAGTCGGGAAGAGAGCCGTCTCCAGAGACTACGGGGCCGTCCGAGACGACATGCCGATACGGCGACTCGTGCTCCCGAGGAATCTCAACCTCGGGGGTTGGAGAGCGGAGCGCAGAAACTGGGCTGGGTTGGGGTTCCGCCACTTGTCGCGGTCTTTGCCGGCCGGGCTCATTCTCCGTACTCTCAGCCTGCCACTCGAGCGTGCCTTTTATGCGCTTTGCCACGTCCCAACCTTCGTCGGTCAACGCATAGCGACGCAGTGGCCTACCTCTCTCGTAGACCAGCTCTTTCTGGACCAACGTCTTCATGGAATTCCAAGCAGTGTAGAACTTGGTGGGATCGCTGGGGGCGGTAAAAGACGAGTCGCAGTGCGGCTGGGAGACTTCAATGAGATCGGCCTTGGTCATCCCAGCGGTGGTATCCTCGGGGAGCGTCGATAGCCCGAGAACGAGGGCATACGCGCCCGAGCGAAGTGCAGGGACGTAGGCCTTGGGCTGCCTGGCCTTCCTCTTCTTGGGCGCAGGTGCCCCATCTGCGTCGTCTTGCTCTTCCCCGCGGGCTGTCTTCTTCGCCTGAGGATGCTCTGGCATTGGCAGGCCATTCTGTTGGCAATGCTTCCGAAGGTTCTCCGTGAGGCGCTCACATAGCTTCGGCCCGAAACCCTTCAGCTGCTGCAGCTCCGCAGGGTGCTGGAAGACCAGGGGACACGCCTTGAGCGAGTCGTAGGCGTTTTTGTATGCGGTGACTCCCTTGGAGTTGCGATCACGGGCGACATCGAGCCATTCCTTGACCCAGGCCAGGAGTTGCGGATTGGCACACTCGCCGTCGTCCGCCATTGTGAAGGGACGTCGTCATGAATCCATCAGACTGGGACCGAGCGAGAGCAAAGATATCCCTCAAGATACAGGGAAACCAGAAAGTCTGCGCATGAGAAGCCAAAGGAAGCAAACGGCCGTTGAGGAACCGTGAATGGCGTCGCGTCCGTACCGTAGACGCACAGTGCAGTACCTGGTGCACTCACACGACACACCCCTGACTGCGGCTACCCTGCTGACGAGGCGCGCGAAAACACGTGCCGCAGAGGGAACGATGACGCTGTGCAGAGGACTGCCGTGTGTGGCGATGGGCGCTGCAGGCGTCGGCCATTTCCGTGCAGGTGCATGTTTGGGGGCGTCGGCGGGCAGGGTCCCTCCCGGCAGCCAGTCGGGCAGGGCTGCAGTCCGCTAGCAAGCCGTAAGCCAGGGCGCGGCGCAGGCGGTGTTCGCGGCCAGCCGGGGGGCAGCTCTAGCGCCACTGCGGCGGCCCTGGCCCACCGCACCTTGGCGGGGTCACTGCCTTCGTGTTTGCATCCCATCACTGACGTGAGGGTGCCCGCCCCTGCGGGGGCCCAAGCCATCGTGTTTCCTCGGGCAAGGCGAGACGAGCCCCTCAAGCCCCTCCCGCCTGGCTCTCCCCTCTCATCTGCCTCGCCGTCCGTGTTCTAATTATACAGTAAGGGCAGAGCGACCGACGAGCTAGTTCGGTGATAGCTGAGCTGAGCTGTGCTGTGCTGATCTCCGCGCCGTGGCAACCAAAAAGACCTCACAACCTCCACCACCACAATCTCCTCCTCCTCCCACATCTCTTACACGACAGCCTCCCCCAACGCAATCTGGTGACAAGGCAAGGCACGAAAGCAAGCCGACGCACACCCTCGCCATCACCGCCACCGACCCAACCTCTGCTCCTCGTCCCCGTCGCCGACCATGGACGCCAAGATCCTCGCGGCTTCGGCCAAACACCCCATCGTCCCGGGCCAGGTCTACAAGTACGGCACCGCGGGCTTCCGCATGAAGGCCGACCTGCTGCCCGGCGTGTCTTTCCGGGTCGGTCTCCTGTCCGGCCTGCGCAGCCGCAAGCTCAATGGCCAGGCCATTGGCGTCATGATCACTGCCAGCCACAACCCGGCTGTCGACAACGGCATCAAGATCGTCGACCCCATGGGAGAGATGCTCGAGCAGGAGTGGGAAGCCCACGCGACCCGTCTCGTCAACTGCTCCTCCGACCAGGAGCTCCTCGACACGTACAAGGCGCTGGCCGCCCAGCTCAAGATCGATCTCGACGCCCCTGCCCGCGTCGTCTACGGACGTGATACCCGTCCTTCGGGCCACGGCCTCGTCGTCGCCCTGGCTGCCGCCTTGGATGCCACCGACGTCGAGCACACCGACTACAAGATCCTGACGACTCCGCAGCTGCACTACCTGACCCGATGCGTCAACACCGAGGGCACCCCCAAGTCGTACGGCGAGACCAGCGAGGCCGGCTACTACAAGAAGTTCGCGGACGCTTTCGTGAGGGCGCTGCGAGGCAAGAAGATTCAAGGTCAGCTCCAGGTGGACTGCGCCAATGGTGTGGGCGGACCCAAGTTTTCCGAGATGCTCAAGGTGATCCCCAAGGACGTCACGGGTTTCGACGTCAAGGTTGTCAACGACGATGTCCTGCGACCTGAGATCCTGAACCTAGAGGTCAGTAGCCCCGCTACAGCCCCTGTCCATCCAAAAAAGATGGTTTTTTGCTGACTAGGAGATGGTACAGTGCGGTGCGGACTATGTCAAGACCAAGCAGCGAGCGCCTCAGAACCCGAAGCCCGTCCCTGGCGCCCGGTGCTGCTCTTTCGATGGCGATGCTGACCGTCTCATCTACTACTGGGTCGACCCCGACACCGGCTTCTTCATGCTCGACGGCGACCGCATCTCCTCGCTGGCCGCCTCGTTCATTGGCGACCTTGTGCGCTCCGCTGGTTTGGAGGAGGACCTCCGCATCGGCGTTGTCCAGACCGCTTATGCCAACGGTGCCAGCACCAACTACATTGAGAAGCACCTGCAGCTTCCCGTCGTCTGCACGCCCACTGGTGTCAAGCATCTGCACCACGCGGCCTGCCAGTTCGACGTAGGCGTCTACTTCGAGGCCAATGGCCACGGCACCGTCGTCTTCTCCCACGAGGCGATGCGCGTGTTCCGGGAGAAGGAGCCCCAGTCGCCCGCCCAAAAAGACGCCCTCGAGACGCTGGCGGCCGTTGGCGATCTCATCAACCAGACGGTCGGCGACGCCATCACCGACATGCTCATGGTCGAGGTCATCCTCGCTCACAAGGGATGGACCCTCAAGGACTGGGCCATGACGTACACGGACCTCCCCAACCGCCTCGTGCGCGTCGAGGTCGGCAACAAGGACCTCTTCCAGGCCACGGACGCTGAGCGCCGTCTCAGCCACCCGCCCGGCGCGCAGGACGAGATCGACCAGGTCGTTAGGAAGTACACCAGCGCTCGCTCCTTTGCCCGCGCCAGCGGCACCGAGAACGCCTGCCGCGTGTACGCCGAGGCGGCGACCCGCTCCGAGGCGGACGAGCTGGCGAACAAGGTGGCCGCGATCGTCAAGCAGTTCGGCTCGTAGGACAAGTAGCTGCTGACGGTTTGGTGTCGCCTTCGAGGCTCCAGAGCAAGCCATAGAAAGGCTTCCTGAGAAATCTACATGGGGATTTAGGGGGAAATCCTTAAAAGGGCAACCCCCCTGCCACAAGCATTCAAAATTTGGTGAGAAGAGAGACATCTGACGCATGACGAACGTTGTGAAGCAACAGCTGGAGGAGGAGACGACGGAAGAAGGATTATTCCCACTAGCGACATATAGTGCGTCAACACGTCTAGAGTGTTTGTCAGGAGCAAGCTTGTAGACGTCGAATCGATCGAGAGGAGTCCTGTATGTAGACGCCCTCTTTCTTTTCTTTTGACAAAGAACACCAAAAAAGAGATATCCAAGTTCACCCTAGAATGCATCGTCACTTGTTGATCTTGGTCTATTGACTGGTGTATCTGGTATTCACTGTATCGTCAAAGATTCCTCGTCAACCACGCCGTGCCATGCCGTGCCGTTAGCTCGTGCTTTTCGCCTCCTCGATGAACGTCTTTACATGTCATGTCGCGCCTATCCGAGTGCCGGGTCCAACCCGCGGCCGAATCCGTCGAGCATTTGAAACAAATCAAAAGTACGCCGTCCAGCTCCCCTGCCCCGTCTACATCACCCTTTTCAAGACTTTTTTTGTCACGGGCGCTCTCCGCCCGGATGGATGCTGCCTCAAAACAAGTAAAACCCTTTGGCTTCAGCGCCATGCAGATATCCCAATTCCCCCTTAGCACATGTGGTACTCGCACTGGCCGGCGGCGGACCGGGTCGAGTCGTCCGTCTCGAGCTCGTAGGCGAGGTCGATGTCGAGGTCGCGGCGGTTCTTGGAGTTGGGCTTGACCTGGACCTTGCACTGGATCTCCTCGCCCTGCTGGACGGTGAGGACGTCCTTGAAGTAGAAGACGGTCTGCTTCCAGTGGGTGTACTTGGTGTGGGGGCCCGTCGAGAAGCGGATGGGCTTGTGGCAGGCGCTGAACTCGATGTCGAACCACGAGACGAGGGCGTGGATGAAGTCGTCGCGCTTAACGGCGAGCTTGAAGTCGCGAGCAAAGGCCAGGTCGGCGACGGTGCAGGTGTAGAGGTCCAGGGTCAGGACGGGGGTGGGGTCGGTGACCACCGTCTTGATGTCGACGGTGTCCACGAGGGGCTCGGAGAGGGCCGTCTCCTTCAGGGGCGTGTAGTCGAAGCCGTAGACGTTGTCCCAGACTGCGGCGCGGAGGGTCAGCTCTGCTCTCAGAACACCGCGGGGTCAGTCCAGAGGCGTAAACTCACATCCGATCTTCTCCTCCTTGTAGTCGCCATCCTCAATGCCGGCAAAGAAGATGGTGGCCTTGTCGGGGAAGATGAGGCCGTCCTTCTCGAGGTAGGTGTCGCGGGCGTACAGGACGGTGTCGAGCATGGATTCGTAGAGCAGGAAGTAGCCCATCCACTCGGAGATGATGATGTCGACCTTGGGGAAGGGCAGCTGGACCTCCTCCATCTTGCCCTGGACCAGGGTGATCTTGTCGGACAGGCCGTTCGCCTTGACGATCTCGCGCGCCTTGAAGATGATGGAGGACATGTCGACGCCGATGACGTGCTTGGCGCCGGCCTTGGCGGCGAACCTGGCGAGGACGGCGTTAGCAACAGCCGGAGAGGAAGAGGGAAGAAACGCCATTGAAGGGCGCGGCGCAGTCCATCAACAATGGGGACAGGGCCGGGTCGGGAACATACATGGACAGGATGGCGGTGCCGCAGCCGACGTCGAGGACGACCTTGTCCTTGAAGAGGTGCTTGTTCTGGACAATCGAGTTCATGTACGACCGCGTGCGGACCTCATCTTTCTGCGCAGCGCAATCCGGTCAGCAAAACCCTTTCGTCCTCTCCAACCCCGATTCGCAAGGGCCGGGAAAAGTCCCATCGCGGGGTCGGTGTTGGAGTTTTCGGCGGGGGGAGGGGTGCGGGCGCATACCAGCATTTCCTCGTGGATGCCTTTTTTCGCGAGGGAAGCGACGGTTAGCGGGGCGATCAACGAGGCAACGGGGAGTCGCAGCAAGGCGTACCATGGTGGTCGTAGCTGTTGCGTCCTGGTCAGCATCGTCCTGTCGCAGAGCAAAGGGATCGTCCCATGTCGCGACGAGCGCATCGCGCGGGTGGCTTGGGGGGAGGAGGGGAGGGCGCCGGACGAACCTCTTGAAGTAGTGCTGCTCGCTGTGCTCGAGCGTCTTCATCTTCTGCTCGGCAACCTCAATGTCCATCTTGTCGGAGCTCATGATGACCGTTTTCCAGGGAAAGGGGGAGGGAAGGTAGGTCGTCGGGGCGTAACGTGGCGTGGGCGGGAAAACAGAGCCGTTGCAAGGACCGGATCTCAGGCAGCGACGGGGGGAGTATACAAGCACACAAACGCGCAGAGCGGAGGAGTGGGCGCGGCGGGCCGGTGCAGGTTTTGTCGGGCAGAAAATAATTCATCGCCGTCACCGCCTTGTCGCTGGACTGGACCCTGCGCGGCCAGCCCGCGCCTGCGGGCGGCGCTAACGCGGCGCCTCTCCGCGAGTAAGGCACTGGACTAGTTACGAGTACCTGGCGAAGCGTGCCAGCGAAGAGTGCGGTGCGCGCACACCGCTACACCACCGCTTCGACGATCAGCCGTCGTCGCGCTCGGGGTCGGAGGGGATTTTATGTCAGACGCCTGTGGAGTTGGCCAGAAGGCGAGTGAGGCTAGTTGTTTCCAGAGTTTATGCTCAACAAGGTGACCAAGGAGATATTTCACAACAAGGTGACCGAGGAGAGAAGAGTTCACGACTGTCGAAGCCACCGTGAAGCGCCGGCACTTGAACCCAAATATTCTTCAGCTACAAAGTTCATCTCTAAGGTCAAGCACGCGTGCCTCTGTATCTTCTGCTCGCCGCCGTCCTCGGCTCCTCGTCCGAGGCCCTCGACGGCCGCGCAGCCGAGCAAGTCTTGTTTTCCGTGATCCCAACGCCTCCAACGCCAGTACATGCAGGTGGTGACAAACCGTTTTCACAAGCACACAACGCAACCCCTCGCTCACACCAGCAGCACGCTGTTGATGCAGCCCTCGTTCTCCGGGCTGTTCGTCACCTGCGCGTAGCGGCCCCAGACGACCTTGCCGCCCGCCGTCACCAGCCCCAGCTCGCTGACGTTGACCTCGATGACGGTGCCCTTGGTCAGGACGCCCAGCTGCGTGTACAGCGGGTTCTGCGGGTTCTTCTTGACGCTGATGATGGGCAGCTGCACCGTGACGCCGAGCTCCGGGTGCGTCACGTTGGCCTTCTTGTAGCGCAGGCCCATGGGCCGGATGAAGCGCTCGTACTTGGGGTTGCGGCGCGTGAAGTCCTGCCCCACGAACGTCGGCTTCGTCACCATGCGCTTCCACGCCTTCTTCTGCACCTTCTTGCCCGTCTTGACCACCTTGAACATCTCCTCCTCGCTGATGCCGCGCACCTTGGGCAGCGGCACGCTGAACTTGGCCGCCTTCTCCGCCCGCTTGTTCTTGATGGCGCTGCTCAGCGCCTTGGCGTTGGACGGGTTCGTACGGTCCAGCAGGTACGAGGGCATCGGCGTCGTCGGCTCCTTCTCGTCGGCCGTCTTGATGTTTCGCTCCTCGTGCGCCTTGATCTGCTTCTTCATCTGGATCTTCTCGTGGTGCCGCTTCTTCTGGTACAGCTTGGCCCTCAGGCCGCGGAGGTTCTGCGCATCCTGGGACGCCTTGTGGCCCTCACGAGCCGTCTTCTTGCGGAGTCGCTCTTCGTGGTCGAGGCGGCGGCCGTGCAGCTTGCGCCACCTCTCCATGTACTCGTTCTGAGGCTGCGGGGCATTGTCAGCATCGTCTCTTCAGGCATCGTTTTCATGTCGAGTGAGAAGCGTACCATGCTGACGGTGTTGCCCGGTTCAGGGGACTTTTACAGTGCGTCTGGTATGTGGTGGAGATCTGGGATCTGAGGTTGAAATTTCGCCCTCTACCGAAAAAAAGTGGCGGTTCGCTCTAGAGAGGCTGGCGGTTGCCAGGAAAATTCGTCGGCGCCCGGCGCCACGCTTATCCGGGCTCAGCGGCCCCGACGTGCAGCTGCGTGGCTCGCGTGAACTTTTTAGAGAGCCTCGCATCGCATGTCCTGCCTCCGCCACCTGCAGTAAAGCCCACGCCTCCGGGGCATTGCGGTCCAAAATGAGCAGAGCACTTTTCCGCTCCGTGCTGGAGCTCCGGGCGCCGCCGGCCTCGCGCCTGCTGCCGACCTTCGCGCTGCCGATCCGGAGCCGGGCGTTCAATTCGACGACGCCCATTGTCGAGCCCGTGTCGCAGCGTCACGCCAACAACGCCGCGAACCCTACAGACGAAGAGGTGCGGCCTCTGGCGTTCAAGAAGAGCCACCCGGGCGCGCCCCCGACGCCCATTGCCGACTCTGTCAAGAACCTCCTCCCCTTCCTCGCCGCCCAGCCAGGCCACTACATCACCGTCCACATCCACGGCTTCCCCTACCTCGTCCAAGAGGGCGACAAGATCCGCCTCCCCTTCCGCATGCCGGGCGTCCTTCCCGGCGACGTCCTCCGCCTGAACCGCGCCAGCGTCATCGGCAGCCGCGACTACACGATGAAGGGGGCGCCGCACATCGACGAGCGCGTGTTCGAGTGCCGGGCAACCGTCCTCGGGACCGAGTCGGAGCCGCTGCGCATCAAGATCAAGAAGAAGCGGAGGTCACGGAGGATGAGGCAGGCCAAGAGCAAGCACCGCTACACGATCCTGCGGGTCTCGGAGTTGAACGTTAAGAACCTGGAAGACGCGGAGGAGCCAACGGCTTGAAGCCGTGGACATGGCAACAGCTAGTGGGAGGATGAGAAGTGAGCCTGAGCGAGAAGCATGTATACCGACAACACCACCTGGTCAACCGTCCTGCAGGCGAAGTAGAATCTACCAGCGAATGCTGGCTGTACAATAAATCAAAATATCATGACGCACAGCTGGCGTCTCCTCTTGTATTCAATGGTCCGCTCAAAGATGCTCACATTAAAAAAAAGCTCGCCACTCCAGGAAGCAACAATCCTGGACGCTAGGCTATGCAGGTCCCCCGTCAAGATATATACATGGCGTATCCTGTATGTTCGTACACAAAAAGAAAATGGTATATGCAACGAAAGTCAAGAAAGGAACTCCTCAACTCCAAGCTGAAGGGACACCTGGTTCCCGCGCCAAAGCTTCACTGCGTTCTGTCATGTCCAACCATGCGGTTTCGTTCGGCCCATCCGGGAGGGGGTGCGCATTCACATCCTGCTGGCCATGGCCTTTCTGATGCTGGCCCAGTACGCCTGCGGCCAAACGCTCATGCTCTCGGACTCGGTGGGCATGCGCTCGCGGCACCGGGTGACGACGCTCTGGATGATCCTACCAAGCAGGTCTTCGTCGATGGGCAGAGCCTTGTCGCTGAGCTCGGCCGGGTGGAGGAAGGGGTCCGTGTCGTGGAGGAGCTCCTCGCAGGTGGGACGCATGTGCTGCTCCCGGTTGAGGCACCGCTTCATGGTCCGCAGCAGCGAGGGCGGCACGGAGACGCCGCCCATGCCGCGCGACGGGAACTCGATCTGGTGGTCCCAGTTGATGATGGCCTGGCACCGCGCCATCTGGTTGGCGATGTGGCCGAACGGCGGCAGGCCGTAGACCATCTGGTACAGGATGCAGCCCAGCGACCAGATGTCGCTGGGCTTGCCCAGCTTCATAAGCTTGGGCCGCCCGGGAAGCCGTCCGCCCCGCGGGTTGTTCGCGTCCATGAGCGACTCCGGGGACATGTAGTTGGGCGTGCCGATCTGCGTCTCGCGGTGGACGTTGACGGTCTCGTCCGTCTGGATGGCGTTGGCGATGCCGAAGTCGATGAGCTTGAGCCGCCCGCGGACCAGCACGAAGTTGGCGGGCTTCAGGTCCGAGTGCACAATGTCGTACTGGTGGACCGACTGCAGACACTCGAGCATCTCCTTCCAGTAGAAGCGCACGAATACGGGGTCGAATCTGGCTGCCTCGGGGTTCTGTCGAGACGTGAGGAGCTTGTTCAAGTCCAGCTCACCCATCTCCATAAGCTACACTGGAGTTAGCATGCATTGTCCAATCACGACGCGTTTCCGTCGGCAAAACTCACCAAAGTAAGCACCTGCTTCTCCGAGTTCATCTCGTGGTCGAAGAGCTTGATGACGCGGTCGACGCTGGACAGCCGTCCGAGCAGGTCGATTTCGCCCTTGTACCCCCTGATGGTCATCTCATCCGCGTTCTCCAGGGCCACCCGCTTGAGGGCGAACATGTTGCCGTTCTCCGCCGTGACGCGGTATACCTTGGCGCTGCCGCCGCGGCCGAGGCAATCCAGCCTCGTGTAGCATTTTCCGTTGACCCTCAGCACGTTTCGCCGCTGCTTGGCCTGGGTCGTGGTGGCTGCCGCTCCGGCCGTCGACGTTGCCGCTTCCAGGACGGACATCTTCGGCGGCGGCGGAGGGGCTTGTCTGTGCGGCGTGTTGTTTGCGACGGGAGCGAGCGGCTTCCTCTCCGGTGACGCAGCCTTTGTGCCGCCGACATCGACGCTCAGGGGTCGTCGGGGAACCTTTTCGAGAGGGTACTCAGCCACGACCTTGGATCGCTTGTAGCTAGCAGGCGCTTCGTTTTCTTGGTCGTGGGCAGATGGCATCTCGATGCGCGTGGGCAACACATGCTCTGGAACCTCATCCGCTCTCCTCCGCTCCGGCTCCGGCTGAATGCCGCGGGGAGACGGCCGGGCAGGTGCCGGCTCCTGGAGGTCAGCGTTGGAGACAAATCTCCGGTGGATAGCCCGAGCCGCAGCATTTCCGCTGACCGGGCTGCCAGAGTTGAAGCCGCGAATGCCATCGGCATAGTAGGATGCCTCAGGTGCGTCGTCGATGGGGTGGTGGTCGGGTTCTTGGCTCGCCATTACTTCGCCATTCTCGTCCACGTCCTCCTCGCTCTGGCGTCTTCTTCCTCGCCTGGCTGGCCCGCTGAGGAAGCTGCCTGGGATCTTGCCCACTCGCTTGACGCGCATGGAGCTCTGGGGGTTGGCGTGCTCGTCGGTCCGGCTTCTCGTCGAAGGATGCCGGGAGATGCTGCCGTGGCTGACGTTTGCGGAGTTGCGGGCGACCGTCTCGGGCGCCTCAGCATGGTCGTAGTCCGCTTCCAGGGCAGACCTGTCGGCGACCGAGCGGTCGAAGTTTGAGCGTCCCGACGATGGTCCCGAGGAGCCTATCCGGTTGCGATTACCGGACGATCCGGTGACAATGCGAACGACTCGCTCGCCGTTTCCGGGAGTGTTGATATCTGTTCGTGCCTCTTGCCGAGATTCCGGCCTCTCCTCCGGTCTGCCTCGAGAGTCTCGAGTGCCCGTCCTGCTCGGTGGCCGGGTTGGGCGCTGTGCACCTGCAGCCCTGGTCATGGAGGTGGAGCGTCTCTTGGACGGTTGGATCTGGTTCAGGCTCTGGGGCGTATTGCTGAGCCGCACAACCCGCTTCCTAACGGGGCTGGCCTCGCGACTCGGGGGCTTGGACGATCTGCTGGCATCAGGAGGCTGCGCGCTGCCGGACCGCAGACTCCTCCGATCGGACAGAGTCGCGGCGTTTCCAGACGCGTTCAATTGGCTCCCCCGTCTCCTCGTGCGCGGCGGCGACGGCCGCTTCTCCGCAGGGTCCGGGGCGCCATCGTTGAGGAGCGCCTTGGTGAGCGCGCTGAGCTTCATGGGCACCGGGATCTCGTCCTCGGAGCTGTCGTCGTGGTACGGCTGCTGCACGGATGGGGCCTGCGCGTGGCCATTGGACGCGGCGGCGGCACCGGTCCCGGGAGCCGGCTGGCTCTCGCTCCTGTTCAGCATCGGTCGTGATGGCGGGCGCCTCAGGGCCTGGCGTTGCGAGGTCCTCCGGACGAGGCCCGGGGCGACCGGGGTCGGCGAAGCTGTCGCCATCTGGGCTGGACGCGTCGTGTGTAAGTGATGGCGGTCGACTTTGGTGTTCTTGGAGCAGCGCTGCGGCAAGTCGGCGAAAGTAACGGATGGCCTTTTCACGTGCCGGGCATGGCCGTGGTGCGAGTCGCAGCGATGTCTCGAGAGTCGAATCGAACCGTCGCGTCGGGAATGAATGCATGCATGGGCATCGTCAAACATTGGGGGACGCCTGTTCGCATATTTTGGCTCCATGGCGCAGTGGCCAATGAGAGCGCGGCGGGTTGCCGTGGGCAACCGGTGCTTGTTGTGGGTCGGCCCGAGCTGAGCAGGACGCTGTGCCGCCGGAGCCCGGTGCAACTTCACGGCCTTGATTGCGTGCGTAGTAGTACGCTGGTGAATATTCTGTCCTCTGCGTGTTCTGTCTCGCCCAGCTATGGCCCTTCGGTCTTGCGGGTGCGCGTCTGTGTGCGAGGCTGGCCTCGGCTCACTTCTGCTTTCGGCAGTATGTGTACTTTGACGGTCTGCACGGACGAATGCTGCGTAGAGACAGCTGGCTCATGCTTCTCGCAATCCAGGCAGCCGTCGTGCGTTCAACGTTGGCTGTTGAAGGGCTGCCTGTTTCTCCACCGAAGGAGGCAAGAGTTCAATCGCATCCGAGGTCTGCCCACGGTCCAGCGATGCAGGAATGATGCTGCCTAGAAGCCACAAAGCCGCAGCGCGCTACGCAATCTCAGGGTAGTTCAGGGACGACGACGCATCTCGGTTCACTACCTAGGTACTCTTGTGCAACGTGCTTCACTGCAGAGTCGGACACTCGAGGTCGGAACGCTCTGTAGACTCCGGGGCACCATTGAGGGACCTACAATGCATTTATACACGTAACAAGAAATCTCACGGCTCCAAACAGGACGCACCATCGTCCCCCCTCAAGCAACAGTGGGTAGCAATCGGCACAAAAAGCACAATGTGCTGTGCCCCCGTGTTGATGTTCATTTTTCTTTGATCAAACCAGCCGTCTCTCCAGACGGGCAAACCAGCAGCTTTTCGCTGTCTCGAGGACCGACAGCGAGAAAGAAACCCGCCGTCTCGTAAGCATCAAAGGTCCGCATCTCCGGTGGTGTCACGGGAACAGGCCCTCTGGCAAGCTCGACAAACTGCGATCTATTCTAGACCAGACAAATGGAGCTGGCGAGGACCTACAGCACATCGTAGAAGTACAGTAGTGTTGTCTGAGTGTCATTGCTTGCGGCGACGTCGTCGAGCGAGACAGTGGACCGCTGGGCGGCGCGCACTAGCTCGCAGCCCTCCGGGCTCCCGTCTGGGGTCCCGGCCCAGCCCAGCCCGAGATCCCCGTCGCCCTGGGACCCTCGTTTCCCGTTTCCCGCCCCGACACGCCCCGCGCTCTCTTCCAACAGCCCGCGCCTCACTCTCCCGAAATCTCTTTTCCTTTCTCTCCCCCCGTTCCTTTCCTTTCTTTTCCTTTCTTCATCGTCGCTCTTTTTAGGTTCCCAGGTCATCCGTACCCGCGCCGCCCCTCCGCCTCTGCTCGCCCAGCCCGTCCATGCCCGCGCGATGGCATCGGATAGGGGCCGCCTCGGGACGATGAGGCGCGCGCTGTGCCTCGCGCTCGTCATCGTGCTCGTGCTCTGCGGCCCGGCGAGCGCCTCGCTGGGAGACCGGCTGCCCGAGTTCAAGCAGTGCCTCGAGGTAGGCCAATGCGCGCTGCGCCGAGTCGTCGCGTGGCCAGAAAGCTGACGTGTCTCGATCGCAGGTCTGCAAAGCCGAAAACTGCGGCCCCGGCAAGGACCACACCCCGATCCGTACGTATCTCCCTCGACGCCCCTCCCGTGCCGCGATATTGCGAGGACGTTTTGGGGCGACGTAGGCTCACTGCGTGGTAGCTGTCCTTCGCCGCCTCCTCCTGTGGAATTGCGCGTCCGAGTGCGACTACACCTGCCAGCACATCACCACCGCCGCCCGCATCGCTGCCGCCAACCCCTACCCCGTCGTCCAGTATCACGGCAAGTGGCCCTTCCACCGCTTCCTCGGCATGCAGGAGCCCTTCTCCGTGCTCTTCTCCCTCGGAAACCTCTACGCCCACTGGCAGGGCCTGCACAAGGTCCGCAACAGCATCCCCGCCGCCTACCCCCTGCGGCCGTGGTACGAGTGGCTCGCGCGCGTTGGCATCGCCAGCTGGGTCTTCTCGGCCATCTTCCACACCCGGGACTTCAGGGCCACCGAGGAGCTCGACTACTTCGCCGCCGGCGCCAACGTCTTCTACGGCATGTACTACACCCCCATTCGCGTCTTCCGCCTCGACCGGCCCACCCCCCGCCGCCGCTCCGTCCTCCGCGTCTGGACGCTGCTGTGCGCCGTCCTCTATCTCGCCCACGTCGGCTACCTGAAGCTCGTGCGCTGGGACTACACCTACAACATGGCCGCCAACGTCGCCGCCGGCATCCTCCAGAACATCCTGTGGAGCTGGTTCAGCTACGACCGTTACCGCTCCTCGCGGCGCATGTGGGCTACCTGGCCCGGTCTCGTCGTCGCCTGGGTCATGTTTGCCATGAGCATGGAGCTCTTCGACTTCCCTCCCTGGCTGGGTTGCATTGACGCCCACAGCCTGTGGCATCTCATGACCATTGCCCCGACCTTCCTGTGGTACAAGTAAGTCCTCCGGCTGTCACCCCACCCGGCCGTGCCATGATACTGACTCGACGCAGCTTCCTCGTCAAGGATTCTCACGATGACATGGCTGGAACCGAGAGATTAAAGTCCTAAGACATTGTGCCCGAGGAGTTTTGGGGTTTACGATATGTGAAGAATGTAAATACTATACGGTGGAGATCATCAATACACTATTACTCGAGGGTTCCTTGTCCTGTCCAACTCTACGACTGCCTCATGGATATTGCTGTGAAGAAGCGACTCACAGGCGACGACTCAGGCCTAGCATTGAACAATAAACTCCATTCAACCCTGTACATAGCATACGGAAGCAGGTTCTACAATCCGCCACCTAACCTGTTTTCCTTTTTTTTTCGCTCAAAGCATCAGGTGCACATTTCGCAATATCGACTTCAGTCGCGCAATATCATTGCCCTTTCAAGGCAAGAACTCTCTTCAAGGCATTATCATCTCGCGTATCTTTCGTGTCACCTCGTCAAACCGGACTTTTATCGTGGCACCGCGCTCTTCGAGAAGGGGTATCCTAACCACCGCTGGCTCTCCACCTGGAGGTGGCGCCTGCCATTTCGTCACGGATTTAAGGAATCAGCTCGTTGCTCGCCAACGTGACGAACTTCTCGGCTCCGGAAAGTCAAGAACTTCGACCAAGCGGTGGCTGCGACGGTCAAGGCCGTCGTCTGTCAAGCCGTTCAGTTGGTGGTACTCAGGTGCTGAGGAGGTCGCGCACCGACAGGCCGCGTCCATTGGTGTTTGTGCCCCGCCTATCAGTGTTAAGCATCAACAGTGCCGCTGTGGCTTCCTGGTCTAGGTCGCTCTGCGGGTGCAATGCTGGGCTTGCAAGCGAGGATGCAGACGCCGATATGCTTCCCTGAGCATATATGCCGTGGCGTTGAGGCCCAAAAGCCGGTGAAGTGCCCGCCGAAGTGCTGTAGCTGTAGTGCCTTTGGTCCGTTGACGTGGATGAATACGAATGCTGGCGGTGTCGTGAGTCCTGCGCATGCAGGGCCGGGGAGATGGATGACTGGTGCGAGTGGTCATGGTGGCCGTTGAAGACGGGCGACGCCGTATCCGAATCGGACATCTCCACGTCAGCAGGGTCCTCGTGGAATGTCGGGTGGAACTCGCGGATAGATGGTAGTGGGTTGTGAGCAGAGTCCGCCCGGCTTTGGTCCTCGCCGTGCTGAGCCTTCAATTTGGCCACGCAGTCCTCGAGGTAGCGGACATAGTCGATGGACGCCTGGGTCCCCAATTAGTTCACGTCTGTGTGAGGAGTGACTTTGCCGCGGCGAATGCCATTGGAATTTGCGGACTCAGGATGGTACGAACCTGCAGGATGGCCAGCTTGTGCATTTCTCCCGTGCAAGCCGGGATCATGCTCTTCAGGACGGCGAACTCTTCGTTCATCTTGCTGCGCCTTCTCCGCTCAATAAGACTGTGGGCCGTTTTCCTCGCAATCTTGCGGCCCGCGGCACTCGTAGCACTGGGCTGCTTCTTCTTCCCTTTGTCGCCGCTCGCGGCATTTCCTGCTGCCTTGCCTGCGTTTGCAGGTCCCTTGGCACAGGGCTTCGCCGGGCCTTTGGCGGAGGAACCCTCCCCCGCCTCGTCCTGCGGCCGGGGCTTCATTTGAATAATCTTTCTTGATCTGGTCGGGGGTGGTGGAAGCGTGAATGAGGTGTCCCTGGGTTCCCTCGCAGCAGATGGTCTTCGGCGCGACTTGACCGTCTCAGCAGCCTGCATAGGGTACACGGCCCTGGGCGAGGCCGTCAACGGCGGCGAGTAGGCAGCCTGAGTGGGAGAAGAGCGCTTGGTATCCGCCGGGGATATACGCGAACCATCGTGTATGGCGGGAGGGGGGAGCTCAAAGGAGAGGTGAAGTGATGTGAGTTGTTGGAAGCCGTCCTTCCCCGTAATATCAGTGGACGAGCCAGGGGTGGGCGGCAGGCTTGGCCGGGGCATGGCGGAGTCGCGTGCGTTATATTGTTCCGCTACTAACGGCGATGATGCGGCAGTACGGGCCGGGTAAGCCAGTCTGGATTGGGCTTATGCCGGTGCTGGTGCTGGTGCTGGTGCCCGTGCTCTGCAGGCTGAACTTTGAGAGCCGGGGGCCGTAATCGGGCAAGTACCGAGCGTCGTTGCCTCGTGTGCGTGACCAAGGGCGCAGTGACGGATTGATGCGTGAAACGCAGCCGCGCGCCGCTGAGCTAGACCTCAGAGAGCAGCGGTCGGCTAGAGCTATCGCGCCGTGTCGCGTGCCGTTTGGGCGGGACTTTTGAAGCTCTCGTGGCGCGGCGGCACTCGGCTTCCGTAAGGCCAGCGGGTCGTCCGTGCTCGCCGGAGGACTCACACGAGCGTTTATTGAAACCAGTACGCGCGTCCTCGCCTATGTCTATCCAGCTCCTTCGCGACCGATCAGCTGTTGCCGGACCGCGACGTGTTTGTCAAGCTTTTGCGGCTCCTTTTTTCGCCTTCGGTCTTAAGTGCTGCTTTGAGAAGGCGCGCGCGTGCCAATTGGCCAACGTGTTGCGAACGACGTCACAGTATGGGTGAGTGAGTGTATGCGCGTCCTGAAGTGAGGCGGTGGTGCGCCAACAAGAGCACGGGCAGTGAGGGTGTCGGGGCGTCCAAGCTCGACAGCAGCGTCGAGGCAAAAAAACGAAGGATTCACAACGAGACGGTATCGACGTGCCAGATTGCGGGACGCAAAATCATGGAAGGGGGAGAGTGAAGGTGGAAAAGAGAGCAGATGGCCTCGTGCGGGAAGGAAACGGCCGAGACAGCTGCGAGGGATCTCGTTTAAGTCGTTGACGACGGCAGTCACCCACGAGGCACCGTCCCTCCTCCCCTACTGGGTTGCTGGGCTCCTCCTGCCCCCTCGTGGGCAAAGCTCGGGCGAGCCAGCCAGGCCGCCTCAAAACGCCAAAGGCCTCCTCCTCTCTGCTCATCGCCCACGGGGGTCGGCGCGGGAAGCATGCCATCCAGCGATTGACCAAGCATCATCGAGAAAATGGTCGCGTGCTCCCCTTGGCGTCGAGCGGTGGCTGGCGAATCAGGGCGCCGCACCGGCCCATGTGGGCGCCAGCTGCTGCGCCGTCCAGGTTCCCACGCACCACGGCACCCCGAGCGGCGATAACCTCACGGCTCCATCGGATCGTCTTCGCCCCGTCCAGTCCACGAACGGCACAGGCCATTCCCCGGGGCAGGGGCAGCCGGTCTCGGAGCGCCCCCTTCTCGGTAGCGGTCGTGTGAGGCCGGTCTGAGCGCGCACGTGCCCACCGGTGAGCGACGACAAAGCACGGCCGCGATCCTACGCTGCCTGTGTTGACGCAGGGCGACTGGAACATCTGCACCCACGAGGGGGCAGGGACGCTTTGGCCCGTGGCGCTTCTGAGAGGCGGAAGAGCTGCAGTACTACGTACAGTAAGCTGTGCCAAGTCTCGTTAAGCGTCGCCCTCAGTTTGTGCGTGTACGATTACGAGTAGCTAGTACGTGACGCTGAATCGCGTGCCGGCAACCCCCGCGGAGATCACTGCAGCCAGTCGCGAGACTGCTGGGCGAGGCTTGGCCCTCTGGCTCGCATTCGCGCCATCGCCACTCACCGTGCGGGCTGCTACGACAATGAAACCCAGCCGTACTCCGTACATCGTCATGCTCCGGTCAAGAGCCCCGGCAACATGACACGCGTACGAGTAGTCGGCGTGGACGACCCGCCCGCCCGCCGTTGACAACGGTTGGCTTTTCACAAAGGCACGCCATCACGTCAGACTGGGTCTCGATCGCTAAATAGCAGCTTCATTAAATCGTAATATCCGCCTACCAAGTCTCAATCTACCCTCAATTCCATCCAGCACAATCATACATAGGCCTAATTATCAACTGGGCACGTCGGCCTTTCCTTGCGCCCAGTGCAACGGAGCTGTGAGCAGCCGTTGCTATTTTAAACCTCGTTGCTTGGGTACGCGACCTTGGTCGTCGTGTTGAACTCCTCCTTGATGGCCCGCATGTTGACGAATCGGGTCAGCAGGTTAGGGCTGCCAGCCTTGTCGTCGGTGCCGCTGGCCCTCGATCCGCCAAAGGCCTGCTGGCCGACGACGGCGCCGGTGCTCTTGCAGTTGACGTAGAAGTTACCGGCAGCGTTACGCAGCTTCTCCTCGGCGAAACGAATCGCCTCCCGGTCGGTCGCGAAGATGGATCCCGTCAGGCCGTACTCCGAGGTGGTGTCCACCAGCTCGCAAGCCTTGGCGAAGGCATCGGGAGCGGCGTCGTCGTACACGTAGGTGGTCAGGATGGGGCCGAAGAACTCGGTGGAGAGGAACTTGTGCGCCGGGTTGCTGGTTCTGTAGATGGTGGGCTGGACAAAGTATCCCTTGGAGGAGTCGTAGGCACCACCGGTGAGGAGTTCCATGTCCTTGTCCTTGTTGGCCTCGTCAATGGCACCGGACAGCTTCTTGAAGGAAGCGGCGTGGATGACGGGGCCCATGAAGTTGGAGAAGTCTCCGGGCTGGCCGACGGTGAGCTTCTTGGTCTCGGCCACCAGCTTGTCCTTGAAGGCGGGCCACAGCGACTTGGGCACGTAGACCCGAGACGTAGCGCTGCACTTTTGTCCTTGGTACTCGAACGCACCGCGAACGCTGTGGATGGCAGCGTTCTCGACATCCGCGGACGGGTGGATGAGGTGGAAGTTCTTGCCGCCAGTCTCGCCCACGATGCGAGGGTAGCACTTGTACCGGCCCTCGGCAACGCCCTGGCCGATGGCTCCGTACAGCTTGCGGAAGACAGCAGTGCTGCCGGTGTAGTGAAGAGCGGCGAACTCCTTGTGGCCCAGAACGACCTTGGTCACCTCCTCGGGGTTGCCGGGCACGAACTGGATGACGTCCTTGGGCAGGCCGGCCTCGAGCAGGATCTGGTAGACCAGCCAGTTGGAGGCAATGGCAGAGTCACTGGGCTTCCAGACGACGACGTTGCCCATGAGGGCGGGGGCGCCCGGCAGGTTGCCAGCGATGGCGGTGAAGTTGAAGGGGCTGACGGCGTAGACGAAGCCCTCGAGCGGGCGGTACTCGAGGCGGTTCCAGACGCCGGTGGCGTGGTGCTCGGGCTGCTGGTTGAGGAGCTCCTGGGCGTAGTGAACGTTGAAGCGGAAGAAATCGGCCAGCTCGGCGGCGGCATCGATCTCGGCCTGCCACGCGTTCTTGCCCTGGCCCAGGACCGTGGTGGCCATGATCTCGTAGCGGTACTTGTTGGCGACGAGGTCGGCGGCCTTGAGGAAGATGGCGGCGCGGTCAGCGAAGGGAAGCGACTCCCAGGCCGGCTTGGCGGCGAGGGCGGCATCGATGGCCTTGGAGACATCGGCAGGCGTTGCCGTGTGGTACGAGGCGACGGTGCTGGCGTGGTCGGACGGGTTGAACTGGTGGGACAGAGGAGACGTCTTGACCTGGAGGAGCGCGTTAGGCGGCCGGGTCTCGGGCTTGGGGCTGCTTCAAGCTGCATGCGCTTCGTCAACGTACCTCCTTGCCGCCGACCACGACGGGTACCTCGAGGGGCAGCCTCTGCTGAAGCTGCTCGATGGCCGCCGTCAGGCCCTGGCGCTGGGCGCTGCCCTTGGCGTAGTGGTGCTGTTTGACGCCATACCCGTCAGCTTCTGCCATCGCAACGATCCGTACGGCGACTTACGTTAGGCTCGTTGGCCACCTTGGGCGTCCTCCACGTCGCGAGCGTGCCCATGCTCATCCGCTGGGAAGCCTTGCTGGCGCATCGAAGGCCCTGGGCGCCCGCCCGGTTGAACATGACCGACTTCATGGTGCGAGAACTGCTTCGTCGAAGGCGGTGACAAGAGAACGAGAGAACGAGAGAGCAATCGGGATCGTGTCTTTGTTCGTCTTTCCTTCGTCCTGGCCAGGGAAGCGAAGTCGAAATTTCTAGTCGTCGTGAAGGTCCAAAGGCGACTGTCGGAATGTCCGCCACCGATGCTCTTATGCTAGTGGTCGAGAGGTTGGTTGGCGCTTCGGCTTATCGCGGGTTAAACGCACTGTGGAGGGGCTGCTAGTGGGTCGGGGCCCCACGACCTCGCCGCTGCAGGCCTGGGCACTCCCCAATAGAGCAGTTCGCGGCTGGGCCAGCGGCCGCCCATTGGACAATGGCGTGTGGCCTCAGTCGAGACAGCGCCCGACTTCGGCCTGCCACCCACCGTCGCCGTCTCGAGCCGCCGCCCCAGGACAGGCTCAGGGCGGGAGGCGTGCGTCGTTGGTGTCATCTGTGGGTTCCGGTGCCGCTAGAACAGGGCGAATCTGCTGGGGAGCCGCCCATTGCCGCCCGGGGCCCTGCAGACCTAGCGTGCGTTGCCCCAGATTGCCAGATTCGAGATTCCGCCGGTCGGCCAGTCCCTCCGCCGACCGCTGGCGCGATGGGGTAATCAGAAGCAAAAAAAGTGTCAGAGAAATCGTGCATCGTGATCAAAGGGCACGGCAGAGACATTGGCGCTGCAGAGGTGTTGCGAAAGCCAGGTCTCGTCCGGAAACCGTACGACAAATAACCAGCGCTTGCTGCTGGGCAACAAAGTCGAGCGAAACCCGTACCCTGCATGCTCTCACGACCCGCGTGGGGGTGATGGAATATCGCAGGTGTTTTGTGCTGCAGTGGGATACGACGTCGCGAGCCCATCTACGTGCGCACATAATATTAAGGCAGTATATGGCAACGTCATGGCGACGGAGAATGGTTGAGGTAAATTTTAAACAAATAGACAAAAAAAAACCTGCCCATAAACTAGATAGGTAGGCCGTCGGATACGGCATCCATGGCCATCCGAGTGCTAGGTATCGTAGCATCTCTTCCTGGTATCATTGCATGATCATGAGTCTGCCTCGTAGGTATTCCAACAAATTTTCCAACATCAAAGCCTCAAGGCGTATTAAATATCCAACAAGATTACACATCAATTTGAATCGAGCCGTCACTGAACGAAGACATATATCGGCGCATCCAGATGGTTGAAACTAGTGCGCTGACGCAGGATTCGACGTGGGCCGCGGGTTCGACGTGGGCCGCGGGTTCGACGTGGGCCGCGCCTCGTAGTTCAATGCCGGTACCGTCAGCCCGTAGCCTTGGGTGTGGCCCTCGGCGTTGTGCTGGTCGATTTCGACGTTGATGCAGATGTCCAGGCCGCCGTCGTTGCCACGCCCGTGCGTCGCCTCCGACGCCGCCTTGTGTTTGGTGCCGGCCGCAACTTCGCCCTGATGAAGCTGGGAATGCCCGTCCTTGCCCAGAAATGACTCTGGTGGGCGGTCGCCGTTGTTGGCACTCGCTGCATCGCCATTCGTCTGCGTTGCCGGTGCGTTTGGTGAGTTTTCTGTCAGCAAGGCAAAATTGCGACTGGGCATCGTGCAGTGGTTGAAGTTGGCCGTCTTGTTCGATTCGCCAGGGTCCTTGTCAAAGAAGTCAAGCAGAGTCTCGTCTGTGTGGCGGTTCAGGTGGTGGATTTTGTTTCGTCTAGCGAGAAGATTCGCGACCGCCTGCGGTGGGGGCTTGTTGACAATCGCCGACGACACGACGTTGGCCATGTATCGGTTGTCCTGCTCCACGGGCACCTTGAGCTTGGGATTGGAGTAGAAGCGCCCCAGAGCCGCCAGATGCACGTCACCACCAAGGATGGTGACGCGGACGGAGAACTCTGCCGCGATAGCTTGCATCTGCTCGATGAGCTCGGCTCGCTCCTTCTTGTGAGTTCTTGCCGTGTAGTGGTCGTCAAGATCATCCAGAAGGTCGACGCTGCCGTCGAAGTGGTTGAACAGTCCACCGCCGAGGCCGAAACGGCGATTCAGGAATTTGACTGGTCCAATGATGGGGCTGCGCAACACGTTCTCCAGCCAGGTCAAGCGCTTTGTACAGGTCAGCCCGCATCTCACAAACGCTGTGGCAAGGGCTTCCATACCGGGTAAGCAATGGGGATGCCGAGAAGCAGGATCAAGTGTCTGATCGGCCGCGAAGAGTCAGCGGCCGCCCTCAGTTCGCTCCGTACCCTGTCGAAGATGAGGGTGTAAGTCTCAGGGTAGTTGACCTGGTGTCGAGTTCGCTATTTCCCCGTTTCCCATCAGCAAATGATGTCGCGAATGTTCGCCCACAGATGCTTACCTCGGTTCGCGCGTCGATGCCAACGAGGGCGATGCGGGCTCCAAGTCGAGAGAACATGCTAAACGAGTGCTCGGCAACATATGGCCCTGGCTTCTTCCCGACGATGTACTGCTGGTCCGTCCTTGGACGTGCAACGAACGTGTCAATGAGCTGGTTCGGGTCAGGGCCCGGGGACTCGCCATTGTCGTCAAGGTGATCTAGGCAGGTCAGCTAGAGAATTGCTGCCGGGATGCGGATTGAACCCACCCGACGTGTAAGTAGACGGCGGCGGAGGAAGATGATGCTGGAAGAGCATGTAGTACTTGTGCGCAGTGCCGCCTATTCCGCGGAACACATCGCAACGCATGAAGTGGTCCACGTAGGAGCCGAACCCGTCAATGATCTAGCAAGTACGTCAGAACGAGTTCAGTTCATCTGCATCTTCGCTGCAGCCGCCTCGGTCACCTACGTCGTGATCATCCCAGATGTTTAACTGAGGGATCTGGCCATTGGCAAGCGCGAAGGGTTTCGAATTGTACCATCGGATGTAGTTCTTGAGGTAGTAGTCGTCGCATTCGGCGCGCAGGGTCTCCGGGAACGGGTAGTCCGTCCGCTTCTTGGGGTTGCCAATGTCCGTCCACGCGCGCAGCGGGCCGTTGACCCTGATGCCATCGTTGTAGATCTGATCGCCGCCGCCGATCATGACATGAATGGGGGCACGCTCATGCTTCCTCATAACCTCGTTCCACAGCGGCGCGCCGCTGAAAGCCTCCTCGTCGGTTCCGACGCTGAAGCCGTTGCACGAGTGGAACATGATGCGCATCGATTCATTCGCCGCAGGAATGAAGAAGTTATTGACCCGGGGCTTGAGCTTGCCGGAGAAGCGCATGTCAGGAACCTCATACTCGTACTTGACCTCGTTAGGCTCGAGGGGTACGTCGATGTCAAATGCCCAGAACGTGTTGCGCCTGTCCGAGTAGAGACGGTGAGACTCAAATCGGGTTCCATGCGCCGCCTCGCCGTTGCTTGCGCCATTGGCGCCATTGCGGCCATCCGTGGGAGCAGAAGCAAGCTGCCCGGCCTCTCCAACGCGCCGCAGGACCAATGAAGGCTGGTAGATGACATCCTTGCCGCCGCCTTTGATGACAATCAGTACGCTGCCGTACCAGCGATTCTCATCCATCCGGCGATAGTTGAGTAGCGGCCCGCAGACGATCTCCTTGCCATCTGGGGCGCGGTCCTCGCCAAGGCCAGAGTCGGACTGGTCTGCCGCGCCGCTCATCGCTGCGACGGTGATAGGCTGGTGGCTCGCGCTGCCGCTGCCATCGCCCTCGGGCTCGACGCGGCTCGAGTTCAGGAAGTCAGCGAGGTCGCCAGTGGTCCCGCTGGACACGGGGTCGCGAGCCTTTGCGTTTGCCGGAGCGGCGTGCTGGCGGCCGGCGGATGCTTGTGGATTGTGCTCGGCCTCGAGCCCAGGATTGGGGTCATTGCCGCTGTCGTGAGAAGCCATCTCTGTTGACTTGGCGCTGCCTGGGAATCGCTCAAATCGCGTCTAGAGCTGTCCTGAAAGGTGGCGCGTCAGGGCCTTTATTCAGGGAATCGATGCGGGGAGGCAGCCAGAGCGCGGCATGTTTACCTACGAGCCTTGTCTCAGTCGACTGTTTGCGACAGAGCCCTACTGCGCAGCAAGCAATCAAGCAGCGGCCAGGACGGATGCGACAATGCTGCGCCAACGACAGCGACGATCACCGTTCGATTCACGCGACAAACGCGGTGTTGTGAGGGATGGCGTTTCAAGAGCGAGAACTCACCAGGCCCGCCGCAGCCAAGCAACTCGCCTCCAGAGGACTCATGGATTATTGGGAGTGCCTGTGCCTGAGCTCGAAGAGCTCAAGTGGATACGGGGGTTTTGCGCCAACTACTGCACGGGGAGCTTACCATGACGAACCTCGCGCAAATCAAGGATTCTGGTTGGCTTCTGGACCCGAGAGCGCCTAGTAGTACTTGCGTAGTGCTCGTACGTCGAGACCAAGGCATGATCCTGGTCGATTGCCCAAGCAACCTCCCTGTTTTGAGCCACGAGGTTGAACGGATGCATCTTATCGTCCCTCCGTTTGCATCGCGCGTGCAAGCTGTGCAACTTTTTGTGCAACAAAGTTTTAAGCTTGATGCTGCCCCGTTGTTTAGGTACGCTCTTTGCGCCAGAGCAGACGTGTCTCGACGCTTTAGGATACCATCCTCACGCGGACCTCAAGCCTCGCGAACCTACCATCGTTGAGATGATCATGTAGCGAGAACAAGCGCAAATTACGTTTGTGAGTACTCTTGATCTTGGCAATCTTCAATGTTTGAATGCCCCAAGATCCGAGCTAGGCGGCCGATGTAATCCTTGTCTGCTTACGTAAACATTTTCGCGAGGTTACTTGCTGCTCGCGAAATTTTCTCGAGCCCTCACCAGACGCTCTTCCTTCAACATCTTTTCTATCGCAACAACATCCTAGCCAAAAATAGGACTGTGCTTCATCGCGATTGACCTCTAGGGGGGTCTCGGCTCGCCCGCAGCCCCTCGGTTTGTCGAGGCTACCGGAGACGCAAGCTCTCCACGCCCGTTCGCAACCAAGGCTCGCCTACCTCACTCTGGCCCCGAGCGCGGGATAGTGTCCCGTCTGCCATGCCTCATGATGAGACTGCAGACCCTGGCGATCACAATTACATGATTGCTGGCAGAGCGCTTGGGCAGGAGGCTCTTGGGCAGTGGATCTGGCAGTCCGAGTTCACCCAGACGTCTGGATGCGTCAGTAATGACAACAGTCGAGTACTCTCTCGCAACGGCATTAGTGTGTACAGCACGGGGCTTTTTTCCATGCTCTTACTGCTGAAGGAATAATTCTTCGTGCCAAGAACAACACCTCATCATTACCAAACACCTCTGTTCTAGTTGCTCTACAGACTCTGGTGCATGAAGATGAGGTGACATGCCTCCGATAGTGATCAACATGCGTGCTTGTGCTGATGACGCAGCGGGCGCATTGGCTCCTCGGGGCATTGACCGCTTGGCAATCCAATATGATGGAGCCGGTCACTTCTTCCGGGCCACCCGAGCAGGAGCCATGCTCGTCTTCGGCCGGCCCTACAGGGCCCTCAGTTTACACGGTTCGGTTCCTGTGTTCGGCCTCTCCGGAGCTTGCAAGGCTAGGCCTGCTATGTTAGATCGGTTTGATAGCTGGGTCGGCCGAAGTCTTAGTCAGGAGTTGTGAGGCTTCAGACTTCAGACTTCGTATAATCCTGAGTAATCCGTACAGCCCGAAACACTGCCAAGCAGAGAGGGAAAACATTGCTGCATGGATGGCAATCTGGCAAAGTCGGGGTAACACGCAATTCGCATCGGCGCTTCATTGACGGCTCGTGCTTTACCATCGCAGCTGAGCGGCAGGAAGCGGGGGCTTGTGCAACGCGTCCTATCGCAATTCGACGGCGGAATCAGCCGAGGACACGGGGGATGCGTTGACGTTAATGTTGTTCATGCGGATATTCGGAGCTGATCGACGCCAAAGTCATGATTGCGGACTCTCATTCATGCCGCGTTGGTCGACGAACTGCTAAGGTCTAGAGCACACGGGCCATGATCTAGATCGGCCACAGCGCGTGGTGACAGCCACGGGCCGACGACGAGGCAGTGTCCGGTATGGCACAAGCTGTCGTGCCATCAACCAGGCCGCGGATATGGGACATTGGTCCGAGAGCCGGTAGCACACGCAGAGGGGCCGGGGTTGCCTAATCATGCGTACTTCCTTTGCAACGCTCTCACGCTCGCGACGATGAATGGTCGTATCAAGGACGCCGAGTGAGGGATCGACGGATGGCCTGGGTGGGAAATCCGAAACGTCCAGGAGCGTAGAGCGGGGGCTGTGTCGACCTGAAAGAGGCGAGCAGAGCACGGAAGTTGTAAACGGTCAGATGCTCGTAATCACTGGTCAATCGAGCCGTCGGCCAGCTAGTCCGTGAACTGTGGTTTCGGGCGCCCCAGTTCCAAAGCGATGGCGACATTGTCGCGCCGCTTTCGAGAAGGAGGACTACAGGAGGACCGCACAGACGACAGATGCGATGCGATGTGATGTGATGCTGATGCGCCCATGACCAGGGTACGGCCACCTGGTGCGGTCTGGTGCGGCCGCACAAGCCGCCCACCGCCTTGCGCGCAAAGCTACGAGTATCCCACGACTCCCCCACGAGTTGAGAAGTCATCACCTCACCTTCGAGTACTCCGCTCCTCCCATGGTTCCCCTGCAGGGGCCTGGGCGCTTCGCAGCGGTGATCATGCCACGCAACCCCGGCCAGCTGCATCTGGGCTCTCGCTGCCGCTCAGCCCTTCCGTCGACGCTTCAGGCCAAGGCCAGCTCAACCAAGGGCCATAGGGCGAGGCTAGGCGACTAACCGGTCCCCGCGCGGATGAAGTCGCCTCGGTGGCTCGCAGTGGCTCGCTGGAAATAACGCCCAGAGCCCGAGGGAGGAAATGGACGTGGCGCCTCCACTACTAGCTCGGGGCGCCACTCTCCGTTTCGAGATCAGCTTGCTGCGTCACCAGGCGCCGAGAACAGGGGTCGTCCACGCGAATGGCCCGCTCACGCTTCAAGGGAGGGGACGGCAGCCTCTGGGCGCTAGGGAATGGTAGCGGCGATGAGCCTTTCGCAGTTGAATGCAAGCACAATCACCAAAACTCGGTAGGGGCAAAAAGGCAAACTCACTGTGCGCTGTTTGGATGCCGACGATGTGCAGATGGCAGCGTTCCTGGAGCGAGTTATATCGTGGCGCTCTGGTTTCGGGCTGGTCCGTCCCATCCAACTGCGCAAGGGTCAGGCTAGGCTGTGACGGTTTGGGCTGGCTCAGCTGAGATGCAGTAAAAATCCCATCCAATGTCAGCATCTCTGGTGGGAAAAGCTATGACATGCCCCTGCTGGCCGGCTCCGGCACTGCACATTAAGGGTCCTCGCCAACTGTAAACCGCCCCCAGCGGGTCGCAGCGACCGGGGAACTTCCAGCCCCGAGTATGGGTTTTCTTCGCACAGGTCATGCACCGTGCAGCGCCAGCGCCCCCGTTGCAGCCCACGAAGCACCCAGGCAGGCCAGGCAACCAAGGTAGGTACTGTAAATTAGCTTGAAGGCTTGAAGCAGTAGCGCCTCCTCCATGAATCATCAGTCTTCAGTCGCGCCCCCCTGCGGTCAAGCCGTTCGTTGTTGCGAGGCAGACCAAATCTCCCAGCTCTGACTCGCTCCTTGGCGACCCGGAGCCTCATTCGGGGGTGCTGCTCATCAAGCTCAATCTCCGGGCTACCGATCGGTGCCCGCCCGGGCGACGTCGCCACCAGGCCAGGCACAGCTTCCTTTAAGGGACCCTGTCCCTCATCCCGGACCTGCGGAGCCCATCATCATTTCGATTCCCGTCCATCCGTGGCAGATCTCTGCCTACCTATGTGGAGGCTGCACCCAAACGGCGGTGCCCACCGAGTGCCAACGCTCCTTCTTCATCCAACCGACCTCACCTCACCTTCACACCAGTCCGCGACCCTCTCTGTTGTCGTGTTGTGCCCTCTGCTGGCCAGAGAAGGCGCAGAGTGATGTTGAATCAAGCGTGACCGCTTTCGCCAGACGGACGCTCCGCACAGGACCGACAGGAGCGACTACAGACGGCTTGCTGCACATGCTTGCGCCGTCTGCTGGCTTTTCTTGAGCCTTTCTGCTGCGATCATGGCTTCCGCTGTGCAGCGAACCGCGAGCGCCGTGTCTCACTCGCAGCCAAGTCTCGATAACCTGTCGCCGCCTTCCTCGTCGGTCGAGAACCCCACGGCGAAGCAATCCCAACGACGAGGTTCTTTCGATTGGCAAGATGGTGCCGGCCTGTCTAATTTCGAGCTGCCTTCGTTCAACTCGGAGTTCCAGCTCGACACATCCGTCTTCTCCAGTGGCGAGACAACGCCGCCAGCGCAACACGAGCCGCAACCGGCGCCACCACCTCGGCCGACGCCACCGCAAGAGGACGCCCCAATTAAGCTCTTGCGGAAGCCCACCGTATCGCGCTCGATGACCGCTTCACTGCTCAGTCGGCCGCGATTATGGCTCTCATCCGGCCCCAAGCGGGCAAAGGACGCCGCAAACGACGGGCGCCAGAGCAGGCCACAATCGTCATCAGCAGCCGATCCTGGCCTCGTCACTCCATCGCCCCAGCCGCCTCAGACACCGTCATCAGAGCATGCGGCGCCGTCATCTGCCTCGTCGGCCAGCTTTGCCCGAAGGTCATGGGTGGTGACGTCTCCCTCGCAATCCCTCAAGAAAGAGCGCGAGCCCTCGGCCAGCAAGCCGCAGCCGAGAGCCGCCAAGACGAAGCATACCAGCAAGCCGCCGCAACGGCTGCAGCTCATTACGGACGTGGACCTGAAGAAAGCGGAAAAGGATCAAGCTCGCACATCCGTGAAACCAACCTCAAGTACTTTCGCTCGCACGACCTCCTACTTCGCCAAAATGAAGCAAAAGCCGCCGGGCCGCATGACCAGGATGCATGACGGCGGGCCCGAGTCGGATAACAGCTGCGCCTCGTCTTCGACGAGCCTCGGAAACCTTGCCTCCAACAGCGAAAAAATCGGCGGTGCATCGCAGTCGACCTGCAGTGACGGCAGCACGAACACCCCCTTCACTGATGAGTCGTCGTTGTCATCAAATGAGATGGCGCCGCACGCGAGAGACCCGCTGTGGTCTTCCTTCAAGACTCTGGAAGTGGAGTTCAAGGGCTTCGGTCTCAAGGCGACAGTTCAGCGCGTTGGTCAAGTGAAAAATCTCGTGCTGCCCTTTCTGCGAAGGACCATGGATCACAAATCGACCAAGAGTCTCGGCCTCGAGGACGTTGATCGGAGGGCATGCATACTGAACAAGTGGTGGGTTGCGATACTCGAGATGCTCGAGGACCAGACGAACCAGCCCGTCCCCGGCGTCGACCGCCCAATCCTGCTTGAAGCGGCCACGCTGCTCATGATGCGGCTCGAATGGCGCCAGGCGACCACTTACTTCCAGGCCCTCGCCGACCGTTCCCCGTCGGAACGTGTCCGGTCCAGGTCCTGGACCAATTCATCTCACGGCTCGAACCAGTCCGCGTTGCTGGCAGAGTCGGCCGAGCACAATGTGAGAACCATGTTCGTGACGAACCTGGTCAGGCAAATGGGCTATGTGGTAGACAAGATGTCATTGCGTCATGCTCCGCTGAGCTTGGTAAACTTTTCCGGCAAGACGTGTGCATATGCCTTCTTCTTTGCGCCCGGAGTGGCCGACATTCTCGTTCGACTCTGGGGGGTGACTCCGGAGCTGATCCGCCGCACAGCCGACGGTTTTGGGCTCCCTCGAAGGAATACAGGGGAGAGCGACGATATCGCAGCGCTGTTCCCCCCGAAGCTGGGCGCCTTTGGGTGGACATGTGCGCGGCAGCTATGGAATTCGCTCAAGCAAATCCCCAAGATGTCGCTGATGGTGGCTCGGATCTCATGGACCGGGCCTTGGGTCTCTCGCTGGAAAGGCCGCGACACCGATCTCTTCTTCATTTTTTGCAAATACTTCCACGTTCTCTCGGATCAGTTTATGCCCCCCGATCTGCCTCTGAGTGAGAAGGCCAGGTCGCCCGCATTTGTCCTGGTCCATGCTCATCTCCTCTCAATACTGGATACCACTATCCATCGGCAGACGGCGATTGAACATGCCTACGGCCCTCAGTTGCTCGACTCGGTCAACGGGGTTGACGCCTTGGCACTGGCGATGCCTCTGCCTCCGACCAACCTCATGAAAGGGATGGATGAAAATCGACTGGTAGTCTTGCTGCGGGATGTGCTTTCGGACGACGCAGCGAACATGGCAGGGGCCCGGCATACCATGGCTCAGTCCTTTGCGGCCATCATGAAAAGTGCGACATGCAAAACGTCTCAATTCAACAACGCTGCTTGCTTTACGCTGTGCGACTTCCTGGAAGAGGCCTTGATGGCATTGGATGAGTTCGAGTCGCGAAACATGCCTAGGCAATACATCGACTGGTCATTCTGGCTCGAAGTCTGCAAGCGGATAATGAACTCTTTGAACACGATGTCGGAGGTGCGCATGCTGTCATTTATATACTCCATCTGGGATGCTGTAGCCAGAGACCCTCGGCGGAAAGCAGCGCTCTGCCTGGACTGGCTTCTTACCGAGGAAGCCTTCAACACGTACTTCAACCACTGGTGCCCGATGGTGCGAGCCTACTACCAGCGCCTCCTCTGCTGGAGGATCTGTCGCGACGACGGCAATGCAAACGAGGTAGATGTGTGAGTTTTGATTCTCCCTCAAGCGCTATCTGCAGTAGTTAGCTAACCAGAGCGCCTAGCAACATCATGCTCGTCGCGGCTGCCAGACTCAAGACGGTCTGGTCACACTATCTGTACTTGAAACGAGATGCAGAGGAGAACGGCCGCGCTCCGCCGTCTACAGTCCCAATGTGCCCTGCCCCTGGTAAACGATTGATGATTATTCGGCAGGAGGCCAACATCCCGCAACCAGGGCTTTTCATGGGATTTGACACCTTTGCCAGGGCAGGGAGTAGTGACGGGTCATCTTGGAACGGCTTTGCCGATGCCGGTATCTCGAGCAAGGGGGATTCGAAGAAGCGATGGTCCCTCCTGGGCAAGGTTCTCTCGATGACTTCGGGCAGCAGCGCCGGCAATTCAGCTGCTTCTGACGAAAGCACAAGGACTTCTGCAGAAGATGAGGTCGTTGACCCACACCCGGACCCCGCTGATACGCCTGCTCGCCATGCAGCGCCGTTGGCGCTGTCGCACATGACCAAGCCCAAACGCAGGACGGGTTCGCCTGATTTCGACTCGATATTGGCATCACCTGTTTTTGAAGACCCGAAGTATAACTTCAAGTTCCTTCTGGGCTGGCTTCAGCATCCCGCACCAAGCATAGGCCGTGATCTTACGCGCCCTAAGCTCCCAGCGCCGGCTCAGATACAGGTTACCGTCAGAGCCCGAAATGGGCGTGCAGCGTCCCCATCGTTGGTTGTTGAATCATCTACGGGATTCGATGGTGAGACTCGACACAGCAGGCCAAACCAGATCAGCCGAAGGAGCTCCGTCAACGCCTCCGTTGAAGAGTGGTTGAGCCGCACCCCCATGGCGATGGCGGGGCCTGCCAATGGGAAAGGGAGCAGGCCGAAGCTGAGTGCCAGCGACAGGCGGTACAGCTCTGCCGGCGAGCTCTCTCATGCCTCGACCAATGCCCATGCGAGCGAAGCCCACGAGAACCCAGAGGCTACGAGAGAGCCCCTGACAAAGGCCGCGAAGCCAGCAGGAGTCTACGCAAAGAACTGCATCTACTCGGGCCGGGCCCTGGCAGAATGGGGAATAGTGGTCTCGGAGTGCAACAGCTTCATCGACCGTCGCCGCGAAGAAGGGATAGGGCGCCTCGCTGACACGGAAGTACCTCAGCTTGGGGTGGAGGGACTTCGGAAGGCTGGTGGATAGCGGCCACCAGCAATGCAAGGAGAAATTAACACCGGCCGCTTTGGCCATGAAAAAAAGCCTGGAAGGCAATTCTGAAACGCAAAGATACCTCGTGGCTGGCATGCCGCTCTTCACTTCGGTGGCACCGATTTATCTGGTCTTTGGGAACGGGAGTAATTTATGGAAGCAAATATTTTGAATTTTGCCAGGGGCGATTTGATATCGCATGGCGACGGAAAGCGGACGTTGATTTATATTCGTTTTGATAGAACAAACTTGGCTCCTGAAATGATGGGGAAATTGACGGATTTTGCTGTCGGGTCGCTGAAGAGAGTTAATAGTCATGATGGGTGTGGACTGCACATTGCTATACAGGGGAATGACATCATCGCACGGCCGGGCTTTGACGAAGTAAGATGATTCTGCAACGTGACTTGCTATCTAGATAGAGGCTCGTGGGCGAAGTACTGACAGGGCCGGCATGATGAAAGCAAGGCGTGTGCTCAGCCGAGCGAGGCCATGAGTTGGGCTCTGTACACGGCTTGCTGATGATTCAAGGCTTCGACCCTCTCCAACACGTCGGGCCTGTAAAAGGCGGCTCTGTCGTCGTAGTAGTAGTCAAACTGCGGCTTGCCGTCGGCGATGGACACGAAGGCCCTCTTGCTGGCCGTAAAAATGTGAACGTCTGGGTCAACCTCCCAGGCGCGGTCGAGCGTCGCGGCGCGGAGGTAGGTGACGGGCGAGCCGCCGTCGGCGTAATGGTTCCACAGGCCGGTGTGGCACACGGGACAGCTGGCGATAGTCTGCCCGACGCCAGACTGGGAGGGCACGGTGACGAGGACCGGCTTGCCCGCGGCTTCGGCCTCGGCCGGCGCGGTCGGCATACTACCGGTGAGACGCGCGAAGGTGGGATGAGAGCGGGCGGGCACCGGGCGCGGGTCGGCCTTGCTCCCGGGGACCCGCGGCGAGGACGTAGACGGCAGAAGCGTCAAGGCCGTGGACTCGACAATGGCGTTGATGGAAAAGGCGCTGCCGACCTGGCGCTGGCACGAGGTGCAGTGGCAGCAGTGGACGAGGATCGGGGGCAGCTCGAGGCGGTAGCGGACATGGCCACAGTCGCAGCCGCCAAGCATGGGGAAGAGGTCTTCTTTGGTCGCGTAGGCCATCCTGAAGCTGCTCTCGACGAGAGGAGTATGCGGTGAACGACTCTGCGACAGGTCGACGATGGGTTCACGACGGCGATTCTGTCAGCGTCGTGAAGAGGGCGCGTCGTCGTGTGTCAGTGGGGAAAAGCGGGGGTAGGGGAAGCTGGCCATTGAGCGACGAGGGCGTGACCGAATTGGGAAAGCAATGGGCGCCGAAGGGAGTCAGCGGGCTGGGGGGCGAGGAAATATTTGCACGAGCCCTAATTCGTACACGAGAGATGGAGTGTGAGAGTCTTGGTTGGAGACTTCGGGTAGGACTCGGCGTTGTGTGGGTGAGTTAGGAGTTGGGGAGGTCTGTTGCGAGGCGGTAATACCAATTGCACGTGGCGCCTCACGACGACAGGCGCCAAAGCTACGGCTGCGCAAGGCGGCAGGTTCCCTGGATGTCTGGATACGGTCTCCGTCAACGGTAGGCTTGGGCTGACGGACGTGAATTTCGCCTCTCGAGGTGCTACAGGGCAAGGCGGCAGTGGTGTTGATGGCCTTGCGAGTCTGGGCCCCTGCGGCACTGATTGGTCGGCGGGCCACGGTGCTGCACCGTCCCTCCAGCTCGTCCTACGCTTACGAGTGCAGGACGCATTAGGACGCGGGATGCCGCTGGACGACCCGCCGCAGCCCTACGAGGCCGCCATACCCGGTGTGGCTTAGAGGCCGCGCGCGGGGGCTCGTCAGCTCGACTCCCGCCTGCCGTTCCAGACCTTAGGAGTACATCTCCGTCACGTCCCCCGCGCCCTGCGCTTGCATGGGCCATCCGCTTCGGCTCCGCCCAACACGACCGCAGACCGTGCCAGTCGAGCCCGAGCAGCGCGCATCACTCGACATCTCCAAGCTCCCTGTCGGCATGCCCAACACCGGCAAGCCCAGCAGGGACTGCCACTTGTGTCGCCAGCGCCGCGTCAAGGTCAGTTCGCACGCGACTACGGACCCCGGATGGGAGCCCTGTGCATTGCCATCCCGTCCTTCCATCACCGTCGAGCTCCGGACCCCCTGCTCTCGCGTCCCACCTAGCGCGCTACCAGGACTGACTCTCGTTGCCTCCCGCAGTGCGACCTCGGGCGTCCTGGATGCCAGCGATGCGTCAAGTATGGCGTCGAGTGCCCCGGCTATCGCAACGAAGCCGAGCTCGTCTTCCGCAACGCCAACCCCTCCACCCTCGAGAAGCGCAAGAAGCACGCCGCCAAGCTAGACGACGCCGAGCCTAGTGCTTCCTCGAGCTCCGACTCCTCGGGCTCCTCGGCCGGGGCAACTCCCGCGGCGAACATCGACGAGGAGGTCGCCTCGCCGTTCGTCTTCTCGCAGTCGACCGATCTCGTCCACAACCCCAAGAGGACCGACGATGCCGTTTGGATAGCCATGCCCCAGTCGCTGAGCGAGCACTGGACCGCACACTCGGTGCCGATACTGCTCAACGTGTACTCGGGCCTCGACTTTCTCGGCAACACATATCGCGCCAACCCGCGAGACGGGCCCCTCGTCTGGGCTGCGCACCTCTTCTCCCGCACCTACGTCACCAACCTACGCTATCCCACTTCTGTTTATCGAGACTCCGAGGCGGAGACGCAGCGCGAACTTGGCACGTACCTCGGGAGGACTCTCAGCTCGGTGGGGGCTGCACTCAGGTCGTCACATGGGCCCCTCCGGGACGATGTATTGGCGGCTGTCTGGATTCTTGCCAACTACGAGGTATCGTGCGACCCTCCGGATTCGCTGTCGACGTTTCATGCGGTGACTGACTCAACGACAGCTACTTGTCGGCTCGATTAACCGGACGGAACCAAAGAGCCCCTGGCATCTACACGCAAAGGGCCTTTACAGCATTCTCAAAGCCAGAGGAAGCGCGCCGCTGTACACTTACGCGGGCCGTATGGCTTTTTGGCCATGCTACAGCGTGGTTGTAAGTCGAGCCGCCCCCAAGCGTTCTCACCGGCGAGCACTAACCGGAGACAGCTAATCGAAGCGCTCATCAGCAACACGGAATGTCCCCCTGAAACCGACGAATGGCTCGGCATCATCAGAGACACCCTCTACGATGGCGAAGCATACTCACTGCACGTGTCCGTCTTCATCAGCCAATGCTCCCGCGTACTACCGCGCATTATCACCATCCTCCAGTCGCGCGACTTCGAGAGCGCGGAGAAGGAGTATCAAACGCTCGTGAGCCAATTCACACAGGCTGAACTGGAGTTTGTACAAGCCACTCGGAGCGCCGAATGTGTCGACGACACGGACAACTTCATGACCAACATGTACAAGTCGGCGCTGGTCAAGGGCTACCACAACATTCAGCTCCTCATCAACTTTCTCACGCATTATGCCCCCTGCAAGCTGGATCCGTATGAGCTCATCGCGCAGCGGGACCTGTGCCTGCAGAGAACACGAAGCGCAGCGCAGGACATCCTCGACAGCGTCCCTTGCATTCTCGGTCCGCTGGCATCCGGAAAGGACAAGTCACCCAAGGTTTTGTTCGATGCGCTGAAGATCGTTTGGCCCCTGATAGCGGTCTACATCATGTCCACGACGCTGCCCGAGCAAAAGATCGAGGCCGAGGTGGCCCTCGCCTTCATTGGGAGGGAGGTTGGCGTACGGCAAGCGTTGAAACAGTACCCTGACGAGTTGCCTTTGCCGCGTGAGGCACGACAGCCGTGGGCCGCAGCAAAGTGGGACGGAAAGACGTGGACGGAGTCGGCGAGATGATTACGGCTTTGCCTCGAGCGCCGTTAACACTGCAGAGAGAGCCGGCATTGGTAGCCTTTGACCAATGAGACCCTCCGGGCCACGGCTGCGAAGGAAACGGCAAGCTCACGAGTATGGAGCCTCTCCCAGACTGCCATGGAATGCCCACAGCCGCTCACAGGCATCGCCGAGACGTCACGGTAACCCGTGAGCCACACATCACACCCGGTGATGATGGCCAGCCGCGAGCTCGTTCACCCGGACTTCGGCCTCTTCAGGCACGCGAATATCATAGCTCATGTGGGCTGCGGTAAGTGCGAGAATGCCACAACCGTTGGCGTCGTCACTGCAGATGACGTTCGGATTCTGGTCCGGAAAGGTGTTGGTGTGGCGGACGAGATACCAGGCTCAATATCAGAAGCTGGCGGAAAAACAGGACGAACATGGCCGTGAAGCAGTGACCTCTTGCTTACGAGTAATTGTGCGAGTAACTAGACGGACACACGACACGAGAAGCCAGATCCCCACGCATCCTTCCGGGTACGTGCCCGCTCCAAGGGCTCCTTGGCTTTGTTGAGACGTCGGTTAGGCTGCTCGTACATACGAGCAGTTCCTCGTGCCAAGGAGGGACCAGCCTTGGGCTAAGGTCGAGGAGCCTAGGGACTCGTATCGTGTTGCTTATTTTTTATCTCTCACGGGCAGGTCGGCATTTGCAAGAGTACCGCCGCTCTCTAGCCTGGCACCAGAGCTTCCTTACTAGGACGCCCATGGTGACGGAAGGCCTCCGGCTGCGGGCCCTGATGCCCTGAACGGGTCATACGAGCACGCACGAGTCTTGCGAGAATTCACAGCCCTCAAGCTGCCTGACCAGGGGGGCCGAAGCCAAGCGGCCGCCTTCAGTTTCAGAATGCCGATGGGGGCTGGTCATTGGCTCCCAAGGCTCTCCCCACAGAACAAAGAGGGACCGACTCGTGTGGGTCCTGTGAATTTTCTGTGACGGCATTTAGACGCTTGAGCGACAATGCACTTTTTGGCATGCAAATCTGCACAGCCCCTGACCTTTCCCCGTGAGACTGACGTCAAGGGTCCAGACCCGCACGGCGAACACGAGCTCGCCCCAGGAGGACCCTGAGAAGAGGGACCCTGCATGTGAAGGGCGCTGCCGGGCACAGCAAACAGCGCTCATAGTGACGGGTGCTGGTGCTGTTGCTGTTGCGAGGAAAGCATGCAAATGAGACGACGAGGCACAGGAAGACGGTGAGTCGGATGCCATCGAATCAGAGCCGGCACGCAACGAGTGAGGTCATGGCCAACGGCGGCCGCCGCCAATCCCGCACCTCAATTGCCCAACGCGGCAACTGGGCGACCACCCACCAAGGCACACCATGGACTGGCCGGCCCGCCGCTTTTGCCACCCGCCCTCGACCCCTGTCCCCAGCATGGCCCGTTGCTTCGCTTCGCTTCGCCTCGCCTCCGTCTCGCCCGGCCTCGCGCGCCGTCTGCTTAGACGGGCCGATGGATGGACGACTCCATCCGTCCTGGCTCGACGTGAGAAGGCGGCGATGATCGGGGCGCCGCCATTTGCCTTGTGATGTGACGTGACAACTGCCCTCTGTCCGACGGCCAGCTTCGCAGCGTGCGGCGCGGGATTCCCGTCGGGAGGAACTTGCTTGCAGATCCTCGGCTGAGCGTGACGTCTTGCCCGTATGTACAGCGTGGCGGCCGAGCGTGGTCGCGCTTCTTCAAGTCACACAGCATAAGCTGCCACGCCGTCGGCGGCGCCCAGCCGTCCTTTCCCCTCTCACCCTCGACGCGGCGTGAACCATCCGTCCGTCTGGCGAGGGAACTACTCCCAATGCTGGCAGCCTCGCGATGATATCACAGCCCGCTTCTCGCCCCGCCCGTGCTCTTCTGGATCGCCGCCTGAGGAGAAGCCGGGGAGATAACAGCGTTTGACTTTGTTTCATTGCCCGTAGCTGATCGAGCGCCTGTATAGCGAGCGCAGCCATCTATTGGTGCGCGTCGTGATCTCGATGACCCGCCCCTGATCGGCGCCGGGCGGCATGGGCTCTGGGCACACCGAGCGCACATCTCGACGCAGAGAGCATGGAGTCATGGAGTTCACCACCCACCCCGAAGAGCAACACGGCCCCATTCTTTAAAGCGGCCTCGCGCCCACTGCAACCCCATCCGGTCTCCACGGCGGCAGTCACTGCAGGCCAGGGTAAACGGGAGCCCGTCGCCTTGCAGCAGCGCGCAGCCTGGCCTTGGCTTGGCTCGGCTCGGGGAAGGGCAAAAAAACACCGCTGGCCCTTCGCGGAGGGCCAAGGTCGGTTGGGGATATGCGTGCTGGGCGGCCGGGTGTCTTCCCCCCCCTCCCCCCGCTCCCCACATGCTGCTGCCCTCTCGTGTTGGGTTGGCTGTTGTACTGACGGAGTGTGCATGAACTCCAGTTTATATAGCCAAGTCGTCGGCCGTCCCCCTCTCCTCCTGGTTGCTTTCCCACCTTGCCTGCCTGTTCGTCGTCTGTGCGTGACCCTACTCGTTCCCGTTACGGATGTACGAGTAGATGGGCGAGCTGTGACGCCGGTGTCATCTCGTGGTGTTTACGGATCCTCACCCCTTGCACCGCCTGACCTCTGCACTCTGCAGGCGACCCAACCCTCCGTTGTCGTCAGTCTTCCTCCACTACCACCACCGCCGCCATCACCATGTCCACGGCCACCCTCCCCCCAACCACCGCCGCCGCCGCCGCGGACTCCCTCCTCGAGGTCCCCGGCAGCCCCTCGAGCCCGAGCCCGACGCGGCCCAAGTTCAACTCGCAGCTCACGTCGGACCGCCTGCGCGAGGGCTCGGGCCTCTACCTGCCGCCGCTCTTCCGCACCAGCAGCAACCTCCGCAAGGGCCGCACCTCCGTCTTCAAGGAGATGGGCCTCGACGACCACGCCTGCTGCGTGCCGCCCGCGTCGGCCGCCGACCGGGACGACGCGGCCTGCGCGCGCGACTGAGGGGGGTCGTCGTCGAGTGCGTGCACGCACGACGGGCCCGGCTGCTGGGCAGCTGCGGTCCGCGATTCGTCTTCTACCTACTTTGCCTTACATGTATCAGTATCGGAGTTGGGTGTCACTTTTTTACGGGAACGGGGGACTGCGGCGTTGAGACGGGTTACACCAAAAGTTTATAAGCCAGTGCCTAATCCTGCACGGAAGCTTTTGGCAATGCATACACAACGGCACGGACGGAAGATACCAACGGGAGGATATAATAATCACGGCGCACCATATACGAAGCAGTGCGGAAGCTCGGCACACATAAGTTAATAATATAATTGTTCTGGGGAAACCAGAATGAATTCTTTGCAACAACAAAGTCTACCGCCTATGATGGCTGACCCGAACATCCCAACTCAGCCAACTCAGCAAGGGGCAAAATCCCCATTGCGGACACAGTACCCGTGACTCGCGCCAGACGCCTTCGCATGCTTGACGATGATGATCCCAAAAATGCCACATATAAAACAACAAGAGGAAGGCTTCTCACATCTTCTCGAGGTCCTTTTTGGGGACCGTCTTGACGAACGCGTGGCTGAGGAAGTGCAGCCACGTCTTGTTCTTCTCCCGCCCGCGGTTCTTATTCCTGCTCTTCCTTCCTTTCTTGCCCTTCTTCCTTTCGCTGTCGACCTGGCCGTCCGCAGCCTCCAGCGTCTCGTCGTCTTGGTCGTTGTCGTCTTCGCCGTCGTCCCATGCTGCCAGCTCCTTCCCCTTCGCCTTCTTCGACATGCGGTACGCCAGGTTCACGTAGCTCTTGACCGTCAAGTCCGGCAGCTTGTAGACCTTGTCGTCGAAGGTGCTGTACTCGACCTCGTACCGGAAGGGGCGCGGCTGCGGCGGCTTGTGCTTCGGGCTCCTGTCGTCGCGGTCTCCGCCGCGCCGCTTGGATCCGTCAACGTCCGAGTCGTCCACGTCGTTGTTGATGTAGGTGAGGTTGGCAAAATATTGCACGTAGCCCGTCAGCGTGAAGAGCTGCGGTTTGTAGGCCGGCCCGGGAAGGGCGTCCTCGGGTGGGTCCTCGGGTATGACGAGGTTGGGGTCCTTGGGCTTCTTTTTGCCCTTTCTTCCCCGGCGGCCTTTCCGGTGCCGCTTCCGCTCCGTGGCGACGTCCCGTCTGAGCTCCTGGCGTGCATCCTCATTTTCATCCTCCTCGTCCTCATCGTCCCAGATTTCCTGTATGGAGGACGGCGACGCCGCTTCCACGTCAGAGGGGTCTCGCCAAATGGCCGACTGGTCCAATCCGGTGATGTTGTACTCGAAGACTCGGAGCGTGGGGAGGTAGTTGGGCACCACGCTGGGGCCGATGAGCGAGACGTGGTAGCGCTCGGCGTACTTGCCGCCAATCTTCCTGTACTTGTGCTTCTTTCTCGTCGTGCTCAGCGACGAGTCATCGTCCTCGTCGTCCTCCTCAACGCGGATTGCCGAGCCGGGCAGGTCGTCCCACTCGTCCCGCAGCTCCTGGAGGTAGTCGCCCTTGGACTGAACCGAGAAGTCGTCCTCCATGGGGCTTCGGGCGCGGAGCTGCTCGGCGCCCAGGGCCAGGTCGACCTTCCTGGTGTCCTGGAGCAGGAAGTGGTCGATGTTCATGTGGCCGTAGAGGGAGGCGGTGACGACGTCGCGGTACTGGCGCAGCCACAGCGTGTAGCGCTGCCAGCACGTCTCGTCCCAGTTCTGCTTGCTGTCGGTCCTGGCCGGGGGCACGTGGCCCATGAGGATGGCCTTCATGCCCATGGTGCGCATGTGCTGCAGCTGGATGCGCAGCCACTCCATGTGCTTGTAGCCGGGCTCCGAGGGGTCGGCGCAGCCATCGACAGCGGCGTTGCGGTCGAAAAAGTACATGGTGTTGAGGCTGAAGACGGCGAGCTTGCCGGGGATGACCTCGACGTAGAACCAGCCGCCGAAGGCGAACGAGTGGCGCTGCTCCTCGGGGATGAAGGGTCGCCAAATGTCGCTGTACTCCTGGAACCAGCGGTTGGGCCCCGGGCCCATGATGTTGTGGGGGAGGAAGTCATTGTTGCCGAAGGTCGGGACGACGGGGACGGCGGGCTTGCCGCGGCGCGACGAGCCGAAGGTGTCGGCGAACTTGGCGGCGACGGCGCGGTTGGCGTCGAGGACGTGGGCGGCGTTGCGCGGGTGCTTCTCGTCGCTGTCGTGGCGGGCCGAGTCGCCGGTCCAGACGACGAAGTCGACGTCGTCGCGGACGTTGGCCTCGATCCAGTCGAAGGTGGCGTTGACTAGGGAGAAGGGCGAGTCGCAGTCGGTCGTCTCGGCACCGTAGGTTCCCGCCATGCCCTTGCCGCGATGGCAGGCGACGCCTGGGGACGAGTGCACCTCGTAGAACTCATCGGGATGAAAGTCTGGATCGGGGGCGCGCGCGCGCGTCAGCGGGTTGCACGCGGGACGGGGGACGGGGGGCAGGGGAGCATTCGGGGTGGGCAGTTAATCTACCATGTACGTACCCGTGATGTGCAGGAAGCGGCCGTGCAACTTGCGCTGCTGCTGCGGCCGCGGCTGCGCTTGGGGCGGCTGCTGGCGAAGCACCGCCTGCAGGCCGTCGGCAGGCGACGCGGCGACGCTGCCGCCGCTGCAGCTGCTCAGCGCCAGCAGCCAGCAGACGTAGGCCGCGCGAGGCATCGTGATGACGATGGGTCCGCTCGCCCGGTTGTCGCCGTATTTGGTGCCCGAGAAATCCTGTGGACGGGGGAACGCTCGAGGGAAAAAGGCAGGGAGGGAGGAGAGTCGGGCGGCTCACGGGCCAGGAGGCGCCGCCAGCGTGTAGTTATGTGTCTGCGTGTCTGTCGTTCTGCTCGTCAACGCCCTTGTCCGTCGGCCATGAGACCATGTGGTTGCACGGGCAGGGGAGGGAAAAAAGCACAAAATCAGCAGCTCGTGGCCAGCTGAATGTGATGGGGATGGGACGATTCAGGGCCCCCGGCAGTGAGGTCATGCAGGCGCCGCGCAGCGAGGTAGCGTAGCCCTGGGGAACCCTGGGCGGCGGGGTCGCTCTGGCGCGTGGCAGCCTGGCGCAACGGCGCCAGATTAAACTGGAACCGTATGTACGGGCACCTACCTAAGTTCGTATGTACGTAGCAGTAGTACATACAGAAACGCTACTCGTATGTACAGGCGGCGCTGCAGCGAAGACGGGGGCAGCGACGCGTGCTCGTGATGGAATCGCGTGCGTGCGTGCGTGTGCGGCCTCTCTGTATCGACGACGACGATGGAGCGCAGCGGCCTGTGCAAATCCCGCAGCAGCCGGGCATCCGCTTTCGTATAAATACCAAGGCAGCCAAGCCCCAGGTGCCAACTACAGTACGCAGTATAATTAGGATAGGACACGCTGACAGGCGGACCCAAAAAAAGTCAAAACCCAACGAGGCTTGCATGGCAGCAGTTGGCCGTCCACCGCGTACGAGAACAGCCCAGCCAATCTCCGCCCACACGTGCGGCGACGAGACGCCCGAGGGAGCACGCGACTCGTCGGCCTGCCTGCCCACCTTGATGGGTGCCCGCCGTCGAGGGGCGCGCCGCGGACGCATCTGCCTGTCTCACCTGACGGGCGCTGCTTGGCGCAGCTGACGACGGGATGGCACTGCGCGGGCTGGGCACGACTACCATCGAGCACGCACGAGACGATCCGGCTGGGATGGGACGGCACGGCACGGGCAGTTCACGACTCCCGTGCCGTGTCGTCATGCCCGCTGGCCGGCGGCCCTTCGTCTCGAGGTTCCAGGTGCGGCGGAGCTACCCTGCAGGCGGAATTCTGCCAACGCCGAACAGAGGGCGTCGCACCGCACTGTTTGCGTCTCTTGGGGCGTTTCAATAATTACGTTACTGGCTCGTTTGCAAGAACATGTTCCAGATGAAACACTCCCTTGTGCCGTTGTCTTGTAGGGTGCGTAACGAGCAGACAGCCGTAGTCTGAATTCACGCTTTCGGAAAGATAATTTAGCGATAAGTGTTCTGTCAGGCAAAGGGAGACCGGTTGACTTGCGTCCACGCAGGACATCACGGAAGCAAGCCGTTTCGTCTAAAATACAACAAACCGTTCGACACATCCATCTCCTCTACTCTTGTTTTTATAGTCCATGCCATAACTACAGGCATTGACGTCGGGTCCTACGAGACGGAATACTCGTAGAATTGACAGCCGGCGGGCGACAAGGGTTTGCGCTGGCCGTGGCGAGCTAGCCCAAGCACACGCCAGGGTGGAGCGCGGGACGGCCCCAAAACCGCGTTTCCCGCCCCTCGTCGACTTTTCTTCTTCTCTTTTCTTCACCACGCAACATCCGTCCTCACCACCAAGGCCTTCTCTTCTCCCCCATAGAATCGTCGCCCACCCGAGGACGCTCGCGTTGCCAGACGGATTGCTGCCGCTCGTTTGAGGGAGGCCTGTCGTTGCGCTCCCTTCGGGGGGCGTGTGGCGGCCTCCTATGGTTTTTTCGTGGCCACATCCCCCCCTCCCCCCAGCGTCGGTGCTTGCATGAGCGGTGAACGAGGAGATCGACCATGGCTCGCCGCGAGCAGCTCGGACTCTCTCTCTGGCTGACGGCTCTAGCTTCGGCCGAGTCACGGGTTGGCCATGGCGGCCGCCGTGGATGGATGGCTGGCGTTCCACCATGACACGCAGTCGGCTCCGAGAGCTCCGCCGGCGTGATATCCTCTCGGCCGAGTCCCATCCCAGCCGTGCGTCTGCATGGATTACACAGCACGGGACGGGCGAAGCCTACTGCCGAACGAGATGGGTCCATCCGTAGAATAACACTCCCGTAGCGCTTACTGTGTCGATGTCGCCGTTGCCTGCAGTAGATAAGCCGTGGGCATGCGAACCAGCTCACCTCCTTCATCCTCGTCCCCTTCGTCCCACGTAAATCACAAGAGACATCTGCAAAGCATCATGGCGACCTCCGCAATCCCTCCCGCACAGTACTTCACGGCCCTCGCCGCCAACTACACCCGGCAGACGGGCGACGCCACGCGCATCGTCTTCGCCGACTCGTGGGATGACATCGTCTCGGCGCTGCCCATGACGGGCTCCTCCGTCGTCCACGACAACGCCGCCGGCGTCGGCACCGCCACGTCCGTCCTCGTCGACAAGCTCCGCGGCGACGCCGCCCTCCCCGAGGTGCTCGTCACGGACAACAACCCAGCCATGGTGGCCGCCGCGCGCGACGCCTTCCGCGACTTCCCCAGCGTCACGGCCGCCGAGATGGACTCACAGGCGCTGCGGCTAGAGGACGGCCGCTTCTCGCACTCGATCCTCAACTTCTCCGTCTTCCTCCTCCCGGAGCCGCTGGCCGCCCTGCGCGCCGTCCACGCCAGCCTGCGCCCGCGGGGCGACGGCCTCGCCGCCCTGCTCACCTGGAAGCGCTTCGGCTTCGGCGACGTCGCCGACGCCGCCCAGCGCCTCGTCCGGCCTGACCTGCCGCCGGTGCCGCTGCCGGGCCCGCAGTTCTGCGACGAGGGCGTCCTGTCGGGGCTCGCCGTCGAGGCCGGCTTCCCCGAGGACCGCATGCGCGTGCTGCGGCGGTCGGTGGTGTGCAAGGGAGAGCAGCTCCGCGGGCTCAAGGAGTTCATGCTCGCCGAATTCTCCAAGATGGCCACGCGGGGGTGGACCGACGAGGAGCGGGCGAGGTGGCCCCAGGCCGTCGAGGGCGCCTTGCAGCGCGAGGTGGAGGAGCACGGGGGCATGCTGTTCGAGGCGTGGGTCGTCATTGCAAGGACGTGAGCCGGACAGGGCTCAAGCGGCCGCGGAAATGAATGGGAAAATGAATGGTACTTGGTCTTCCTCGCAAATGTATATGCTATATCTCGGATATACTCCTATCCTCATTTTTCGCCAGCCGTCCCGGAAACACAGACAAACGCTCTAGACACAAGAAGAAAGCAGAAAGCATAACCCGCACCCAAAGCTCCCCGTTTGGGCCTGAAACACGTTGAAGTATCCCTGTGATCGATGATAAAAAAAACTCGTACATTCCCCGAACCAAGTCAGCGGCCCCCCTTAGGCGGTGCCCTTGTGGTACCGGGTGGGCGCGAAGGGCATCTTGGTGACGACGCCCTTGCGCTTGCGCCCGCGGACGAGCACGTCGAGCTCGGTGCCGGCCTTGTGCAGCCCGTCCTTGACGTAGCCCATGGCGATGTTCTTGCCGAGCGTCGGGCTCGGCACGCCGCTCGTGATCTTGCCGACGGCCTGGCCGTCCTGCTGGACCTCGGCGCCCTCGCGGGCCGGCGCGCCCTCGATGACGAAGCCCACGCGGCGGCGCTCGACGCCGGCGCCGCCCTTGCTCTTGGGCGTCATCTGCGGGACGATGACCTCGGCGCCGTGGAAGCCGGCGGCCGTGGTGCGGCGCTCCTTGGGGATGACCCAGCTCAGGCCGGCCTCGACGGGCGTGGTGGTGTCGTCGAGGTCGTTGCCGTAGAGGCACATGCCGGCCTCGAGGCGCAGCGAGTCGCGGGCGCCCAGGCCGGCGAGCCGCAGGCGCTCGGGCCCGGCGGCCTTGAGCAGAGCCTCGACGGCGGGCGTCGTCGTCTCGAGCGCCGGGTACAGCTTGCCGTTGAAGGAGATCTCGAAGCCGTCCTCGCCCGTGTAGCCGCCGCGGCTGACGAGCACGGGGTGCGTCTTGCTGCCGTCGGCGAGCTTGAGGTCGGCCCAGACGGCGTTGCCGAAGTACAGGCCGTCGAGGTCGACGTCGGAGGCCAGCACCTCCCGGAGCACCTCGGCGGCCTGGGGCCCCTGCAGGGCGACGAGGCCGGAGCCGTCGAGGCGCGTCCACTCGACGTTGCCGCCGAAGCTGCCCAGCTGCTCGTCGAGGTACTTGGTGTCCTTCTCGAAGCAGGCGCCGTTGGTGACGACGTAGTACTCGTCCTCGCCGAGGCGCGTGATGACCGAGTCGTCGACGATGCCGCCGGTGCCGGGCCACAGGAACGTCGTCAGCTTGCTCTGCATGGCGCCCATGCCGGCCCAGCCCGAGGGCGTGACGCGCTCGAGGAAGGCGGCGGCGTCGGGGCCCTTGAAGATGTGCTGCACCATGTGGCTGACGTCGAAGAGCGACGCGTGGTTGCGCGTGAAGTGGTGCGAGTCGGCGAGCGAGGCGCCCGCGTACTGCACGGGCATGCTGTGCCCCGCGAAGGGCACCATCTTGCCGCCGTGCGCGACGTGCAGGTCGTACAGCGGCGTCTTCTTGAGGTCCGCTGCTGCGCCCGCGGCCCCGGAGGCGCACCGGGCCTCGCAGCGCTGCCCGGTGAGCCGCAGCGCCGCGCTGGGCCGGCCGTGGGCGCCGGCGAGGGCGGCCTGCACCCGGGGCGCCGCGCGCACGGTCGATGCGAAGCCCTTCATGGCGAGAGTCTCTTGCGGGCGATTGGTGTGTTCGTTGGGGGTTGGGGGAGAGCAGACAAGGCGAGGGCGAGGGCGAGGTAGAGGTAGGTCAATGGACGCAGAGCGATGATGCGGAGGAAATGCGGAGGGAGGAGAGGAGCGCGGAGGGGGAGTCGTGGGAAGAAGATGCGGCGGGCACTACCCCAGAGTCCAGGCAGGCTAACTAGCATCCAGACGCCCGCGACGACGTCGAATTCATGACTGATGAAATGCTCAGTGGAGGAGGAACGCGGAGCAGCTCTGGTGGGGCGCGGGTATCCACGGCGGCGCTCCGATATCGAAGCGCGCTGGGCCGACGACGTACCCGGACTGGTTACGAGCGCGGCGGTCCCAAGGATAAGGCGCCATGCGCTGCGCCATACGAGTAATGATTACATGATGCAAACCACTCGCGCCGCCTGCAGAGCCGCTCTCATGGCTTCACCATCGTCCTCTTTTCTCTCCCGCACGTACGATTGTGCAACTGCTTTTTAGCTCGGCTATGTAGACTGCGCTAATGGCAATTGATGATCCTGTTCTGCTGTGCTCTGTTCCGTCTTTCTCCCCCGTGCCCTCCGAGATTCCACCATGCTAATGAACAGTCTACTGCGTATAGAAGAAGCGTCTAACGAGGCAATACGCTCTTCGTCTCCTTGAAAAAGAAAAAAGAGTAAACGACGACGCCAGGTAACCATTGCGACCACACACAAACCCGGGCCTACTGCTGCTCGAAGCTGTACTTGAGCCAGCCGCCCAGCGCCCGCAGGCTCTCCCATCGCACGTTCTCGTCCTCGGACTGCATCAGCTCCATGACCCTCCTCTTCAGCCCGACCTTCTCCAGCTGGTGCCTCTTCTCCGGAACCTCCTTCACCAGGCAGCCGATGTCGTTGCACGCGATGGCCAGCACCTGCCTGTCGTTGTCCCACGGCTTCTTCATGATCTCGGCCATCATCCGCGGAATCTCTCCGTTCTCGAACTCGAGGATCTTGCGCGCGTTCTCGGCCCAGAACACCTGGTTCCGGTGGGGCGGCGACCAGCGGAGGTGGCCCGACTGCACCTCGGCCACGTACTCGTCGAACGTCGTCTTGGTCTTCGTGTACTCGTCCAGCAGCTCCTTGAGGCTCTCCAGGTCCTCCAGCAGGTCGGGGTCCGTAAGGTGGCGGCTGCCGATGTTGCCCAGCAGTTCCGGGAGTCGGGCTAGGACCGCAGTAGGAAGCAGTGACTTTTGGTTCTTCTCCAACAGGTTGTAGAGCGTAGACAGGATCAGGCGCGTCGTCTTCTCCTTCGGTGACAGCCGCAGCAGATGAGTATAAAGCAGGATAATGTCATATTCGCTGCGTTGCAAGGTCAGCAGCGGCACCAATGGGGGCAAGCATCCCGAGGCCGACTCACTCGTTCAGGTCGTCGCCAATGTCCTCGGCCTCGAAGCTCATCTGCCAGATGACCAGAAGCACGTGATAGAGCAGTTGCAGCCCGACACCTCCGCCCAGGGAACCCTCGAATCCGGTGCCGCGAGTCGTGGCGTTGCCGCTCCAGAGGCTGGCCGACGAAGCCCCTCCGTTGCCGATGCCGGCAGCCGTCTGGAGGATTGCCACCAGAGGCGTAACCGTCTCGCTCCTCTGCTTCCAGAACTGGTCCCGAGAGGCGTGGCCGAACAGCAGCGACGAGTACTCTTGCACGGCGATGTCCTGAAGCCCCGCGTCGGTGCTCTTCGCCAAGCCGCACAGGTACGTGAGCATCACGGGCAGCGCCTGGTTCGTCGCCTGCGACTCGTCTCGCGCCAGGCTCATCAGGTTCGTCAGGGCGTGCGACGCGAGCAAGGGAACAGGGTCTTCGGTGGTCTTGGAGTGCAGCAGCGGTAAGAAATTTCGGTACGGATCGGGATTCTCGAACAATGTCTTCGCGAGGGAGGGTACAGCTAAGCATTGGCGCATCGAGTCAGCACACGACCGGCTCCAGATGCCGTTGCGAGTCTCATGAAGCTCCAGCCAGATCTAGACTTACCATCGAGCAGGTCGGACAGGAGCACCAGGATGTACTGAATGACATTGGCGTGCTTTCCGGCAGTCTCGAGGACGCTGGGCTTCCCCGAGCCTCCCACAAACAGCAGCCGGTATCCATCGATGTCGCCTTCCACAATTTCCCTCCTTTGCTCGACCTTCTTGGCCTTGTCGACGGCGCGGATCTTGGCGTACTGCTCCTCGGTCACGGTGCCGGCTCGCACAGCGCCGTCCCAGGGGATGGGCCGCTGGCGGATGTTGCTCTGCAGCGAGACGAGGTATGTCGGCGGGTCGAGCGACATTGTGACGGTGCGGGCGCGGCGGCGGCGGCCGGCGTCAAGAGCGTCGCGAGGGGAGAGGATGAGGCCTGAGGACGAGCGAGTGGATGGACGGCGGCCGGGAGGGAGCTGCTGGAGCAGGTGACGTGAGGTCGCTGATGATGCGGCCGGCAGCCAGTGAGGGACGGGCGTCACAGCTGGCGCTGGCCTGGAAGCTCGCTGGTCAAACGAGCTGCCCCACCTGCCTAGGCGCGGTGGACTTGGCCGGCGGCGGGCACCGGGATGTACGTTATCCGTGGATGAGCCGCCCCAGCCCAGCCACCGCACTTCCAGGCTGCGGACATGGGGCGGCCAGGCGTCAGCGGCATGCTGGTCGCTCGGGCGGCCATTGCCTAACTCTTCGGTAGGACTGCAGCTGGAGCTCCCACCGAGGCAGCTGGAAGCCAGGGGCTAGTCCCGCAGGCTTGGATGCAGCTTGGAGTGGTCAGCTACCTCATGGCCATCTCGAAGGTGGTGTTCGTGTGAGCCAGCATGCGCTCCTCCCGCCGCTATCGATAGAGCGTCCAGTAAAACGGACGCCCTGCAGCGGCCCCCTTCAGCGGGCGGCCGCTAGAAGTTGGCTCGGCCCGGCGGAGTCGAGCGCTGAGCTGGCACGGCGTTGCCCTTCCCCACCAGCGCCGGCGCGCCTCACCTCCAACGCCCCCAGGCCCAGGCGGCCGTTCACGATGCGCTCGTCGACGGGCGTCGTTGGTCCGCCCATCGCCCCGGGTGTCCCTTGCAGGAGCTAAAAATTGCTATACGCAGGGGCCAAGACAAGCCCCGGAAAAAGAGAGAGAGACAAGAAAAGTCTTGCACACCCCCGGTCCCTGCGCTTGAATCCTGGAGGTGACGTTTGATCTCGAAATGGCGGGGCTGGGTGGTTGGTGCGTGTGGTGGTGGTGGTGGTGGTGGTGGTGGTGTAAGTGGGAGGTTGGGAATGCCGCCAACGCTGCATGCCCTCTTAAAGCTTCTGCGTGCAGCGCCCGCGCGCTCTGATTTTCTCCTGTGCACCATACGACAAGAACATCGCCGTTTGTGCTTGTGTCCCTTCATTGAGGCCTGATCTGCGCAGTCGCGACATCCCGCCGCCTCGTGAAGCCATCGCAGCACTGATCAAGGCGAAAGGACGCCAGGCGACCCGGGCCGCGCCCGCTTAGCTACCCGCATTCCACTCGAGTTGGCCCTCGCACCACCGCTCGCCATGCGGCGACACATTCCAGTCTCCTCCTCCACCTCCGCCTCCTCGGCACCCTCGACGTCGACGAGGCGACTCGCCCTCGTCCTCGCCCTCGCCGCCCTCGCCTCGGCCACGCCCTACCCCAGGGACGCCCTCCACGATGCCGGCTTCTCGTACCTCATGCCGCGCGCGTGCGCCGCCTACTGCGGCTCCGAGAACCAGTTCTGCTGCGACTCCGGCCAGGTCTGCACGACGCTGCCGGGCAACGTCGCGACGTGCGTGGGCGGCGCTGGCGGCTCCTGGGGCGGGTACACGACGACGTGGACCGAGACGCGCACCTTCACCAGCACCATCATGACGCATTGGATCCCCGCGCCCCAGCCCACCGCCGGCGTCGACTGCGTGCCCCAGAACAGCGAGCAGCAGGCCTGCGGCTCCATCTGCTGCGCCGGCTGGCAGACGTGCGCCTTCAAGGGCCAGTGCTCCATCAAGCCAGGCTACGCCGAGCCCAGCACCATCGTCATCACCTCGGACGGCCAGGTCACCACTCGCTACTCTGCGCCCTTCCGGGTGACGGGCACCACCACCATCGTGACCACCGCCGCCAACACCGGCCAGGCCACGGCCACCACCACCAACACGGCTGCCACGGCGACCAACACCAGCGATGGCGAGGCCATTGGCGCTGACGGCGGCACCAACGGCGGCGGCCTCAGTCCCGGCGCCATCGCCGGCATCGTCATCGGCACCCTCGTCGGCGTGAGCTTGCTGCTGCTGCTCTGCTTCTGCTGCATCGCCCGCGGCCTCTGGAACGCCATCTTCGGACGCAAGAGGGACAAGGAGCACGTCGAGACGGTCATCTCGGAGGAGCGCTACCATTCCCGCCACGGCAGCCGCGTGCCCTCTGCCCACTCGCGCAAGGAGCGCCACGGCGGCTGGTTTGGCGGCGGCGGGCGCCCTTCTTCGGCAGGCCGTCGTCGCGAGAAGAAGTCGTCGGACGGCAAGTGGTGGTTGGGCGTCGCCGGTGCGGCCGCCACGCTGCTCGCGCTCCTGAACCTGAAGAAGGATAAGAAGCAGCCTCGTAGGGCCATGTCGTCGCGGTACAGCGACTCCTACTACACCTACTCTGACGCTACCCGGTCCGATCCCAGTAAGCCCCCCGAATCTCGCATGTCCACGATCCCTCGGGAGTAGCAAAACTAACAGCCTCGACAGGTAGCGCCAGCTCCGGCCGCAGGACCAACTACACGCGTCGCACCGAGGGGAGCCGTGCCCCCAGCCGCGCCGCCCGATCGCATTACTCCAGGTCCTCTCGACGGCCCTAGAAATGCTCCTGGATCGGGCCTCCCGCGACTGGGATGCAACCCCTGTACATGTCCCCCCACATTCATCGTTGGATCGTGAGCAGCACCCTCATCTCGGCGTGAGGAGCCACGATCTGAACCCATGTTCATTTTTCTTCACGAGGCACATATAAAACCACAGAAGCGCTGTGGTGGCGTTCAAGGGCGAAATACAAACGGGGCCCCAGATTTTTGCTCGCGTGCCTGTTTAGGCATCGCCATGAGGCAGAACGAGTTACTGATTTTTCGCAAGGCATAAAGGAACATGAGACTCGTGCTGGGAAGAGTTGACGAGTTTGAGAGTAGATGAAACGAGAGACGACTGGAGCCACGGAGCCGCCCGTCTAGGCGAGAGCGCCTCGACGATATGACGGCCTCTGGACGGCATTGCATGATAGACGGGAAGAGTCGTTAGCTAGCCCTCGGCGTGAAGCTCATCCCCATGTAATAATGATGACGATATCACACCATAAAAAGCATTTGTCCCTTCTCAAAACTCCCCACTGCCATCCTCGGCAGCCTCCAGGTCTTTGGTTGCATTCGGCACGCGGACGATTGGGTCGAGCATACAAGAACTCTCGCTTTACTTTTTGTAATAGTTTCTTTTGTAGCCCTTTGCTACGTGACATGCAAATGGTTAAACCTTCGCCACTCCTGAGACCCAGAAACGCAAAAGAAACAAGATCCGAATCCGCGTTTACTCCTCGACAACGTTGCCCTTCTCGGAAACGTACAGACCGTCCAGGAACTGATGACAACGTTAGCACATGCACCCAGCGAAGCCCACGAGGAGCGTGGTGGAGGGCCGCGGGAGCGCACCTTTCGGATATCCTTGTTTCGGACGCGGCAGATCTGCTGGATATCGGCGGCGCTTTGGGAGACGTTCTCCAGGGAGTTGCCAGACAGGATGAGCTCGTCCTTCTGGGTCTTGGAAACCTCGACATCGACGCCCTCGGCCATCGTCACCCGTCGGACAATCTTCTCGCCAATGAAGTTTCGGATCTCAACCTCCCACAGGCCGGTCTCGCTGTTCTGGTCCAGGTTGACGTTGATGGGGAAATGGGCGTAGACGTAGCGCATCTTGTACTTGAAGCCTTTCGTGACGCCGATGACCAGGTTGTTGATGAGCGAGCGGACGGTTCGGAGGGTAGCGACATCCTTGCGAGCGCCGTGGTGGATCTCGATGGAGATGGTGTTCTTCTTGGGGTGACCGAAGTTGACAGCCAGGTGGCTCAGGTCCTTGACCAGCTTGCCTGCATTCCTCCGTTAGAGACGTTGCGTCAGATCGCGAATCGGCTCGGGATGCTTCGTACCTCGGGGACCCTCGACGGTGACGACTCGCGTCTTGATGCTGACCTTGACTACACGCACAATCCAGTCAGCTCTCTCGTTCTCAATTGCGCATCGTGTCGCCGCTGCCGTCTCAAAACTGTGATCGCTCCCCACAAGGCTCGGGCTCGGTCGTGGCTGCGGTCGGCGGGACACAATTTCTTCGAACGGCGGCGGATTGACGGGGAAGTGTTCACGTACCACCCTCGGGGATGTCAAGGAGCTCCTGAGAATGAATGTACTTCATCCTGCCGGTATTGTGCTGGGGATGTCGGGGGAGGTGAGGTTGTCGATGTCGGCGGCGGTCACGACGAAAATGTTGGCGGAAATCGTGTGGGCGGGAAAAGTTCTAGGGCTGGTTGCACGTGAGGGCAAAAGTTGTCGGGGCCGGAGTTGAGCCGTGGAGCAGAGCGTGAAGAAAAGTGGACGGAGCGGGGCGTGTGATCTGACACGTGACCCGTCCGCCATTGTGCAAGTCACTCTCCTCCCTTTCTCCACTTCTGGAGAGCGACAGTCTACGAGCACCGTTCGTTCACTGGGCCAGGCAAAGAGAGCCTCAACTTCCGTGCTACAGATGTGCATGTGGATGCCGTATGATGCCTTAGGAGATTTATAGTCGAATTGCAGTCGAATTGTAGTTGCGCGCGAAGCCTGACGTCCGTTCCAATCCCTGCATACGTCAAAACTGCAGTTGAAAGCAGCCAGCTCCAGCTCCCCCCCCACCGAGAGCGGCGCCGGTACGGAGTACCCCTAGCAGCACTGAGCAGCCACCCGAGCTGCGCCCAAGGCCCGGCGATACGTCAGCGCCATCACCACCATCACCACCCGTCACCACCACACCTCGCGCGACACCGCAGCCTCCCATCACTCTCGACAGCGGCGCTGCAGGGCCAGGACGCGCCCGGCGAACCCTTTCCTCCGCAGTAATCGAACCGGCGACGCCCGGGGGACGCACACGGCCCACCATGTCGTACTTCTTCTCCACCCCCGTCGACATCGACATCGTCCTCGAGGACGCCGACGAGCGCTCCATGGTCGACGTCAAGCTCGACAAGAACCGCCGCGAGAAGGCGCCGCTCTACATGGACGGCGAGTCGGTCAAGGGCGCCGTCACCGTGCGGCCCAAGGACGGCAAGCGCCTCGAGCACACGGGCGTCAAGGTGCAGTTCATCGGCACCATCGAGATGTTCTTCGACCGCGGCAACCACTACGAGTTCCTCAGCCTCAACCAGGAGCTCGCCGCCCCCGGCGAGCTGCAGCACCCCCAGACCTTCGACTTCAACTTCAAGAACGTCGAGAAGCAGTACGAGTCGTACAACGGCATCAATGTCAAGCTGCGCTACTTTGTCCGCGTCACCGTCTCGCGCCGCATGGCCGACGTCATCCGCGAGAAGGACATCTGGGTCTACAGCTACCGCATCCCGCCCGAGATGAACAGCAGCATCAAGATGGATGTCGGCATCGAGGACTGCCTTCACATTGAGTTTGAGTACAGCAAGAGCAAGTACCATCTGAAGGATGTCATAGTCGGCCGCATCTACTTCCTTCTCGTCCGCCTCAAGATCAAGCACATGGAGCTGTCCATCATCCGCCGGGAGACGACGGGCGCCGCCCCGAACCAGTACAACGAGAGCGAGACGCTGGTGCGTTTTGAGATCATGGACGGCTCGCCTTCGCGTGGCGAGACGATTCCCATCCGCCTCTTCCTCGGAGGATTCGACCTGACGCCCACCTTCCGCGACGTCAACAAGAAGTTTTCCACGAGATATTATCTCAGCTTGGTGCTCATCGATGAAGGTTGGTGTCTGCCGACCCCCCATTGCGCTTGTCGCACACTAACCGTTCTGTTAGATGCCCGACGTTACTTCAAGCAATCAGAAATCATCCTCTACCGCCAAGCTCCGGAAGCGTTGCCAGCTCCCGCCGAGCCTGGCATCCAAACCGTCCCCCCTCCCAGCGAAAACAGGCTCGGCACGGCGCAGGCATGAGGGCTGCACTTTTGTTATCGTACAGCATGGCCTCACTTGGGTCATTGTGACTTCTAGCATAGGGTTTGGCGTTCTTCGGTTTCCACATGGGGCAACATCGTTTTATTCGCGCCAGCGTAGACAGCTCAAGACACAAAAATGATTATAATCTCCCGTAATGATCCTGTATCAGATTCCCAAGGTATCAAGCCCGCTCTCCTTGTCTTGTGCGCAAGGGAGGAAGGTCTTCCGCTAGTTCTTCACATTTCCTCTCAGCCCGGCTCATGCCAGTTCCATGATGTCGTCCGCCTCAAACCCGAACTGGTTGTTCTGGATTGCGGCAATCCGGTCCAGCTCATCCTGATACTGCTTCCTGATATCCGCCAGCGATACCACTCTCCGCTTGTCCGCGCCGTCTCCCTTCGCCGCAGGCGCGCCCTCGTCGAAGATCCACGCCTGTTTAGGGTCCACGCAGCTCAGCGCGTTGATGAGCAGCAGGTACTGCCGCGTCACCGGTGTGTCGAGGACGTCGTCCCCTGTGAGCTTGTCTCCCTCTCCTGCGTGCCTCAGCTTTTGAATTCTGTCCAAGAGAACCGACGCCGCGCCCCGGTAATTGTTGCGCTTGATCCTCCAGGAATAGAGGACCTGGTGGTACGGGAAGCCGTTCACAACATCAATCGTGGTTCTGCATCTTTGAGCCAGGATGGTGTCAACCTCCTGCTGCATTCCGGGGAACGGCAGAGACACGAGTTCGATGTTGTGGTACGTCTCGCACATCTTGTCGACGAGCTTTCGCAGGCTTGATTGCCTCAGTGCCTCGTCCTTGATGGACAGCAAGCTGGTGTGCGCGAGCTCAAATTGTGAGGTGGTCAGTGCCGCATTGAACAAGCGGCTCAGCATATCGGCCTTGATAGACTCGTTGCCCTTGGTGAGGCCCAGGAATTGCACGGCCAATCGAGAAAAGTCGACAACAAAAGAATATGCTCGGTGTTCCTCGAAAAGCGCGACGATGTGGGAGTAGTACTCGGCTTGCCCACAGTTGAGGAGGTTCCACTCGGTGTCATCGAGTAAGCCACAACTGTGTCGATCGGACTCGACATTCTCGGTGCCTGTTGCTGGTTAGCCTTATTTTTTGAAGAAACCCTTGGCTTTATATTCTTACCCATTCCAATTGCTGCCCTTCTGAAACTCATGGCCGCAGATTCAAAGTCTCTTAGCGCCAATGAAACTCGGCCCTGGACATAGACAGAGAAGGGGTTTTGATCGCAGAACGGTGTCAGATCCAGTGCCAGATCGGCTCTCTCCTGTTTGATCAGTGAGCACTGGATCAACGTCGGCGACACCTCGATGTCGCTGTCTGGCGCGCAAAGATTGGCGATGAGTTCGGCAATGCTGAGGGAGAAATGTTCGGTTTCGACGTCGCCGAACCCAAGGAGATGCCCAATGTTTGCTTCCAAGGCAGTGACCGTCTGTGACTCCTCCCCAGCCTTCCTCGACAGCACCTGTGGCGACCCTCTTTCAGCCCGAAACAAGGGAACTGACAACTCCGTTCGCGCCAGCCACTTCAGCAGCTCTAGCCTCTTCAGTGCGCTGATGAGCTCGCGGAATACCGTTCCAATGTCGACTCGATGATGAAGGGCTTCATCATCGCTGTCAAACTCAAACTCCATGTGCACCAGGAGAATCAGCTGCGAGAAGCAAATCTTCCACTGCAGCTCGATTCTGTCTTGGACGCCCTTCATTATGAGTTTCTTTCCAAATTCGGTCAAGGGATGTCGGAGGTGTCGACGCTTCGCCTCTGGGGGCGCAGCGATCAGGCCGAGCACAGATTTATACAGATCATCCGTTACGATTTCGAAATTTGCGCCGAGGGCATCGACGACCTGAGCGCAGTCGTCGTCAGAGATCCCCCGCCAGAAGCCTGCCTTGTCCGAAAAGTATTGTATCCGCTCCAGATCGGTCTTGGAGGACTCTTCGAATATCTCTTGCCTTAGGACAGCGTTGCACAGCTGCACAAAGTTATCTGAGAACCCATCCACGAAATTTAGGGCCGAGCTGATCAATGCAGCTTGTTGTTGTTCTCCCGCCTCGTCTAGAGCGGGTTGAGCGTGGTATAGGCGCTCCAGGTCGCTGCAGTCGGTGATTGCAGAGAGCAGATCAGTGCAGACGACCCATACCATGTCTAAATTCGGGTCGAGGGCAAGTCCGATGGCTTCTCCGCGTTGCCTGTCGAGTTCGATCAGGAGTCGGTAAAACCTTCGCCATTGGGTTTCGCTGGAGGCCCGGAATTGATCGTAGTCCATGGCTCCCGATGAGCCACGGTCAAGCGACGCCGTAGCGCCCAATACGGAGCACAAAGACTCGGCAAGGCCACGTCCTTTGGTGCTGTCTTTTTGAGTACCGAGACCACGCTCATATATCGAGAGAGCGGTCTCCAACGTTGCCTTGGTAAACCTCCCGGGTTGAAGGATGGTCTGAAGCCATTTTTCGGTAACGTCAGTAGAGTCGCAGGAGCCAGACGCCTGGGCTGCGGAAGAGCCCACGTCAGAGAAGACTCCGTCCCAGCTGTCCTCCCAAGTCTGCGCCATGTTTCTCCTGTCGAGCTCCAATCGCTGAACCCTATATGTCATGTTGTTCTTCCACAGCGTCCAAATGTTGATGGTACCTTCTGCAGGCGATGCCAGGACAAAATCGGCCAGGGTCCAGACGTCGGATGACGAAGGGGCCGGCGGCAGCAGGGTGTTCTTGGGAAACAGATCTTCCACAATAACGGTGTGGGGATCCTTGGCAACAATCTTCCAGAACTTGAACTCTCCAAGTCCAATTGGCGAGTACGTAGCGCATATCCTCTGGCCTCGATTTCTTCCAACGATCTGAACCAGATTCGATTGTGACGGATCAATGGACCACTTGCCGACTTCTTGCGGCGCCCTATCGACGCCCAAGAGGTCGCCCGTGAAAAGGATCTGCCCGTCGTTGACGTTCCAGATGCGCATGCAGTGGTCGAGACAGACAGTGACAGCGAACAATCCTTCCTCGAGGCCGAGTGACGTAACTTGGACGGACGTAGCGGCGCTGTATTCCATGTTGATCTTGCCATGTTTGATCGTGTGCTTGCCCTGGAACGGCAGCAGGCTCCGGAGGTTCTGGGCCCAGCCCTGTACGTTGAAGAAGGACTCCTTCCATGCGCCGCCCGAAGCTGTGTTTCCAGTCAGCGATTGACCCTGCGTACACGTCACAGGTTGGGTAGCCTACAGTCGTCAGACTTGGTCTTGTCAAATCGAATCATGCCGCCGTCATTGACCGTCGCCAGGAGCGTGTTGGCGGTGACGGCTATCAGTCGATGGGGGCTCTTGAACCCCAGGCCCGCTGGCGACTGAACCTTGCCCAGCTCTGATAGGCCGGCGTCAACGGCCGTCTTCTTCCTGAACAGGTCCGGTCGGAGAGTAAAGGTGTAGAGCTGCGACGCCTGGTCCAGCACAAAGACGCAGAGAGCGTCGTGCTCCTCTGGATCCGCGAATGCTACGCATCCCTGCTGTATGGGCACCGCAAAGTTGAAGTTCAGCACCAGCGGTGCATCGAGGGACTTGTCCTTTTTGCAAACGTCAACCGCGCGGATGCTCAGCAGCGTGCCATCGTTCAGCACCCTCCACAGGAAGCTGCGCGGCGTGTCGTGCCATTTCCGGTGGTAGATCGACGACGCTACGGCCAGGTTCTTGAGTCGAAATGTCGTTTCGTCTTCGGACGATGAGTCGAGCGCAAGTCTCCGCTGGCTTTTGCCGCTCGCTGCTTTCGAGGGGACTCGGATGGTAACGACGGACGCCGGGGCAGGAGGCTCGAGGTTCAAGCGTGTCTCTTTGAAGAGATATTGAGTCTCGCCTGAGTCCATCGCGCCTCCATAAAGCGGTTCGAGCCCGGCGTGCGTGGAGGGAGGAAAGGCGAAATTCGCGAAGGGGTCGGCGCGCTGAGATTCTGGGTGTTGAACTGTCTGCGGTCGCGCTTGCAGGGCAGAAATTCATGGTCGGTTCAGAGGCTGGTCGCGCCCGCGCTAGCCCGATGTGGAAACCAGCTCAGCCTTCCAAATGCCATATGTACTATGTAACAAAGAGCGAGATTCTCGATCTTCAGGGAAAGGCTTTCAATTGGTGTCAAAAGACGGCCCAGTACAAGGTTTCAAAGCAATTCAATAAGATATGTGTGCTATGAGAATATTGCGCCCAGAGTATTGAGTCACACCCAGTCCGCAGCATTCCCTCTAAATGCAAGCACCGCCAAACAGCGGCTCATTCAGATGCGCTCAACGCCGAAATCTATGAACATTCTTCTCATCACAGGCAGGCCAACACACGTTTCTCGTGACACATGATTTCCTGCGCCGGAGTCGCCTAGTCTTTCTCCATATCCTTCGGGGACGGGTCGCCGATGCCGTCCTCATTGATCGCAAACAAGGTGTCGCTTTCAGGCAAGCACGGGCTGTCATAGATCTTGGCAATTCGAGTCTCGCCACGCCCTTTCTTCAGGCTGATCCGTGTCGTGCTTGCGTGCGCCATGATGTTGCCACCAATGGGCTTTTTGGGGTCAGGGTTGAACATGGCGCTCGGCCCACCATCCACCTGGGCTACGACCTGGTTCGTGATAACCACGGCGATTCCGAACTCATCTGCTAATCGCTGCAGCATCCTCATGAACTTTGCCAGGTGCGTCTGTCTGTTTGAAAGCTCTCCACGACCGCAGAAATCAGTCCGGTACAGCGCCATAGCGCTGTCGACAATGAGCAAGGAGAACCGTGTTTCGCACATCATCGCCGCCGCTTGGTTGAGAAGTTGAAGCTGATGATCAGAGTTATAGGCGCGAGCGTATGCCACATTGTCCAGGACTTCCTCCCCAGAAAGTCCAAATCTGTTGGCTACGGCCAGCAGTCTGACCGGACGAAAGGTGCCCTCTGTATCGATGTATAGGCACTTCCCTTCTCCACCACCCATGTCAAAGGGCAATTGGCATGTTACAGCCAGCGTGTGGCATAGTTGACTCTTTCCGGTTCTAAATTCTCCAAAAAGCTCAGTGACAGAACCGGTTTCAATGCCGCCCGCAAGCAGTGTATCCAGATTCTTGGAGCCGGTGGTGATGGAGATAAGTTCGCTTCGCCTTAAGTGCATCTCGGTCGCCGTTGTGAAGCCCATCGGGACAAGTTTCGACGCTGTTGAGTTGGTTAGAGCCAGTGTTATGTCGCAGCAGCCATCTGAAAATATACCTTCAAACAGGATCTTTCCCGCCTTGACCTCAGAGATGCCTTTAATTTGCTCCAGCATCCTCCGTGGAGTGTAAGCCACCGACTCTACTGTGTTGAACCCTCCATCGACTACGAGTTGAATGTCGCGCTTCGTCAACCCTGCTAGTCCCTGAACGAGACGGCTGTCAGCGAAGTTCGCGACGAGCTTGATGGCAACATCATACCTCCAGCGCCGAGAGAGGCGTAGGGGCTCCTGGGCCGCCAGGGCCGCCATCTTCGCCCACTTGGGCCTCATCGTACTCCTGACTCATGTTTCTTGAATTCACAATGGAAGCCGACAATCGAATTGAAAATCTGGTCTCCAGAGTTACGAAGACAAAGAGCGATTGGCGTGGAAAGGTAGATTTGTGATGGTGTTGATTAGAAAGCGCGGTGGGACGCGTCGAGGACAGGCAACAGCGCCACAATCAACGCCAGGTCATGTGACCAACTCAGTCATTAATACTTGGAAATCAGCAAGCGCTCCTGGGGTTCAGTTCACGATCACGTCACACGCACGGGATTTTGAAATTGTTTTTAATAACGGTGACTCTATTGTGGTTACGACGCTAGAATATTCGTAATATCAAAGCAAATGAGCGTGGGAAGAGCCAAGTCGTTCGGCAAGCTCGTCCATGCATCCATGCACCAAGTTCCAATTAGTCTCAAATCCATTTACAGTCCCAAACACCATACTATGCATGCCGAAAGAAAGTGGCAGGTGACCTGCGTCGCGAGCCGTCAAATCCGTGCCGGGAGCGCCGTAAAGGCACCAATGTTGTGGCGGAGTTAGTTGACAGCGATGCGGCGAGATTCGTGGCGCTTGGCCTTTGGCACCACAATGGAGAGAATGCCGTCCGTGAAGTTGGCAGTCACAGCATCCTGGTCGACGCGACCGGGGAAGTTGAAGCTGCGAGAGAATTCACCAATGCTGCGCTCCGTGAGCCAGTACTTGGCCTTGTCGGTTGGCTTCTGCACCTCATTCTGCTGCTCGACTTCTGCATCCGTCGTCGATTCTGCGGGAGTGTCGACCGCGTCTTCGTCTTCCACGGTTGCCTGGTGCGAGTTCTTGCGCTCCCTGCCTTCGGTGATGGCGGGGCTGGCAGATGAATCTTCGATGTGGCCGTTTGGCGGCGTTCCAGAAGAGTAGTTTCGCTCAATCTTGCCGCGAATGAGCATTGTCTGAGGGTCGCTGAACTCGACGTGGACATTTTCCTTGTTCATGCCGGGAAGTTCGCCATGGAGCTCATAGTTGTCGGCAGTCTCGCGGATGTCAAACTTCGGCTGCCAGGTGGGCAGCGCACAACGTCGGCCATGGCTCTGTCCGCCGCTCTGACGACTGTAGTTGTCAAAGTCGTCGAGAAGACGGAAGAGAGGGGTGAAGGAGGTGTCGGCGTTGTAGAGGTTTCGTGGGAAGAAAGCCATTGTGCGTGCTTGGGCAGTGGTGGGCTTGAGAGAAATCCGCTTCAGATTGCTAGAGAGTCTTCGGGGGAGAGCTTGTTTGCAAGTTTGCATGAAATGCTTTGCTTGGTGTTGCTTGTGTGTTCTGTCTGGGAAAGAACAAGACGAGGCTCAAGGGAGGATTGCTGCTGCTTTATGCATTGAAGGGGATGCACAGCAAGCATTCCACAAACTTCGGGAACGCCCGAGAATACTGTGACCAAGCATCTCTAGAAGCTACTAGCAATGAACAGAGTTGCCTGTGAACGTACGGTTTACGACTTTCGCCCGAAGTCTGCTGACATTTGGGCGTGTAAGTGGCAGTCGACGCTGGTGGTGACGCCCGGAAATGACTGGAGAGCACTAGAACCTTCCAGCAGTGTGGCAGCACTCACGGCGCAGCCGACGGCCATCTCCAACGCTCAACCTGCGCCAATCATCAACAAAAGATCAATCAAGTGCGGAGACTCATCCATGAAGTGAGCAGCACCAGTTGCATCACCGCAGACAGTCGATTATTATTGCATGCTCCGGAAGAAGAAACGAGTGCGTTCATGAATCTGCCAACGCGACCCCCTTGCTGGGCTTGGTGACAGACCATGCGTGACTGCTCCCAGAAATTGCTGACATAAGTTGGAGCCATTCCCGTTTTGGCTATCCCCACGCAAGGCCGCCCGTAGTCCTGGGCAATGACGTCGTTGCCGCTCTCGCGGCCACCCATGATCCCCAAGCTGGTTTCTTGTAAGATGCGAGATAACTACATGCGGTAATGACTCGAACACTACGATGATTTTGAGGGCAAGTTATAGTATTTCCTACATGCATGTGCCGCGCGTTTGGAGATACTCTCACCAGAAGCGCCAACGTTTTGTTGTTACTGGCCGTAGCATATTCCCCTTGGTAGGCAAGCTTTGATCACTGTTGGGCGATATAGTTCCTGGCTGCAACAGCACATCGAATTTCAATGTCCCAAACATGTTGCTGCAAGACTGCGCTTGACATTGTCCTTCACCCGCCATAAGGCTTCCAGGCTTATTTCTTGGCTAGGTGCTGAGACGTCGTTCGGTCGTCTCTTCTCGGGTATCGTGGCCGCGTAGCGCAAAGTTGCCGTTTCCGAAAATCCGTTCAGGTCCAGGCCAAGCTTCACAGTTCCGACTTGTTTCGACATCTACTGCCCCTGACCTCATCGAGTCCTCACTGTTCGTGGTGATATGTATGCAGATCGAGTTTGACAAATAAATGGCCGAAGCCAACACTCCGCTGTAGTGGGCCCCGCGAGAGGCTCACGAAGATTGATTTCAAAGGCCTCGACATATCATGCCCAACGTATCCCATACAAGCCGTCCCCATATTGCCACGGCCCTGCTGCTACGGCAGGATGCCTGTAGGGCACCTTCGGTGCCAATCCCTTCCGAAACGACGGAGGGACACTCCCAGGGAACCACTTGCCCAGCTCTCTCGCAGATCAGACTTGTGCCTTAGCCATAGGGCCGCATAGTGGGGAAACCGTGCATCATCGCCACGGGCGGGCGCACAACTGGCGATGCCAGCACAGGACTCTGTGCTCGGTTGAAGAGTCTAGTGAGTCGACGCCCGACAGAAGGCTCCAGCTCAGTCCCGTCTCTTGCAATCTTGACCTCTCTGTTTGAGTTCCACGGGTTGCGCAAGCCCCTCGTCCGGTAGAACGGCAACCGGTTGGTAGATATCCATTCAAGCTTGAACGGTTTTCCCCAAGTCTTGGCGTCCTCTTGGGTTCCCGCATCTCGGTCGCACGAGACTTCGCTTTCGTCGTCGGATCCGCTCTCCGAATCCTCTCCCCCAGCTTCCCAAAAAATTGTTCCCCTAGCTGAATCATCAATAATTCGGCCTTTGGGCGCGTGTTCAGTCGCTTCGGTAGGTATGGCTTTCGGCAGATCCAAGGTCGTCGTAGCTTGCGATTTCGGCGCAAACTCTATCGCTGCAGATGGATCTTCGTTGATCTGGGACAGCATCCTTGCATATCCGAAATACTCGCCGGATTTGTTGGCCGAAAATATCAAATAAACGTTGTCGAAGTTCTGATCAGACGCGGTCAGTCTCAAGCCTGTGGTGCTCACAGCGTTCCTGAATACCCACTTGAAATGCAGTATTGAGAGCCTCTTCGTTGTGAGACTGCGTTGCCCAGATGCCGGTCCGGACGCTCAGTTCAAGATCTTCCAGGGTCAGGCTCTTCAAGATGAAGAACTTGTCCTGCTGAGAGCTGCCTTCGACGGCAGGGTTCGCATTTGATTTGGCTGGCAGGCTGACAGTCGGCGCTACAGTATCAATTTTCGAAAGGACTTCGTGTTGAGAGGAATCGGCCTGCGCTATAGCGCTCGTCGAACCAGCCGCAGGCCCAGTCGGTGCCGTCACGCCAGCAGCCCCTTCCACAGTGTTCTTTCGCAGTCGACTGACGAGTCGGACGGATTGAAATCTCGAATCGTGCAACTTCTGCTGAGCCGACACGCATGTCTTCTCGTCTTTGAAGTTTGCGAATGCGCAGTTGCTTTTCGTTATGAGGAAGAGCGACTCAAGCCCGGCGGTCTCCTTGCAGACATGGTGAACAAGGCTCATAAGGTCGGTCTGCGGTGGAAGATTTCCGATCCAGATGGCATGCCCTGAGACAGAATTAGCCAGGCTGATACATGTGTTGGGGGAGCCAACATTACCGCTCTGTCGAGGCTTCCTAGGTGGTCCTCGAACCGCGTTGTGTCGACTGGACAGTTCATCTAATGTAAAGTTACTCAATCAGCCTTCACGAAATGTTTCCGCAACACCTACCTTGATCTTGCCCATTGACTTCTGGAAGCATCCCTGAAACGTCCGTGGCTTGGCGAAGCATTCGGGTATCGGGGTTGGTCGGGCTGCCAACCATGTACTGTCCAGGCATCACGTTGGCCACCATATTTTGCGGCTGCCCGGGATACTGATTTGCTTGGGGATAGTAAAACGCGGATTGCGGATGGTTCATCATCATGTGGTTCGGGTAATACGCGACGTTCTGCCTGGCATGCATAGCAGGTTGCGGCTGACTCGGCGACACTGGGCCGGAACCATAGTATTGAGGTATTTGTGCGTGTTGAAAATAGTAGCCTTGATTTGCCATGTGCATGGAAGACGGACCTCCGTACGAGGCCATATGTGTCATCTGCTGGAGCATCGGCTGCGAAGTCGCGTGGTTGTATCTCTGGCCCCCTTGCGGATACTGGCCGAGTCGATAATTGACAGTTGGTAAGGTGTTCGCCATAGTACTCATATCGTAAGGCTCCTGAGGTTGGCCGTACGGCGGTGGTGGCGGGGCTGCCGTTGCCATGTCGAGCTGAGAGGAAAACGCATGCTGGGCGATACCCGGTGGTGCTATCTGCGACGGGTTGGCGACGCTCGAGTTGCGATCTCTCTGCTGTTCGCCGAGGACTGGGTTTCCTGAGGAGTCAGCAAGCTTCTGGGGAGTGGGCTCAATCTCTGCTGCCCCCAGGGTGGAAGGGTTCGAAACGTCTCCCATTGGAAATCCAAAATCAGATGACGCGACCTCAGTCGGCACGGCGGGCTTGAGTCTGTTGCATCTGTCAGTGCCATCCCTCGATACAGTGAGCCAATATGCTAATCCAAGGACACGAAAAGGTAAGGAAGGATTACCCGTAACAGAGTCGGTCCTCCTAGTGCCAGTCCAAGGACGGACGGTAAGCCCGCTGTTAGGGTGCGTCGTCTTATGATGGAAAGCTGAAGTCCAAATCCCACTACCAAAAGGCGACGCCACAGGATAGCAAGCTACCGTATTTGACAGACTGCACCCCTGTCCTTCCTCGGCCGCTGTGGCTGGTCGATGCCGAGTTGAGGGAGAGGAGGACCTACAAGGGGGGGGACTGCCCTGCAGGAAGAGTCCAGAAGAGTTGTGTGGAGTGCGGAGGCTGCCCCGGGCGCGGTTCCAAGTGCACCAGCCCCTCGAGAATTATTAGGATAATAATCAGTCCGGTAGTCCAAGTACACCGTTGAGAACAGATCAAAGTACGGTGGGCCGAGGCCCGCGTGGGCGTGCGCGACGCCAGCGGCGTCTGTTTAGCAAAAGAATTGCCAGCTAGCACCCTCCGCGGAAAGCTCGAGTGAGCTCCTGAGGTGCGGGAAGTCGATATGACGGAGAAACTGGCATTCAGTATGGCTTCGAGTCTCAGCTAGGGGCTGGAGGCGGCAGTCCCGGGCCGGTTCTTTGCTGGGAAGTCGAGGGAGCCACTGAAGAAGCCACCCACTGTGGCGAGGAACCAGGGATGTCGGGGAACGGAGCCACTGAGCTACCAGGTTGAGAGACTGTCGAAATCGGGGCCGCTGAGGGGGCGGCGGCGGCGGCGGCGGTGAGGTTGGAAATCGGGCTCGAGCGCAACAATGGCCGGGAAGTCTGATGCCAAGGTGCTCACGGCAGCGACACCCCGTAGCTACTTGAATGGTATTTTGTTAGATTGAAATGGGCAATGGCATGTCATACAGACCGAGCATGGGGCGAGGCTTGGAGTAGTCGTGGGATGCAAATGCCATCCTCATGAGACCCCAGGCAGTCCCTGTCATTTGTACAAGGAGGGCCCGGCAAGGACTTACGGGTACCGAGCTGCGGGTGGCCAAGTCGGGGGCGGTGCTTGCAAAAGAGGCATCTGCCCGGTCCCTGGATTGGACGGCCAGAGATGTGAGATTCTGCATGCAAGGAAGAGGAAATTGGGGCGGCTCGTGGAGGTGAAGTTGGAAGGGCACGTACTCAGGCAGGCGAGCGGGTTTAGAAGGCGACCCTGTGCCTCTCGACGAGCCGCAGGTCGGAGAAATGCGAGGTCCCCCAGGGACCTGCGGCGCCTCACAGTACAGCTCGGCTGCCAAGCTGCCTCGAGAGACGGCAGCCGCCCGAAGGAGAGGCTAGGGCGACGGGGGCAGGCGGGTATGGCAGGGTTCCGGGCTGTACTCCGTACCGACCCGTGGGCTACCCTCGTTTGGATTACTGTAGAACGTGTCTTGCCGCAGCAAGGTGGCGATGGGCTCGCTCCGAACTGTGCCTCTCCCGTTCCCGGGGAAGCCTGTGGATCTCGCGCCGTGTTTGAAAACCGAAATCCAGCAAGAGTGGGCTGGAGTTGAGTGGGCTGAAGGGTTCAGGGTTCGTCAAGCACAGGCGCGTGCTGATCTTATCCCACGAGGCCGGTAGCTCTGAGTGCTAATGGGTTTCGTGCGAGCCTCCGGTCCGCGGATGTCAAGGGGCCGCCGGGGCCAGGCCAACTACGTAGTAGACAGCCGAGGGAGGACCGAAAGATCGTAGACTAGGATGAGGAGCGCCGCCTTGGCCGGCTGTCGCTGGGGCCACATTTGCCACCGGAAGAGCGTCCAGCAGAGCGCGAGGCAGCTTTCTACGAGTATGTACACACGTCAGGGAAGGCAGCCTGCGGGAGAGACAAGTAGGTTGCAGATTGCAACGCCGACGTGGATCGAGGCCGCGCCGTTGCTTTGGCCTCCGGCGGCCACCGAGCCCGGCGTCTCCTGTTGGCGGCCTGCCAACCCAGTGGTCGCTGCGTGTAAGCCACAGCGTTTGGTTCCGTCCCATCCATGTATTGCCACGCAGGGTAGGGCAGGGCGGTGCGGCTGCGATGTGGGCGAGGGCCGGACGACAAGGTGCCTGAGGGGGGCCACTCGCCTCCTCGCGACGCCAACAGACCCGACAGATGGCGCCGGGAGTGCGGAGTACGTAGTACGTCTGCATCTGCGTCCTCGCACTGCCAGGGCAGCTGTACATACAGGGCGAATGGATTAGGTACCTAGCCTTGCCTGACGTCCCTAAGAGTACGTTTCGTGCCTGTAGGCACGGAGTCTAGGCTCCGTGTCCTGTGGTCGGGGAGCCGTCTGAGCCACATCCCGATGGCAGCTAGCCCACGCCCCCGACACAATTGAGTTTGTGGCACCACGTCTCGCGTGGACCCTGAGTGGCAACTTTGCAGCTCTCACCCCTGGCTGGGGACCTCGAGAAGCTCAGGACTGCCGCGCCGACTGCCGCTGGAGAAGCGCTCTTCGCACTCATTGGCAATGTGACGTGGGTATCTTGCTCGAACGTCAGGGCTGGGTACGGAGCTCTGCGGCACGAGCTGACGTCTCCATTGCCACTCGCCGTACGGGCACTACATCATGGTCATACGAGAACCTACACCAGCCTTGGCCCCGAGGTCGCGTCAGAGGAATCCAGGCCTCGACGGACCCTGATTGCCTGAGCACCAGATCCGATCGGCAGGCTGCAGGGCAAGCCCTTGGCCTCGCAGAGCGGAGCTGAAGCGGTGCTGGGCGCCGCCCGAGGGTCCCGAAACATCGATTGCGGAGAGATTCGAGCGAGGATCACATATCGATCGGGGATACTCATGCAGGCCAAAAGTCAAAGCTGGCTGGAACAGCCCAGCGACCATGTCGTGGCTTGACCCTGCTCTTATTACCACGTAAGCTAAGGACTAGGTAGGTTAGTTGCAGCCATCCGGGAAAGGCGGCTCTTGTCGACCCTTTCCGACCTTGAACTCTGTCCCGTTGTCAGGCCAAGTCGCTCCCAGTTTCCACTGCCGCAACATTCCGCAAGCTCAGCAACTACCTCCCATCGCGGTCGAGGCGATGCCGCTTCACAAAGTTCCCAGTCGTGGCGACGGCCGCAAGGTGCAGAGCAGGCTCGCAACGTGACATACTCGTGCGCGCCCAGGCGCCCGCCGCATTGCCGCAGAGTGGTCGCGGTTGAATGGGATGGAACTCGACGATCATTCCCTCTGCTGGCATGTGGCCCACCGCCGGTGTCTGGCCAAGCCTCGAACCCACAGGGTTTGCATCCGTCCCGCAGCCCTTGCTCCGTTCGCTACCTTGATTGAACCTCTTTGCCACCCAGAAGCAGGCCTTTGACGCCTTCTAATTGGACAGTGGGGAGCTCCCGCTGCCCAGACCATGCATGGCATTCTGGAGCTTCGCGATCCCAGGGACATGGCAATTCCGGTCCATCACGATACGAAACTCGTATCCACGACGGTATGGTCGGCTGCCCGCACATCACACTCGCTTGTCCGGTCCGACGAGTGCCCGCGCACGGCATCACGTTGCAATCCAAGTGCCTAGAGAGGGCTCGGGGCTCGAGCCGCCGGTCTACTCGTACAGGGCAAATGTTCTGCGGCGGGCGAAATATGGGGAAGTCCTCCATTCCGGCATCCCTGTTCGAGCTGCCCCGGGAAAGGCTAGCCCGAAGCCGGACCCGAGCCCTTCCCGCTGGCTCGCTGGGTCAGCCCGGATCTAAAGCTCCGGGCTCTGCGAGATTTGTCGAGGCGCCGTTGGGGCGTCTGCGTTCCCACACGGCACGGCGTAGGGCGTGGTGGCGTGGACACATGCGAACGTGAAGCGTGGGAGCAGAGCTTGGAGCGCTTCGGGGTGAAAAGGGTGGGGGAACACCGCCGCATCAACATACACGTACGTTATTTTTGCATTCAAATGAGCAGTGATGAATGGTTCACCCCACATGCCGATGCACGAAAGCCACCAGGCATGTGAGGTCATTGATTGTGGGTGCAGCTCTCGCCACCGCTGACTGCCATCTCGCCAGCGAGACGCCGCGAGTTGTGGCAGGGTTCAGGGCTGTGGGCGATGATCTTGACCAAGCCTAGCGGGGGCAGGTCCGCTGTCCACTCAGTGCGGGCTTCTCCCGCGCAGGAATGACGTCGAGACGGAAATGCATTCGCCTTAAGTCGACGCGGTTTTCCGGAGAAGGGTCTCTTCACCGTCATGTCGTCATTGTCAAGGAACACGATGGTCTGCTCGTCAGCCCAGTTCCTGGGGTACGAACGGCGCCGACGAGCCGCCATCGTCATTTGCCAATCGCGCATCACGCTGGCGGGTGGTAATTGGCACTTCGCCATCTGCTCCACGTCGACGGCGTCCTCGCCAGCAGCCCACGCGTCGCTCCATGACGACGATGACGCAGCTTTCCAGCCGAGTCCGTAGCTTCGTTATTTGACGATGGCATCAAACGGGGAAAGATTCGAGCACCCCTGGAGGTATCTCCTGGCATCTTTTGGCGAGTACGAGGGGGATGCGTCAGGGGTCGCCTACTAGGTTACTGTAGGTAGGTACCTTACGGGTAGGCGGGTGAACCATCCGCGATGCCGCGGTATCGAATACGAGTAGGTGCCTTGGCTGGAATTCGGTGAAGTTTGGTCCGAGTGGCAAAGGCCCCTGCCGCTGACTTGCTTCGTCGCATTGCTCGGTGAGCAGCATCTCACCGAGTTGGCCTGCTGTAGTGGTACGCTGCCTACCCTAGAGCAGATGGACGGCGGGAAGAGGCACAAGACATCATGGTGGCCTGAGGTCGCAAGTGAGCATGATATATCTTCGCATTTGCATGTCTTAAATACCCTTGGTTTTTGGGCCGATTGTGACACTCGGAGGGGAAACCTGGCCTGTATTTTTGGGGAGGGCAGCAGCTACGACAACTTAACGGCTCTAAGAGGTGTTGCACGATAGCCAACCCATATAGCTGCTCACGCATTCAAAGTTGTAGGAACCCCCCTACTTTGTAACAATTCTAATATTTCATCCTACTTGAGTGTCTACTTTTTCATCCCCGACAAGGAGATCACAGTCCGTCATCATCGGGATGCAGTCGAACAAGTTTCAGAACGCCACTCCTTTGGTTCAAAGAGACGATTGACTCACCACTACCATCGTGCAAATGCAACTTGGTGCATCCATGGCTAATACTATTAGACTCTAGCGGCTCGCATTGGAAGTGTCGTCATCTCTTGGTGTTACCAGAACGTACCCTTTCATAATTCATCTCCCCCCTTGGTCATCACCGTTCCACTTTCTGCGGTGACAAAATTGACCGAAGAACATGGCACACGAAGAAATACTCACCTTACCCGAGCTTGGAAGCACCGAAGCAGCTTATGGCTACCTCTTCATCCTGGGCTGCACCTGTTACCGAGCTGTACTTTCGTTGGTTCAACGACGCGCAAGCCCGCCACCTTCAATCAAGCCTTCATGAGCTGGTCAAACTTGCGAAGCGCTCGTCGTCGATAAGGAGAGTTGCATCTGCCATAATGACGACACACTAATCCCAAAGTGTGCATACTCTGGATGAGAAAGCCGAAAACGAAAGAGAAGACGAAAGATCCCGTTTATTCGAGTCTGCCACGGCATCTGGTCTTGTGCAGATAGCGTCTCAGTCATATCTCGTACATGTATCAAACTCAGGTTGCGATGCTGAGCCATCCACTACGGGGACACGAATTCTCAGATGCAGGTCATATCATTCATTGGTCTCCAAGCATGCTCGGATAGGACGTCAGGTCTCTTATTGTACCTGTCTAGAAAGCTGTTGTTACACACACACACACCTCCACACACAAGTACGCTCGTCTAATCTTTCTTCATGGGCAGTATCGTCTCCTCAATGCCGTCCTTTGTGATGATCATCATCTGGAGGGCATCGCCGACCTCGATATGCCGCTCCACCGCGCCGTCAAATGCATCCTTAATGATGGTCTCGACCTGTGGCCGCGACAGCGGGTGGCGCTCTCGCTCCTTGAGGTCGTGCCCCGTCCCACTTCCCGGGATATATTGGTTCTTGAAGTTGACCTGATTATCCAGGAAGGGCATGATCAAGCTGCCCGCCGCGCCGCCAGCACGGCACTGTTCTCGCTCGTAGCTGCCGACGGGGTCGTAGGAGTAGACGGCGCCCTTGCCTTCTTCATCGAGGCCGCCAAGCATCGCAGTGACGTAGTACGGGAAGAAGCGCTTCTGGTAGAGGATCGTGGATAGTCGCTTGGCGCAGGCATTCAGGGTCATGGGCTTGCCGTGGCGGTAGCGGTAGATCTTGCAGACGGTGTCTAGCTGGTCGCGCAATGCTGCGCCGTCGGCGGCGAAGCCGCAAACTGAGAGAACTATCGTGGCGTCGTCTTGCGAGGCCGTGCTGCCGCCGACCTTGAAAACCTTGGGGGCCATGCGAGAGTTGATGCTGTAGCCGCTGGTGTGACGAGTGTCGCCGGCCATGATGGTGAAGTCGGCGCCTGCAATGCCGAGCGTAGAGCCGCCGTTGTCCGTGTAGCTTGGTTCAAGTCAGCCAGCGCCTCAACGACCCGGGACGGATGAGCTTACGGGTTGAAGCGGTGCTCTCTGAGCTCGCCATTGTTGGTCTTGGCTCCGTCGGAGAAGGAGTAGTTGGGGCCGTTCATGACCGGGTTCTGGCTGAACATGGCGGCCATCTTGGCGGCTGCAAAGGGAGTCAGAGGTGTTGTGCGAGGGGGGGACGTCCGTCGGCTTGATGGTGTCGGCAATGCGAAGCTGCGGGTGATGTTGGGAAGCTCGAAGTCGGCGATGGATGGAGCTGAGGTTGCAGGCCAGCACGCGTCAGGCCTGGAGCCTTGCCTGCCTTGCGACCGGGTAGCTCGGATGACATAAGCCGGCGAGGACTGGCTGCACGAGCAGCTGTGCGCCAGCTGGGCGCCAGGCGCCCAAAGAGCCACGGCGAGCGGGCCTACTGCATTGGGAAGTGTCATTTCGCAGGGGTTACGCGCTCCAAGGACATCGACCAGGACGTCTGGTCGGGAGACTCTTTTCGGAGCTCGTTCGTCCTTTTCGTTCTTCTTCAGGCAATTTCGCGTTTCGTGAGCGGCGATCATGACGCGGGACATTCGCGCCAGGGCGCTGCAGAAGATAGCTTCGCTGTCTGCGGGTAGCTCTACGACATCCTTCGATCGGTCCGACCTCGACAAGCTGTGCCGGGCATGCCACTCAGGAGGTCGAGGCAGGGAGTACGCCCATGGCGTCTACAGCGCAAAGCAGGCGGGATCGCTGGGCAGAATCCCCATGGTAAGCTGAGGCCGTCAACTGCGATGCCGCTACTCAAGTGGCTAATTGGAACACAGTCGATCCGCGAATTCGAGGTTCTTCTGGCCTTGTGCAAGACGGCACCGATCATCCAGTCCAGCCAGAGCGCGCAGAAGCTTTCGTACCAGCTCGTTCCTTATATTCTCGATGCGCACTCTCAAGTCTTTGCCCCGTCTCCCTTCTTCCGCAACGTCGATCCGTCACCGACCGAATCGCTCGCCTTCCACGTCACCGGAGCTCTGTTGGCGCTCGGAGTCAAGTTCGCCGATCTGAGGGAAACTGTGACGGAGGCAGTATGGGCCTTTACCAACTCCTGCACCAAGGCTAGGGAGAGCATCGTTGCTCTCCAGTCCGGCGATTCAGAGCACCCGCCCATGGAAGAGGCAGTCCGCACGGCCACCATTGCCCTCGCGCTTCTGGGATTTCTGGATGCTGCTTCTGCTCAAGCAGGCTTCTGGAAGGCCGGCGGTCGCCTAGCTTTGGTCCAAAAGCTCAGACAGCTTCTGTCAGAGCCATTCCTGGTTGCAGTTGAAACATCGCTCTCGACCATTCGAAACTCCCACAGCCAGGACCGAGAAGTCAAGGACTGGAAGCGACTTCTCCGTCACTATGCCTCGTCAGGACGGCCGTTGGGAGCAATGCTTCTGCAGCGGAGCTTCATGTGGCTGGTACTGTCCAGTACATCTCTGATGCTCGCGGATGCATCGACTCTTAGAAACACTCACATTCTTGACTTGCTCCTGTCTGAAGGGGGTATCGGTCAGCCAGAGCCCGACCAATTGCTTGAGGGGGACCTAAGGTCGATTGAGGTATACGCCAATCTGGCCATCGAACAGATGGACTACATCGAAGCTGGCGCCGACTTTGTTCGACTCGGATCATCCAATCAACAGAGGCTGGCGTGTGCCGTCAAGTCTGCCGCTTTGGTCTCCTACCTGAACTGCTCTTTGCTCAACGAAGAAACAGCCGACGCAGACATTCTCATGAACTGGTTGCAGGAGATCCTGGAAGATCCTTCACAGATGGCAGACGAGGGTCTCGCTTCCGTTGTCCTGCGGAGCCTCGCGTTGATATGCCGAGTTTCTCCTGCTTTCTCTCCTGCGGTCAGCCGGATTCTTCCCCGATTCCTTGTCCAGACCACCCCGCATGGCGACACTGTTCGCGTTGCAGCAACGAGTCTGGCATATATTTTAAAGACACTCTCTAAGGATGCTGTCATCACGACGCTGTACACACTTGGAAATGTGCTTAGCCCTGAAGCTGGAGGAGCGATCACGAGCGCCCAGATTAATGGCACGGCTGGAGATGAGACCGTCTCTAGCCCAGTTTATGCTCGTCGGCAATCCACAGGAAGCTCGATCTCACTGCAGATGAATGGTGAAGAAGAGGCCGCAATTGTCTGCGGCAACGTTGTGCAAGCCATCTGCTGCATTGCGTCGGCATGTCAGGACGAGAAGATAACTGCCTTGGCTCAGTCCATGCTGATCCAGAAGCTCGACAAGGTCAATGCCGTCGTTGATGCCCAAGTTATCTCTGGCGCTGCAACTCTAGCCCTAAGTGGTGGTCAACTCGAGTTCCGCTCCCTGCTGAAGATGTACAGCAAGTTATGCCACATCGGCATCGTGGAGAAGAAGGAGTTTCTTCTGGCAGCAGTGATGAAAGCCAGGACCCACATCTCTGCCAATCTGCGACGCGAGTCTCCCTTGTTCGACATTTACTGGGAGCATTTGCTGGATGGGATTATTTCACTCGGCGATGCAGAGTCAACGAGCCATGCCAGGGAAGCCGACGTTCAACTCGTCGCTCAAGAGATTGGGGAACTCTTGCATCCTCTCGCCGTATTCATGGCCAGTAATGATCTGGCATCCGAACCTCTCGCTGATTTCGAGGTCTACTCTCTCCTTCGAGATGCGTGGTTCAACATCGTTGTGCATGGCTTCACCGCCAGCACAGACCGCGGAAAACGGTACATGAATGAGCTTCGAATAATTGCCATCCATTCACCGCCTTTGGTCACTGGCGAGCGAAGCGAGCAAGTTGAAAGTGACGTTGAGCTCAACACCGTCCTGCGCCGCGGCAACAGCAGCGAGCGGGAAGCCACGCAGAAGAAACTCCTCACTGAGCTCGTTCCGTCAAAGGCAGCCGAAATCAAGAATGTAAGCTACCGAAAGGTCATTTTTCTCCAAGCAGCGTATCTCGTCGAGAGCCTGCGTGCGGATTCTGGCGACTGCACTAAGGTTCTGTCATACTTCTTGGAGCCGAGCATGCGCAAGCCTGAGGTCATCAGCACCATGGAGGGCATCGCCTCTGCGGTCCTTGACAAGTACCTCGCGAAGACGCTTGGAGGCTCGGACCCGTCCTTCTCCGCACAATATGCTGCAACTCAACTTGCGTCAGTCTTCTGCAAGTGCTGTCATCGCATAGAGCGGGTGCAGCAAGCCGCGTTTCGCTGTGCCGACCGCATTATACGAGACGTACCTTCGGCGTTGTGCAACAAGACCTCCCTATTTGCACTGCTGGAGCTCCTTTCGCTCATGTGGTCCAGCTGTGTCGAAGCTGAAACGGACCTTTACGCACCGAGATCAACGTTTTCTTCCGAGCTCGGTAAGGTGACTGTTGAGCTTTCCGACGACTACGAGTTTCGACGATGGACCCTGGATATCCTGAACCGAAAAGCCAAAGTTTGGGTCAACAATGCCATCAACCTCGCTCCCTTGGACGTCAAGGGTCTTTTGCAGACGTATCTGTCCGAATTTGACGATGCAGGCGCTTACGGGCACGTTTCCCTTGGACGATCTTTTGCTTTGGAGCTTGGATCGATCATCCCGTTGAGCGATAACCGTCTCCAGTCGCTGGACAGGGTTGGCGACTGCGAGATCAACACAGCATCGGACCTGATTGCGCAATACACAACACGACAGGAATACCGCTATGGCGAAACGCTACCTGACCGCGGTACCGAGTTGATGAGTTTCATGAACCTGAGCCGCAGGTCGTCGTTCGTGCAGTCGTCTGTTACTGAGAGCGCAAACGCCTCTACAGCTTTGGCCCACGTCGAGGCCAGGATTCTTAGCAAGAAAGCTACGTCTCTGAACGAGGTACAGGACATTTTAAGGAGGGGGGCGGCTTTGCTCTGTCGCAGTCCTCGGGACGAGTCAGCTGTTGCTCGTTACCTCGTGAGCATACCCTTTGCCCTTTTCAACAACCGGTCCATCAAATTTGGGGTCTCGCTGTGGCTGGGAGTCATGAATGAAAACCCACGACTGGAGTCCAAGCTTTTAAGCAGTATCGCCCAGCAATGGGAATTTACGATCACTCGGAAAGTTGGTTTGTTCAACCCGGCTTTGGTGCACCCGGACCCCTTTTTTCAGAAGGAGGAGTTCGCACCAAGCGAGGAGAAGGCCCTGGCGAAAAGGAGACAGCACGTCCATGACCTCCTTTCGCCGCACACGGGTCTTCTGAAATTCTTCAACAGTCACTTCAACGCGACGCGGCTGGGCAGTGTCGACATTCAGAGGGTCTTTCTCCGCATGCTGGACCTCTCCATGGATGCTCTCAAGGAGTCCACTGCTCACCCCATGGCCAGAGACTTGCGATTTCAGATTGTTTTGCTCGGCTTGAAGGTGCTGCGCGCAAGTACCACGATTGGCCCCACTGCCCAATGGAAGTTCAAGGAGAAAATCCTGTCGGCAGGGCTCAGCTGGTTCAGGAACTCGCCACGGTGGTCGTTTGGCAGCAATGTTCTTCAACTGAAGTCCGAGGTCCGCCTGATTTCGGAGGTTTTGGCCGCACTAAAAGAGGTGTCTTTTATTGGCGCACACACCGTTGGCAACATTAAGTCACTGCAAGCCAAGGAGCAGCTGCTTCAGATATTGCTTGAAAACGAACAGTCGCGTCTGATTGTATGGATCAACCCCTTAACCCAGCATGGAGGACACTCAGCACACAACATCTCAAAGACCGCCTTGGAGGGTGCACTTGCGCCTTTGGTCCGCACGGCTTGGATGCAAGACCCTGCAATTGCTATCGAGCTTGCAACGAGATTCCATTTGCCTCGCCTTCACAGAGAGATCCGGCAGCTTCTTTTGAATGTCCCCGAAAGGGCAATCTGCGAGCCCGAAGCCCTGCCCATTATGTTTAATGGGCATCTCCCCGACGACGTCAATTCGCAGCTGAAGGTATGTACTTGCGAGCGTCCAGAGTCGCGAGCATGCGCTAATGAATTGGCAGTACCTGCTATTCTGGGAACCGGTGAATCCTCTCACTGCCGTCACAATGTTTTTGCCGGCGTACAAAGAGCACCCATTCATCATTCAATATGCAATGCGAGCGCTTGAGAGCCACTCGGTTGACGTCACTTTCTTTTATGTGCCTCAGATTGTGCAAACTCTCAGATACGATAACTTGGGCTACGTTGAGCGTTATATCCTTGAAACAGCGCAGTTTTCTCAACTATTTGCCCATCAGATCATCTGGAACATGAAAGCCAACTCGTACAAGGACGACGATGCCCAAGTCCCGGATGAAATCAAACCGAAGCTTGACAGCGTCATGGCTAAGATGGTTGACAGCTTTGCCGCCGAGGACAAGCTCTTTTTTGAGCGGGAGTTCGCCTTCTTCGACGAGGTCACGGGCATCTCGGGCAAGCTGAAGCCGCTCATCAAACGTCCGAAACCGGAGAAGAAACAGAAAATCGAAGAAGAATTGCGAAAAATCAAGCTCGAGGTTGGAGTCTACCTACCCAGCAATCCAGATGGCGTTGTCATTGGCATCGACCGTAAGTCGGGGAAGCCTTTGCAGAGCCATGCCAAGGCACCTTTCATGGCGACGTTCCGAATCAAGAAGAACAAGGGGGCTGATCTGGAAGACGTTGACGATATGCTTGAGGAGGCGAACCGGGGACGAGAGCCCCAAGAGAACACCGTCGAGGTCTGGCAGTCTGCCATCTTCAAGGTCGGCGACGACTGCAGGCAGGATGTGCTGGCTCTTCAGATGATTGCCGCCTTCCGGGGCATTTTCCACAACGTCGGGCTGGACGTGTACGTCTTCCCGTATCGCGTCACGGCGACGGCTCCAGGCTGTGGCGTCATCGACGTGCTCCCGAACTCAATCTCTCGCGATATGCTTGGTCGCGAAGCCGTGAACGGCCTCTACGACTACTTTGTGTCCAAATACGGCAACGAGGACTCGCTCCGCTTCCAGCAGGCACGCAACAACTTTGTCAAGTCCATGGCCGCCTACTCCGTCATCTCCTTCTTGCTGCAGTTCAAGGACCGCCACAACGGCAACATCATGATCGACGACGCGGGGCACATCCTGCACATCGACTTTGGCTTCTGCTTCGACATTGCGCCGGGCGGCATCAAGTTCGAGCGCGCCCCCTTCAAGCTGACGAAGGAGATGGTCGCCGTCATGGGAGGCTCCATGGACCACCAGAGCTTCAAGTGGTTCCAGGAGCTGTGCGTCAAGGCCTTCATTGCCAGCAGGCAGTACTGTGACAAGCTCAGCCAGGTTGTGCTTCTCATGATGGACAGCGGCCTGCCGTGCTTCAAGCCTGAGAGCGTCAAGCACTTCAGGGAGCGGTTCGTTCTGGACAAGAGCGAGCGGGAGGCTGCCGATTTTATGAAGGATCTCATCAAGAAGAGCTATTCCAGCCACAGCACGGGCGTCTACGATCAGTTCCAGCTGCTGACCAATGGTATCCCTTACTGAGTAGTTCAAGATTTGTATTCATCGAAGCCTAAGGCAGGCCGCTAATCTTCTGACCCAACAAAACACATGAGAGTAGTTTTCCGCTTTTAATATACAAGAGTGCGCCAGATGCTCAAATGAAAAATGCTGCCCGTTCCGCATGGATGACACCTGCGGCGACCAAACCCTTCAAGCCATGCGGCAAGCTCGTCAAGGTGTCACGGGGCGACCCGCCTGTAGAGGGCCCCAAGTCTCGCGCCAGCAGTAGCACTATGCGGACGACTGTTTCAGCATGTGCGTGGGCGCGTTGTAGCTCGCGTAGTCGACGTGGACGAAAGCCCTGTCGACGATAGGCACGGACTCTAGGAAGTAGGTGAGAACTTCGCTCAGGTCATGGCTATCTTTGAGCGGAGTGATGGCCGAGAGAACGATGTCGACCTCGACAAAGAGCTTGTCACCAGCGTGGTACGCGCGAAGATTCTGGATCTGCCGGATGGCGGTGGCGAATCGCATGGTCAGGTAGAGGAGCAGGTTTCGCTCGTCAGGCTGGGCAGAAAAGCCCGTCAGGTTGCGGACGTGGTGGGCCGATGTCTGGCTCCAGGTGAAGATGACGACAAGGGAGAGAAGAAGTCCGCCAGAGGCGTCGAGCCACCAAATCCTGCAGTAGAACCCAACTAAAGATCAATTCCGTTAGCGTCGCGGACCCTGCAGATAAGAATGATTCCAGGCAATAGGTGGACTCACTGATGGGGAATAGGATGGACCCGATGTTGAAAATGACATCGGTCTTGGCATCCTCGGCCCTAGAGAGGAGGCGTGTTAGATAGAATGTTTGCGAGGAGTAGTGGGTCGTTGAAGGGTGACCTACAAGGCTCGAACGCTAGAGTTCCTAACCAACCGGCACCAGACCCAGCAAGCCCCCTTGATAACGATGGTGCTAACCATAATGATGATGGCGGGAAGGCCAAGCGTTATAGTTTCGTGCTCCGGGCCGACCAGCCGCTGCACGCACTGGATGCCGACTTGCACAAACGAGGTCACCATGATGACGGAGAAGACCAAGACCCCCACGGGCTCCAACCTGCCCGAGCGCGACATTCAGCATCGGTCTTCTGCAGGATGTCAGGGCAAATGGACTTACCGACGGCGACCGACCGGGTAGCGGTGCTGGTCATTCTGGCCTGCTGAGATGAGTCGAGTCGTAGTCCAGACAATGGCTGTGCTGAGGAAGTCGAGCGTGGCGTCAACAAGACTGGCGAGAACGGACATGGACGGGACGGAGATGATGACCGCAATCTTTCCAGCCAGAAGGATCACGTTGGCGACAAGGTTGATCCAAATGGCGAGCGTCACCACCGGATCGTCGCTGTCGATATCGGCATCCTCGAGCCACGGCAGGTTGGGCTTGGGCCCAGAGTCTCCAGATGAAGACATATGACTCGAGGCGGGACGTTCGTCGTCGACATGCTGGAGCAAAGGCAGGTTTTCGGACGAGCGGAAAATGTCTTTGGGGGTTCGCTTCTGGGGCAACGATGGCTTCCCGTTGGCGGCGCCGTTGCCATTTGCTTCGGGGCCAATGGAGCCGTACGAAGAGCTGGGATTGGCTTGATCCAGGGAAGGCGAAGAAAAGGATTGAGAAAGATTGGGCTCCTCGCTGATGGTAGCTGGGACATCGATGGGCCGGAAGGCAGAGGCCTCGAGCTCAGCCGAGTACTCATTGAGCAAGTCGTGAGGAATGGACGAGTCCAGCAGACAGTCGATGTACAAGTATTGCTGGATGAGATCGTTGGTACGTTCGTAGTATTCGCGACTTAAAACCCGGTGGTCAGCACACGTGCTCGCAATTGCAAAGCAAAGCATGCTGCAGAGGTATAGATAGGATAGGGCATGTCTTACATGGGCCTCTTCATGGCCGCGAGTTCGTCCTCCTGCTTCCAGTAGCGCTCCCATCGATAGCGAGGGTTGCTTTTGCCAATGAGATTCATGCTCCTGGCCTGGGGACCCTTGAGAATCTGGCTGAGGCGGGTTTCATCCCTCAGCAGCCTCTCAATGTCGTCGTCCTCGTGGCGCACCCAGGCGGCCGCTTCCTCGTCGTCCGGGGCATGCCGATGCTGCGGCGGCGGCACCGACCCGCCGAGGCTATGCTGGGAGCGACTCCTGATCAGCGAGGCCAGTGTGCCAGTCCGGGTGGACAGCGGGTAGTGGTAGTGACTGTCATCCTGCGAGAGCAGCGAGGGCCTCCGGATAGGGCGACCTCGCGGGCTCGGAGAGCTCATTGGCACGGTGCTCTGATTGCTGATTCGTGGTGAAGGCGACCGACCGCGGCGCCGGCACGGACGAAGCCACCAGTGGCACAGAGGACAGGACCGTACGGGCGAGCGCAGCCAGCAACCAGAGCACTGGGTCGGCGAGGAATTGCGGCAGCGGCAGAGCAGGAGTGGAAGAGAGAGTCAAGTGTTGGAGGCTCGGCGAGATAAGCTTGGTCTCGGACGAGCGCCTTTTGGTTTTCACCCCGGAATGGACGCCGATACCGATAGTGGTGGAGCTTAATGGCAAACACACCCGCCGACTAGAACCGAAGCGGCACAGATTGAGTGTGGGCAAGTGCCGCGATGCTGCGACCACTCAGGCCAGTGCGCGCGCGCGCGTGCGTAGCGCGGATGCTGGCGCAGGCGAATGGCTCCCTCGGACCCGACAGCTGTGACGAGCTCGGAGGGCGCTCAGCATTGTCGGTGTCCACCTGCGAAACCCCATCCATATTTAGCCCACGGGCAACGACTTCTTGGCAGCTCAGCGTAGCCTTGAAATCGCGCTTCGTCAAGGCTTGGAGGTATTCGCAGGGCTGGCTGCCCTCGGATTGGCTAACCTAAAAGCCCGCGCAGAACTACGGATCTGGCAGCGCAACGCACTACGTCGTATGTGATGATGCGTACGGCGCACTCCTCCATACGTGATGCGACCAAGTTCCCCGGTGGAGGGGAAAAGGCTTCTTGCATCTGCAAGCAAGGGTTGAGCTGCCGTCAAAGCGGCACGGGGCTCCGCTGCTCTGCGGCGCCGAGCTGCAACTTTGTCAACACCCGTCGTGGAGAGGATCCCCCTCAGCCGCCGCTTGGGGTCCTCGTTTCACGGCCGGGGGTTATATTTTTGGGGCGCGAGCAGCGATCGATCGAACAGATCACTGCCAGCCCACCGCCTGGAGCCCCCCCGTCAGGGTCCGATGATGGGGTTGATCTTGCATTGACGAGGATACACCGTGATACAGGACGCGCCGTTCTTCACGAGAAGTGCTCCGCGGAGTCGGCGAGACTGACCAAATGGAACGAGGTTTTGACAAGGATCTGTCTGCCTCTGGGCTCGACTCAGCGAGCCTGCGAACGCCAAGACAGGAAGCGGACTGCCGCAGAAGCTGCTTGGCTGTTCTCAGACCTGGCCTGTGCTGCGGGCGGTGAGTGGGAAGGATCGAGGCTGCTGCGCAGCCGAGAGGGAGCCGTCGTGGTGTTTTCATCGAAAGCGTAGCATCAACAGGCTGCAAGGCAGCAGCAGCAGCAGCAGCAGTTGTACCAACCAACCTCGGCGGGTGTGATAATTGGACGGAGTATGGGTGAACCGCGGGCAGGAATGGAGAACATCTGCGCGTGCCTGCCGTTGCATAGAAACCACATGCCATTGAGGCCTCACCTGCCTCCCGCCAGCCCGCCCGCCGGCCCGCCTGCAACGTAATTATCCATTCAAGCCATTGTCCCCTCTCTTCTGGGCCCGAAGACCTCGAAGCGCCACCTGGCGAGGCTTCTCCGCGACATGAGTTCCTGCACGATGCTTCATCTGGCTGGAACCCCAATGTCCGGTCGCGGCCGACCAGAGTCAACGGAAGCATGTGCTGCCACGCCCGCCGCAGAGCGTGGCGAAGGCTAATTACCTATTCGTCCACGGCCACAACATACGAAGCACAGCAGATACGTTGCGCACAATCCCTCTCACCAGCACCGCTCCGCACCACAACTTCGAGGTCCCCGAATGCTGTACCGCAGTATTAGTCGTCCGTCTGTGTGTGCCAGTTGCACCTGCAGGTCAAACGCTGGGTGGGCCATGACCCATCGAGCAGCGGCCGCAGCAGAAGAGCGAGCCCTTCTGGGCCGAGGCGCGGGCAAAGCGAGGCAGCACTTTTTTTTTTTCGCCTCAATGCAGAGCGGTCGGCCGCAAACAGCAGCCGCTGAGAAAGGGGCTTTGTGGAGACCGCAGGGGAGCACACCGAGGAGCAACCCAAGCTTGTCAATGCTGATCACGTTGTGTGAGGATCCTTGCAGCGAGCTGCGTGGCGTCCTGGCGACGCAATGAGCAAATGCAAGGCTCTGTTAACGATTTCCGATCAGCGATTCCTCGGCCCTATCGTGACGGTGCATGGCATGGGACGCGGCACGCAGCACCTCAGCTCAGCCGATACGCGATGGAGCGCTCTCGCCCTCTGCTTCTGCTGGGGCGACGACCGGCATGAGACCCAGCGGGCGTATCCACAGCTACCGCCGCCACCCGCCCGTGGCCATTGTGTTTGGCGCGAAGCAAGACCAAGACGTGCCTTGTGCCTCGTCAGTGGCTCAATGTACATCGCCGACGTTGCCAAAAATACTCGCATCTATGTACTCGTACTTCGTACGAGCACGGGTGCTTCGCACGAGTACCTATGAATGCTGCCACATTTGCTGCGCCGATACGCTGTGCGGAGCAGGCTACCGGAAGGCACATGTTGCCGCTCCTAGCCTCTATTTCCGTCCCGGGATCTGTGGAAGGCAGCGGGATCGAATCCGGTCGCCACCGGCAGGCCCGTCGGCAGGCCCGTCGGCAACGCGTCCGGTCCCATCTCGCCCTGACGTTGCTCGTATACTCCCACGTACGAGTAAGGTACTGTAGGGCCCGTCAAGTATTACTCTGATAGCAGCAAACCAGAGACAGCGGTGCCCCTGGGACGCTACCCGCTGCTGACAAGGTGCTGGAAGAGGCGTCGGCGCAATGCCCCTTATGACAACCCATTGTGTGGTATTATCATGCGTCGCGTCCGGGATATATCTGGTCGCCTTACGGACTTGGCACCCTCGCAAGCTTTAGAACTGCGGAGTCGTTCCTTTTCGTCTGCATCGCACCCACGTTTTTGGCTTTGCTGCCGCGCCACGCCGCCCGCAACACGCACGTGCAGCGGTGCGATTTGCAGCAGTTTACTTGGTACCTGCTCCGTACTCGTACTCCGACCCGTATGAGCAGACGTACGGGGAATGGGAACGCTTGGCGGGCGACTTGGTCAGCTAGCTACGAGTAAGGTACCTTATGAATGGGCCAATAGCTTCTCCCCCGATCCGCTAGTCGACATTGCTTCGTACAGCCTCCGGAGGAGGTACCCACGCGTGGTGATCCTCGAGGTTCCCTTGGTCCCGGATCTCCTGTGAGGTGCAGGGCCAATCCCTCGACTCACGTACTACGAGCGCAACAAAGTCGTGCAAATTCTGCGCTCCAAGGCCAACGTCAGCGACCGGCAGGAGGCGTTCGGCACTGCCACCGGGGCTCTCCCACACCCAGCTGGGTTCCTTATGCATGCGGCGACGCACGTACCTGAGCAGGAGGCCCGGAAGATTAGCTCGTCCACCCACCAACCCGTTCGCGCTCACTCGCGCGGCGCCAGCTTCGAACCCTGGCCGGACTAGGCGCCGCCGACAACCCTTCAGCCAGCTGTTGTGCCACGCCCTCCTGAGGCCTTCTCCTGTCGCGGCGCACGGGAGCCAGCAGCACAGGGAGGCCAAGCAGCGGCGGGCTGGGCCGGGAGGATCTCCCTCCGCCTGGCAGCGCTGCCGGTGGACCGAAGACCAAACGCCAAGTCAACTCACCTGCGACGGCCTTGCCTGATTCTGGCCAGAGCCCACCTGTGCCGGGCTTGCATGCGTCAAGGTGCTCGTGCCGTGCCAGCTGCCGTGCACACGCGCCTTTCCGGACTGCGGATGCCCTCGTTGTCGGCTGGCGGACGGCCGCTGGCATCGCGCCGCCCCCTTACGCCCAGCCCGACCTCTCCCGCTCGTAGGGATGGGAGTTCTGCCATCTGCTCGCCGTCCCCAGCACCCGGGCTGGGGGCAGGGGAGCTTGATGGAATGGGTCTGGGACGGATCAGTGACCCGTCTAGATCGACCCAGCAGAGCACCCAGGGACCAGCTGTACGGCCGGGCTAGCCGGAGTGGGCTTGGGCACGGGCACCAGGTCGTGTTCGCTCTGTACCCCCCCCAGCCGAGCAGCCGGCCAGCCCAGCCCAGCCAGCCCAGCCCAGCCCAGCTCCTCCTTTCACGCTCGTCTTTCTCTCCCAACCGTGCTCCGTAATCGTCGTTAGAATCACAGTGCCGCATCTTTCTTGACGCTCGTTTCTGTCCTGCTGGGCCTCAGACCTGTACATACGTCTGTTGTATTGCGCCGTGCCGTGTACATACAGACGACCAGGATCTCCGTCGACCTCGGTTTCACCCACTTGCCCGGTCGACTTTTTTGCATGTCTTGCCCCGTCCCATCATCCGCCCGTCCCTAATCATTACCGTCTTCTCATCATTTGCTTCTCCTTCCCTCTCTCCACCAACGCCATCGTTTGCGTCTCACAGCGCCGTCTCTCTTTCGAGCGGCCTCTTTTCTGGACCGGTCTCTGGCAGCGATTCACTGTGAACCGGCCGTCTCCTCCCGCGCGGCGGATTCATTCCCCTCCCAAGATTACTGTGAGTCTCAGATGCCCGTTCCTTTCTTCTCCGCCAGCGACAGACAGCATGCCTGCCACGTCCGGCCAACCGCGTGGTCTCAGAACGACGGCATGTTGCCAATAAAGCAACCTTGCCTCCGCCTTCTGCACGCCTTGAGTCTCCGTCCCGCTCCTATTACGTGTTCGCCGTTGGCTGCAATCGCCGTCGGCCCCCCCAGGACCTAGTCAACGAAGGAAGCCCGCAGCTAACTTTGCATCTCGTCTTAATGCAGTCGTTCTTTAGCGTGTCTCTCGCAGTTTTTGCTCGACGAATCCCCGACACGGCCTTGCCATCGCCGTTTGTCATTGCACGATCGCAGCACCCCGTGTAGCCCCTCCGTGGCCGTTCTCTCGAGTGCCACGGGCAGCCATCCGAGGGGCGTCAAGCAAAAACAAACAGTCATCCCCGCCCGGCTTTCTACATGCCTAGATTCTCCGTCGCGTTCTCCAAGCGGAAATCCGCCTCTGACGACTTCCAACATGCGCCCATAGCGACGCCGGAGCAGCATTCGTTTCGCGTCATCGAGCGTAACGATGCCGCCAACGTCAAGTCTTTCGACGGCGGAGCGAAAATGGCGAGGCATTCGGCCAACATGTCTGCCAACGTAACGCCCAAGCCGAACCTGCTGGAGCTCAACATGGATGACAACATGTTCGCGGACCTCAAAGCCAACCGGTGAGTTTCATTTCCATCTTTCTTGGCGTCTCGCGACCAGTTGCCGGCATGATCCATGCAAGCTCGTCTCGAGACCTCCCCTCTGTTGCTCACACGCTGAACTCGGTTGACGTTACTAACACAGTCCTAGCGGTAGCGGCATCTCGAACACCACAAACACAACATCGACCGACAACTCGTCTCGGCACAGCAATGCCTCGACCGCCCCATCGTCCACCGATTTTGCCACCGGAGGTGGGCAAGATGAAGCTTATCGGTATAGTACGAAGCAACAACCCCAGCCGCAGCCGCAGTCGCAGCCGCAGCCTCAGCCTTCCTCGCCTCCCAGCCGAGGTGGATCCAAATCTAGCTTCTTGGACCGCGCGACTCGGACGTTTTCGTTTGGTGGGCAAAAGAAACATTCTATTCCTCCCCCGAAAGAAGACCGCATCCCAGACGTGCCCCCCATTCTTACTCTGCAAGGGGATAGCGGGGAGCAGCGACCCAGGGGCATGACGGCCTCGACTTCAAGCACCGCGACGCCTGTCAGCGCAGAAAACTCGGCATTGGATTTGGGCGGAGACTTTGGCTCCATGTTCACGAGCTTCGACAAGCGAGCGAGCGTCGCAACGTTGAAGAACGATGAACCGGTCGAAGCGAGAGTTCTTACAGGGCATCGACGTGTCCAGCCAGCTCCAACAAGCCCAGACACTGTCACCGCGGAGGAGCCGTTGCTCGGCCAGCGCCACCAGTCGATCCAGGATGACGCGCCTCCCCCCGTCCCACGCCACCAGACAATGGGCGGGTCCTTCAAATATTCACACCGTCCTTCGGACATTGTGGAAGACGAAGATGCAAAGCTTCTACGAGAGTCGTTCACTGCGATGAAGTTCCTTTCGCAAGACCCCAACAGCAGCTCCGCCAGGACAAACACACAGCGATACAGGCGAGACGAGGACACGTTCACTGCGGCTCCGTCAAAGCCCATTGCGTCGACTTTCAGCAAGGAGGACAACATGTTTGAAGGCAGCTTGTCCCGATTCTCGAAATCGTCTCACCGTTACGTTCCGCGGGCATCGAATCCGCCCCAGAACAAGGTCATGACCCCGGCGCAGTTCGAGAAGTATCGACAGGATAAGGAACGTCAAGATTCAAATGAACATGCTGCCCAGTCGGCGGCCAAAGATGACGGAGACGAGGAAGAGGACGAAATCAATTACGACGACGATGACGACGAGCAGGAGAAATCGAAGCAGCAGGCCAAGCAGCGAAGGAAACAGGAGGCTCACATGGCAGTCTACAGGCAGCAGATGATGAAGGTCACGGGAGAGACTGCCAGTGCGCCAATTTCGAATCGAAACAGCCGTCCTGGGCTTCTCCCATCGACAAGCGCGCCGCAACTGGGCCACCTGAAAGCCCCTTCACCGGAACCTGTCAACCCGGCATCTGACGAAGACGACGACGAGGATGTTCCGCTGGGAATTCTCCAGGCACACGGGTTTCCCAGCAAGAACAGACCGCCTACCAGGCTGAGCCACGTCGGTTCAAACTCCAATCTTAGAGTCTCAGCACAGGGGCCACCCCCCGGCCGGCCCGCTTCCGCCATGGGCGACACTGCTTCTCGACGTAACTCGATGCTCCCGGCATTCGCGCGAAATCTGCCTCAGGATCCGTTCGTCGGGGCTGGCATCGCTCGACCCGCCGTGAGGGAATCGCTCGCCTTTAGCGATGCAGCGCAGCCCCCTCCGCCACAGGGCCCGGCTCCTCCCGGCGGCCTCGTCGGTGTGATTGTGAACGAGGAACGCTCGAGAGCCATGCGTCGCGGTAGTCCCAGCCTCGACAATCGTGGATTGATGGGTGGCGCCGGCATGAACGGACCCTACGGGCAGGGTTTTGATCCTGTCTCCGGCATTCCACACCAGATGATGTATAACGCCGGTGGCATGCCTGGGATGCCGGGCATGCCTCAGATGCATCAGATGCCGCCGCCGACGCTCACGCCTGGCGACCAGGCCCAGATCCAGATGACACAGCAAATGCAGCAGTTTATGCAGATGCAGATGCAGTTCATGCAGATGATGGCCGCGAACCAGAGTGGCGGGAACCTCCCGATGCAGCCGCCGATGCAGCCGCCAATGCAGCCACCGTACGGCGGCGGCTTGACTGGCAACCAGTCCATGGTCGACCTGTCATCTCGGCACTCCGTGATAGGCGACCCATCGATGATGGATCCTCGCCGAATGGACCATGGAATGCGAACCATGAGCATGGTGCAGCCTAGCTCGGCCTCCTTCCTACCGCAGCCTCAGTACTCGGCACCGTCTGTCCGCGGCTCATACGCGGGATACGCGCCGTCGATCGCCCCTTCTGAGCGAAGCAACGTCGGCCTCCCAGGACGATACAGGCCTGTGTCTCAAGCGGCACCGCCTCCCATGTCTGGTCTGAACCACGCGGGGAGCACAATGTCTGGAGGGCTTTCGAGCTGGGGCGACGACAAGGCCAAGTCGTCCGTCAAGGTCGTAGACAAAGCGAATGATGGGTCCGACGATGACGACGAAGAGGGTTGGGAGGCCATGAAGGCGAAACGAGAGAAGAAGAAGTCGATGTGGAGGAGCAAGAAGAGCTACGACAATGAGCTGGTGCTGTGATTTGAGACGACGTCCGACATTCATCCTAGTGTATGGGGTGCATCGGGCAGCAGCGAACCCTACGTCTTTTTGCAGCGACTCATTTTGCTTTGTCACGGCTGTTGCATTTTGGGTAATTCTGATGAGAGGAGCCGAAAAGTGGTTGCATTTGGGGCTAGAGCTAGCAGGCACAAATGTGATGGAAATTCGTGCCTCGAGGACAGATTTGAGCCGCGTACGATAGATACGGCTGGCTATACGTGCGAATGGACTAATTGGATGATGGACCGCGGCGGCGTGTGTATATCAGGAAAGACTGGATATCCAGTGCGAATTGGAAATATTGAAAGACTTGGCCCAACTCTATCCATTCCACCTCATATTGATACCTCGGGTGATGATCCCAGCCTCCAACCTCTGGATCCCCCACGTTCCTTGCAGTCGCTCACCGTGCATGCCGTTCCGTGTTTCTGTACAAAGAGCCACTCAGACCGCGACAGCCTGCCAGGAGCGAGTCAAGGAACTCCATACCGAACAGGACACCATGACCTTCTCAAGGTACATGACGGAGCCTTCGCACATCAGGAGCTACAGCTTGACAGTTGGCCAGGCTTGGGCTTTTCTTCTCCGTCTTTCTCTCCCTTTTGGCACCGCCCACGAGGGTATATCTGGTTGCCCAAACATAACCAGTCTACGAATCCTCTGCTCACCCTTGGATGGTGCCGTTAGTCCACTCCTTCCTTTTCACGCCCATCTCGACGGCAGCAAGTCCCCAATCCTCGCCGTGGTTATGACCCTTGCCGTCCACGCCCGCACGAGCCTTGGCCTGGTCGTCGTTGAGCACCGTCAAGACGCCGAAGATGACGGGGACGCCTGTGTCGAGCTGAACCCTCATCAGGCCGTGGGAGACGGCGTCGGCAATATACTCGAAGTGCATGGTCTCGCCCTTGATGAGCACGCCGACGGCAATGATGGCATCGAAGGCGCCGGAAGCCGCGCCGCCGGGGAGGGAGGTCAGATCTGTCGTCGAGGAACCGAGAAGATCAGTGGCGGATGGACCGCCGGAGGATGCGGACTGGACGGTGGATGCGGCGAATACCCTGCTCGGAGTCGGATCGAATTGTCAGCACGATGGGCACGTGGGCCAATGCGGGCCAACGGGGGAGACGGAGTGTTGGTTGCTCACCGCTGAACAGCAAAGGGAAGCTCCCACGAGCCTGGGCAGGACTGGACGACGATGTTGGACTCCTTGACGCCGCAGGAGAGCAGCTTCTCGCGGGCCCCGGCGACGAGGGGGTCGATGATGGTTTCGTTCCAGCGGGCGTGGACGATGGCGACGCGCAGGCCGGAGCCATCGTGCTGCTGGGGGGTTGGGCCCTTGAGAGACATGGCTGATGATGATGTCCGGTGGTGACTCGGCAGGGACAAGAGCGGTGCGTTTAGCTGGCCTGGCAGTGTGTGGTGTCAAGTTGTTCGGGAGCACGAGGGAGAGAGCTCTGCTATGCCATTGAGAATGGCGGGGCTTAGGGAGGGCTGCCGCGGGGTCCTCGGTACGAGTACGGTGCCGGACGGCGGTGCTGAGAGCGGCGCCGGATTGGTGGTACGTCATCCCCACTTGACTTGACCTACTCCGTAATGTAGAGAGTCGTCGACTCCTCGCCTCCTTCCCGCCTCGGTACCTGCCTCAAGGGACGCTCCACGCCATGAGGAGCTCTTTCCTCAGCATCACCAACTCTAGGCAAAGGGATATCAAGATGTATACACAGCTGGTGCCTTAGGCACTCGTCGTGGAGGAGCCTCACCGCTTCTCTCAACTCACCTTAATTGAATCCAGATCACAATCCTTGACTGTGAACAATTTACTCCGTTGCTACCGTCTCGGCTAAGCCGTCCATGAGATCTACTGTTGTTTTCGTGTCGTCCAAAGACTATGGCCATCTGTTCGCTCCCTCAGTCGACGGTCCGCCTCCTTGGCTCCTCCATGAACCTCACTTCGCCGTGCGACTTGGTCAAGGAGCTGCTGGACAACGCAATCGACGCTGAAGCGACCTCAATCGACATTGCCATCTCTGCTGACACGGTCGAAAAGGTTTCTGTCCACGACAATGGCAGCGGCATTTTGGTCGAGGACTTTGACTCCTTGGGTCGGAGAGCGTATACAAGCAAGCTGAGAGACTTCGATGAGTTGCAGACTAAGGCTGGCAAGACGCTTGGGTTCCGTGGACAGGCCTTGGCCAGTGCCAATTCAATCGCTTCAATCAACATCATAACCAAGGTGAGCGGAGAGCCGGTTGCGACATCGCTCCGGCTGCGACCTGGTGTCGGTGGCGCGCAAGACAAACGACCGGCCTCAGCGCCGGTTGGAACAACTGTTCACGCTACGCAGCTCTTCAAGAACATACCTGCGAGGCGACATCGCCTGTTGAAGGATAACCACAAGACAATCTTGAAGATCAAAGAGCTTCTGACAGCTTATGTCCTCGCACGACCTAACCTCAGAGTGACCTTCAAAGTAGCCAGCGACAGCGCCCAGTCCTGGTCTTACGCGCCAAATCAGTCACCGACGGTGCGAGAGGCGGCGCTGCAAATATTTGGTAGAAGCCTGGCTTCCAACTGTGTTCAGAAAACATTTACCGGCTGGCAGCACCAGGACCCGCAGGCGCAGACGGGGGGCCTGCGATGCACGACTTTTACGCTTGATGCCTTTGTTCCGAAACGTGACTGCGACACAGAAACTGTCCGGGGCAAAGGCGTTTTCATTTCGGTGGACGGAAGACCTCTGTCATCAAAATGTAGACTTGCGAAAAGGATGGCTCGAATCCTCAAGTCCCAAGTCGCCGGCTCAGATTCGATACGACCACAGCCCGCACAATTTATGCAGCTCGGCATTCGGTGCCCGTCCCGCAGTTACGATGCAAACATATCCCCTTTGAAGGACGAGGTGCTATTCGTCGATGAGGCGGAGCTTTTAGAGTGCTTTGAGGACCTGTGTCGGAACTTGTATGGCGGACGGCAAAATTCAACACTCGACGATGGTGGAGTTGTTGATGTCGAGTCGACCAAGGCTCGTCAAAAGGGCCAGTGCACGTAAGTAGATACGATTCCAAAATAAAGTCTACAGAGTCAATGCTCATTTGTGTACAGTCTTATTACCGGCAATGATGACGACTTCTTCGATGCGGAGACACTTGATAAGCTGGATGAACTTCAAGCCGAAATCGATACGCTGCAACAGCAGGAGACACATCAACCAACCTCCGGCTCCAATCACGCCCAGGGTGTTCATATGGAAGAGCAAGCAGCCACGGGCAAGATTGAAGCCAAGATGAGAACAATCACGAGGGTCGACATGGCCCGCACGGAAAGCAATACCACCGACGAGAACAGCGTGGCTGAATTGATTACTGTTCAGATACCTCCACTGGCGGCGAAGGCTGACGCAATTGTCGAGCAGCAGAGACCCCGACCGCTATTAGGCGAGGATATCCATCACTACTTTCGACCGAAGCGAATACGAAGCTTCGATATTGCTTGTGATGAAACAGCAACTGTCGAAGATCACTGCGAAGCCGGTGCGTTGCATCGTTCAGTCGCCTCAGAACCGACAAATCGACCTCCATTGAAGACCATGAACGATTCTGAGGTGAATAGACTGCAACGCGAATCGGATTCCGTCTCAGAATTCTCGGACGTCGAGGCAGAGATCCTGAGACCTCATCTTGGGCTCGGTGGAAATTTTGACGCGCTGCTTGGGAGACGACGTCAAAACATTGTTGGCCGAGATATGATTTTTGAAAGGGCAGGCAACACTAGCCCACCGTCTCCAAATGGACCTTTTGCATCAAATGCAGGAAACAGTACATCTTTTCAAAGACAAAACGAGCAGGGCTTCATGCCGACACCGCCGTTCTCGGACCCGATCCGCGGCGAAAGGCTTTCCGATGATCCCTTCCCGCCCCGAAACCGGCGAATCACTACTGTGTCGAGACCAAGACAGACGCAACGCAGAATTATGCTCGCAACGGGCGTGGCTGCATCTGACGGGCTCGCACAGATGACAATTACTTCCATGGCAGAGAGATTTCGTAACAAAGGAGAAGGCGGGATGGATCACGGGAGCAGCTCATGCATTGACCAGGAGATCCCTCTGCTTCCGGATTTTGCAACCATCAGCGGCTCACCATTTGTGTTTGCTCAAGGCTAGAACCCTCAGCAAAAGAATAATGGACCCGGAGAGCATCTTGATCAGTCCCAGACAGCATCTCAGGCCTGCATTGGAGCATTTGAACTTGCGACGAGCCGTTCGGCCACAGGCAGCCAGCGTTCTCACTTTCCAAAGGCCCTCAGTTCGGCAAATCCACACCAATTCAAGACTTCTGAGACTTACAGCCCCAAAGGCCCAGTGGAAGGTATAGGGGGCTCATGTCGAAAGACACACCAAATCACTTCGCAGGCTCGTGCGGACATATCAACGTCCAGAACGAGCTCCGGTGGAAACGAGGACGAAGATCCTCGCCGCTACTTCATGTGCCGGCATCGTTCAGGAGCAAAACGCGGATATTTGCGGCGGGTTTCCTCCAGGAGGCTGCCTTTGGAGACAATTTCTGCCAACAGAAGCACCCATGATACCTCGGGGACCATGCATATCTCGTGCCAAGACATTCGGAGTCGGATGGATCAGCTTGCCATTCTCGACCCATACATACGGTATGGTAGTCTCGCTGCTGCGTTTCCATTCGGCGATATGACCGAGGCGGCGCTTGTGGAAGACCGTCTGAGACTGCAAGTGAGCTCGTGGATGGCCAAGGAGAAATTGGAAGCAGAGGATATTTTATACAGGCTTCAGTCAGAGGCAAAGGGCAAGGCTAGGGGATGAGCCGTGAGCCCCCGCTGAGAGTCGGGACAATCGTCGGTGACCTGGCTCTACGTGGTATACCATTGCTTACGATGAGCGCGCTGAGTGCCGAGAGCGACGAGGGACCATGGTGGGATGTCGATTCATGGCAAAGGAGCGGGCTTCGGATGCTCAGTGGATCTTAGAGTTTCCTGAGGTTTGGCCATGGCTGGTTAAAAGGCTATAACCGACCGTTGCTTCGCGTCTAAATGTCGGGCCGCGGATGGGTGCCTGTGCTCGGAGCATATGGAGATAAGCCGCCTATCGTCATACACGGTGCCCCGTACCCTTAGTGTAGCTCGCTCGCTTCTATGAGTGCAATGTCCACCCAGTTCTCGCGGCCAACCCACCGCGATACGGCACCCAAGACCTGAAAATAGAGTCGGGCTAGTGTAGATTCCGACGAATGGAAAGGGGGGCCGGCTAGACGGAAGTTGGATGGGTAGAGCCGGACCAGGGTGCGTCATGGGTCCGTAGGGCGCGCTCGTATCTGCTTGCGGTGCTAGTGATGGGGAGGCGTGCGTACGAGCACGTCGCGTTCAGCCCGCCAAACCTGCATTGTGGTCCGCGGCGGTTTGCTGATGCCGCGTGAGCTTTCGCATGTGAGGAGGCCTGCTGTCTGCTGGCATGAGACGATGCGGTTGAGCGGAGGGCGCCTGCGATAGTCCGACGATGATACCTGGCATGCGACTGTCCGCCTCATGCACTGTTGTCAGAAGCCGGCGCTGGTGGGTTGGGCCCTCAGGGGGATCGACTCCTTGCCATCGCAGAGCTGTTGCTGGGAAGAAGCGCATGGGTAAGCAAACAGCCAAGATCCCGTATTCGACCACGGGCTTATGTACATGCTGCGACGGAGCCACGACAGGGGAGCTTCGGTGGCGCTGTGCGCTGATGATACAAGTACGAAGCACAAAACGAGACGAGGGAGAGCTTCAACTGGGCAGATTCTTGGACCAGAGAGTCGCACGGGCGGCGCAGGGTGGACAGAGGCGACGGAGCGGCCGTTGGAGGGAGCAACAGCCATGCTGGCGGTGACACGAGCAGGCGGTCGTCATGAAATGGGCTCCCCCAAATGGGCTCCCTCAAATGGGCTCCCCCCAGGGTGACAACGCGTCGTCACCATCACCACATCACTCGGCAGAAGACGCCACGCCCTGGCTGACGGACAGCGCCGAGCAGGGACCGGGTTTCAGGCCTCGCCGCCTGGGCGCTAGCGCTCTGCACCGCCACGGCAGCTGGCCCGCTGGCCGCTGGCTAACGTGCAGGTGGGCCAGAGCTCGCTGGCAACCAAGAAAGGGCCTGATGCGGGTTGGTCCCCGGGCCTCAGCCACCCTCCTCCCTCCACCGTCACCATGCGCGTAGCAGCCGACAAAAAAATAATTCCCGTTATCCCAGCTCAATGATCCCTGGATCCGGCTAGCCCGCCTGGTGGTGCTCGTACCTGTAGCGCAGCCCAGACGCTGCCTGCAAGTGAGCCAGCAGCAATTACTCCACCCCAGCTCTGGCTGCTGCCCAGCCGGGGCCGCGTCCATCTTCGATCTCGTCTGATTTTCCATTTCCCCTTGTCCTTGGTTTTGCATTTATCGCTTTACCAATCGTCGCCCTCCCCAGCAGACGAGCGCGGTGGACGTCTGCGGTGTCTCTCGCTTCGCAGACGATACGACACGGCATATCTGCCCTGCGCTCCATGAGTCTCGACGGTCGCTGCCTCCCAAGATGTGCGGCTTTTGACGGCTGCGAGGCCCCATGATGTGTCTAAGCTGGGCTGGCGAGCCGCATCGCCAGAGCGTGAGCAGCCAGCACCCGTGCCGGCGCCGTCGACTGCCACACCCGTCGAGGCGGCCGGACCATGGATTCACGTCGGGGTCCTCGGCGGCCATGGGAACTCGTCCCGGGCGCGGATACCATGGCGAGGTGACGATGACACGGACGGCCCGCAGACGGACGACATGGAGGAGTCCCTTATCCTCTGCAGGACTCCCAACGCCCACGACCGCCCTCGTCACCCTCCTCCTCATCCTGCTCGCCGTCTCCCCCGCCGTCGCCGTCCGGATCAACGTCACCAACTGCCTGCCCGACTCGTACCAGTCCAGCGTACCGGCCCCTCTGCAGTGGAAGCCCTTATACGCCGACGCCAAGTTCGATACCAATAACGACACCCACAACCTCCAATTGACAGTATGGGGCAACGTCGTTGGCTCGCAGAACCGGGCTGCCCTGCCTCCGGCCGACAGTGACTACTGGACGAACCCCAATGAGACGAACGGCAAGATCGTCGAGACGCCAGAACCCGGCATGGACAAACCAATCGCGACGACGCTGTTCCGGCGCGTCAATGTCCTCACGTACGAGCCGTGGCACGAGGTGGACAACTTTTGCAAGAACGGCCTAGTCAACGGGACTTGTCCACTGTCTCCGAGGTTCGGCAATCTGTAAGCATCACCCGAACTCATGCACAACCTATTGTGAGGCCCGCGTGTGATCGCGATACTGACTGGTCGACTCTGCAGCACTCCCGACAACCTTCCATCGGTCAACATAAGCCACGATTTCTTCTCCTCATACGCCTTTTCATCCTTTGCGGCAACTATTCTCATAATCAACGGCGGCTCCAAGGAAACCAACATCGGGTGCATGTCTGCTACGATAACACCGGACTTGGGGGGTCTTTCGTGGGTGCTCAAGTTTTTGCCGCTGCTCGTGCTCCTTTTCTGCGGGTTTGCTGTCATCTTCGCCGCCATGTTCAGCCCCTGGGGCACTACCAATGTCTTCCATTGGACGTCCAATTACGGGCGAGACGCCGACCTCCTGAGGCTGGTTACCCCGGGCTTTGGCGACTGCCTGCAGTACATACAGTTCATTGCCCTCACGGGCGGGCTGTCGCTGAGCTACCCGGGCTATTACCAGCCTGTCGTGAGCCAGGTGGGCTGGTCCGCGCTCATGTTCAACGAGAGTCTTGTCACCAACGTCCCGTCCTGGCAGAGCGTAGTTGACGGCATCTACGTGACGAACGCCACGGACGGCTATGGGCTGCACGAGCTGGGACAGCTCATTGGCATGGCCGAGAGCACGGATATCTGGGCCGGCATGATGGTCTGGCTCTGCGTCATCATCCTTGGAGTCTTCGTGCTTGTCCAAGCCGCCCTCGTCACCCAGTGGCTTTGGCGCAAGGTCAAAAAGATTACCGAGGAGGATCTTCGAGCCAAGAACGTCCCGTTCAGCGTCGGAAACGTTGTGCGCATTGTCTTCAATTACATGCTGATGCCCATAGTGGCACTCTCTGCCTTCCAGCTCGTCATCGCCGGCAGCTCTCCAGCATACACGGTCGCCTTGGCTGTCTTGACCCTGGTCGTACTCATGGGCTTTGCCGTCTGGATACTGTTCCTCATCATCAGGACGCGGCCGAAGTCCGTGCTATTCGACGACTTGCCCACTGTCCTTCGATACGGCCCTCTTTACAATACGTATTCGGATGAAGTGGCCGCTTTTGCCTTGATCCCGGTTATGCTCAACTTCATCCGCGGCATTGCCATCGGCGCTGTTCAGCCAAGCGGAGTGGCGCAAGTTGTGCTGCTCGCCATTTGCGAGGTCATACAGATCTTCACGATTCACGCGTTCCGACCATTTCAGTCTAACACGTCGATGAATGCCTACCACACGATCTTTTCCTGCCTGCGCGCCATAACAATCATGCTCATGGTCGCCTTTGTTCCGAGCCTTGGCGTCACCGAGGGGCCGAAGGGGTGGATAGGATACGCCATTTTGTCCATCCACGGCGCGGTGCTGATCTTTGGGTTCTTTCTGAGCGCGCTGCAAACCCTCGTCGAGGTTGTGGCGCGAATGCTCGGAGCTGGCGGGGATAACAGGACCGGCCTGACGCGCGGTGGCCTGTCCAAGATTTTCGGCATGAGGCAGCTGTCTCGGCGAGAAACGCACCGCACGGGGCCATCTCGGGCAAGCCAGCTGTCGACAGCAGCCATGCTGGATGTGGAGGATGGTAGCAGAGCAGGGTACGTGATGCCGAGCGGTAGAGTCCGTTCGGGATCTGCTGCTAGTCTCGGGGGCATGGCCGGCCACCATCGACACAGGAGCAGCTCGGCGTTTGACAGCGTCGATATGTATTCGGGCGCTCATCGCACCATGGACAACGCCAGTTCATACCTACCCGGAACGCCGGGCGAAACGAGCACGTTCTCGTTTGTTGCGTCTCCTACCTTGGCGAGACAGCCCATTCCCGTCGGCATGGAGGCGTCCGACCCTTATTATCGACCGCCCCGCCGTCGGCGGGATACCCTCAGGGAGTCCATGTATTCCGACCTGCGGCAAGAGTCGCTTGACTTGAAACATGGCACCCAAGCATCCGGCCCGTCTGGCGAGGCAACCGAGACTGGCGAAGAGGTATCTCGAGCTGTCACCCCGGCACCTCCGAATGCACCTAATGCTGCAAATGCCCAAAATTCGATCATGAACCTCCCTGCGAATCGACCCGACTACTCGACCCGAGAGGTTGATTTCTATTATGGCGTTCGAGGGCCGGCTCTGAATTCCGAAGGACTGGGCCGGAAGCTCGGGACCGGGCCGGCCGACCCTACCGGCCCTGTGGCCACTGCCACGGGCTGGTTCCGGAATATGTTCGGTGGTAAGACGAAAGAGAAGAGCAAGGGCTTCGAGGTTGTCAGAAGCTCAAGGATGCCACCGGCCATGGTGCGCAACGGCGGCTTCGGTGACGAGACACCGCCAGAAGGCATCCCTGTCGCAATGGGCGTCCTGAGGAATGGCCCGATCGACTCGGATGACGACGAACCACAAGCTAAGCCGTCGCCCAAGCACGGGCCGGGTGATCTGCTGACGGACTGCGGAGAGCCACGGCCTGATCCAGACGAGCCAGTCAGCCCGGAGGAAGAACGACACACGTCGGACAAGCCGCCTCAATTGGATACAGGACGGGTCAGTCCACTAGAGTTCGATTTCGACCTTCCGGCTATTCCCCGAAAGAGCTCCAAAAGGCACTCGGACTTGATAGACCCTCGCCATGTCTCATCGCTAAGCTTGGTGGAGTCTGCCTCGCACTCAGATCACGGCAAAGAGGACAGCGGCTCTTCCCGCGGGCATCGACCGAATGTGTCGGCATCCTCTACCCTACCTTTTGAGCGCACAGGATCTTCGAAGCGGCTGTCGTCCAAGTCATCCATGGACTTCCCCGGCGACTTCACCGACGTTGACCTCCAGGGCAGACGAGACGAGCGGCCGGCTAGCTGGGGCGTGGTTCCGCAGCATGGCATCAGTCGAGTCGACCCCCCGCACTCACCCGCCGACTTACTCGGAAGCTCAGCGGAGCTTGTGGATGAGAATTCGGCGAAGAAGAAAACATGAAGTAACCGCACAGGGAGGGGGGCTGTATTAAACAAATACAGAGCTGACGCTGAACCGCTTTCCTCCTGTAACAACGGGACAAGCGAACGCGCTGTTTTATCCGAATCTCGGCCCTTAAACAAATATAGATTCAGTGCCTACCATGCACTGAAACACCACACTACACACGCGGATCCATGATGCCTCGCCATCGGCAACCCCCGGTTTGCCGACGCCATGGAGCTATCCACCACATCAGCGCCACATTTTGGGATCGGAATCGGGATGATTGGGCGGGGCGTTGATTTTTCCAGGCCGCTACAGTTTCTTATCCTGTCTTTCGGAGGTTGGGTTTACAAAATGATACAGTCGGCTGTTTGGCCGTCCTGGGAGGGCGCGACGTCTGGATCGGGAAATCGGCAGCGGCGGTCTTTTGGCAGCCTCTGTTTTGGAAGGCCCTCAGAGCGTTATGCATTTGTTACATCTGGCTGGCCGCTTGGAATTCCTGCGAGAGAGAAGGGAAGAGGGGGAATAATTGATATTCGTGCAACAAACAAGCACAGACGCGCACTGCTGGGCCTATTTCACTTGGCGGATGACGCTTGCTACCTACTCAGCGTCGATAATGACAGCCCCTTGCGAATTTGACTTTTCCAAGACTCGTGCATTAACTCATTCAGATATGTGAACTCGGTGGTGGTATCTATATCTACATCTTTCAACCAGTAGCCAATGGAGCAAGCCTGCCTGAGTATCTTGCACATCGGCACGCCTCCGTACTCAAATGTCGCGGGGCCCTTGCCCGCCTCAATATCCGCCCCAGGTCCCCGTGCCACCTCCCAGCATCTCCCTCCTCTCTCTCTACTTGACGGTGATGAACCCAATGCCGGACCGGGCCTTCTGGACCGCCTGTCGCAGCAGCTGGTTCTCCGTGTCGGTCCACTGGACGCTGAGGTCGTCCCACTTCTTGCCGGGCGTGTTGTACTCCTTGCGCCACTTGTTCTGCATCTGCTGCAGGCGGGCCATCTCGCGGGGGTCGCCGGAGCCGCTGAAGACGATGAAGCCGGTGCACGGGGGCATCGCCGCGTGGATGCGGGCCAGGCGCTCCGAGAGCTTGGCGAGGGCCTGCTCCAAGGGCTCCTTCTCGGCGGCGTCCTGGTCGGGCGGGCCGCCGTCGCTGCTTGGCTTCTCCGTGCGGTTGTTGTTCCACCACCCCTGCAAGGTCTCCAGCTCGCGCATGCGAGCCCAGACGAAGTCGACTCCTCCGCCGGGGATTTCCTTGCCGTCCGGGTCGCCCTGGACAGCCCGGATGACGTTGGCCACGACCTCCTCGTCCGACTTGCACCCGAGCTGAAACGTAGCCCCTGCGCCCATGCCCTTGGACGGCATCCCCCAGTCTACGGCGGCGCTGGTCTTGCCAGCCTCGACGCCGCCCAGGGCTGCCTCACCACCCTGCGCCTTGTAAGTCGTGCCCGCTCGTGCGAGTCTGCGGAACAGGTTCTCTCCATTGGAGTCCGAGGTGCCCCACAGCTTTCCCTTTTCACACTTCTGCTTCACAAGATCGAGACAGGTCTTGGCGTCCTCGATACTGTCGTGGCCGGTGGTGGTGTTGCTTTGAATGGTGCGCACGAGGTATTTGGAAGCCAAGAACTTGAGGGAAGATTTCAGGGGAGGACCCCGGGGATGAGGGAATAGAAGGGACGTGTCGACGATGAAAGGGTGCGACAGTTGCATCGCCTTTGTGTCGGACTCTAGGGAGTGGCCGACGAGAATGGTTCGCGGGTGTAGGATTTTTAGTAGTTTCTGCTGGACATCGCCCAGAGTAGTCGTGACATCCTTGAGCATTTCTTCAGTGATGCCAGAGTATTTGGTGACATAGTCAATGATGGGCTTGTCGGGCTTGACGAACTCGTCCATGACGGTCTTGCCGTCCCAGTCCAGGATGGTGATGCGGGTCAGGGAGAACTCCTTTTCGCCAGTCATGCACATCTCGCAGTCCAAGCCCAGGATCTCTCGGCCAGCCGTGACGCTTCCAGCCTGGATCTCGCTCTCGGGGACGTCGCCGTCCTCGAGCTTGTCGACGTTGGTCATGACCCAGCCCTCGGGGAGGACAAACTTCTCTCGCGCGCCCTCCGGGAGGAGCGCAGGGTGGACGACGAAGCCGTTCTCGGCAAGCTCCTCGGCAGACGCGAGGAAGTTGGTGATTCGCGTTCGCTCGTTCTTCCACCCGTGGGGCTCGGCCGCCGGCTTGACGCCGGCCTTCTGCGATGTCTTCTCCTTGGGGAGCGGCGCGGTGAGGAACGCAGCCATGGGGGAGTGCATCTTGGCATGCTTGTCGTCACCTGGTGTCCGTATGGGCCACATGTGAGGAAACATGTCGGCGAACGGCTTCAGAGCCTCGGGCAGGTCTTCCTGGTTGAGCTTCCGCGGATAGTCGTCATCCGGGCCAGTCAGCGTTTGACGCCCGTCTCGTGCGCCGGCATCATTGTAGGTCAGGTAGTCGACATTGGCCTTGAACATGGCCTCCTCGAGTCCTGGCACCATGATGGCGACAATCTTGCGGAAGTGCGGTCGGTGCGTGACATTTATCCACTGGGGGCCGGCGCCGTCGGCGAAGATGTACAGGACGAGGTCGCGCAGCTGGTTGAGGTTGACCTTGGAGAAGACGCGGGCATTGGGGGAGAAGGTGAGGGCCGGGTAGTTTTTTCCGGGACGAGGCACCTTCTTGGGCTTCTTGGAAGGGCGCGTCACCGTCTGCCACTCGCCGCCGCCGTCGCCTTCATCGTGGGGGTTGGGTCGCTTGAGGCTGCCGTCGCTCTGATGCGAGTCGGCGTCGGCGTCGTCCGGCGCGGCTCTCTTCATAATGGCGTCGGCGTCGGCGTCGGCGTTGGCTTCGGTGGAAGGGCCTGTCTCATGCGAGGGCGCTGCGGCGTCGTGTTGAGCCGTCTCTGGGGCAGAGGCGACGCCGAGGAGGGTGCAGGCGAATTGCTTAGCGCGCTGCAGTTTCTGCCTCAGGTTGGCGACCATAGCGCGAGCTCAGTGGCAACAGAAGCCGTGAGCGAGCGCGACCGGATCGTCTTTGTCGTCGTTGCCGCCTGGTGGTTGCCGGTGCGAAGTTAATTGTCGACGACGAGCGGTTCCGGGCGCGGTGTAGTGTCGCGAAGTTCCCAAGAAAAATGGCCCACGGTGACGGGACCGTGCAGACGGCGATAAGATAAGCCTGGCCCGCCGCCAATTGAGCTGCTAGCTGCATGGCTGCTTGCTGCTTACCCTGGACCTTTCGCGGGCAGCACGACGACCCCATACTTTACGCGTCGAGCTGGGGCCAAGACGCGACGAGGGCAGCCAAGTGGTGACCGGTTCATGCACACCGTCACAGCGGCCGAAGACGGCACGTATACGGCTGCCATCTACGCCCATAGATGGCCTCTCATCCGATTGAGCCATCCCCAGCAGTAAACTTACGTTTACATCCCTCGGCGGGTGCGAGAGACCTGAGGCGTCTCACCTCATCTCATCACCATGGATCTCGTCACCTGCAAGTGCGCCGGCTGTGACGCCAAACTGGGCCGCCTCGCCAATCTTTGGACGCAGATCGGCAGGAAATATCTCACCCCGGCGTCACAGGCGGAAGGCGATGAGCAGTTTCGGGTTTCAACCTCTGGCTCCGTTCGCCAGGGCGACGCCGACACCTTGGTTGGCGGGTGGTATGCGAGCTCCCTGCCCGTGCCATGCCCTTTACACTCATAAAGCTGTCGGCTAATGCGTGTGCTATTGCTATAGCCAGCTGCAAGACGCAGAGTGCGCGAAATGCCACGCAAACCTGGGTCAGATGTGCCTGAAGACCCCTGTGAACCACGTTTTCAATGAGTGAGATACCTGGGCATGACGACGCTGGCTCTGGGCATCTCTAACTTGTGCAGTGGCCAGATCATCTTTCGCATAACGTCAATAATATTGAAATGCTCTGCCGACCTGCGGCGCCGGGCTGAGCCCAAGATAGAGCGGGTTCTCAAGTTGAAAACCGGCTCATCGACCAACGGCCACAGTCACACATCGCCTACCCAGGAGACGCCCTTCGTCAACTTCAACAACGCCGAAAACGGCACGAGCAAGGATGGCCCCGGGGTGGACAGTCTCGGCTTCATGCAGCTGCAAGCCGACCTTGACGCGCAGCGCGTCGATATCCACCGCATTGGCTCTACGGGCATGCAGGTCGTGTCCAACTTCGAGACCGCCATCGCTCGCGTGGACCGACAGATGAAGCAGCTGAGCGACTCCGTCGACGGCGTGCGCAAGGACGCCGACGAGCATCGCGACGACCTCAGGTCCTTGAAGTCAGAGCTGACGGATGTGAGGATCGACTGCGAAAACAGCTCGATTGTCTCGCGGCTTGACCAGCAGCTCCAAACCACGGACAGGGTCGTGACGGAGCTGCGGCAAGCCCTCAACACGTCCAAGCTGGAAATGGAGCATCTACGCGACCAACTGGCCCTGACGCAGCAGGAACTTCACGAGGCGAGGGACGAAACAGCCAGGCTCAAGGCCGAAGCGCAGGAAACGAAGCAGGTTGCGCACGAGAGCGTGGCTGTCTCTAAAGAGTGTGCTTCCGAGGTCGTGGCCCTGAGGCGGGAAATCAAGCAGCTGAGGTCGGAGCTCGCCCAGGAACGCGCACACCCTCAGCCGTCCGAGCCCTCGTCCTTCTCCTCCCACGAGCTGGATATCCTCTCCAGCAGCATTTCCAAGATCGGCAACCGCGCCAGCCAGGTCGAGTCGCTGCAGATGGAGTTCGACCTGTTCCGGACCCGCATACAACGTCTCGAAGCTCGTGCCAGCATGTCCGCGGCAGCAACTCCGAACAGGGGCTACCCAACGCTCAATGGCGACGCAAGTCCTCGAGACGTGGAGGTTGCGCAGCCATTTTACGAGGGCAACATACGCAAGAAGCGCGCTTCTGTGGGCAGAGACGACACCCAGGGTTTCAATATGACACCACCCAAGCGTGTCGCCTTGTCGTCGTCCGAATTCGGCAGCGGGGTGTCGGCGAGTTACGCTCGCTCCAGCGAGTTGTATCGTTCTTCTCCCGGTACCAATGGGGTTGCTGCCGCGCCAGCAACCACCAGGCGGACCAGAGCCGGTAACATAGGTACTAGGAACACTCCCAAGCGAAGCTGGAACGGGGCAAGTTGAATTGTGCCCGTGGCCGACAGTACCCCTCCACTTGGTCTCATGCCCCTCAACGGCCCGTCTCAAAGTCCACCTTCAGCACAGCTCGCCCCAAGGCGGCGAGGGCGTCGATGGGCCTGACCACAGCATACTCGAAGAAGGCCTTGGCTTGATCACCTGATGGATCTTGTATCCAGGACCTGATGAGAGACGTCTCCTTGTCTCTGCCAGGGAGCTGCTCAATATCTTGCAGCATCTCCCGAGCCCCCACGGCAAGCTCCCACTGCGCGGCGTAGCCGCCGGGAGCCAACCGCAGAACCATGGTCAGCAGCATCTGACAGAGCGACACTTGGTCGACGTCTTGCAGCGTCTCTTGTGCCTTTTGATCCAGGTTGGCTTTGGCGGCAACTAATTTGACAGAGTTGCTCAATGCAGCCGTTTCCTGGGCGGTGTTGGCTAGGAGCTTGGCTATCATGAAGATGTTCTTGGCGCGGACGGAATGGAAGGGGGTGACGTAGCGGAACGGGTCGCATCGTGTGGCGACGAAGCATACCGTCGCCAGGGCAAAGGGAAAATTACCCTCCTCGGCGTAGAGGATCGAGATCTCGGTCAGAACTTGTGGTACGGGCGTCACGGCCCACAGTTCCCCCTCGATCAAGCCCTTGCAGTCGCGGTACTGCGCCAGGAGCATCTTGCGGCGCTCTGGGAGCATCTCCGGCGCTTCGCGAGCTTCTGTCGCCCGGGTAGCCGCTTCTCCGGCGGACATGGCAAGAGATTGCCTCGCAGAGTCGTTGACGGCAGGGTGACTCCTGGACTTCAAAGCGCCATCCACCAGACTGAGGCCAGGGGGTGTCATGTGTCCAGAGGCTGCGCAGACTTGGTAGACGTTGAGGTCATCTCTGCAGCGAGGGCAGCTGCACTCGAAGCAGTAAGGCAAGATCGCCTCCCTTCTCTTGGTCAGGGGATACGTGTAGTCTAGGATCTTGGTTAGCGGACAAATTCCAAAGCCTCTCGGGCACGGGCGCGCGAACCTGTATATGAAATCTCAATCTCCTCGCCCGCTTCGATGAGCCTCTCGGCCCGCAGGACGGCGGTGCGCCCGACGAACTGGACCATGGCGTTGGGGACGCAGGAGTGGTTCGCCATGGCGAGCGTCGGCTCGAGGAAGATGCCGACCTGCCCCAGGTCGGCGTCGTACCTGTGAAAGGCGTTTGTCTGAATCTGTCGTCTCCGTATGAGTCTTGACGCCCCTTTCTCAACTGCGGGCGTTGACCCATGGCACCACGTACCTTGCACAGCAGCTCGACCGCTCTCCGCACCTCCTCCTCTCCCGTCTTCATCCCCGCAAACGCACAGCCCGCCATGCCCATCATCTCCAAGTCCTTCCACGCGGCGCCCCCGGCCTCCCTGCGCTGCCGCACGTGGCCCTCGAGCGCGCCCACGGCGGCCCCAACCTCGCCCGCCAGCAGGGCCTGCAGCAGTGCGCGCACGGGGGCGGGCAGCTCGGCGCCGGAGCGGCCGCCCAGGCGGCGCTGCTGCAGGGGCTTGCACTCGCGGGCGTGGCCGGCGCGCCAAGCGGCGCTCTGGCACGCGGCGTCGCAGTAGTAGGCGGCGCGGCACCGGGAGCACGCGCGGGGGGTGCCCGGCCGCAGGCAGTGGCTGCAGACGACGCTCAGGTGCGCCCGCGAGGGCAGCAGGAGGGTAGGGCGCGCGAAGGCGTGGATGGTCGCGCCGGGGGCGAAGCGCTGCGTCGCGTGCAGGGCGCGGCCCTTGGTGGCATGGGGCCGGACCTGCAGGGTCGGCGGTGGTGCCGCCGTCGACGAGGACATTTCCGGTGACGGGAGCGATGCCGCCGCTTGCTGCGTGATGGAGATGACGTTAAGACGGTGCACCAGGTGCGAGCGTTGAGGTCGATGTGTAAGAGATGAATTTGGTGGAGCAGGCGGCTGCAGTCACCGCTCCACAGGCCAAGTCAAAAAGGGTGTTAAGTCAACTCCACGACCGTATCACTGGCTTCACTTGTTCAACAATAAACTGCCATGCTTACTTGTTTCCTGTTCCTTTTTATTTTTCAGCCTTGACACACCATAAACGGTTCGTGGGGCCCTTGAAGCTGTCCCCAAACGACATGCACAACTAAGCCTTATCAAGAATCCATGACTGGGTATAATTCATATGTAACTGCTGCCAAAAACTCCGTTCTATGCTTCTACAATTCCTCGTGTCTGGGAGACGCACTGGCAAGCTTTTTCCTTGCTGCCGCCAGCCTGTCATTCAGGTCCCTGCTCCAGTGGTCCCTGTCCCCCTTGTTGGCCTTCATGATCCGCGAGACGTGATAGTCCCAGCACCCCTCCTCTGCCGCCGACTCCTCCGCCTGGCACTGCTTGTCGCTTAGCCTGGGCGCCTTGGGCCACTGGCCCAACGTGGCGCCCATGTCCTCGTCCAGAAAGTTGTCGAGCACCAGCTGCCCGGCCTTGCGCTGCGCGCCAGCCCACTCCTTCTCCTCGGGCAACAGGACCTTGAGGAGTCCCCCCATGCCGCCATGTTCCAGGAATTCGCTCCTTATGGAGCTATCTTTGATGAGGCCGTTGATGGTCGAGACCTTGGCCTTGGCTCGGGACGCCGATTGCTTGGCTCCCGCGGGGTCATCGATACTGGCGGGGATGAAGCTCGAGTACAGATCCTCGCGGAGGGTCCGTTCGGTGCCGGGACACTTGTCGTTGACGAGGTCGGGCCATACCTTGGACACTTCCTTCAAGGCTGGCGGGTTGTTCTGTAGCGCGCTGGCCAAGATGGACGCTGCCTGCTGGTCGCGCGGGATGAACTCCCCAGCTCCCGGGGCCTTGCGGTCCGCCATGAGGCAGAACAGCGCCTTGACAACGTCGGCGTCCTCGGCAATCTTCAAGCCGTAATAGATGTCGTGAGAAAGCTCTTCTAGCCCTTCGAGAGCCTCATCAAACGCGGCGTTGTCCGGAACGACACCATTTTTCAGGGCCTTCATGGTGGAAGCAAAAGACTCAGACTCATGCTGAGGCGGCTCCTTTACCTTGCCCACGGGATCATACGCTGGAGCGCCCTTGGGCACCTGGGGGACGTCGGGCTGCTGCGGGTCAACGACCACAACGGCCTGGTCGACAGGCAGGCCCTCCAACGCCGGGTCGTCGTCGCCAGGCACGTTGATTTTGGCCTCCTTCTGGCCCGTCCAGATGTTGAGCCGCACGTGCAGCCCCGGGGGAAGCTCCTGGTCGTCGCGGACTGTTTGAAACTCGTCGGTGGGCTGGAAGATGCGTGGGTAACAGTCCTTGGGGTCGGATGTGCGGCAGATGAGGTCGGGTTGTGAGTCGGCCTGCGCTGGTGTGACGGCGACGCAGAACAGGACCCCGAGGACCATTGCCAGGAGAAACAGCAGAGAACTTGATCTCGACCGCCCGCGAGCCATTTTGTGTGACGTTTCCTTCGAGGTGAAATGCAAAGCGACGAGATAAGAGATGCTGTATGTACACGTCTGGTGAGGAAGTGCTGTGAACAGACGCCAAGGTACGGTGTAACGCCTGGTCTGGAATGCCACCGCTCGCCAGCCTCGCGGCGAAGGATCTTATGGAATAGAAGGTGCCGTTGGGCAGAATGATACAAGAAGAGAAATAGGAAAACAAACGACTTCGTTGAGTGAGAGGAGGTTTAATTTACTCCTGTCGCGCTCAGTGTGAGTCAGTTGATGAAAAGGACACCTTCGAAAGTTCGAATCAGCCATGTGGTGGATATCGAAGCCGACAGAATGGCCACTGGACACAAGTGCACGGTACTGTGGCCACTGAGCTTGGCACATTTTGATTGGCTGGGGCTTACAGTGGGGGCGTTTCCACGACACTTACACGCCACGCAGCCAACCGTCTGTATTTTCGGCCACGTGGCAAAGGGTCCCCGTTCCTTGTTGTATGTAAAAAATAAATACAAATGTGCCGATGGAAAGAGAACCCTCAATCTGATGTCTCGTGATGCTTGTCGATCATGTTCCGCCGGCTTGGCGCGGGCGTGGTGGTGGTTCGGGTCTCCGGCGAGGTCATTTGTCGGAGGGGCTGGGGGCGGCAGAGTACCTCGTACTAGCTGGCAACGAGCACAACCTCCAAGGCTGGTACCAAACTCGCCGTCCAACCTCCATTCCATTGAGTGTGAATTAAGAGAAGATATTATGTTATTGCCATATGGCTCCTTCGACGTCCAACTCGGCGGCGAGGCTGGCGGCATGGGACGCTCAGGGATAAAAGGCCGCGCTGGACGCTGCATTCAAGAGAAATCACCCAGCTCAACATCTCAGACTCAAACAACCAGAGCATTCATTACCGCGCAATCAAGTCGGCCAAGCACGCTTCATACTCAAGCTTCACCGAAACAAAAATGCAACCCTTTCTCTTGCTTCTGGCTCTCGCAGCAGGCCTGCACGCCGCTCCGACCACCTTCGGCCACCACCACCACCGCCATCACCGACGAGTGCACGCTTACAAGTCCGCCATGGACAGCCTCGCAAACGACGCTCGCCACAACGCCGTCGTCCACGCAAGAGCATCGCCGCCGGCCGCGGTCCTTTGCTCAATGTCATCGGAGTGTCCGCCATCCGCGCCGTGAGAACGGTAACGCCAGATTGGACAGTTGAGCAACGATTGACGGGATACGACGGAGAGGCCTCTCGGCCATTTGACATGGCTGCTGGAAACGAGCCCAAGGAATCAAGGACAGATGGAAAAAGGCGCCCCGGTGGCTCATAGAGGGGGGAGGTGGTAACGAGTGCAGGACGCTCTCTTTTTTCTCATACACACACTCGCTCAATTCTCTCGACACACACTCACTCAATTCTCTCGACACACACTCTCTCAAGTCTCTCGACACACGCCCTCGCAATTCACTCTCTCAAGTCGAAGGAGACGCACAGTCACATGCGGCGCTGGTCGCAGCCTGTTCCACGTCAAGCAGGTCTTGCCGCAATTATGGTAACGAGTATCACGAAAATAGCCTTGGCAGTTTAGATCCCTACTTAGATTAGAATGAATCGCACGTTTTCCCTGATCACACGCTGAAGGTTGCGGAAGAGATCCACCTCAGCCTCAGAAAGCTGGAGTGGACAGTTCGCCCCGTTCCTTGCTATTGCCGTGACCAATCACGACGCGCCGTTGCCTGCAGCTATCGCCTCCCCTGAACCCCCCCGGCTCCGACCTACCGCTGCGAACGGAGTAGTACGAGCACCAACGGGTATCCATTGCTGCTCCTGTGTCGACAGCCTCGGCCTTGCACACAGCTCAGCAACCCGTTCCGCGTACAGACCCGACATCACCAGCTCGCCAACTGCCCGCAACGCGCGAACCGCCCATCGACTGCATTTATTTCGTCGCGCGCGCGCGCGCCTCATTGCAGCCCTGACGGGTCGAGCTCCCATCCCTCCCTCTCAGCCTCCCCCCCCAAGGAGCTCCCCTCCGACCAGCACATAGCGACCCACGATGCCCTCCCCACGCCGTCTGCGCCTGCTATTGCTGGCCGCCATCGTCACCGTCGTTGTCATCTTCTTCTACTCCTCGGGCCTGAACGGGCCCGGCAAAGAGTCACGCGTCATCCAGGACTTCTACCACAAGACCATGGACGGGATGAGCAAGGGCGGCGGAGGCGGCGGCACGTCGCCGGGCCAGGCCATCATAGATTCGGTGACGGGCCACAAGGCCGGCCACATCCCCGCCGACAAGGACGCCGACGGCGACATCGACGATGACGACAAGTGGGCTTCGGCAAAAACCAAGGAGCGGCTCAAGCAGGCCGAGCAGAAGGCAAAGGACCAAGCCAACGAGAAGGCCCTGCGGCCGGATCCTCCCAGCCAGGTCATCGGCAAGGGCAACTCGGCTGACGGCCAGGTCAAGGTGAAGGGCGGAAGCGCCAACAAGGGCTCTTCGTCGTCCGGCAAGGACGCGACGTCCAAGGAGACGAAAGAGGAGCACGACGCCGAGGTGGAGATGAACGCCATCCTGAAGAAGGCTCCCGGTAGGTCGCCCTCGGACCCCCTTCAGGCTCCCATCGCCAGTCCCTTCTCCAGCTGACGTGCAAACCCTACTAGTCGTCATCTTCTCCAAAACGTACTGCCCGTACTCGAAGCGCGCCAAGGGCATCCTCCTCGAAAAGTACACCATCAGCCCGGCTCCCTACGTGGTCGAGCTCGACGAGCACCCCCTCGGCAGGCAACTTCAGGACCAGCTCAAGGTCAGGACAGACCGCAAGACGGTCCCCAACATCCTGGTCAACGGCGTCAGCCTGGGGGGCAGCGACGAGATTGTCGACCTCGACAACGCCGACCGCCTCGCCGCCAAGATTCGCGACCTGGGCAACAAACGTGTCGAGATCAGCGAGCGCTTCAGCGCCGGCAGCCGACAAGCGTAGGCGCGACTTGCGCCTTCGAGCGCAGCTGTGTCGCTGGCTCCTCTTTCCCCTCTTCTTTTCGTCCTCGGCGGCGTTTGTCATGTATTCTCGCATCACATTATCTATCGGTTGGAGGTAGTGGTTGGCTTTTGGGCTTGTGCTGTCATCTTGGCATCGAGGGGAGGGTTCCCAGGTAAGGGACTGCACGACCGTCTCGGGCGCCCATCACCGCTGGTGGTAGTAGGCACTGAATAATTGGAGTTGCGGCGCATCATGGTGTATAGCATACGAAGGGTAAGAAAAATCGGGACAGGCATGACCACCTTGATTTGGATGAGGAATATAACTACCCATACTCTGTGACTCTGTGCCCCGTTTGTAGTTGAAGTCTCCTGGGTGATGGTTTTACGGAGCACTCACAAGGCATGAGTGCTAATCAAACGGGACTGATGAAGGCATTTCCGCGATGGGTTTCTGCCGTATCTAACAAGCTCTCTTGAAATGCTCGTTCGATATGTGCGGTCACCTAGGCGCATGACAGAACGTGAACAAACTGTGTTCAGTAACAATGCTGCCCAGGCGCGGCTGCTCTCGCTGCCTGCATCCATGCGGCCGAGTGTTAACAGCTGCCAACCCCAGGCTTTTCTCGAGTTACCACTTGTCGGCTGTGTCGTGCAGCTTTGGCACGGGGAAGCAGCGTAAGGGTTTCTACACGCTTCCACACGCAGGTTCTCGATTTTGTAACCTTCATCGCAAACCCAAACTTGTGAAGCGTGCAGCTTCAAGTTGCCAAGATGCTCAGACTTGACCACTCCGTCGTCCTCCGCATTGTCGAGAACTGCGATTCGCCGACGATTCAAACCCTGCGCTCCATCCCGGTGAGCTGAACCCTCATCCTCGAGACGGAAAACCCAAACATAAGCTAACATGTTTCACGCCGTGAATTAGGGCTTCAGCGGTCTCATCGAACGGTACAGCACCAGCATAATCAAGAGCATCATCCGCCCCCACGTCGACCAGGCGACTATACGAGAAGGCTTCGTCCTTGATTCGCTCGATGCAAGCGGAGGAAAACTGTGCTACGTGCGAAACATCTTGCCAGTCACTGATTGGAAGACGATCGCCGCCATCGAGCGCCGCGCTGCAGTAGTCGATGAGATGCTGAACAGCGAATTTCTCTGCACGAGACACGACAGCAAGTGGCCAAAACTGAGCAACCCATTGCATCGTGAGGCCATGAGGCAGATGGTCAGGCAGGGGATAAACCACTGCGACTGCCTGGCAGACTTGGAGGCTGCCGTCATCGGCGGTGAGGACCTGGACCAGTTCGAAGCCCCTCCACTCCCGTCGGTGAGCCTCGAGCACGACCTTTCCCATCGCCTTAGCTTGGCCAGGCGTGACCTGGACGCCGTTCCGGCAACCAAGGCAGAGGAGGACAGGGAGATATACGTGCGTTGGCGCGTTCGCGGTCGGCAGAGTAAATACCTCGAGTCTCTCGACACCAAGCAGTTGCTGTGCATAGCTCTCCTGCTGCGCCTTTCCGGGGAGAAACTTCGCGCCCGCATCCGCCAGAGGTTCAGATCGGCGCACTGTCGGACTTTTGTCTCGGGAATAAACGAGGTCATCATGCGGCACGGCAGCTGGTTCCTGTCGTCTTGGCACGCCCAGACCAGCAACTCCGCGGCTCGCTATTCCCACGCCTTTGACTTGGGCATGTCGGCGGTTCGCGACCTGAGCATCTACACGCACAAGGGGGGCCTTAGATGGAAAGGCGTCGGCCGGGAGGAAGTCTCGGTGGTGCTCGACAGGGAGCTTCGACGCAGGCTGGGATGCGCGCCGGAAGACGAGACGGTGGAGACGCAGGCTATGATGATGGTGGACGAAATCATCCGAGGACCACAAACGGTGAGGCCCATGACCTTTATGTTTGCGGGAGCAGCGTCCGACCTGGCCACCCCTACGACTCCGAGACCTTGAGTTTCTCGACGGCTGTAGGTATCGCTAGCGGTTCTCCATGAGACATTACTCCGAAGGGATACCCGGCGGCGGGGAGCATTTGCTAGGCTGCGTGATGACTCTGCTTAGTCGATGCACCGCGGACCACTCTTCATTTTGCGGTTAGTTTCATTTGCTGGATGAATGGATGGATGGATGGATGGACGGGTGACTGATTTGATACGCCAGCTCAGCATTTCTTACCGACATCCTTGGAGGTCAAGGCTGGAACTGGGCTGCGAAAGAATGTCGGAGGGGAGGGAGACTCGACAACACTGTCCGATGGCCCAAGCCACTCTTCATGTACGGAGTACGGGATAGGTAGACTTCAAAGCCACGACATCTGGGCTGGCGGTGGGACTCAACGAGGCCATTGTAGCAGCGCGAGTTAGCTCATCAACCACTCACCACGCATTGGCGTGCAACGAGACAAGCCAACGCCCCTGTGAATATCTCAGCTGTCGTCCGTCCATCACCGCGAATGCCGGGTGTCGCGTGTCGAGCCTGTGCCATGGGGGACGGAGGGCTGGACGCCAAGAGCACATGCCGGCTCCTCGGCGATGCTGGCACGTCAGGGTTGTTTGGCTAGCCGGGGAGGCCCCCTGCGGATGGCGTTTTTCGAGCACCGTTCGTGGCACGGAGACGATGGGCTTGGGGTGTGGTGTGGGTGGTGGTGCGATAGCGAGGTGGTGAGCGAAGGGACGCGGGCGCCGCGGTGTTAGTGCCGTGAGGGGGCCACGGCGTGGTCCGTCGTGGCAGGAGGCGCCCTCTCACTAACAGCGCCCGGCTCGCTCTGGTGGCCCCCCTGTCGTCGCCCGCCAACCGCGCATCGCGAACCACGCTCCCGCTGGCCGTCGAACCCCAGAAGCGAGGGGGGACGCACGGATCCACGCTTGCCACGGATTCAGGCGCGGGCTGCGACTCTCTGGCAGGCGTCGCGGCCGTCCGTGGCTGAATGAAGCCAAGCGCGCAGCGCCGCCGGGCAGCCTCTGCTATCGGCGTTCGCGAGGCTCGCTCCCATTGGGCCTCGCCGCTGCTGGCTGGGCTGGTGAGGGCGCTGAGGCTGCCGTTGGCTGCTCGCTCTCGCGGCCAAGCCTCTGGCATAAGAAACGGGCCTCTCCCACTCGCCGGGCTGGCCCCCCATTCCGCCTGGGCTCGTCTCCGTCGCTGATATTATCGTATCCCGCGCAGCATCGTCGCCGTCCTGGCTCGGACGCGCCATCCTCGAGTCGTCGCTGCCGTGGACCGATAGCGCCGCCAGCGGGAGGACCGCAGCCGCAGCCTCTACAGTATTAGTGGATAAGAGTACTCCGTACTCGCACGTCACACCGCGGCACGCACTATTGTCGCCCCGGCTGAAACATTGCCGAGACTCGAGTTGAGCGCGACTTCACCTCAACCATTCCATCCATCACCGGCCGTCGTGAATCGTCACCATGCGCCGCCCGTCCACCAGCTCCACCTCGGACGCCTCGTCCACCTACTCGGGCTCGACGGCCTGCTCCTACACCAAGGACGCGGCCGTCGCCGAGCCCCTCCCGGAGCGCCGCCGCGGCCTGCGCCAGAAGGCCCGTGACGTCGTGCACGACCTGGGCGCGCCCCCGACGCTGAGGCAGGACGCCAAGGACGGCAAGCGCACGCTCAACTTCGCCGAGGTGTCCCTGATCGGAGACGCGCTCTCCAGCGCGACCAAGATCTGAGGTGCCTGCGGGGACGAGGCAGCGAGGCAGGGAGTGGCTTGCGATGGGCGCAAAAGGGCGCGGGACGTGGGACGGGCGTTTTGCTTCTCGGCGGATTGATCTTGATTTTATTGACGCCCTGGAGGACGGGCGTCGTGGTGTTTGCGAGCCGCGGTGTTGAGGGACTGCTTGGCGTTGAGAATTGTATCTGATGGACGATGGACGATGCTTTGAAGCAGTTATTATAGCCTACTACGTACCTACGTCAATGACACTACCACGATGTTTCCTGCGGAGCCTGGCCCCCCTGGTTCTGTGCCCTCACGGCGGAGCCAACCCGTACGAGAGAACAGGCTGCGCGCGCGTGAGGGGAATCAGCCGTGGCTGGAGCTGCGGCTGTGAGATGAAGGCGAAAGAGGCGTAGAGATTTTGTCGTCGTCGCCGTTGCCCGGGCTTGGAGAACGCAGGATTGTGCTGCATCGCTAGTACCACGTAAACGTCTACCTTCCATTATGAGCCAAGCATGTCCTCTGCTGCTCTTTTTGCTCACTTTTAACCTTCAAAGGCCCCCTGGCTGCAGCGGTTGTATCCTGGACCCCGGCAACCTGCCAGCCAGGCGATGACTAACTAAGCAAACCAAGTTGTTTCGACGCTGCTACGCCGCTCTGCGGCTCCATTTGTCAAGGCGACCCCAGTTCTGCTTTGTAAACGCCAATCCGGAGGCGGTTCGTCGGCTTATCCGCCAGCATCTCGGATCGCTGCCGTCCTCCTTCATGGGTTTACGTCGTCGGAGCTTCGCGACGTGCACGAGCCCGCTGTAAGCAGATGACAAATTGGGCAGCGGCCGTCTCGCCAACTCGGGCCTGACGCCGGTATGCTTGGAATCTATAAGGACGGCCATGTACGGGGTGCCGTGGTGTCGCGACAGCTCTGTGCATTCATTCTATAATCGCACGAGAACAACTTGTGCCGTGCTCTCGCAGTCCACGAACAACACACCCCGTCTCGACGAGTCCTCCGCACGAAGCACCGACCACCATGGCATCCCTCCCTGCGACGCAGAAGGCCATTGCGATGACGGCTAAGCGCGCCCCCTACGCCGAGATCGAGGTCCCCGTCTACCCTCCGGCCGCGGGCGAGATCACGGTGCGCGTCGACTGGACCGCCGCGACGCCGCTGGACCTGCACCGCGCCGACGGCGGCCTGCTCATCCCGTCGTACCCGTCGCAGACGGGCGGCGGCGGCGTCGCGGGCACCGTCGTGGCCGTCGGCTCCGGCGATCTTAAGGGTCTCGCAGTCGGTGACCGCGTCATGGCCTTTGCCTTCCACGGCGGCAAGGAGGCCAACTGGCAGCAGTACGTCACGGTGCCCGTCTACCTGGCGTCGCGCGTGCCCGACGCCCTGACGCTGCAGGAGGCCTGCACCGTGCCCGTCAACCTCGTCACCGTCTTCCACACCGCCACCGCCGACCTCGACCTCGAGCTGCCCTGGCCCGTCCCGCAGGGCTGGGCACCCAAGGCGGCGCAGTCGCCGGTCCTGGTCTGGGGCGCCGGCAGCAGCGTGGGCATCTACGCGGTGCAGGTCCTGCGCCACTGGGGCTACCGCCAGGTCCTCGCCGTCGCGAGCGGCAAGAACCACGACTACCTGAAGCGCATCGGCGCGACGGCCTGCTTCGACTACTCCAAGCCCGACGTCGTCGAGAGCATCCTGAGCTACTCGAGAGGCCTCGGCCGCGGCGACGAGCCCGCCGTGCCGTACATCCTGGACTGCATCGGCTCCATCGACGGCACGCTGCTGCCCCTGACCAGGATCGCCCAGCGGGGCTCCCGGGTCGCCGTCATGCTGCCCGTCATCCTCAAGGACGCCACCGAGGACGAGGAGCCCGAGTACGAGATGGACGTTTCCAAGTGCCACGTGGGCAAGTGGGCGGACGGCGTCATCCTCCGCGGCGCGCGGACGCACTTTTACCTCCAGGTTGGTTCCCCCTTACGCCCATCCCCCGCCACCGCGTTGCGCGCAAGGAGACTAACTCCCGGACACAGAACGAGTTCTTCAAGGACAAGCTGCAGCCGGAGATTGTGCCCGCGCTGCTGGAGCAGCGGGTGGTTGAGCCGAACAAGCAGCGGGTGGTGGAGGGCGCAACCCTGCTGGAGCGGGCACAGAACGCGCTGGATCTGCTGAGGGCCAGGGCCGTCAGCGCGGAGAGGCTCGTGTTGAAGGTCTCGGCATGAAAAAGGGATCAGCAAGTTTGGAAAGATCTTTTGCGCAGCTGCGCTTCATTAATGATAATGATATCCTTTTCGCCCCCCCTGAAGCGCCTGAATTCTCCATATCATGTCATCGTTAAACGTTCCCTCCAGTGTCAGTTCTCGCGTATCCAAGGAGTTGGTCGTATTGTACAGTTGGCGGCGCGATCCGCCAAGTCAGACCGCCCGGCGGTCCTTTTAGAAGGCATGCTGCAGCTGCTCGCTGCTCGGGTTGGCTGCAAACAGCCTTCGAAACCCATTACTCTGGCCGCAACTCGACCGCCATCTCGTGAAATGGCATTGTGAAATATTTTCAGGGGTGTACTCCTCCTGGCTGAATCATCCGCCTCGGCGAGCGTGGCTCGGCTCGTCTCTAGGCAGACAGCGATGAATGCCCACAGCGGGTGCCGGCGTCTTTGTGAAATGTGGACTTCTCGAAGCCCGTTCGTGCGATACGAAGCCCGTTCGTGCGATATCGCCCGATCATTCATGATAGCAGCACTGTGCTGCCATCCCAGCCCTTCACACCGGGATGGCAATGTCTCCCTCCATGAAGTGGTCCATGGCGTCTACCCCGACTTGCCTAAACCATTCACCGTCAGCAACTCTCTCCTCTCACTCGTTCTTCCTGCACCTCCGCAAAGGAGAAGGGGAGGGGTCGAATACGTACGCCGTGAGCATCAGCCTCGTAAAGTCGTCCAGGTCCGCCGGCCGGCCGTACTGCCAAAAGTCCTTCAAGACGAGGTTCTCAATCAAGAACTGCGGCTTGTCACGCCACGCGCGGTAGAACTCGACGCTGCTGTTGGCCTCCCAGAGATGCTTCGAAGCCGTGAAGCTCTGCGACTCGCTCCACATCTCGCATTGGGCTGCAAACACGTTAGCATGCAGTCGCCACGGTTGGCTAGCGATGCAGAGGGAGGACTCACGTTCTTCGAACTTGAGGATGTAGAAGAGGCACAGGAACGAGTACGCGGCCATGACGGTCCGCCGCGCGCTCTCGAGGAAGATCCAGCTCTGCAGCGATCCGTCAGCAAGCCATCCTCGACAGACATCAACCTCTTCGCGAGGAGGAGCGGTGGCAAAACATACCTCCCAGGTCTTGGGCGGCTCCCGCAGCGCGCCCCTCTGTGCCTTCGTCTTCGCCTCCGCCTCCAGCTCGACCTTGACATTCTCGAGCTCCTTGATCCAGTCCAGCAGGACGTTCATCTCGCGCTCGGCCGACGCCCGCAGGCCGACGTCGCCGTCGAACAGGCGCACCGAGTTGATGATCAGCAGCGCCTGCACGCGCGCCAGCTTGTCCGACTGCGTGGCGGCGGCCTCGCCCTCGCGGTTGATCTCGCGCGCCGCGTCGGCGACGAGCCGCAGCGTCCACCCCTGGCTCGCCGGCGAGCGGGCGCCGTACGACGTGGCCGCCGAGAAGGCCGTCAGGATGGCCCTGGGCAGCTGCGCCGCCCACAGCCGCGGGTGCAGGAAGGGCAGCGAGCGCGTGCGCGCGAACGTGCTGGGCAGCGACCTCAGGAACTCGACGACGAAGCCCAGGCGCGAGCGCGGGTCGTGCACCTGCAGCGGGTCGGCGTTCATGCACGCGCCCTCGTTGGCCTTGAGGACCGAGAGATCACGGATGGGCTGCCGCTGCTGCTGCGACAGAGGTGTCTCGGGCGCGGCCGGCGGGCCGAGCGGCAGCGGCGGGAGGTCCAGCTTGTTCTCGCCGTAGCCCTGCAGGTTCCACAGGTCCGCGCCGGCGCCGGCGCCCGGCGCGTTCAGCAGGTCCACGATGGAGAAGTCGAGGTCCAGCAGGCCGACGCCGGCCGGGTCCGCCTGCAGGCTCTCGGGGCTCGTGTCGGTGCCCATGCTGTCCATGTCGAAGCCCATGTCGAATTCGGGCACGCAGGCCGACGACGACGACGACGACGCCGAGTCGGCGGCGCTGACGGAGGAGGCGGCCGAGGGACGGGCGTGCGAGGGGGTAGAGGGCGGAGGAGGCATGCGCTGGTAGACGCAGTCGAGGCCCTTGGCGGCGCATCGCGAGCACCGCGGCGTGCGCTTGTCGCAGCGCCGCTTGCCCCGGACGCAGGCGTTGCAGCTCTTCTGGCGCGAGGCCGCGGCGCGGTCGTCGCCGCGCGAGTTGAGGAGGCTGCCGAACGGGTCCATGTCGAGCATGTATGTGTAGTGGGTTGCTTCGCAGTCCGTCTCGAGCCTGGGAAGTGAGCAGTGAGGTGAGGTATTAGATGTGCGCTGCGAGGTGAAGCGCAGCGAGGTGAAGGCTCTTCCAAAGCCTTGCTACATCAGGAACTCGAATCTAAGGGGTGCCGTGGCAATCCAACGATGACGGCAGAGACGGTCGAGGAACTCGAAATTCTAACGGGGAGAGAAACGGTCTCCTCCCTCTGCCGTGAGTTGAGTCGAGTTGAATTGATCAGCAACCGCCGCCGCCCAACCAGAAGGGCTGACGTTGCCAGCGTTCCAGGCCGTCGTCAGCGCGCGCGCCGCCTGCGGCCTCGGGTTCGAGCCCGAACCCGAGCTGCCCACCAAGCCCGCGCCCGTAAACTCCGCAGGGCCCCCCCAACTCCGCGCCGGCCTGCCCAACTGGCCACCCGTCCAGGGTCCGCAACTCCGCAACTCCGCCCGCCCCCGGAGGCACTGCCATCGCTCCGCGAGCACGGCCCGGTCGACCAAGGCGCCTTGCTCGTGCGGATACGAGAGCACGCACTTCTGTTTCCACTTCTGTTTCCACTTCTCCGTATGGCGCCCGGCCTCGTCGCCGATGCCCCACGGCGTTTCATCCCACGTGGTTCCCGCCGCCATCACGAGTCAATCTCGACTTCAGCCCTCCCTCCTCGCCGGCAGCTGCGTGGAACCAACCTCCCGCTGGCGTATCTTCATCTCTTCACTGTCATGAGCATCGGCAAATCCTCTTGGCGGTGATGTCAATTAGCATTGAAATCGCGGACAGTTACTCCGTACATCACACCGTTCCCGCATCCCCCCCAATGCAACCATCCAAACAGCGTCCAAGAACCTTGAACTTCCATTTTCCGTTTCTTCTTTTAGCCCCCCCCTACTTCAGCAAATGGGTATATGCAGCAGCCTCTCGGCCCTTCTGGGCTTTTCCTAGTCTCTGAAAGAATCCTACCCGCCATCCGTGAAATCAGGTCCTTGAGACAGGCCCTTCCCAGTCATGCACCTTGCTTGTATTCGCCGAAGCAGCGGCCCCGATCCGACACGTGACAGCAACAGCGTGCGTCTCCCTTATCGCCGAAGTATCCCGAGGTCAAACGAAATCAACGTCCCGCAGCGTACAAGAAAGTCGGATAGTCGAGCCATCGCGGACAGCGCGGGTGATGCTCGTGTCGTGCGGTTTCGGCGGCACTTGTACAGTGGCCACCAGCCTTGGCTACCAAAAGGGTTCGGCGAAGATCAAAACCCTGGCAGAATAAAGAAGAAAAAATATGCCCTTACTAACACAGCGAGGCCTTGTCGGCTTCGGATATACTCGTAGTCGGTCATCATTGAGATGCGTCGAGGAGTCTAAACCTCCACACCCAGCAAGCGACTTTGCCGTTTAAGTTGCTGCCTGTCGTTCAATCGTGCGTTTATTCGGACACGCTGAAATCCCAGCGTCATCGTTAAGTTTGCGTAATCCAGTCGCAGCTCGCTCAGTATCTCTCAGGTCGGTAGCCGTTGACTCGCGGCGCGTCGTACTGGACTCCAGTCATCGAATCAGGCCCGTTGGGGATGCTGCTGCTGATCGACCGCAGTGGCGGAAGCTCTGTCCGGTTCGAGTTGGCGTACGGATCGGCAGCATAAGACCCGGACTGCGAGCTCTGCGGTGGTGGCTGTGGCGGGCCTTGCTGGGCGTGTCCTGCCGGGTGCGTGTTCTCCATCCGTAGATTGTGCAACTCGCGGCGGAGCATCTCGTTATCCGCCAGCGTCGTGTTGTAGTGTGATTGCAGGAGTCGAATGTGATCAGTCTGTCTCTGGTGCTCCGCAATGGCTGGGCAAGAGTGGTTAGTCTAGACGCCGTGATGCGTACGTCGTGAGGAAACCCCATACCTTTGGTCAAAATCTCCCACTTCGAGGCTTTTGATCCGCGCTCTTGCGGCATGAGATCACGCAGCTGATCGAATAGCTCTTTCATCTCTGTTCTCCGCTTCCGCTCAGCGAGCTTGTGGCTCACCCTGAGCTCTGGAGTTCGGCTGTAAGGTTGCGCTCCAGCAGAAAGGCTTCCTTCCTCGGCCTGGAGGTCGCTGAGCTGCTTGTGCTGCATCGTATGGTGGTGCACCGGCGGGAACTCGGCGGAGGCATGTGACATGCGGGCCATCTCCGGGCCGTCGTCCAGCCGGCGCTGGCCAGGCGGCAACCGGGATTCCGTGGTGAACTGGCTACTAGCAATCGACTCGGTGATACTGCTCCGCCGGGAGTCGTCGTAACGGCCGGGAGGGGGAACCCGCTGGATCTCCTCCTCCGGGAAAGCCCAAGCCTGACCCTTAGTCGGCTCCGCAGCTCGGGCAATGTGGCCAGTGGCAGGGCCAGTGATGGCAGGCGCAGTCTTGATCGTCTTAGGTTCCGGATTGCGCTCTGCGCTTGGCTGGTAGCCGTTGGAAATCCGATGCACGGACAATGACTCGAGCCCGGGACGGGGATTTCGCTGAGAGTGCAGTGTGTTCTGGATCGAGACGGCAGACTGATTGTTGCTCGTGTACGGGGAACCCCCCAATCGCATGTCGCTGAAGCCCTGGTTGATGCGACTATCCACGCTCTCGCGTCGCGCAGCCGCAGCTCCGCCGGAAAGGTTTTCGCCCAGAGTAGCTCCATTTTGACCTTGCGACTCGAGCGAAGTCGGTCGATCGAATCGGCGGTGGTCAGCACTGGGGCTCGTTGGCGAAACCATCGCAGCAACACTCATGTTGCTTGCTGAGGGCGAAACGAGAGCCTGGGGAACCATGTTGGACGCGATCGGGGAAGGAGTCTTATCGCCAGACGACGACTGGTACCCTGAGCCGGTTGGGCTTAACCCGTTGGCGTTGAATGAGGCGGCCGAAGTGTCTGCGCGAGCGGTTGTCAGCTTGGGAAGCGCGGACGGGATGAGTTAAGCAATGAACGACATACGTTTGCTAGACGCCTCAGCCGTCGAGTAGAATCCTGAATCCCGAAGCTGGTGGGGAGCACTGTGAGTCGGCGGGTGGTCATCCTTGTTGAGGATGTTCGTCAGGCCTGCGGCCTTAGCGGGCGAGGGCCGGTGATGATGCTGCTGGGACTGCGTCTCCATCGAAGCGATCATGTCGCAAGAGAGATGCAGCGAGGGTTTCACGTCTGAGTCACTTCGAAATTGGACGACAGCTGTCGACCCCGGGCGAAGATTGCTGAGCGCCCTGGCAGCGGGTGTCGAGGCGCACGGAAGAGTTTTAGTCGCGCGAGCGTGTCAAGCTGTGTCCGTCGACCTGAGCAATGCTTTCGTCCAAAGACGAGACGATGGGTGGGAACACGAAAGTCGTTGGGCCACACGAACAGTCAACCTCGAGCAAACAGACGGAGACGGCTCGAGCGATTGAACGAGCGATGCTTGCCGAGACGCAGGACGGAAAACGCGAGAGAAGAAGAAGAAGAAGAAGAGAGAGAGAGAGAATAGAGGAAAGGCGAGGACCCTCGAGAGGGAGGTGGGTGGGTTACGGTGGCAAGCTGCGGTTAGTGTTCAAACCTGGGCCTGCACCATCGACGGTTTCGATTCCGAGGCGAAAGTTGCGAAGTGGTTCACAACCGGGATCGACACTATCGGGGGAAGAGCAGAGGGTGCTGGAGGGAGAGGTGAGGCAGAGACGGAAGATGTGGGAGAGAGGCCCGAGGATGGGATGGGAAGTGGATAGAAGGCAAGGCGAGGCAATGCGTGGCAGTGGAATTGGGAATTGCGCTCTGCAGAGGCGGGAGCGGGAAACGAACGCTGGGCTCGTAGCGCCTCGCAGGCCCCAGCTGCAATGCACGCACAGGCGACCAGGTACCACACGCGCATGCAGCCGCGCAGCAGTGACATCGAATGCTACCCGGCCCGACAGACGCCCTCTCAAGTACCGTCCGCCTCCCACCATGCCATCCACAACCACGCGTACGGGACCCCCCTCCCCCCCTTCCTCCCCCCAGACGGCCGTAGCCAGTTCGCGCTAGGCCTAACACCGACAGACCTCGGGGGCGGGCGTGGGCGTCAGGGAACGTGGCCCCGGGGCTGTTGGAGGGGTGGGGGATGGATCATGGGTGCCATGGCTGGAGGCTAGAAGGCTCGAGGCGTGGGCCGCCGCGGCCGCAGCCAATGGCACCCTGCAATCGCAAAGGGCCTTCGACTCGAGTATTACCGGCGGCGGCGCGGGCGAGCGGTTCGAGCACGGATACAGGACGGACACAGCGCCCAGGGCGGCGGGTACTCCGTCTCGTCCGCCCGTCCGGAAAATCCTTCACCAGGGCTTACGCTGTCCCGGCCGATGAGAAGCGGATGAGGAATGGAAGAGTGCCTGCACCCGGGTGCCTCGAATCGCGGCTCGGCGCCAGATCTGGCACCGCCCTCGACGCTTATCCTTTACCACCCGCGCTGCCGCTTGCCAAGCTGCGCGGGCGCGGCGAATCGCTCAGCCCAAAGCGTGGCAGACGACAAGGGGGGGCGACAAGCTTCCAGGTCCTGGTTGAGCCGCGGTGCTTCCGAGGAGGACCTGTTGGCGGCAGCCGCCCAACGACCGCCCGCTGCAGTCCCCTGGCGCGTGCCGGGCTGCCCTGAGGGCTTCGAGAGAGAGTGCGAGGGTGGGGGGAGCTCACTTGCCTGCAGGGCCAGGGACAAGGTCGGGAGAGGGCCAGTATGCGCCCCCAAAGGAGCCACTTCGTAGGACGGCCGAGCCAGGTCCTGCGAGTACGAGTGCGAACCTACCGCGGGCAGCGCAGGCCGTTGCGAGCTCCCGACTCACGGCTCGCGGCGTGCTCGTCGGCGCTGCAAGCCAGGGAACACCGGTACTCGTAAAGTTTCAACGCCTGACCGACTCCTCGTCAAATGGGCCGGATGCAAGCCCAAGGAGCGCACGCCCAGCCGCCAGCCAGCCCGCAGGCAGCAGCAGCTCCTGGGCTCGTGCCTGGGCTGCTTCGTCGCCCCCACCTGTCACCGCGGCCATGTGTCAAAGTACCCGTCCCCAACCACCACGCGCTACGGAGCCGACAAGTCACCAGCAGCGTCAGCACTCTGCAGCGAACCCAACCCGTCGGAGCTTTCCCGGAAACGTGTCGGCTCGCCCTTTGCATCTTCGCGGCATCCGCACTCCGTACTGCCGTGTCCCTCGCTTCTCGCCGCAGCGGGCTGCAGAGGCACTGCAAGGCGGTGTTGTGTCCGGGGAGAAGGGGGGCAGGCGACGTGATGATGGCCTCATGCCCAGATCGCTCTGACCCGTGCAGCAGACGCAGGTCGCCTGTCGACCTTACAGAGTACTCCGTACTCCGTACCCAGGCCCGTATTCTCAGTCAACCTGTCGACGAGACAAGAGCCAGCCATCAACGATGCGCTGGCTTGCCATGTGCGGCTGCCATGTCTCCCGGACAGGCTAAGTTCAAGTCGGGTGGAGGGGTTGGCTGAGCACCACACCAGCGTCCCTCATCCAGTCGTCGTGCAGCGCTTTCTTCGAAGTGGTGGGAGGGTGCGACAGTGCGACACGTTCCGCCCTGGCAAAAGGGCGTGGTGGATGGATGGGTGGGTGGATGGACGGATGGATGGATGGATTGAGGGATGGGTCAAGCGCGGCGCTGCAACGTACTACGTACAGTGAGCCACGGCTAGCAAACTGAGGGAAGCATTTTCGCGTCAGCTCTCGTGTTAGGTCATAGGAGGCAGCACAAGTCGACCCTCGGGGCTTCGCTCCATCGCTCGCCGCGTGGTAACACCGGTGTGGGCCGTGCAGGAATTGGCGCCAGTCCCAGTCGAGGCGCGAAGCCCTTCGAGTACCGTGGTAGGGTCGCGACGGGCCTGCAGGCTCGACGTCAGGCCATTGGCGTCAACGGACGACGGATGACTGCGGATCGATCTGCGGGCATCTCACATTTCCGTCGCTGGTGCATGGGTGAGCCTGCGCGCATCTGCCCGTCCCCACACCCGCTCCGATTGTCCACGACGGAAAGTCGCAACGGCAACTAAGCGGTCTGCCTGCGCACATCAGCCATGCATCTTGTTGCCGCCTTGGGCGGTGCGGCGGCACAGAAGCCTGCAGGGCTGCGCGGTTCAGCGTGCAGCCGCCTCACGAGCCGAAATAATCGCCGCACGGCCTGTTCAAGGAGTCAGGGGTACGGACTAGTACGGCTTCCCTGTAAAGTACTCCGCGGAGCACACGCATCATCGCACGTCGATTTGCCAAGTTGGCCAGTACTGCCCAACATGAGTGCTCCGTAACTCTAAGCCATGCCGTCGCGAGGCTCTGACGAACGTGCCTACGCGACAAGCCCCAATATTGCCAAAAGCAAGAAGTGTACTGCGTCCTGCCGGGCGCAAAGGGCATTACGAAGTCCGAAGCCAAAGGGCAAACGGCTCTCGGTAGTCGCTTTTCTGCTTGGAATTGGATCTGGCACCCCTCAAGCACGCGACATCGTCACCTGCATGCATGCCAGCATCGAGCGAGCCATGGGCATGCCCGGTCCGCCGGGCGCCAGAGCCGTCCAAGGTGCTCATTCAGGCGCGAGGCATGGCTCGGTTCGGCGACAACGAGGAAGAAACCTGCGCGACGTGGCTGCTTCATACACTCGCCGACAAACCCACGAGACGTCGTCTTCGCGAGCGAGTTGTCATGCACAACAGTAGTCCTCAAGGGTGTTGACCCTTCCTGCCGGCGGTTGAATCGATGCACCACTACTCCGTAGCCGAAGGCAGGCTGAATCTGGGCAAAACGGACTTTTGCGCGGGCGCAGTGATCAAAGCGCACTTTCGGAGCCATGTCGCATCTCCTTGATCCTCAAGCCCACAACCCCCCTGTCGACCACGGCGGGCTCGCGCCAGGGGGGGCGGGAGCAAAGACAAGGGTGGAGACAGGTGGCTTGCTGAGCCAGCCAGGGATCCTCGTGCCGCTGCTGGGACATGGGTGTGACCACCAAACGGCTTGCGGGCGGTGCGTGGCTTTAGTGGGCACGGTGGGGTTCCCTGACGGGAGACGGCCGCCGCCTCCAATGCCCGTGCATGGCCGATCGACTTTGCGCCACGTGAAGTTCGTCTCCGCCCTCTCCCTGCACTCGTCCTCGTACCTCGCAGGCAAGCCCCTCCTTGGCCCGCGTGCAAACGGGGTTGCGCCAAGTCGCACGCTGCACTTCTGCACTCTGCACTCTGCACAAGCACAGCATCCCATTGTGCGAGCTGCACCGGGCGATGTAAGATTTGGCATAAGAGCCATACGCAGAGATGACTTGAAGCAAATTTCCCGCCCACCCGTCCGCATCGCTCGGCTGGCACATGTCGATGGTCGTCCAGAGACAGACACTTGATGGAACGGCGACCGGAAGTCCGTGGAGATAGTGGATGATGTACATATCGATATTTGTGTAACACTTAGTAGGTTCTCGACCTGTCTCGGGAGACGCGCGCAAGTCTGTCAGATCTTCAGCCCTCAGCATGACTTGTGCCAGGGGTCTGGCGCAATAACTGTCGAAGACACCCGCAGCTGGTCTTTCGAGGAGAGCTCGATGCAAGACATTGCAATCTGGACCATGGGTGCCTGATGCCGTCGGTCACTCACACAAGCAGCCAACCGCAATACTCGCTCGAATACCCCGCCTTGGTCGCGCGTCGCCACGTACGGCTGGGGAATGCTGGCGCTCGTCATGCTCCGTTACCCGAGCCCTCCCAGGACACTTCACGAGCACATGCATAGTATTGGGCACGTACAGCATCCAGCCTGTACAACGGGCGACACCACGTTCAAACATCGCTGTCGTGCCGCCGAGGCAGAGACAAGATAAGGTAGATACGAATAGGTTCCCAGCGTCGTCCGTAGCATCAGCGTCTGTCAGCGGCACGCTTCGAGGCTCCTCGCGGGCGAGTCATTGCGCAAGCCGGCTTGTTCAGGTGTACGGAGTATGAGGAATTAGATAGGGCCCTACGGTATCCCACGACGAGCCAGCTACTTGTTGCTCACACACACGTCGCCAGGGTCGTTGGCGACTAGGCACCCAAGCCCAAGCCATATCTCAAGGCATCGCAAAGGATTCCTGGAATCCGGCAGTGGCTGCTTGCAACGCTGTATGGACCTCGTAGAGTGCGACTTCTGAGGAGTCGGATCCAGAATTCACAATTGCGGCAGGGTAGAAATTATGCCATGCACGCCGTGCCGTGAGCAGCGAGCCAACCGGAAGTTACGAATGCAGCAGACTGCAGTGCACATGCACTACGTAGTCTTTCCAGCCAGCCAGCAAAGTTCCGAGTTTGCCAGGCAGGTCCAGCACCGGCCCCACAACGTACGTTGTACGGAGTAAGGAGTACGGAGTCCAGTACATAACACTTGCCCTATAATTGATAGCGTCATCACGGACCAGGGTACCTAACTTAGCTAAGGTACTGTAGCAGGGTAGCTGCTGCCTCGGGAGCAGGGTCACGACATTGTTTGCTCAACGAACAACTACAACGTCCTCGACTTCGTCAACGAAGAGGCGAGGAGCTAGGCAATTTACAGGCAATCCCTTAAGCCATCCGACCAAGGGCAGAAGGAAAACCTCCAGCCGTGGCCAATCGCAAACGGCGGTTCGCGAAAGAAGCAGCCTAAAAGCAGACAGCCCTGGACTACGAGTCTTCGGCGGTGCAGAAGCGTACAGTAAGTACCATCATGCCAAGCATCGCCCAGGCTATGGACCCGCCGAGCCACGGTCACACAGATCGTTTTGCTTTTTCCCCACATGGACCTTTGTGCGACACGCATCCTATCGGTTTGGCACCTGTCCTCGGGGATCGCCCGCCACGTGAGCATCATTCCTCAGAGCCACCTACCTTCCTACGAACCCTTCTGGAGCCAGTAATGCCCGGTGGCGTCGACGGCGTCGACGGCGTTGTGAAGAGTGGTTTGGCTGCCCACTATTCCTTCGGAATTCTGAAGGCTGGAGAATTACTGCATCGTCAAGGTTATTTTTACATGACGCTACCAGAAGAAAACCTACAGTAAGCCATGGACCATGGACCATCGAGACTCCGACGTCGGCATCCCATACTGCCCAAGTCCCTCCAAGGTGACTGTGGAGTCTTGCGTGCCGAGGACGAGCAAAAATAGCGTCAAATGCCTCCATTCATCTTGCCGCCTGGTCTATGCCAACCACGTGGCTCGCTCTCCGTCTCGTCCTACCTGTCGTGCATCATTGGAGCCAAAACAGGACATCAAGGATGGCCAGAGAGTCGGCGCGGCTGCTCTCACGGACTGCTGGATGCAACACCACTTCAAGCTACAGCCAACCTTCATCAATGGCGGTTCATTGTGGCAGCAATTCGAAATGCGACCGGCTTCCTGGCATCAAGTCCGCCAAGAGCCAAGCACATCGACACTTTGGTTATGGCTTCGTCTCGACAGGACACGTGTTGGCTCATCACATTTTACTCACAGACAAGAACTGGATCGAACCCATTGTTAATTAGTTTCATTGCTGTCTTCGCTGCCAAGGAGCCCAATGCAATCTCGCCTTGGCATCTTGTAATTGTTTGTCAGGCCGCTCGCCAGCATCACGAATCGGCGGATCGTCGTCACCGTTGCCCAATTCGGAAGTACATGTTCATTAGCTCAGCCGACAGGGACGCTTTCAACGCCGGCCCGTATTACGCGCCTGCCTCTAGTCATACGCCGCCCACTCGTTAATTACGGCCCAGTCAGAGTCAGAAATGTCAGACTTGCGGCAGGGTGATAATCGCTCAGTAGCGTGGGCTCAAACACCTCTTGCATCGATCTCTTGCATTGCGCCAAACTTGCGGCTCCGTCCAGGTCTCAGTGTCCGGCACCTGCGTCGTTTCACACCACCATTCTTCGAGGTATTCGCGCCCACACAACTGCCAGACTCATCCACGAGCACATTCATGGCCGGATGCTTTCTCGGCGGCCTGGCTCAGACAAGTCGAATTCAGAGCATTTGTCACTGGCTCCTTGTCTCTTTTCCCTTCGATTCGATGGGCCATCATTGAGCGAATCAAGCAGCGTTGTGTCTTGGTGAGCGAGACTAGCGCCTGCGGGTGCCATCAACAGGCATGTGGATGGCGAGATGATTGACCTTTTCACCAACACCTTGTCTCACTTTCTGCCTTCTTGTCCGTCGACGCTACTACCCTACCCTAACCTACAATCCTACCTTTCTTGCTTGGATGCTTGGATGCTTGGCACCCATGCACCTTGCTCGTCGAGGGACGCGGGGACGCAGGGTCTGCCCGAGAATTTCTTCCCGACTTGCTGACCAACTGACTTGCGAGCTACAGGCATTAATCGACCACCGGTCGCCCTGCCGGGTGCGTGACCTGGTGCGTGTCTCGAAACCTACTACGTAATGGCTTCGCTCTTGCGTGTAAGCACTCACATTGCTGGGTAGCAATTGAGCTCCTGTTGACGGCGAAAGCGGTGTGCGTCCCAAGTCACACGGTAAATTACATGGAACGCCAAGTGGCTGTTCCAATCTGGGCATTTGCCAGCGACCGCTAGAGCTGAAGTCAGGAGCAGCAGCAGATGGTGCGCGGCTGCTCAGGAGGCATTCGTCCCCGTGCTTCGTACAAGAAGAGGGAAGCGATACAGTTTGCAGCTACCAAGGAAGCATATCGAGTGGCTCGCCGGGTGTACAAGTCGGGTCCGAATGGATTTGATGGCAATCTAAGACAGCTCAACACTCAAAACGTAAAACGCCAAGTCCGGCACGCGCTTCCAGGGTCTCCGCGTCACATCGTCATAACCTTACAGGCAGGTGAACGTTTCACAAAAGCGCCCAATCTGGCGAGCGTCCGCAAGGGCTCATTCGACACTAGCACGGACTTCTCGATGAGGTGTCCCGAACGGGAGCGTCCTCGCCAAACAAGGACGCGAAACTCGCATGATCAACGAGTTGACTGCCATGTCGAAGACATTCCCACACTAATTGTAATGGCGCTGCTCTCACGTCTGTTCCGTGTACTCTCTCCACGAGGGAGCGAAATGATGTCTTCGTCGCGACTGCGTGCCTAGGGTGCAAGCACTGGGGCCTGGGTCCCGCAACCTGTGGAACATGGGGGCCGAATCTGGGATAATCGATTCTGTTCCCTCAGAGACATAAGGAATCGGGGTTCACTCAGCAGTACTCCGTACTCGCACGTCCACCACGAGCTCAGTGTCCCTGGCTGCGAAAATGGGGGTGGGCGTAAAATGTTTCGATAATTACGGAGAAGGATTGAATCCCAGCCGCGTTCACTGCAATGCCAGTCACAGTCGCAACCTTGGACCCGCACGCAGCAACGGCCTCAAAGCGTCCCCCTCTGCGTCTTTCTTTTTGCATCGGGACAGAGGCGGAGGAGGATTGGTGGGTTATGCCTGCATGCCTGCTATTAAACCGGGGGGGCTAATTATCCACGGCACCTACGAGTACTGTGGTCAAGGCCCCAAGTGCCACGGCCACCAAGGCACCATGCGCGGGATGACGCAGTGGTGCAGGTGCGTTCTCTTGCGCAGTTCCTTGTGAACCAACGTGAACCAACGTGCATGATACGCGTGGCGAGGGTTTCCTGAGACTTGGCAGGCCCTCGTGTAACGGTGTGACAGCTGACTCATGGCGAGGTGACGGGAACATCGAGACACGCCTGCATCGATGTGACTTACGGGCTGTGCCTGTCTGCGGATACCAGCGTGAGGCCGAATCTCTCCAGGCGGCCTGAATAGGGCAGACGCGGTGTAGTTGCAATGGCCCGCCCGCCAAGGCCTCGATGGCAAGGCAAGGTACGGGGCACGGAGTTCGGCAGGCTTCTCTCCTTCGCGAAGCTTAATAAGAGGGGATCTCACTGAACCGGGCAGGCAGTTTCTCTCGAACCCTGTGGCCATCGATCGCTCGACGGCCTATACCCCCGTGTCTCATCCCCTGCAGCACGAGGAGCGATCAGGCGGGCAGCTCAAGATGAGCGACGTGGACAAGAGACGCGGCTCTCACCTGCCACGCTGGTGCCGTTCGATGTTCAAGGCCAGGGTGCGGGAAAGCCACTCGTAGAGTTGAATTACCAGCACTCTTGGCCAACAGCTAATCACGGCCGCCTCAAATGACGTATCGTCACCGAGCCGGCTAAATGATAGGGACGGGACATGCCTAACCACCACGTCCACAGTACGTTGTAGTGCCGAGCTACCGCTTCCTCGGGACTGTCACACCATCAGAAGGCAATTGGTCTCGGCTCTGTCAGGTACAAGACTCGCACGCCCCGTACACGAGCCGCCTCGTACCACCTCCAACTTAATCCGAAGAAGCTTCGTAAACGGGGGGCGTCCGAGATATCATGCTTAATTATTGCTTGCCCTCTCAGGCTAATATCCCCCATGACGCCAACTCTTTGCCAAGCCCGGGAGCGCATGAGACCACCTAGCAGAAAAGCGCACGTCGCAACTCTGGACGGCCGGCGCCAATCGGCAACGAGTTGTACTCGTCATCCATACTCTCAGGCCAACGTCGGCGAATCCGCGAACAAGGGGTAGCAGTTGTCCGGTATTCCGACGGCACAGCCCTTCCTCCGTTCGCCCCTGAAGACTGTTCCTTTTGCTCGCGGTGAGTCTTCGCCAACGTGGAGCTCGCACTTCCGACGCAGGCATAGGACCGAGCGTCGGAGCGGGCTTCAAAAATTCACCAGCAGCGACGGGGGAAGCGCCTTCGCGCGCCGCAACTCGATAGACCGCCGCGGATACATGGCCATCCGGCAGGGCTTCGAGATTGCGTCGCCGCCGCCGGCTGCATGACATGACGAGGCCCTGAGCCCTCCCCCAACCCGATCCACCTTTCCCGCCTCCTCATTTGCTGCGGCTGAAGAGTGACGGCGGGGGAGGCAGACGTTGTATTATTGCCGTTGCTTTCTTTTTCTTCCTCGCGACGGTGCATGACAGGTGGCTGGCGCTGGCGGTGAGACTCTTCGGCCGGGGCCGTTCTGTTGAGGTCGAGGCTAGGGCTCGGCGCTGGCTCAGGCGCGATGCACTGCAATTAAAGGATTCGAAATTTGTGGAATGGACCTTTTGGCGCGGCTGTCAGCTGCATCAATCTGCACCTGCACGATGGGGAGCACGCGAGCAAGAGATTGTGAAGCAGGCGTTGCTGGGGCAGCTTGTGGCCCAACCATCGTCTCTATTCCAAGACGTCGCATCGCCATGTGATTCTGTCTGTCTTTATACGTACTATGTATCAAAGATAGGATGTAAGGTATGTAGGTGCCTGTATCCGCGACGGCACGATGCATCATCTCCCGAGTATATACCACAAAGTCGTCATCTCATGCCTCCTCAAAAGTCAAACTCGGGCCTGAAGACGTCCGGGTCCACGCCGGCGACCGTCTTCTCGGCCAGGTCCCTCCGGCCCATCTGCGTGAAGACGCGCCGCAGCGTGTCGTAGAGCGTGCTGCTCCGGTTCTGCGCCGACATGCGGTCCAGGGCCTCGTCGACCTGGCCAGCGGCGCCGTCGCCCAGGATCTCGTAGGCCTTGGTGCGGCCCGACTTCTCGATGGACTTGTGCATCTCGAGCGCCGCGAGGAAGTGGCACGCGGCCTCCTGGTGGCAGTTGATGTTGATGCAGCTGACGCCGAGGTTGTAGCGCGCGCGGACGAAGTTGGGGGACAGCGAGAGGGCCTGCTCGTAGGCGGCGATGGCCTCCTCGGACCGTCCGCTGTTGGCGAGCGTGGCGCCCAGCCGGTTCCAGAGCAGGTGTACCTGCTCCTGCTGGTTGGACGTGCCCAGCTCCGACGAGTGAAGCGCCGACTGGAAGCAGTCGACGGCCTTGTCGTACTCTTCTGCTCCGTAGAACAGGACACCGAGCCCGACCTGGACGTCGGGGTCCATGTGCTCTCCGTCGGGGCTCAGCTGCGCTGCCTTGATGAACAGGTCGGTAACCTTGTCGTGGAGTTGTTGGCGGTCGGTGAAGCCCATCTCGGATGGCGGACTCAGATCCTTGGGATCCAAGATGGAGGGATACTTGACGGACAGCCATCGTTCCAGTGTCCGATACGCCGTGCTGTCGTAGCCTTCGTTCGTATAAGACACGGCCAGGCCCATCAGGGCATCGAGGTTGTTCGGGTCATGCTTCAGCGCCTGCTCCATGGCCCGGATAGCCGCCGTCTCCTTCTCGTTCTGCGCCTGGGCTTGGCCCAGGTACACCCACGCCTCCACGTGCTCCGGGTTCTGCTGCACGGCGGCCTCGAACGCCAGAGCGGCGAGCGAGAGGTTCCCTCCCTCCTTCATTACCCGGACGCCTTCCTCGAAAGCGTTCTTCTCGTTTGCGAAGATGTTCTCTTGCTCGAACATGTAGTTCTCGACGATGGGATCGCCGAATCGGCCCCAGTCGCTCATGCCTTGGAAGTCGGGCATCACGTCGGTATTCCACTCGGAGTCGAATTGGTCGAAGAACTGTTCTTCGTTGACCATGGACCTGGCAGCGGCGGTCTCAGCTTGTATTCCCTTCCAAATGGATTCGAAGTCACCAAACTCATTTGTTTCCGACTGCATGGCCTTATCCATCTCGTCCAGCTCCCTCTCGGCGGCGTTGGCCTCGTCTTGCTCTTTCAGCTTCTGCTCCGCCTCCTTATCTTGCAGCTCGAGCTGGGCGAACTGCTCCTCCCACTTGCTGTCGTCGAGCTCCACCAGCTTGCCCTTGCCCTTGCCCTCGGGCTGCTGCTGCTGCTGCTGCATGGGCTGGTGGTTCTGGTACATGGGCTGGAACATGGACTGGCCGGACAAGCCGTAGCCCATGCCTCTGTTCATCATGCCGACGCCCATCATCGGCCGTTGTTGGGCCATCTGGCTGGGCACGCTGCTCTGCATGGGGCTGGACCTGGAGGAGGACGCCAGGCCGCTCAGCTTGCTGAACTGAGCAAACTCCTCGGCGTTGAAGTGTGTGCCAGGCGGTGGCTTGAATGCCGATTCCATGCCCGGCTGCGCGTTGAAGTCGTGTGCCCAGGACGGGGATGCCGAGCTGGCGCGCATCGGCGCATGCTGGGCCGGGTTGAGCTGTGCCGGGCCAGCCTGCATGGGGAATTCTTGCTGGAGGTTGGGGGCCCCGTTGAGGAAGCCATTCAGCATCTGGAGCATCGGCGGTGCGGTTAGCATTGGGCCTGCTTCGCGCGGTCCGGCACACAGACTAACCTCATCCTGCGGCGCGCTGGCAGCTTGGCTCCGGAAGCCGTTCAGCTGGCCACCGGGTCCCCGGCCGACGAGCCGGTCGCGCTGCAGCGTCTTGTCATCCTGGACGTGCTTCTGGAACTGGCTGAGGGGGTTGCCGGCCGTGGAGCACTCGGCCCCTCCCATGAACGACATGATGCTGTGAGGGCGAGCCGTATGCAGGCTCCGCTGACGGGCTTGGAGAGACAAGATGCAAAGAGGGATGGAGCCGGCAACAAGTCGGTTCGCTAACGGGGCGGGAGGCACGAAGGACCGTTGGGATTCGGAGAGAGAGAGCCAGGCTGCTGATGCGTGGCCTCGGAGGTTTGTCAGGACGTCACCTGCGGCTCGGTCTGTGGACTGTGGGGAAAAGTGCCGAGGCACGCACTCCGGGCCCGACGTAACTCGCCCAGCGGAGCCAGGCGCTGTGATTAGCGACGAGCCCGTCCAAGCGCACGTGACTGCGGGGTGTCGTCGCCGTCAAACGTTGCCGCCCGCGCATCCAGGCATCCAGGGTGGGCTTTATCGATAAGACCCTGACGGGCTTTTTTTTCTTCCAAGTCGACGTCGTGCAGCCAGCGGCGAGCCTCCACCGCGGGAGAACACCACGTCCAGCCATCAAGCCCAACCACACAATGCTTCGTCAAGTGTAAGTTCTCGTCCTGCGTCCCGCCGTGTGCTGCGGCAGGAAGCTGACCTCCCCGCCAGGAAACCTCGCAATGCCCGCTCGAAGCGGGCGCTCGAGAAGCGCGAGCCCAAGACCGTCGAGAACCCCAAGACGTGCCTCTTCCTGCGCGGCACCAGCTGCTCGCAGGTCGTCCAGGACGCCCTCAACGACCTCTTCTCGCTGCGCCAGCCGCTCGCCAAGAAGTTCACCAAGAAGAACCCCATCCACCCCTTCGAGGACGCCTCGTCGCTCGAGTTCTTCTCCGAGAAGAACGACGCCAGCCTGCTCGTCTTTGGCAGCAGCCAGAAGAAGCGCCCCCACGCCATGACCTTTGTCCGCACCTTTGGCTACAAGGTCCTCGACATGCTCGAGCTCTACCTCGACCCGGAGAACTTCCGCACCATGGCTCAGTTCAAGAACAAGAAGTTCGCCGTCGGCCTGCGCCCCATGGTGCTCTTCGCCGGCACCGCCTTCGAGAGCCCCGTGTCGGACGAGTTCACGCTCGCCAAGAGCATGCTCATCGACTTCTTCCGCGGCGAGCCCTCGGACAAGATTGACGTCGAGGGCCTGCAGTACATCGTCTCCGTCACCGCCGAGGACAAGGCCGGCGAGGGCGACGCCAAGCCCGCCATCCACCTGCGCGTCTACCTCATCCGCACCAAGCGCAGCGGCCAGAAGCTGCCCCGCGTCGAGGTGGAGGAGATCGGGCCCCGGATGGACTTCCGCGTCGGGCGCGTGCAGGAGGCTGACGAGTCGATGCTCAAGGAGGCCATGCGCAAGGCCCGCGGCATCGAGGAGAAGACCAAGAAGAACATCGTGACCGACTCCATGGGCGACAAGATTGGCCGTGTGCACTTGGGCAAGCAGGACCTGAGCGAGCTGCAGCTGAGGAAGATGAAGGGCCTGAAGCGGTCAAGGGGCGACGACGTGACGGAAGACGTAATCGTCGACGACGATGCCAAGAGGATAAAGAAGTGAAGGCAGCAGAAGCTCGAAGTATTTGGGTTTGGAGTTGTGGCGCCTCGGAGGCAGTGGTTCTCAAGTATCAATCAGCATCGTGGGATTTCATAAAAGTGTTACTTGGCAATCGGCCCCTCCGTGCAACAAAGCGGGACTGGTTCAAATTCTATGTGCTATGCCAGCTCCGTTCGTCTATGTTCATATCGCTGGTGACATCTCCACCACAGTCGCCCGAAATCTCACGCTCGTCAATACGCGAGGCGCCTAAGAGCCCGTCTCTGGTATGTTTCCAACTCCCGTCCAAATTCCCTTTGCTTTATTCAAAATCACGTTCCATGCGCCATGCACACCAGAACCTTGGATATCATCCCCCCATAGCAATGCAACCAGTAGTTTCCGTCTTCCTTACTCGTCCAGTTCCCACGCCGTCCTCTCGAATCCATCAGCTTCGGGTGTCTGGACACGGTTGGCCGCCCAATAACGCCGGTATTCGCTGGCTGTGGCTCCCAGCCCTCAATATTATATTTCATGCACGCACACTTGACGTCGCCGGGAATGGTAACTCCAGCCGTCCGTTTGTCAGTCAAGCGGGACCGCAGCCAAACCAAGCTCCCCACTCATTGGGCTATCAGAGCTCGCTTGGGGCTGGCTGGTCAGCTTGGACAGAAGCTCGATGTGGCTCATCATGGTCTCAACGAAGCCTTTGTCCGCCTGGGGCTGTTCTTCGCATTCGACGCCCCAGACGTCGGCGGGAATGCTGCTGCCGTCCCAGAGCGCTATCCGCACCGGCCACTCCAGGTGCTTCCACCAGGAGGAGCCCGACTCAAACATGCTGACGAGGCCCATGACTTCTCGGCGCGCAACATCGCCTAGCCACCACACGTCGTTCATGCGCTTCAGCAGAGCGAAGAAACAGGCGAGGATGGCGAGCGCACGGGGTCTCCTCTCTCCGACGAGCTCCACAAATCGGCGGGACACACTGGCCGGGAAGGCAAGCGTCGCAGGCGCAAAGACGTTCTTGTGAGCCCAATTGAGCACGCTGACAGCATGGGAATAGGCCTGGCTGGTGGGCGCAACTTGATCGCCAGCTTCGTTCGCGAGCTCTTCGTCCAAGCCGTCGAGGAGATGCCCAAAGAAGGAATTGGGGCCGAGAGGATTCAGGTCCAGTTGAAAGCTGGGTTGAGAGTCGATGACGGCCTTGGCGATGTCGCTGCTGCGGATATACTGCCAAGAGCTGGCGACAATGGTCTTGACTCCCTGGAAGGCGTGGAACCAGGGCATGGGCAAGGTGTATCGGCCCTTCGAGTCGGCAGCCTCGGTGTCGCCATCGTCCTTGATGAATATGCGTGAGGCAGTGGACTGGAAGGCGATGAGAGAGGCTGTGAGGAAAAGGGCCACGGCGTTATCGGCCGTGATGCCGCGTTCGAGGCACGCGCAGTACTCCGCCAGGGTGGAGGCCGCATAAGCATGCGATGCTCTGACCAAGGCTTTGTCGTCGGGATTCTGGCAGCGAAGGTGTAGCGAGGCAACCGACAGGATGCCATCTAGCAAGTAATCCCTGCCGTCAAAGGCCATCTGGGGGACGGCCCGCTGCCAGATGTCCTCGGTGGCAGGGGAGTTGGTGAAGAGAGTCTTGGAGGTGCAGGTAGTGAAGTGGTGCAGCAACCGAAGCTCCAGAAGCCTGTCCACCTGCCGCGACGAGGCGGGTGCAACAGATGCGGCCGGCTGGGAGATGCGCGGCGTCGCCGGCGACGGGCTGGGAGATTGCTGCGGTGAATGGCCGGCGGGAACGCTGAGGCTCGCGGCGGACATGGCCGGCGACGTGGCTTTGCTGGCAGTGGCGGGCGCGGACGGGACGGCGAGTTCGTCGTGGACGTCGCCATTCTCAAAGTCGCACACAACACCATGCTTCACACAGTTGCCGCATCGCGGGTGGACTTCGTCGCACTGCGGTTGCGAGGTGAGCAAGGAGACGGGAGGTGGTGGGGATGTGAGCGTCATGTCACATGTCACACGTCTCTCACCTTGATCTTGCGATTCTTGCACCTGCGGCAGCCAGCGCGCGACTTCTTGTGCGAGCGACGAGGCGGCATCGCGAGCACGCGAGTCGCCTAGCGACAGTCCTAGGAGTTACAGCAACGAGCGCGGCTGCAGGCAGGCGGTGGGCATGGCCAAGGAGGCTGCCGACTTGCGCGCGAACCCGAATACGAGGAGGGTGTAAGCAAGCAAGGCCGTGGTTGAAGGGGCCTAGGCGGGGTCGCAAGAGCTGGCGTTGAGCCGCAGACACGAGGACAAAAGGAGAGCTCAGTCCAGCATGTTCGGGTCCGGATTCGTCTCGACACGGCGCGATGGAGATGAAGATTGGGAAGCAAGGAAACTAACGTCCCGCGCGGAAAAGAGAGACGGCAACGTTCAGGAAGGTGTGAGGTGTGAAGTGAGCGACGTTCAGTGGAGTTCGGGTGGTTACTCAGCACTGCCACGCGGGGCGGGACGCAGCCAGCGGGCTCTACGGTTTCTCCGAAGGCGAGCAAACGCGGCGGCCGGATGGACAGACCAGATAAGACAGCCTACGAGCAGCAGAGGGCGGAGGGCCTACTGTGTGAACACACCGCATAATTTAGGCTTTGGCGCGCCGGAAGAGCTACAGCTCCGGCCTACGGCGAGGCAGCTCGCGGCGGCCATCTTGCGATTCGCATGCTGGCCTGCGGTTGCCGGCTGTGGCGGAGTCCGGAACTTGCTGCAGTCCGCCCGGAAGCCCGGAGGGGGCTTGCGACGCAGGTTTCAACAGCCAAGGCACCGCGTGACACGAAGAGGCCGTCGTCGCCAGTCGCCGCGAGGAAGAAAGGTCGTGGAGCCGTGGACTGCGACCACAGCGTGCCGAGCTGTGCCGTGCCTCGTACCTCGTACGGATGCGACTTGGACGGACGGTGGGTGGCACGACGCAGCGCGGAGAGAGCGGCGCCAGCGGGATCGTCGCCAGGTCGGCGCGGTTGAAAGGGCGTGTGCCAGCGACCCCGAAAGAACTGTTGAAAGCTAGAGCCCTCCCGCGTTAGCATACTAATTGTCTTACGGTAGTAATACTACGCAAGCCCTAAATCTTGCTGTAGTGGTATTATATAAGAATAGTCCTCCCTTATTCCCAACCTCCCCATCATAGTTATTCCAGGAGAGTCTATCCCGTATACGTATATCGAAGAGTATAATAAAAAATCTCTATAAAGTAAGACGTCTCTCTCCGCTATCAAGCATATCTTATACCTTCTATTAGATATCTACAAGGCATAGAGCATATTGCCCTATTTGAATTTTCTAAAAGTGAAGTCGGCCATTATTATTTTAATCTCTATTGCCAGACTGGCTGTTGCGGGCCCTATTGTTGAGGGCCGTGACTCGGTGTCTTGCGTGGATGGACGTGGACCCTGCCCGACGAACATGCACTGTTGCAAGACAGGCCCCATGCCAGGATTATGCTTTCTACTGGATGAGGTTGAGGGGATTGTAAGTGCCGAACAGAGACGCTTTATTGAATGCATCTGCTAATGGGTTCCGCAATTAGTGCCCTGATGATCTGCGTCCGCCACCGCCGGCATGGTAGCCGGGGATAATGGACTAGTTACCGCCGGTATAGTCGTAGTGGCAGGTTATCACCGACTGGTTACCGTGCAAGTGAATGCGTTTAGGAAATATCAAATTGTAACGACGCAAGGACGAACGAATTGCGAGTGAATCCAACGATGAAGTATAGCAACGTTATTCGGCTAGCGTATTGAGAGAAGTCACATGCGGCTCACTGTCTTAAATTGGGCGAACCTCCTACGTAGAGCTTCAGTCTTGCATCAAACCCAATTCTTGATATGCTCATTCCCAACTGTCCTTTTGGTCTTGAAATGACCTCTTCGTGACTTCAGGTCATGGCATACGTGGCCTTGTCGGAGCATCGCATCGTCGCGGTTCTGCCAAGCAGCGATTGCCTCCCTACGAGTTACACTATGCTCGTAGTTGTACTCGGCACGGAGTACATGCCAGGCGCCTTCCATTCCTGGCAGCGGCTGGACGCCTAAGCGAGGCGGCAGGCGCCCCACGTGATCTGCCAGATGGGAATCCCGGAGCAGAGGATGCGACATGCGATGCGCGTCCCCCGCACCCGATTTATAACGTTGCTGATCCTGCGCGCCCTGAGCCGCCGCTGCCCGTCCCCCGTGCCCAGCTCTCGCGCGACGACGGGGGTCAGCTGTACCGTAAGCACAAAGCCCGTGGCCGCAGTGGCTTGCCGCGTGCCATCTGCGATTGCGCCATCGGCATGGCCCAGCCGGCCACACGCAGAGCTCGCTCGCGGCGCCAGTGGGGCCCTGGATTGCTCATCAGGGAAGGCGTCCAGAAGGGTGTCGAAGGCGATGACCTAATTGATTCCCGGCCCCGCGGCGGTGAGCGCTGGCAGGTCCTTCGCGCTGCTGCCCGCGCTGCTGCCCGCGCATCTTCCCCGTGTGCGACGCCAGGGTCCAAGCGCGTTACGAGTATGACTGCGTTACGTACGGAGTTCCTTCCCTGTCTCGCCGTGTCTCGCCTCGCCCACCGTGCAGAGGGCGCGCGCAGCCGACGCTGACTGAGGAAGCTTGCTCGCGCAATGACACCATTTTTCTCGCCGTGACGAACTGCCCCTTGTTTGACTCGCGGGTGGGGATTTTGCGCAATGGGCATCTGTGTCGGCGGATTTTTTTAAAGTGGGAATCGTCATCGGTCTTGCCTGCATCGCGGGCCCGTTCAGCCCTTGATACAATATTTGTCACCCCCCACCACGCCGGCATTAAAGAACCCCCTCTCGCCGTGTGCTGCTGGGAATCAAAAATCTGCATCTCCCCGCTCGTCGCCCGTCTCGTCGCATCTCTCCCGTCTATCCTTCGTCGCTTCCGCCTCGTCGCTCGCAGCCTGTCCCGGAACCGCCGCGCCGGCACAATCCCCAGAGGACCCTGATCAGCTAGTTCCTGGACCCCTCCTCGGCCTCCAACCGAACATCCACCTTGTCGCCGTCGCTTTGACGACCGCCCGCGCTCTCAGAACCTGCACCGCAGCTGTCGCCAGAGGACCATCGCCCGTCAGTCGCAGCCATGTCTCCTCCCGTCGCCTCCGACCCGGTCTCGACGCCGCCGCGCCCGCCCACGCCCGTCCACGGCTTCGGCACCCTCGCCGTCCACGCCGGCTCCCCCCACGACCCCTCCACGGGCGCCGTCATCGAGCCCATCTCCCTCTCCACGACCTTTGCCCAGACGGCCGTAGGCAAGCCCGTCGGCGAGTACGAGTACTCGCGCTCCGCCAACCCCAACCGCACCAACTTCGAGGCTGCCGTTGCTGCCCTTGAGCACGCCCGCTACGCCCTCGCCTTCTCCAGCGGCAGCGCCACCACTGCCAACATCCTCCAGAGTCTCGCCGCCGGCAGCCACGTCATCTCCGTCTCCGACGTTTACGGCGGCACCCACCGCTACTTCACCCAGGTCGCCAAGGCCCACGGCGTCAAGGTCACCTTCACCCCCGAGATCGAGGTGGACATCAGCGAGCACATCAACGACCAGACGCGCCTCATCTGGATCGAGAGCCCCTCCAACCCGACCCTGCGCCTCGTCGACATCCGTGCCGTCGTCACCGAGGCCCACAAGCACGGCATCCTCGTCGTCGTCGACAACACCTTCCTCTCCCCCTACGTTCAGAACCCCCTTGACCACGGCGCCGACATCGTCGTCCACAGCGTCACCAAGTACATCAACGGCCACAGCGATGTCGTCATGGGCGTCGCCGCTTTCAACAGCGACGAGCTCAAGACCCGTCTGACGTTCCTCCAGAACGCCATCGGTGCCGTCCCCTCTGCCTTTGACTCCTGGCTCGCCCACCGTGGCCTCAAGACTCTGCACCTGCGCGCCCGCGCCGCCACCAACAACGCGACCGCCGTCGCCCACGCCCTCGAGGCCTCCCCCAACGTCATCGCCGTCAACTACCCCGGCCTTGAGTCCCACCCTCACCGCCACATCGCCAAGAGGCAGCACCGCGAGGGCATGGGCGGTGGCATGGTGTCCTTCCGCATCCGCGGCGGCCACGCTGCTGCCGAGCGCTTCTGCGCGCTCACCAAGATCTTCACCCTCGCCGAGAGTCTGGGTGGCGTCGAGTCCCTGGTCGAGCTGCCCAGCAGCATGACCCACGCCGGTATTCCTCGCGACCAGCGCGAGGCCGTCGGCGTCTTCGACGACTTGGTCCGCCTGAGCTGCGGTATCGAGGAGGCCGAGGATCTCAAGAACGACGTTCTGCAGGCCCTCGAGGCCGCCGTCAGCGATTCGGCCAAGAACGGCCTCGTCAACGGCACCAACGGACATTGATCGTCGAACTTGGCGTCTGATTTTCCTTTGTATTGACAGTCATGATCCTGAAACGAAAGGAACGAAAAATAGAGAGCTAGAGAGGTCTGGTTCATGTGGATCTTGAAACGATCCCGAACAGACTTGGGCCGAGCGGAGCCGGCGGAGAGGACTTGGGGACCATCTGGTTTGCATGCTTGTTGGATATCTAATTAGGGGCCTTGGTTTCTATGCACAAAGCGCGTCTGGAAAGGAGGGGTGAACGCCTCATGGGACGTTGTTTTCCTATTCAAGCGAGGCAGGCGGCCAACAGGGGGTATATATCATCTTTACCAATCAAACCAACCCAAAGAAACAACTATGCTCTTCCCATGCCTCCATAGTCATCAATCATAAGGGATCCTGCTGCGGCGGCGGGTCATCTATATTCAGTGGAATGTTCAAAAGGTTGTCGGCGTACTCGTTTGCAATGGCGTTTCCTGCGGTCCACTCGCTGCGCCTCATGTGCATCTCGTTCATGCCGTGGCATGCCGTCTCGGCAATGTAGTGCAGCTCGTCGAGTGTGTTGGAGTTGCAGTTCGGGAAGACGCCATCGATGCTCTTCTGCCACTGCGAGGTCGGGTTGTCCACGGCCGTCTGGTAGGCGTTGGCGTCGTACTCGGCGATGCGAGGTGCGCGTGTGCGCGGCCGCAGCTGGATGCCGAGGCGGTGGTCGTCCCGGGAGTCGCGCGGGAGGTACTCCACGGGCCCGCCGAAGGGGGCGTCGGGCTGGCGCACGCCCATGACGACTTCGACGAACCGCTGCGAGACGGTGCGGCCGAGGCTGCACGGGTCGGGGAGGTCGAACTCCGGGCTGCCGGGGATGTCCTCGCGGAGGTAGTGGTCGTAGGCGAGGAACGAGGCGCGGCACAGGCGCAGGCGCGGCAGGGCGCATCGTAGCGCCATGGCAATCCAGTGGCAGTCCTCGCCCGGCCGCTGGTTCGGCAAGCCGATCCAGAGAACCTTCTGCAAGTCGTGGTTCCAGTCTCGAGACTGTTCCGTCTTGAGGTATATCTCGTTCAGGTAGAGCTCCTGCAGGGAGTCGCCCAGGTCTTCGGCTATCTTGAGCAACACCTCTGGCAGGATCTCTATCCGCTTCAGCTCGAGGCAGGTCAGGTTGGTCAGGTACACACGCGGCGCGGGCAGCGAGCGTGCCCTCCAGTCCTCCAGGGGGAGCTGCCAAAACTTGGTCTGCTTGAGGCCCCGCGGTGGGCGGTCGTCGTGGTCCATGCCTATCAGGCATAGCGACTTGAGTATCTCCGCGTTCTCGATGAGATTCCACATGCAGGAGCCGAACCAATCCACGCGTGGCGGGTCGCTCTCGTGCCGGCGTAGGGTCATGACCAGGTGCTCGAGTGCGGCGAGGACAGTCATGATGTTCATGACATCACTCGGGTTCATCCACAGGTGGCAGATGGCTATGTCGGTGACGTTCTCGAGCACCAGAACCTTGAGGTCCGCTGAGTCTTCCTCGGGTCGGTTCGCAAAGGCCTTGAGGGTGTTGGCTAGTATCATGGTCGCGGCGTTGACGTGTCGCCCCACCAGCTGGAAGGGCAAGTTCAGGCGCAGCCGTTCGACGTCGCGGCAGTTGAACAGCATCGTTTCCAGCGCGTCGAGGTACTCCACCTCGGTAAACGACGTCTCGTTGAGGCAGTACTTCTTCTGCATCGTCTGGCAGAACTCCGTCATCGAGGGCATCCGGGCGAAGACGGTTTCGAGGAATTCTACCTCCACTGCTACGTGTCAGGGCTTTCCGTTCCTGGAATCGCTCGGCGGGCATTGAAGGGGCATACTGTCATCCCGCAGCACCATCAGGTCGATGTAGAGGCTCTTGCAATGGTAGCCGATGGTCTGCAGAGCGTCCATCTGCGGCCGGACGAATCCGCTCAGCCTGCTGAGGCGCGAGAAGTCGAGGCCCAGGGTGCGGCACGCGTACGGCTTCAGCGTGCGCTCGAAGACGCGGCAGACGAGCCGGAGGACAAGGACGTCGTTCTTGGACCCCTGGGCGACACACTGCCGCAGGATGGCGTCGATGAGCTCCCGAGGGAGTCGGTCCATGGTGGCGTCTGGCGAGGAAGCAGCTTGCCGTGGCCGACCTGCAGGCACATCGGGAGCGGCAGACGGGACTCGAGCCCGTCGGGCGGACTGGTCGACCGAGCGGAGGTTGAAGTCGGGCGCTTGGTGACGCGCAAGTCCAGGCACTCGGGATGAGGTTATCGGTGCTCCGTACTCCGTACGAGTTCGATCCTAGCGTCACCGGCAGCATGGGCGCGCTGCGTCACAGCAGCCCCACTGACGGCCCTGTGCCAGAACCCATGGCTGGCCGTGTCCTCACCTACGCGTAGCTACCTTACCCTAGACACCCTGTTTTGGGGATGAATCGGCCAGCTCTTGGTCCGCAAGCGCAACCGCTTGGGTTCTTCAACTCGCCTCCTTCACTAGGTAAGCTATTGACGCTCTACGGGCAAGCCAACCCCAATCCCATGTTCCGGAGTCGAACCACGGATAGAGAAAGGCGCGAAATCACGGAGGCAATCTGAACAGCGAGGCTCGACTTGTCCATTGTTCGCTGGTGACGGGTGATCTGCACTGAAAGCTCCAAGGCTGCGACGCGATATTCGCCGTTGTTTCATCCCTGTGCTTTTGTCTGCGGCTCTCTCGCAAAAACAGCCCGACCAGCACCGCGAGAGCTAGTTTTGTATCCGTAGCTAATGACGGGTCTTTCGGGTTTGGGCACAGCATAAGGCACCGAGTAAGTCATGCCAAGTCGGTTTGGGTTGGCGACATGCATAATGGCAGGCCTGACGCTGTGGAACGAGCCATCGCGTACGGACTAGATATGCCGACGAATTTGCTGTGGGACATGAGGACTTGGCAGAAGCCGGACCGCTCCTTTACCGACATCGTGCAGTAGCTTTCCCGCTGCCTGAATTTCAGTCTACCCCTACGATGGTGCAATTTGGACACGAAGTCGCTTGCGAAACTCAACCAGACTGGTGACTGCCACGGGCCTCGTATCTGCCAATGTGCGGGGGGACGGGGGACGGAGTCGAACTATCTACCACCTCGCCCGCCGGCGTGCCGGCTTCGTTGACGATGGTGGGAGGCTACGACCAACCCCAGCAAGTTGCGGGTCGTGGCTGGCCACGGTGGTTCTGGCGGCCTCGATGGACCAAAGGGCGGGGTCGGCTGTCCGTCTTGTCGCACAGCATTGCCGAAACGGATGGCTGGGCAGGTGGATGGCCGGTACAGTATGCAACTAGCTAAGGTATTATACCTTACGCATGCCTGGGTTTGCGTAAACGGCACTTTGTGCCGAAGAGGCCTCTCCCGAACTGACCAGCCGTCCGTGCTGCTGCGCTTTTACCAGAGTAATCATCGTTGGGTTGTTGTCTCCCCAGGGCGCCTTCTCCCGCCGGGCCAGCTTGCTCTGCGTCACTGACAGGTCTTGGCAGACCGAGGTGCTTCGCCGCAGTTGTTGCGGTACCCCGGAGACAGTGGCATCCAACGTCAGGCTGGTTCCAATTATCCTCCGCGATTGGTGGCGCCGGCGAGGAGCTGGCCGGGCGCCGCAGAGCCTCGTACGGAGCACCCACCCCAGTGAGACTCGGATAACGCTGCGTTGCTCGGCTAGCGCGAGGCTAGTGGACGAACGGCACGTCGCCCGCTGGCATCCATCGAACCTTGCGACGCGGTGAGATGCTGCCCACTGGAGAAACAATCGACGCAACGCTGGTCTGTCGAGGTTCCTGGAGACAAGACGAAGCCCGGCAGCGGCAGCGACGATTGATGCCTTCTCTACGGAGTAGTACTCGTACGAGCATGCCCTTCCTTGGACGAGCCAAGAATATCAAATGCCTGCGAGACCAAAGGGAACAGCCCTCAGGGCCACAAGGTTCCCTTGGCGCCTGCCTATTGTGACCGATAGCGCCCATCGCGGCCTGCAGGCGGTGCAACCACCAGCAGATACGATACCGCCGTCCGGACGGCGCGGCGCCACATGCGGCCCCCTTCGTTCCTGAGCTGGCGGTACCTTTTTGCATGTGGCTGAACGGCCCAAGAATAGCAAGACGAAAGCTGTTCGTATCGCGGCGACGCGGACGGACAATTGGCCAGCAGATGATCGAGAGAGGAACATATTGCGAACAGAATGGAAGCGAAACGAAAGCACTCACGGAAAGGGCCGCTCTCGCATGATGAGCACCTGTTGTCTCGGAGCCTCCCTCCCCTGTGCCTAGCGAACGTCGCCTCCAGGGCAAGGGTTGCCATCGGAAACGGCGCGGTCGAGACCAGGTCCCCTTCTCCGGCAACGCCTGCCTGTGTCTCAGTCACTCGTGGGAACCAAAAAGGTGAGTGCGCTCCAGACATGAATCAGAGGGGCCACCCGTACGCCAATTGCTGCTGCTCGCGCTGTCTGAGCTCAGGAAGTGCGGCGCTTTCCATTCATGCCGACCCTCCGCCAGGGGTGGGTTGCCCCAGCCACCGCGCCGAGCGAGCGGCCACCGGCGTCGATTGCTGCCGTGCGTTTGCGTCTCACCTCGCCTCCGACGACCGACGCAAATGGACCGCGAGGCTGGACGAGGCTGGTACTCCGTAGTCCTGTACGAGCAGTCATGTATGGTATGACGTTGGCCAACAATGATCAGGTGGAGAGCGATGCCGCCACGGTTCCGGGGTCTCTGCCCCCAAATCGTCCATGCACGATGCCGCAGGGAAGCGATGTGGGAATTTCCTCGCAAACATGGGCCGTGGGCCAGGGACAGGGTTCGTTGGGAGGCCACCTCCGCTAGCGCCATGCCGAGACTGGTTGCGGCCCAGCCTGTGACGGGCTAGAGGGGTTTTTTTGGGTTGAGCCACCAAGGTCCGCCACAGTCTCGTAGCTATCGTGAGATGGTCGATGGAAGCGGGAAAAAGCAGACCAAGCCTGGCCACCCCTCCCCAACGGCACGAGTACTCCGTAGACGGACTGCGATTGCCCCATACATGCGCCGCACTTGCCGCTGTCGTCTGCAGAGCCGTTGCTGGAAACATCCCTCCGATTCGCTGCCGAGGAAGTTGCGCTTTCCAAGTTTCGTCCCTGCTCTTTCTTAACCCAGCCAAGCACCCACCTGCCCTCCTCACCTCGCCTCACCTGGCAACGCCTCTGTTCTTTTCTCTTCTTCCGCCTCGCCTCTTCTCACCACAGCACAAACATCCCATCACCAACATTAGCTACGCTACTTCCAAGCACCGCATCTCCGGCTGCCTTTCTGACCCCAGTCGCATTGTCTGTGCCTCGTCATCTCTAGAGCACGCCTGACTCGTCACTCGCATCGCAAACAGAGCTGCTTCGTGCATCCGCATACACAGTCCTCAGCCGAAATGCGCGTTTCCGCCGCCCTCGTCGCCGTCGCCGCGGCTGCGGTGTCGGCCCAGCAGAACTACACCAGCGAGCTGGACATGAAGATTGATCCCAACTCGGTGCCCGCCCAGATGCGAGGTATGTACCGTGCTTGGCGTTTTTGACGCTTTTACTTCATCGTCACATGGAGCCCTCCCGAGCATGTTCAGTTGGCTAACGGCACCGCTTTCTGACAGCCACTTGGTGCCAGGCGCAGACCAACACCTGTGGTCTTCTCTGCGGTAGCAACACCAACAAGAACAGCTGCTCCCTGGTGAGTTTCTCCATGAGCCCCGCACCGCGAGTGCCGAGCTCGTGCTGATCGCTTCTTCTTTTGCGCTACTAGGATGATCTCTCATTCGAATGCACCTGCACCGCCAACAACTCAATGCCGGGTCTGGCATACTATACGCAGACCATTCCCACGTTCATCTGTGAAACTCTCTTCAGCCAGTGCAACACCCAGCAGGTTGGCAACGCCGATGGCCAGAAGGCTTGCACGGACAAGATCCAGAAGCTCTGCGGCTCGAACCCCCCGCCCAAGGCCGCGGTCAGCGCCGGCGGCGAAGGCGACAGCTCGAACACCGCCAGCGCGACCGCCACCGGCAGCTCTGCGCCCAGCGGGACTGGCGGCAAAAACGCCGTCGCCACAACCACTAGCTCGAAAGCTCTCGCGGCCCCGACCATGATGCCTGCAGGCAACGGTGCAGCAGCTGCTGCGGCCATTGGTTTCCTCGCCTACCTCATCTAGACAGCAGCATAGCGTCGCAAGCCGAACGACTTCGCGTTCTGCCACGAGCTCCGTCAGCGCGACAGATGGGAGGCTTAGTCTTCACTTCTCTGTACCCACCTTACCACCACTACCGCTTTTCTCATACACTCCCTTGTGCGACTGTTTTACCCAACTTGATGAGTAGTAGGACGACGAAATTATGAGGGACTTGCGAGGAGTTGTATGACGACTCGTTGAAGGGTCTGGAGTTGTCTATTCGTTGCTGGATTTCTGGTATTGATTGCGTCGCCCAAGCTAATGACGAGGAGGGTAGAGGAGCCCAGGGCGAGGCTACATCGACGTCGGAGAACAGTGGCATGCTGCGTTAATTCCCCATTTTACCATAGCAAGGGGCGAAAGGAGTAGTAGGAAAGACAAATTTTGAGTCAATAGAGCACTTCGTCGTCGAACTGTTGTTGTGTGCAATCACGAGGCCCAGCACGTGGTTTTTCCCGCTGGGGCTAGGGGACCAAACGAGGTGTGAGGGTCAAAGTCTCAGCTCCCAAATCGCATCCCTCCAACTCCGTCGGTCGAACCGTCGGTCGAATCCTTTACCGACGTTCGAGAGATGACAAGGCGACCCTCGACAGGCCAGGACGCCAGGGCTTGGCTAGTTCTCGCTACCGGAATGATGAAGGCACATTTGAACCTAGGGGATGTCCCAACTGAAAAAGCGAGCCCGGAGCTCGGATAGTGAACCTTGGATGGGATTACAGCTATGTGATCCCGATGACGATTTCAAGAGGGAGTACAGCATTACATAGTGAAGCTTAATCAGCGCAAGCTTCGCTTATAGACTCGTAGGCTGCTTGTTTAATTCACAGTCATACCCGTAAGACAACAGTCCTTTAACGCTTTCGTATTGATACTGATATTTCGCCATCATCAATGAGTGAAGGTAGCCAGTCCCTCCCGCCGCCGCCCGCTCTTCTCACAAGCTTCGAGAGCGCCGCCTTGTGCCGTCTAAGCTGCTCGGGAACCTTAGAAATGGAGCTCTTGCTCAACATCTGCCGAAGGTCGTAAAAGAGGTCCTCATCCTCTTTCCCCAAGAAGGTGATTGCCAAGCCACTCTTGCCCGCACGACCGGTACGGCCAATGCGGTGGGTGTAGCTCTCGATGCTCGTCGCCATGTTAAAGTTGATGGCAAGCGACACCTCGGGGACGTCGATACCTCGGCCTGCCAGGTCGGTGGCGACGAGGACCTGGGTCTGGCCAGAACCCACGGAGCCGAGCGCCGCCTCTCGCTGTTCCTGTGTCTTTGAACCGTGCTGTTGGTGGTACGGCTTCTCGCCTAGCTATCACAATTTGACTCACGCAAGGAGGGGATAGGTCTGCAGCCCCGAGGCTCGGCTTACAGGATAGATGACACAAATATATTCAACTTCAGCATTCCTTTTGATAGCAGCCGGGGACGAAGTTCTGGCTGCCACAGTGAATCGTCCGTTCGCGATGCAAGATGGCGTGGGCCTTCTAGAGTCCAGACACGTTGAAAGTCGCGAAGGGCTGCACGCGCAGGCAGATTTGTGAGGGATAAAATTGCGATTAGCATTATTTCCAACTTTGATCATCGGCTTATACGACAGTCTTCTAAAACTTAGGCGGGCAATGCTGTTCCTCCACAGGTGGCTCCGTGCCCTGCATGTAGACTCTGTCAGCCCGCGTGACAACGCGGCTCTGTACACGTAGGAGCGCGGTGAAGCCACGACTGAAGCAACAGCGGGATTGAGGTTGAAGATGATGGCGCAAAGCATAGAATTAGAACCGGCTTTCCATCGTGTGAGTATCTGAAGTTCAACACGGCTCGTATGCGCCCCGCCCCCTGATATGGCACAAATTTGATGAAGACAATCGTACGCTGGCATTCTGCTTGATTGCAATGAGAGGCATATGTCGTCACTGAGCTTCGACAACCTCAGAATTCTCATGTGATTTTCTGTTGACGATGCTGGAACACAAGAGGCCACGGACTGTTCCGCCAAAGGGGAGTGGCGAGGAGGACTGCATGGAACTTGGATAATTTGGTTCGAATACGTCCTGAGGTAACAATGCCTAATGTCAGCTCTCATACCGGCTATTTTTGCAAACGTTCTGTAGAATTAAGGCACATCCACGCAAATGGGCCTATGGATGAAAACGACGCTGGTTTGAGCTTGCGTCTTGGGCTGCTGGCCGGCAAGGACACATACATGCTCACATGTCGAGTAGAAACATGGCGGTTGGACATCAAGAAAACAACCAAGAGCTACGGAGCGAGGGGCACGAGATAGAATCAACGTTGCTTCACGCTTGGTGTGACGGCCTCGATGCCTGGAGCCATCCATGCTTGTTGCGCGTGGTGTCATCCTCGCCAACGATCCGGTGAGAATGAGGCGGACAGGCATCCATTTCACCGAGACATCTTTCCAACAATCCTCCGCAAGCATTGTCGAGTCGCCATTCAATGGCGACTCAGCAGTGAACTGCCGAGCTCTCCACGACACCTAGCGGCACTCGCTCACACCACCACGTAGCCCCTACAGTCGCCACAGGCTCATTCGCTTACTCACTGTCTCTTCACCGGCCGCGCTTCTGCGCCCGCTGGAAGCGCAGTCTCACCTACCTACCTCGGTTTGGCCGCAAGGTCGCCTGGAGGCTCTGTGTGGTTTCACTTCGAGGTGTACCGCCAGGGTGGGCTGGGCTGAGCATAACACCCTTGCCCTGGCCGGTGTGCAATATTCCGATCGCCAGGCGCCTTTGAGCGTCCTCCAATCAGGCAAGTTAAAGTCGCTGGGCATCGAGCATCAGGTTTGATGCTTTCATGGGTGGCTGTTCGTTTGGCGTTTCTCGTCTGATGGGATTGGCATACAGGGTACCCCGATGCGACGTCGGGCATCGTTGGGAGCCTTAGCTGTTGGTTGGTTCGCCGTCCTGGGGCGAATAGAATGATTCCAACAGCGAATGTGATTTACTACGAGGTAGGTGTAATCAGCCGAAGACCTGCAGCCTTGTCAGCTTGAAACATTGCCGCGTTGCAGTCCGGGATGCCTTACCCTGGCGACGACGGCTCCCAGAGAACTGGTTTCCGGGTCGTCAAGCACCAGCAACCATGCGCCACGCCCACGTTTGTCTGAGGAATCATTGCCTTGTGTATAGTGTTATGGCAAGACCAGGGGCTGGAAGTATCTGGACATCACGCCTGGGGATACAAACCCTGGAGCCAAGACGTAGGGAATTGTTAAAACGACATCCGAAAGGAGACCAGGCCATGTTGAAGCGATGTGATGCTCGCCGAGTACTCTGAATACCATCCTCGAGAGTGACATGAGCTGGTAGAATGGCATGCACCATACCTTCCAAAGAACGGAGAAGCCCGCAAATGCCGTGACCTGGCCTATAGCTGAGTGAGTTGCGCTGCATCGTATTGGAACCGACAATCGCTGCGGGATCTTGCTTCGCAGTAAGCCAAGATGACAGCCCACGTGCTCTGTGATATTCGATAGTGTCAGCTACCAGGGCTCCTTGCTCAGGCAACTCTGACGACGGACTCGCTCGTGCGGCCACGTAAGCTCAGACCAGAGCCTTGTTGATCGTATCAGGGTTGCATCGGTCGTTGCTGCCGTCGCGCTGGAGCAATGCTCGAGCATCTTGGGCTCGTAGATGCCCGCACTTGGATGCCCTCCGCATAGTGTCTCAGGAAAAACATCCCATGGTTGTTGGCTGTCGTCTCGCCCAGCATGAAAGTCGGGGTGCAGGGACCAGACGACGTGACCGGCCTGCGGCACGAGCGCGGTACGGACAGGCCGGGCTTTCAGACGTCTGCCGGGCTTCTGGGCATGGCCACGGGTTGTCGTCGCTTCTCACATTTCATAATCCAGGTCCCATGCTTGATGACGGCACCCATCCCTTGCACGTAAGCTTGGCAGCCCACCTGTTCGTCTGGCTATTGTTGCCTGTGCGCTCTGTCGCGACGAGCGCTCACGTCGCAATTGGGCATTGTCCGGTAGAGCAGATAACAGCGCCTTGGACAGCGCCTTGGCTGTCGGTCCATGCGCACGACCGAGTTGGTGCCCCCTGGGAGAGTCTTGCGCCGTCGGGCGGCCGGAGCCGGTGCTCGCATGCAGACTGATACCAAAGAAGACAAGACCAGGAAGAGGAAGCCCTCGGGCATGCTTGAGCGGCTGTCTGGAAAGCAGTAGCGCAGCCACCGTTGCCACTTATTACCCGCGGTTCCCTCTCCCCTGATCGACGGCGCCGTCCAAGAGACCGTGCTTCAGTGAGAGGGGGGAGGATCTGCAAGTCGCCGTCGACGGCCGGCGGGAGCCCCCGCGAAACGGGCGGCCTCTCGTCTGCCGTCGACGGCATCTAGATCAAACGCGCATAAAGCGAAGCGCAGGGCCACGCTCCCATCTCGCCGCGGGTGACCTCGTCCCGCGTACCAAGACGTCCCGTGCCGCCGTCGTCTCAACCGCGTTTCGCCAGAGAAGCCATTACGCATCTCCCGCAGGCGTGCCGAGAGCACCCGCCGCCAGAAACGATAGCCGGCAGCGGGCATGGGGCTGGCTTGATAGATCAGGTGTGCCTGATGATCCTCCATCGACCCGCTGCCGTGCCGACCGAAGCGTCCCGGCGGTGGAGGAGGGCGAGAGTCGCGGGTAATTGTGCCGCTTCCACCACCGTTCGGGAGACTTTGGTGATTGCTTCAAGATGGATGGGGGTGGCAAAGCATGGGCGCATGGCACTCATGCTTCACCTCACCGCCCCCCCATCTTCCATGCCATCGTCCCTCGCCGTGCCGTGTGTCGGTCGGTCGTACGTATCAAACATTGTCATCGACAAGAGTCCGCGCGCATTTAGGTTTTGCGACAAGGGACCACTCGCACGTTACTCTGTAGAACCTTCGTCCTGTCTCAGCTGATCGACTCGCATGCCCATGCCCACACCTCGGAGAGTGCTTCTCGAGAGCTGAGATGCAATTAAACTTGTCCCATAAATACTCCGCCATCCGATTTCACTACTACCGCTATCGTCGTCATCGTCGATTCGATAGGACGAGCTATTCTTACCCGTGCTAGTGCTAAGGCAAGGTGAAGAGCTTGGCCAGCTGATCTTGGGCTCAACGCAGCGTCGCAATTGCGGGGAGGGCTGGGCATCCCTGCGAATCAAGATAGCGCCTCTTGACCGGATACAGCGTCCTGAGCAAGCCACCGGCCGACGGGTTTCGAGAAAGCCGGTTTGACTATGCTCCCCTGCGCATTGCTCCGGGCACGCGGAGCTCTTTGCAACGGCACTACGATTACGGGCTACTCGTACTGCATTCCTCAAGCAGAGAAGCCCCAAGCCACGGGCCGCAGATAGCAAAGATGCCAAGCCTTCGTGAGCGGGTGCGAGGAACCGGCGGCGACCAATCACGGACCCGGCGATGCCCAACACGTCGAGCTGGACTTGGACTCGTGGCGAGCTGCCTCAACGGTGACTGATGAAGGCGGTGACCACTCGTAACTTACGGAGCGCCGCTGGGGGACATGCCCAGCCGGCCTTTGCGGCAGGGAGTCTGGGGTACGGGCCATGCACAGAAACGGGGTTCGGCCGTTCTCCGACTTTTAAGCTCGAACGAGACGCTGACGGCACCGAGTGAGGCTCTGAAGCTGCGGCTCCGTCACCAGACCAAAGAGATGCGGCACGAGTACATCGCATCAGGGCATGGAGGAGGAGCCTCGCACAACGTCAGAAGGGGCCTGTTCCTGGTTCCTTGCAGTAGCCTGGGCCGGCGCCAAACTCGTAGTCGTCCATGGCGAACCGGAGGCGAAAGGCGGTGAACACGTGCGAACGAATGACGGTGCGCATGCAGTCCACACCATCTTGGGGCTGATAGGCGATGATGTGTAAGACAAGACGGCGAGGCCCAGTCCCTTGGCACCACCACCAGCGCCACCGTCACCGCCACGGCACCGCCGCCGCATCAGGAACAGGCAAGAAGAGGCTGGGCCATGTGGTCATGAGGGCAGCGTCTTGATAGCGTCTAATGGTGTCGGGCTGGTGGGAGGGGGGTTGCTCGAAGCCCACCCGGCGGGGGCCCCTGGTCGCCGGAGCTTGCGGGGCTTAACGGCCTGACCCGTCGCTTGTTCTCGTTGGCCCCACGCGGAGAACGTTACTCGAAGGGTCCAAGTTGGTTTATAATAGTCGACGGAGGTCCGCGGCTAAGGAGACGGGAGCATCTGCCGACCCTCGGACGCCTCACCCTTGACCAGCCCGAGCCGCGGCGTCGTGCGAGCCAGCAAGCAAGCACCCGCACCGGCCACTGATGAGAAAAAAGAAAAAATGGGAACGAGGGCCCGGACGCCAGCCTCGCCCGCCCCCATGACGTCTGAAATGGCCGGTTGAGGTGCTGGAGTCGGGTGAGGGATAACGGCGAGCAGACGACGGTGGCTGGCGACCACGTCCGAGCGCCTGGCGGCGGCGCGCCCCATGCAGCGGCGCGCAGCTTCACCCATGCCGCCACCTTCGCGGCGGCGCCTCGCCCTCTGCAAGCCCGCGAGATGCAAGATGCCGGGCGGCTGGTGGTGGTGTCTAACTGGCGCGAGTGCTGCGCCGGCGACGATGCCCCTCACGAAGCGCGGCGCCCGAAGCCTCTATGGGAATGGCTGGCGGGCGCGAAGGCGCAGTGGTGGTGAGGTCGCATACGACAGATTCGGAGTAGGTAGGTAGGCAACATACGAGTACGGAGTACAGCTAGTTGCACGTAGTAGTTGGCAGGCTAGCATTCGTGTCTCTCAGACAGCCTGTGCGTACTCGTATTGGCTGTGGCATCATCGGGATGGTGGCGACGTGCCGTTAGTAGCGCCAGGAACCGGAACAGGAACAGGAACAGTGTCTCTTCATGATTCATTGACCGCCTAGATCCGGCGGGCCCTGGCTCGGTTCGGGCAGGCTCCGTCGAGCCCGTATCTCGCGTCCAGAGAAGAGGATTCGGGCGGGCTCCTCTCGCTGAGACAGCCCGCGAGGCAGAGAGCGAGAGCGAGAGAGAGAGAGAGACAGACTGGACCTGTCAAGCTCCTACCTGGCGGGACGGGACAGGGATCAGGGCGCTGGCCACGCGCCTTCGGGGAACCAGAACCCACGCCTTGGACCGCAGCAACCGCGCGAGTGATGTGCGGTGCATGCGCCTCCACCGATCTCGTCCAAGTCACGTCGGTGCATCTCTGGCTCGTCTGCTCGCCCGACTCCTCACTCCTCCCTCCCTTCTCCTCACGAGCCCCGCCGCCCGAGACACCAGCACGACGCCGGCGCCGCAGGTCCCGCAGCACGCACGCCAACGCGCCAATACGAGTAAAGTGCTTGCAGCCGCTCGCCGACGGCCTCTTCCCGTGAGCGCTCCTGCGGCCGCGATCCTGGGCCGAGCTGTGCCCGGATGACCCGAAAGGAATCCTCCGGAGACGTCGCTGCGACACCGGCGAGCACGAGATGACGCCCGTAGCTGTAGATGGGACGGCGACGTCCTGCGGCGGCTCGTGGATGACGGTTGGCTTACGAGCAACCCGTTTCGCCTTTCCGGGCTGAGGCTGGCTGGCTGGCAGCGGTGTCGTGAGACTGGGCGCCCGCCGCCGTTCCAGGCCCCAACTGACGTCGGGGTATCTGTCAAGCATCCCAAAGGGCTCGCGGACATGACAGCCTGCGCGCGCGCGCGCACAACAGCAAAGACAGCAGGCCCGCTCTGCGGCATCGCTGCAGACGATCGAACGTAGGTCGAACGGGGGAAGGTTGGACCTCGTGGAAGCCAATGGCGAGCGACGCTGCTCGCTCAGCCGCCGATGCGTCGCTGTCGTGCAACCGCTCAACAGCGACCCCGCTGCCCTTGCAGCAGCCTCCACTGCTGCCCCTCCTCCACCTCAAACAGGCAGTGGTCACGACGTGCTTGCTTTTTGTCCGATGCCCTTACTAGGTGCGGTATGCCTCCAGTTCTGTCTTTCCGGCGGCTCGCTGGGGGAGGAGGGGTCTCGATATGGCAGAGGAAGATTCGTCGGAGGACCGCCTCAACTCCGACGGCGACCCTCCTTTCGTGTCTTCGGCGCTCTGATACCGAAGCCGGCTATTCTTCCGTTTTCTTCTACTCCTCTCCCGCAGCAGTGGCGAGTGCCGAGGCGAGGGATTTGTTGCTTTTTCTGGCGGCAGTAGGCCAGATGCATGCACGCACGCACGCACGCACGCTCCTACGCGGGGGGGCATCACGACGGGGCCCGACGCAAGGCCACAGGTATACTACGTACGTCGCGCAGGGAACATACAGGACCTGGTCGTACGTTGCCGTGGCCAGATACGGCTATTTGCGTTCTAGCACTGTCCGCCCGCGCTCCGTACAAGACAAGGGAAACAAACATGCCACCCGCGTCGTGGATGTGTCTGTGTGTAACGAGGCCGAGGGCAGCACGTCACTCCGCCTGCACCGAGGGTCCCCGAGTCGCCGACACGCACGCGGGACCCTCTCGACACCCAACTCTCCCGGGCAGACTCGCGAGAGACGAGAGGGCTGAAGCAGTGGGTAGCTCGCGAGACGTTTGCGCCCGATCGAGTTGGGCACGAGCCGCATGGAAGACCAGGGAGAGAGAGAGAGAGAGCCAAGGATGCATACCTTAACTTGTAAGCGGGCACCTTACGTGTAAGACCGCTCGCCGCCACAGCTCGTTCCTGGTTCCTGGCTGCGTCGGCTCTGAAAACGTGGACGACGTCTCACGCTGGGCTAGCGGGCGCTGGGGGTGTGGGCGGGCATGGATATGTCTGGTTGCGTACGGCTGCTTGTGTGTGTATAAGTGTGAGAGCGTGCGTGACCTGGCGGCCGCTGGGCCAGTCGTCGGCCTCGACGCTGCATATCCTCTTACACGCGCCCACACCACTCTTCGGAGAAGCTCCGACCCCCGCGTGCCCCGTCGCGGCGATGGTGATGCCCGCGCAGCCTCACCTGGCCCCTACGCGCACATCGCCGGCCTCGATTGTCCGATTCCATTGTTGGCGGTCTGTCGCGCCTTGGGACAACGGGGTCACGAAGCGTCCCCGAGTAGGTAAGTAATGCCGCTGCATGACAAGCCACGTTTTCGCCGGCCGCGTCTCCACCGTCCATGCTGCACCCGCTGCCAACTTACACACGTTACACCAGCGAGCGTTGCTCGTACGAGTCTCTGTGCGACAGCGACAGCAGCTAGCGTCCGGCCACGGCGAACCAACGGCCTGCCCGACTCTACGGTACCGCAACGCATTGCCGCGCCGTGTCGAGGCCTGGCTTCTGGCAACGAGTGAGGGCCGTCGGTTCTCGTTCTCAAGCAACCTACTCGTATCTATGTATAGTACTATATAGTACTGTACGTAGTAGATGGCCCTGGGAGCGAAAAACCCGCGCTGCATATACCCACACGAGCCATGGCCGCTACAGCGTAGATCCTCACCCGCGGGTGGGATCGGGGTGGATCGTCTCCTTCGTCCTCTTTTTCTTTGCTCCCTCGCCCGATGCTGTGCGTGTCATGGCGCCGTGCAAGTCGTGTGTGTGTGTGTGTGTGTGTGGTCTGGTCTGGAGCTGGTGGATCACGCACGCCCCTGTCTTGCCATCCTGGTCAAGCCCACACACCTCGACCCAGCCAACGACCCAGCCAACCTGCACTCCCAGGCGCGGCGTGGGGGACCGACCGACGGCGGCTTTGGCAGCACGTACTACGAGTACGTACATGGCATGTACTGTACGAGTTGGCATGCCGGCCGTCCTACGTAGCACACTACTCATGCAGGCTGGCCTTGGTGGCAGCCGTGGCCTGGAGTATATAGCATCTCCTCGTCCCCCTCCCTCCGGGCCCCAGTCTTGCCTGCACCCCTTCCGCCTCTACAGGGCGACTGTGCCTGGGTCACATATTCGTCGAATTGGTTCCTTGGCTTAGCACCAGCTTGCCGTGACGGGCTTGCTTGGCTCTTCCAATTCTTCTTCTTGCAGCCGGATCGAGACGTGTAGGGGTTTCGCCCTGCCTGCTGAGTCTCGCCAACCTGGCTTGCTGGTGTATGTGCAAGGACTCGGTTGACGCTGCTCAGTCAGATACATATATTATCTTTCATGAGTGCTGAGCGAGCTTCTTACTTCGTTTTCTTGCCCGTCCCTTTATACCATTGGACGCCGGTCTCTACTCTTACCTTCGATTCAGTCACTTTCCTCTTGGCCAACTTCTTTCTTCACGTCCCAGAGACACTCTTGAACTCCGTCTCGACGACCGTCCCCCGAAGCGACGTCGACCTGCCGTGGGTGAGTGTTCGTACACTCATCCGCATGGCCGACTTGCAATACGTGACCTCGTCACAATGTCCAAAGTCTCGCGTCATGAAGGCGCCGCTGGGCACCGCAGGAGCGACAGCATGACGGATCAAAAGGTCTCGAGCCGCACGGCCACCATCATATTGTCCACCACTATCCCGTCCATCGTCCTCATCCTTCTCGCCTCCGTGCTGTACTACCGCGTCCGCAGGCGGAAGTCTCGGCTGTTCAACCGCGGCATCACGCCCATCGGTGACGACGAGATCGAGTCGTGGAAGTATGGCCGCGCCAACGAGAAGAATCCCATTCCTGAGTCGTACTCGCGGGCCAAACCACGCGGCAGTCACCGCAGCAGCCAGCCGGCCCATCGCGCCGGGAGCTCCGTCACCTCCATCAAGAAGCCGCCGAGTGTCATCGTCTATCAGAGCCCGTCCCAGTACAGCTCCCGCATGTCCGAGGATGCCCCCTCGTCGCCGCCTCACGGCAAGCAAAGTGTCGACCTCCCGCAGACGCCGATCCTCGCCCGAGCACCCAACGCGCGGCCCGGGCTTACAGACGAGGCCATCCAGGGGGAAGACGCCTTCGTCCCGCAGGTCAAGCGATATCCGTCCCGCCTCGCCAAACAAGGCTCAGTGACTGCTCGGCACAACCGCAGCAAGAGCACGCGAGCCACCATGGCCGGAACTACCGGCGGCCAGGATCTGTGGTACGGCCAACGTGCAGAGTACCAGGCGTCTCCGCGACGCTCGGCCGACATGTTCCGACCAGCGTACCGTTCAGGGTCCAACGGGGTCTACTCGTCACGGCCCACGCCGCACCGAATGTCGTATGAGGAAGACTCGCTCCTCGGCGGCCTCTCGCCGCGGCCAGCGCTGCACCAGTCGGAGATTGGGCGGGCCATAGGATGAACCGTTTACTTTCCGAATGCGGCGATCCGCAAACGCCCACAATTTTGCCGACTCATTCGGTTCCCAGCTGCAATGAAAACAAGGGAAAATGGATTCAGGAGTGAGAAACTGCCAGTGGATAGAAATTCCTGCGTGGCGCTTCCGCTCATCCATGGCCCGGACTTGAGGTGGTCTGTGGGTACCAACCACGTTTCACAACTGACCGGGGCCCCCACGACGAATCAACCGTGCTTTTTTGCCATGCATACCGACGATCCAGACATCTTCAATGCCTGTTATTGCCGGACCCATGGAAGCCAATGGTGGACATTGTGTGGAACAAACACAGCTCTCGTTGAAACGAGACGGCTGGATACCATCAATCTCCGCAACCGAGTCCTGGAGAGGGACGCGACGGGGCTTGATGGTGATTTACATCAGTCAGGATTCGGGATGGATATACCCAGGGAATGGAAATTGAGCCTGAACGCAACAAGCGTGACCATTGAAGCATGGACTTCAAAAGAACACAGGGGCGGGTTAGACCAGCCCGAGATGGCGTGTGCACCCGCAGAAGGACGGGGGTTCTGTCCTTACTTAGTATCGAACAAACAAAATGTGAAATCTACCCTTCGATCTACTACCAGTCTTGCCAGAATGGTTCCTTGAATGTGGCTGTACAGTACCTCTGGGCGTCTCTGGAAGTTGTGGGCAGTGCGCGCTACTCCGTGGGAAAGACGGAATTCGCCGTGGGACGAATGTACGACGGCTTTAATGGCTCGTGGCGACCCTCCAACAAGGCTGGCATCGGCATGAAGCGCAACTTGCACTGGCGCACCACGCATTGGTGAATTGAGGGTGCTCATGATGTCTGCTACGCGGTCGATATCTCAGCTTTGGCCTTGGGCCGAGGGCTCACGAGCACCGCGTAGATGCCTCCCGTCAACTTCAATTCCGCGTCTCGTCACGGCCGAATGCTTCGGTTCAAGGCGTCAAGGCGAGAGCAAGGGCGGTGGTGTTGGTGGTGAGGGCGTCGGTGAGGGTGCTGGTGCTGGCGAGGGCGGCAGCTGGGCGTAGCCACTTAACGCGGTCGCCCTCAGCTGGGGCCAGCGGGGCGCGTCAAAAGAACACCGGACGCGCTTGTGTGCGGAACCTCAGTCGGGCAACCACAGAGCTTCACTTGACCGCTCAACCTCGCCTCTCAAACCGCAATCCGCCCTCTGCGCCCGTCCCGCGCCGCCACGTCATCGCATCTCGTCGCGCAGGCTCACCACGCCCATCTTCACCCCGGCATAGGCTCCAGGGCACCGAGCGAGACGCCTGCTGCACTCCTTTTCGGCCTTGATGAGTCTCATCTGATGCCGACGCTGGGGCATCTCTGAGCCGCCAGGGACTGCTGCTCATCCGCAAAGGCCCTCTGGAGCTTCAATAATCACACTTGATCAATATTGTTATCACATACGCAGCCATGCCGCCACGCAAGTCTGATCAGCGCAAGAGCGACGTCTCTGTTACCGTCGCCGCACACGACGAGAGCGCCGTCTCCTTCGCATCGGCCAACGACCAGCCGCAGGACCAAGCAGCGCCTTCGTCAGCGAAGAAGGATAAGGAAAGGGACCATAAAGACAAGGACGCTACGACGATTGAGGTATGGGCTCCTCGTGCTCTCCTGCCGCAGTCGCGAGGGCCGTACCGATCCCCAGGCATCAGAGCAAAAGGCTGACGGTGGCTTTCCAGGATCTAACTCTGCCCAAGTCTATCATCACGAGGCTTGCAAAGGGGGTCTTGCCTCCAAACACCCAGATCCAGGCCAATGCCATTCTCGCACTGAGCAAGAGCGCAACTGTTTTCATCAATTACCTGGCGTCGCAGTATGTCCATCCCAGCAAAACCTCCCTATGCGCTGCCGAGATGGCTCCAATAGAGGAAGCTTCAGAATTAACTCAGCTGACGCCTCACAGCGCCAATGAGCACACCACGAATGCTGGCAAGAAGACCATCTCACCGGCAGATGTCTTCAAGGCTCTCGATGACACCGAGTTCTCCTTCTTGCGCGAGCCCCTAGAGGCTGAATTTGCGAGTACGTGATACCGTGTCATTGTGTCTCATGCTTGCCTTGAATCTGCCATTCTGAGCAGGCTGCAAGAGCATTGCTGGATTTTGCCCTTACCTGACCAAAAGCTGACGCTGCAACCCCCAGAATTCAACGCCATCCAAACCGAGAAACGCACTTCCTACAGGGCAAAGGCCCGCGCCCCCAAGGGCGACGGCCCAAAGGATGCTGATACCGAGATGGCCGGCCAGATAGTCGCCGCCTCCGCGGACACCAGCCTCGCAGACACCATTGACGCCTCCGCTGAGCCCCCTCGGGCCAAGAAGCCTCGTGTGGATGTTCACGACGATGCCGACACGGAAGAGGAGGATGCCGAGGAGCCTGAAGAGCACGAGGCGGATGAGGAGGAGGATGACGACGAGGTGGGCGACGAGGAGGATGAAGAGGAGGAGGAGGAGCAGGGAAGCGGAGACGAGACGCAGGATGCTTTGGAAGTCCGGGAGGGGCAAGATGAAAAAGATGATGCTCTGGATGGAGATGAGAGTGACTAGAGTCATTGGCCAGACGACGCTGGCGATATGGTTTACATGCTATATGCCCCTTCCAATAGCCCACAAAAATGCTTCTGCCCATGTTCGCCTCGACACATCCAGCAGCTACAATGTGAATCAACCGAGCCGATGGAGACATACACCTAACTGACGGAAATCACATTCCCCATGCCCCTCTCGATTCCCCTTTTGACCACTGTCGTCAATATCGCTGTCCGGTCAATGCAGATTGACAGGCGTACATGTAGCACTATTCGCAAATGCAGCCGACCTGCTGTGCAACGCCATCGTGCAGCCGCGTCATCGGGCGGCACCGCCGATACGGGTATATGCAGGTTGCAATTCTCCGACCGGACGAGGGCACGGAACGGTCGGCGATGCCTGTGATGGGGTGGTGATATGCGGTGCTTCCGAGTGTGTTTGACCACGGCGAGCCTTGCGATGCTGCAGAGCGTGGTCACGAGCGGTGCGCAAGAGAGGTTTTCTGAAGTTTTCGGTGCCTCTAATCCTCGGTCTTCGCCCGCCAGAGCGAAGTGGACGTAGAGTGCAGGGCTTCATCCAAGTTTGCCATAGCCTCACTTTGGCTGGAATTGCCATGTCGTGATGTAGCTCAGCAGTGCCCAAGCACTTGACTTACGTATGGATCTGTACTCATAGTACGTACGGATACGACTCGTGGCAGCCGAGTTGCAACGCGTCGGATCAGAGTCTGCATACACCTGCACGGTCGGCAAGCCCAGGTACAAACAATCCATTCGCACTTGAGAGAGCAACCAGCCAGGCTCCTACGCTGCATGTGATGCATGATAGTACCGAACTGATAAGGAGAGCCTCACATATATGCATTCCAGCACATGAACAGATCACATAAACAGAAGAGAGGAAACGCACCCGGAACACAAAGGAAAAAATAGATCCCATTCATGAAGAGTCAAATAACGATGGGTCAAGGAGTCATGCCGACGTACAACACGTCGGACACACCGGCCCACCAAAACAAACACCAGCAAGGAGAAAACAGAACTCGTAGAGTCGGAACAAGACGGCAAGGAATACCCACCCCAACGCCGTGCTCATTGACTTGCCATTATGCCCCAAGCCATCTCCATGCGCCCCGCGGCTGGAGTTGCTTCCGAGACATCGAAGCGGGATGTTGCATGCAGACGAACGAGGGCTTGATATGAGTCAATACTTGAAAGAGCAGTTGCGTGTGTGCGTGCGGCATTTCTGAAAAATAAAACAAAAAATCGACTCTGTTCCAGATATGAAATAAGAAGAGCGATGTCGCACCGTGAGACTTCCCAACCGTACCCTATCCCACCAGCCAGCCAAAACGCAAGTTCAGAGAAGAAAAGAAAGGCCCCATACTCTTCACAACACCAAGCAAAGCCGACATCCAGCAGAGCGGTCCCAAAGCAGTACAAATTAGACCCCGGTAGCGAAAGTGATCGAGCCAAATATGTCCCTGAAGCGACAAGCTTGCATCATCAAACAAATGAGGAAATCGAAAGAAAGCGTGAGAAGAGGCAAACAAGGGCAGCAAGTGTTCCAACCCCCCCGACGCCTCTATCCCGTCCCGGCCAAATGCTATACACAATTTCAACCGGCCGTCGACCCAAAAAGCACATAGCCACCCCAATCAGCCTGCATGCTCGGGTATCCAGGAATTGTGCGGGAGATCGTCCAAAGAAAAATAGAAAAGTCCGTAGTTCATCTCGACACCGTCCAACAAGCGTGATTTCGCAGCTATTGCGGCTGCTGCGGAGGCGCCCACCATTGCGGAGGTGGCGAGTGCTGTCCCGACCAGGGCTGTGACACCGCCGGAGCCCCCTGCGTGCCCTGGCCCATGTACTGCCGCGGTGTTTGATCCGCCGAATACATGCCCTGGCTGGCGCCGTACTGCATGCCACCCATGCCGGGGAAGGGCATGTTGGGCTGGATCTGGCCAGTGCTTGGCTGGCGGAGATGGGACGCGGGGGACTGGGACGGATGCGTCGCCTGTGCCTGGGTGGTGTAGCTGCCATAGCTGTGATGCTGAGCCTGCGGCGGGTTCTGCGACCACATGGCCGGGTTGGATTGGTAGTTATAGCCAGGTCCCTGGCTAATACTACCCGAGGAGCCTGGAAAGGACAGAGTTAGAGATTAGTTTTCGCAGACATGATGTCAGGGGGCCTGTACTTCTCATTGGAGCCTGACCAAGGGTATTTTGCGCATGGATCGATTGGGAATAGGGCGCGGCAGTCATCATCATCTGCGGGCTCTGCGACGAAACAACAGCTGGTTGCGCCACGCCGGTGGCGGTCGTATGCGGCGAGCTCGAAGGGCGGCTGGTCGGAACGGCGGCATCGCTGGATCCCACGGGCTGGCTGATGCCCGATGAGGCTGGCTGCTCGTGGGGTCGACGCCAAATCCCTTGCATGTACTCGCCTCGCATGTCGCGCTGCTGATTAACGGACCTGTTGAACTCGGCGGCATGGTGAGCCTGGGAATGCAACTCCCCGAGCGGCGAGGGTCTGGTCTGATCCTGGTACGGGGGGCCAGTAATCTCCTGGCGCGGGCCGCCCTTGATGATGCCGCTGAAATCCCTTGGGCGAGTGTCGCTAAACTCTGCCCCGACTGTTAATCCAGGCATCCTTGCTGCGTTTCCAGGCGGTGCTGCCCCCATCATACCTGCTTGAACTAGATGAGGCTGCGGAGCACCTGGGTAGGGCCCAGGATTGTTGTTGTAAACAATCTCGGTGTGAGCGCCGCCCATCAGCGCATTGTTCTGCGCCTCGGCGGCCTCGCGAGCTTTCGCCGCTCCGGGTCTCTTCTCCCCCGCGGGATCGGCCTCGGTGAAGCCCTGCTTGCGAGCCTTGGTTTCCCAGTAGTCGTCGCGGACCCGACGGCCGTTCTCGATGACGCGGCTGCCGAACTGTCGAAACATCGATCGCGCCGTGACGATGGCGATCTGCCTGGAGCGGTACGAGAACGGCAATATTTCCTGCTGAACCAGATCGTCCTTTTCGGCTTGGCTAGCGATGATCTTGTAGAGTGACCTGTTCTTGTTGAAGAGCAGGTACGAATCTCGATACCCTAGCACCCTCGCGCACTCCGTCGCAAGCATGAAGAGCTTGTCGCCCCTGTTTGGGACCAAGAAAGTCCTGCAGCGGTACTGGCGATTGCCAAGCAACTGCCCGTTGGGCATCACCTTCTTCTCGCCAAACTCGTCGATCTCGCGCGGGAGGTACTCATCGCCACTCTGGTTGAGCTGGTCAGTCGTGTGGTCTCGGACGGTTGGGAGGGCCTTGAGCGTCGATTTGGTGGGCGTCGTCTTGGGAGGCGCTGCGGCCGGGTACGCGGGTGTCGTCTGGCTCGGCAAGGCCGTGTTCTGGGATTGGGGAGTATGCGGCGGTTGTGACGCCTGGGCGCCCGGAGGCACGGGCGCCTGCCCGGTAACGTCGGCTGGCTTCATTGGTCGTATGCGTTTCCTTTGCGATGGAGAGGAACCTATATCACGAGAAGAGATTAGTCGGCATTCCCGAGACGTCGCACACACATTTCTTTCTCTCTCTCTCTCTCTCTCTCTTGCTCTCAGGCGCGGTCCAATAGCAACTGGAATCGCGCAGGGTTGCACGACCCCTGGAAAACGTAACATGGAGACGGCATTTTGGGACACAAGCAGCACGGAAATCAGGTGTCGCATGGGGCGCGGTGTACAACGGCGCGCGGCGCAGAGCGACACGAGGCCTGCCACGACATACCGTCATCGCCAGGTTGCGGCTCGTCGTGAATATCCGAGGGACGGCTCCGCTTGTCTCCAAGTGACGGCGCGAGAGGTAATACTGTCAGGGTCGGCGGGTTAGCATTGCGACGCGGCACGGACAAGTTGCAGAGAGCGAGATGAAGATGACGTCGACAACGGAGGCCGGCGACCGCGGCGGCGAGCCACTTGCGCGCGCCGGATCCCGGCCCGCAACCGCAGAAGCAACTGTCACGGCAACGGCAGCGCGACAGCCGGTGCGGTCACCACGGGATGCGGTGCTGTGCGGTGCGGTTCGATGCGGTGCGATGCGATGACGCGCAGGCCGCGTGTGTGTATCAACGGCAAGGTATAGATGGGATGGAGGGCAGGCGGGATGGTCGCAACTCGCAACATGGTGGCGAGGGGCTCGGCCATTATAACGAAGGTGAGAATGACTTACCGGGAGAGTTAAGAGCGGCAGGATTGATTGTCGCACTGTCGGCGCGGTTTGGCTGCGCCGAGTACATGGCCAGAGGGTCCGCGACAGGCCCGGCCAGCAGCACGCAGCGGCTACGCGACGGGCGACAGTGAAGGCGACGACGACGTGTCGTGAAATAGTTGGGCTGACCAGCGCGAAAGTCGGGCCAAGGTTGGCGGAGGGTGCAGCAGCAGCAGAGCAGCAGCAGAGCAGCAGGCGCAGCAGGGCAGGCCTACTCGTGCATGTGGTTGGCGTCCGCGGGGCGTGGGAGGGTGTGTCAGATGGGCGACGGCCAAAACGGCCGAGCCGAAAACGGGCTAAATCCGGGCAGGGCGCCGCAAAGGTATGGGACAAAACAGCAAGCAGACACGGGCAGCGCAGGCGCTGTTGCAGACCAAGAGCACGAGCGGACGCGCGCGCGCGAGAGAGAGAAAAGAGAGAGAGAGAGAGATAGAGAGAGAGATGACGCAGCAGAGCGAGAACGACGGCAGACGACCAACCTTGGAAGCGGGCGCGGGCGCGGACGGCGCGTGTGCGACGAGGTAGTCGACGACGGCGACGGCAGCTGGAGCGCGGCGAGACACGAGCGCGCGGGGCGACAACAGCTGCGAGCAGAGGCGCAAGAAAACGACGACGACGCTGCCGCTGCCGGGTCTCAGCAGAGGCGGCGGCGACGACTCAACGGCGGATGCGCGCGCGCGACAGGTACTCGGTCAGTCGCGACGACGGACGAGTGGAGACGGGCGCGGTGGTGTTGCGCAGCACGATGCAAACAGACGAGGCGATGGGTTGACGGATGGAGGAGGGCCCTGAATGCTGGGGCCGGGTGGGCGCTGTGAGCGGCCGAGGAGGGTGGTGCGCGGTTTGGGGCGACGGAGGGACAGACTCCGGCGTGACGGTACGGTGCGTGGAAGCGTGGATGCGCGGATGGAACTTGGGAAGGGTGGTGGAGGTGGAGTGAGTGTGTAAGGTGTAGGTGGAGGACGAGGGATGGGATGCTGCGAGGCGAGGCGAGGGTAGCGGCAGCGGGAATATGTAAGGTAGGGACGCTGGTGGAGGTGGGCAGGCGCGCGCGAGTGGTGTACAGACGGCCCTGTACGGAGTACGGGCATGGCAGGCGGGCAAATCACCGCTGCCGTGCTGGCCAGTTCGAGCAGCGCCGCCGGCACGGGTCCAAGCTAGGTTCGCTTGGCGGTTGCGAAGGAGTGGAGAGCTGTCGCCTAGCTCGAGGGATGGGTGGATGGATGGGTGGATGGATACCTCGCCTGCCTCTCTTCGAGCACGGAGGGAGGAGAGGGGGGCATGCGGAGGGAGAGGGAGGGATCGATGGCGGCGAGGGAGGGGAGGCGAGGCGTGGCGAGGGCTTGGAGGGCGCGCGGAGGGGGGGAGGGGAGGGGGGGAGGCTTCCATCGAAGCTGGGCTGCGTGGCAGGGGGACGGAGCCGCTGGACGGCCAGGACGGACGAGCCGGAACCGCAGCGTGGGCTCGACGTACGATAATCCGCACGCAGCCCGGCATCCGCACGCCGTATCGTGCAAGCTGTTCCCATGTGCCGCCGCTGCCGTTGGCATGTAACTTTGCCTTGCCAAGGCATCACCACCCAACGTGCAGAGGCCGACGGATGACGCCGGCTGGTTGGCTGACATGGCGCAACTGGCACGCCAGGCTAAAGCGGACGGAGAAACTGACTTTGGGCGGGGGGCCGACGGACGCGGCGCGCGCCAGTCGCTGGGCTGGCTCTGGCTTTACTACCTACGTATAGGTCGCCGCGAGTACGAGCAGCAGCGTCGGTGCCGTCACGAGTGCTCGACTCGCTCTCGTACCGGGCTGCCCGGAGAGCAGCGCTGCCGGCCCTCGCGCCTTATGCAAGTCATCCGGCCACGCAGCCAAACCGCCCAGGCGACGGCGCAGATAAAACAAAGAGCCGCTCCCCGACGCGGTCGGCTGGGTGCCTTGTGATGACGCTCCCAAAGGGCCCCATGCTAAGTAGGTAGCTGGCTGGCCATGCCCGCAGACGCAGCATCCATCCTCTGGACGGACGCGCATGCATGCACATGCATGTACCTCGCTCGCCCACACGGATACATGCTTCGGACATGCAGTCGTCGGCCTTCCAGGAGGGAGAAAATAGACAAGACCACCAGCAGGGGACCCCGACCTGCCCGCCGCCGACGCCTGGGAATTCGCCTGCCCTGCCCTGCCCTGCCCTGTGTTGCCCTGTGTTGCAGAGGACCTGCCTGCCTGCCTGCCTGCCTGCCCGGCCTTTGCCTGCTGGGCTGAACGCTATGGGCACCCCTGGCCGGCGGCGCTGGGACAGTCATGACACAGCCTGGTGCATGCCTCATCGTCTCGTGCTCAGTCTGTGTTTGGAACGGAGGGCCGCGGGGGTCGTGAATGGGCTCCGACGAGCCCGCTGGATGCGACGTTGCTGCGCAATCGCGGACCGGGCACCGCCAGCTCTGCCAGGTTGAAGAAGAGCTTGTTTCAACGAGCGTATCGCGCTCCGGGCGCGCTAGCTCGTAGAGGCCGTTTGGTCTCAGCTCGCCCACGATACGAGGAACCAAACCTGCTGCAGGCTGAGGACCGCCTGCGGCAAGCGGTTCGGGCGTGGCGCAGAAGCCGGGGTACATCGATCTCCGGCCGAGCCTCGCGCGCCCGACAGGTCACTTTCTCACCGTCGCCGTTTTCGCCAGAGCCATCCCAGCCAAGGGCGGCGGCGGCAGGTCTCCATTCCCCACAGGGGGTGGGTGGGCTCGCTCGGTACCGCGTGGGTACCGCTCGCCGGCCACCGCGACTTTCGCGCCAGCTGCGCAAGGGCGCTGCGGTACGCTGCCGAACCTTACCTCCTCGTCGCGGGCCACGCTTCCTCGTCAAGAGTCAAGACGTCACGTCTCTGACTGAGACCGCCTCGGCCTGTGTCAACCGATGCACATTCCGATCAGTCGCTATTCATAGATATCTGGCTGGTCGTTGGCATGAGGGATCCAACTCCATCAACAGCCAGGGCCCATACATCCTCGTGTAAACTATCTCGTTGCCTTGGAGCCTTCGGGCCTGGATGGCGAGTTATCTCGGGCGCTGCTGCGGAACTAAGACGTTTCCGGAGGCATAGCGTCAGTCAGTCAGTCGGTCGGTCGGTCGGTCAAGAGAGTACTCGTACAGGACCCCATGAACCTGTTCTCTCTAACAGGACCAGGACGAAGCGTGGGTTCATCAAGTAAGCAGCGGCCAGGCGATGGCGCTTCTCCCATGCCTGCAATGGCAAGTACGTGAACGAGTACTGTACTCGCAAGCAAGCGCTCCTGATAACAGATCCCCGATGCTGCCGGACCGCCGAGGAGCATGGAATCACGACACGGAAGACGGGATGAGGCCAGCTCTTACACGGATGTAGCTCTCCAGATTCCAAAGCAGCAAGTTGATACCAGGCCATCAGCCCAGGGTCCGGCGACGTTCCCGCCGGTTTGTTGTCCTACGTTGTTGCCCTTAGAATCGCTCGACGAATCGCTTCGTACGAGCATGCGTATTGGCAGGAGGGCACGGCTTCGCGCGGCTCTGCTCTCTTGTTGTCTCTCAGGGCTGGGCCTCTTGTCTCGCTCAGCCCCGAAGACAAGAGGCCGACGGCGTCCAGCTTTCGAGAGACGACAAGAGAGACAAAGCCGATAGCCTTGCGTCGGGCCGCCTAGCCCCTCCCCCCCCTCCTGCGCCGCTCGTCTTGGGGATGGGGAGCGGCAGCACGGCACTACGCCGAGCGATTGCCAGGGTGGCCGGCGACGGTTTCGAGCCAGCGTCCAATCGCCGCGCCGCCTTGATGCCCATCTTCAAACGACGGGATTCGCGCAAATGCCTAGCTCGCACTAAGACGCCAGCCGCTGCCTCAGACCACGCTTCGGGCGCGCGGTGGATCGACGCCGGCGACGGCGCTGGCGACCGGGGCTTGCGGAGAAGGGGGGGACCCCATGTTTGTTCGTCGACCGACTTCCCTGCATTCGCCCTTCCTTTTCGTGTGTCACTTTGAATGCGAGTGTGAGGTGCGGGAACGATTGCGATCGCCCACCCCCAGACGACCCCAGACGACGCCATCCCAGGCCAGGAGCAAGGTGGGAAGCACCGCCAACCCCGCACTCCGACGAGGCTGGCCGTTGGCCAAGGTTGCCCTAAGAGGTAGCTAGGGCAGCTAAGGTTGGCGATCTCTACTGGACCTGACCTGCACCAGCTGCTGCCGCTGCGACTGCTGCTGCCAGCCGCACAGCTCGACGTGTAAGGCCTTCCTGGGAGTCTCCTGCTCTCCGTCCATCCCTCCGCACGCGGCAGGTGAGACATCGTCATGTCGATGCTGCTCAGTTCCGCCAAGCCAGCCCATTCAACTCGACCCTAGACCCTCTCCGTCCGCACTGGTCGACAATAGCTCCATCGCAAGCTCGCTCCGCGCTCCTGCGTCGTGAGCCCCATGCTGCTGGCAGTCGACGCCTCAAATCAACCCCCTTGTTCCAGTGTAAACGGTCGCTACGCGCGTCACTAGGGAGGCCCACCACCGCTACCTGCACACGCACCCCGACAATAGCGCCTGCTGCTATTCTTGCCAAGTTGCCGCTGCCTCCACCCCTTTGCAGCTCTTCATCTTCAGCTCCTGGCCCGGTGGTGATGGAACCCTCCGCCTTGCATGGCCTTCTTCATTTAGTCGTGGCTTCCAGAACGATGCAGGAATGCTTTCGACGCAATCGGCCCTGCTGAACGGGGCAGCTACGCAAATACTCGACGCTATCCTTGAAGCCCCCCAAGTGCTGCTTCAGGTGCGCACAAAAGACCTCGCTTCTGGCCAATATCAATCCTTGCTGCTGCTAGGTACGAGACGCTGGTCGTGCCAAGTCCCTTTTTCTAGGTACTCCTAGACGTTCCTGGCTTGGCTCGCTTCACCGTCGCTTGGGGTCTCGAGCGTGCTCGTAGTGGTAAAGTTCACGCCACGCGTTCCTTTCCTCGCCCACAGAAGCAACGCATGGCTCGTCTGCACTACTGGCACGAGATGTACGAGTAGCTACAAGTTTGGTTCGGCGCCGGCGAAGGTGGATTGCATCATCGTGATGCAGCCGCTGGTGCCCCTTCTTCCATTGGACGGATTCTGTCACTGGCGCAGCCTAACACCTTCGCGCTTCCCTGCTTTTGCACTACTTACAGCTACGAGTCCCGTTGTACTCGTAGTTACGAAACGTCGCCGTCCTCGTGAGCACCATGTCACGGACCAATGACACCAGACGCGTAGTCACTTCGTGTTTTGCTACTCGTAAGTGGAACTGCCCCCAGTTCGTCGTTTCTCTGGGACACCCTAATAAGACGTAATGCGACACTTCTCAAGATTCCCCTTTAAAAGGCCATGCTGGATGACGTACGTTGAATGTTTACGTCGGTATTTCAACTGCGTTGTGCAACAGGACGTAAGTACGTCTGCGCTCTTGGCTACATCCGGGGCTGATATATGCCCGGTCTTGGCTTACATCGCGACCGCGACATGACACACCCGAGTCTGAGGTCAGATTCTTGTCATTTTGTTCCTGTTGTTTGCGGTCCCTCTGTTTCTCGTCCGCTCAGTTCTGGCAGGCCATCTCTCCATGCATGTCGCACGCTCATGGCACGCCTCATGGCTCTTTCACGGCGGCTGCCGCAGATGCCACCGTAGCCTTCCCCCCTCCGGTCCAAAAGTCGTATTTCGCCGTCAATCGAGTCGTCATAAACGTCCAGATCGAGGTGCCGGCCTGTCACATGAGCAGGCGGCCTCATCTCCGGCCCGTGACACCGCGTTGCAGCCCATGTTTATTCCGTTGAATTCCGGCCTCTGCGCCCTATCAGTAAGGTAGGACAGGGTGTGCCACCATCATGCATCCAGGTCTTGGGTGCTGCTCCCATTCGCTCCTCGTACACACTCCGCTGTATCCATCCCACAAATCCTCCACCCATCCTGCCCGTACATTGCTTGGGCGGCCGTTACACGGCACACAGCGACTTTGACAGGGTGCCACGGATCTACCCTTTGCCAATACACCGTAAGCGCAACGGCACCACACATGCGCCTGAACATCCCAAGTCCAAGTCCCCCAAGATTGCCGGCGCTCCAGATCGCTCCACACGCATGTGGAGGACGTACCTATGCCAGGGGTCCCGGCACCCGTACGGCGGCTGTCTGGCTCGAATCTGTTGCTGCAGGCGAGGGTGACATGCTCGTCCGCTCCATGTCGTCGTCGGCGCGTATCCTCAATTTCCGCTGCAGTGCTTAGGGTCCTGCAGAAGTTCAGCAGGGATCTCTCAAGAATAAGGGGTCACTGCAGCTGGGGATACCTCGACAAGATAGGCCCTGCAACTGGCCTCGGTGTCGGAATTGCGGCTTCGGCGGCTTGGCAAAACTGCCTCTGCGTGAGACTTGACGGCCAACATTACCCCAAGACTTCGTCCATGGCCTTTCACTGAGATAGGAATTCCACCGTGTGTGCTTATCCTGGCGAAGTGTAGTTTTTACGTATGAAGAGATGCTTTGACGCACATGGATGAAGTCTGTGGAGAGGGCCGGCAGGGCTTGGGTTCCAAGCCAGAGCTTTACAAGTTCTATGAGCAACACAACCGAGCATTCTTTCTTGAAGCCCAGCCAGTACGCAGTTGGATCGACAGCCACTGGACTTCTTGAGTGTCAAGTGCAGATCACACTCGGCTTGACTTTTTATGTCGTGGGCAATCGGCCAAATGCAAACCAGTGCCCGCCATACATAGCACGGGTGGTTAGATGAGCCAACGGCATTGTGAACGTTCTGGGCTGTCCCAACACACTTCAACAGTGCAACTTGCATTCTTAAAAAAAAGAAAAAAGAGAAAACGAAAACGAACGTCAGCGGCGCCAAACCAAAGGACGAATGAATGTCGTCGACTGTCTGCGAGAGAGTCCCTCTTGGAATCATGACATTGCCCCAACATGCCATTGGTTTGTTGATAGTCACATGGATCATGAGGCTACTAGCTGGCGGCCCACCTTGCTGCAATCCTGGGCGAATATGCCCCGCTGCCATAACCTGTGGGCGATGGCATCGTCTTGTCCTTGTACGTAGTAGTTGATGACAGTGGCCGACAAGGCACCCGGACACATCCTTCAAGCCGTAGCTTCGTGGCCCTGACCCGGCTGAAGGAAGTGATATTGGCAACCACTCTGGAGATAGGCAGCTTGGCAATCTAAGTTCAATGAGCTGCAAACATGTTGCTTGCTCCGTTTGGGTAACATCGGCTGCGATATGACTTCTCCAGGAATGCTGTAGTCATGAGACTGGATAAGCTGGGATTAGGGGGTTGGCTTTGCACCCAGCCAACCCTGGCCAACGGAAGTCATATTAGAACATCGCTGCACTCCACACAGGCAGCGCGGTGATTACTGCAAGGATCATACAGAATCTTCGGCGTTACAGCTGGTATGTTACATCATAGCAAGAGGCATATAGCTGTCCTTGGGCGGCTGATCTGGTCATCGGGATCGAACGTGGCGAAGGAAAGGCTGGACTCAACTAGCGTCCATGGAACAAGGCAAGGCAGCAATGCAGATCGTAAGCTTGGGCGTGTCATAGTCTATGCCAGCATTTTTTTCTTCATCTGCTGAGACATCAAGCTGGATATGGCTTCTTGGCAGCTGAGCGCCTCGCTAACATTTACCGTCGAAGTTACCACTGGTGCGCGACTTCCGCAGGTAATGAACCTCGTCGCACGTTGGCGTAAATGACACTGGTCGTATCTTGATGTCTCATCATCTGGGCGAGAGGCAAAGAATGAAGGCGTGGCAAATTCTCGTGATGGACAGACGTGACAGTCCAAAGCCCAGGCTTGATACAGGCCAATGAAGCGCTTCGTATGCCATGAAATGAAACGCTACTTGACAAGCTGGATATTTTGAAAACAAGTGAGAGTGCTGTTATACGTCTTCTAGCCCGACAAGTCGGGCCCCATGTTATCCGCAAAGGCCAGAGATGTTGCAAAACTCTTCACTATGGTACCGGTTCAGAAAGTTCTCAGCGCCGCTGAAACGTGGTCGTCGTCTGCTCCGTAGGCCCGCGGGCTATTGTACTTGGTCAAATTCACCTGTCTTCCTCCCTACCCCTTACCTTTCCCTCTCTAGCGTTACCCGTCCCGATATCTTTACCGTCGACGGTAACCTAGATAGTAACCCCGTCCTCTCCTACCGTGTCTTCTTTGGACGCGTCCTCCTTTACCCTAGTCTTCTCCGACCCGTCGTCTATATCCTGGTCCTCATCTAACAGGTCCGCTTCTGGGTCTGGGTCGTCCCCTTCGGGTTTCTCGACCCGTATTCCTTCGTCGTAGAGAGGCGGGTTCATTAAGTCGACAAAGAACGGCCGCGGACCTTTGTCCATCTCTCTAATATGCCTATACCGGCTGGCTAGCTTTGCCTCCACCATCTTTTCGCTTCTTCGCACATAGAAGACTTTCGCTCTCCGGGTAATCATGTAGACTGGCCGCTCGAGGCTTTTGTCGATTTCGTCCCGAACGTCTTTGTCACATCCTTCGAGGAAGAGATCGTAACACACTAGTGCGTACTTAGGGATCAGCTCAACAATGTTTAACTGTATGCTGAAACCGGCGGTTTGTTGTCCGATTTGTTCAAGCATCGCCCCGGTGAGTTTCTCGGTCCGCGATTGTGCCCAAGCAATAGCGACTTTAGAGTGTCGGGAATCGCGGTCGTACTTCACTTTGAGAAGATACCGCACGGTATGGTCCGCTGCTAATGCTGCGCTTGCTTCGGGAGTGACACTAACTTCTAACATGTCGTAAGGAGTTGCGGCAGGTTGATTGGATATCGCGGACAAGTTCAAAGCGTAGCTATGTACGGAGTACGGAGTACTACGTTGGGTGGCCATATTACCAACTCCCCCGCCAAGCCCCCCGTACGTAGCCGCCTACCCGTTCTGCAAGCCGACACCCGCCCCAATCAGTATCAATAAGCGCGGATCCGAACGGCAGAAATAGAGCGGCGGTAGCTACTTTGGTTGGAAGTTTAGACGCCAAACTTTAGTCAATGTTACGAATAGTAGCAGCTTTACTGCCTACCAATTATTATGACCGAGCCATCCCTGCCTCAGACGACACAGCGCTTAGTGGACGAGCGGGCAAAAGAGCTACTTGGGCTCCAGGAGCAGGTCTTCCTCGCACGCTTCAAGCGTTCGTCGCGATTTGTCGACGTGGTCATGAAAGGGCGGGGCCTTTCCCTCTGCTTTCCCCTCGTTCTCGAATTGATGTCCCTCTATCTCAAGTTTGTAACGTTGAACCGCAAGGATAGTCCGTCTGTACTGCAGGACGAAGTGCTAGAATGGGCGAAACTGTACTATGTGTTCTTGGGGCTGGTCGTTGCCAGGAATCCGAAGAGGCTGAAGGCCATGGGCGACCTGTCGACGCAGATCTTGCAGAAAACGGAAATGTTGCCGTGCGATACCCAAATGTGCCTAGAGCCCCGTTCATGCGATGCTTATTCTCAAACGTACCCAAAGAGCCGCATGGAGCTCGCGTAGATGCTCATATTGAGGTGTCGGCGACGAACCCCTGAGTTCTCTGATTTCGCTGAGATGTTGGAGCTGGAGCTCTTCACGTAGCTCTAAGCTCAAGCCATCAGCGATGCGGTCATCACGTGATCATGGGACGGCCACGATCATGTGACCGTTGAGAGTCCATCGAAGTACCGATGATGTGCACCATCCGAGAGGCTGCAGAAAAGAGAGAAAACATGGAGATCAAGTATCTTCATGCCACCGATTAAAAAGAAAATTGGTATCGGTCTTTGTCTTCAACCGGACAAGACGCCCAGGACTTGCAACTAGTGGCGCCTTGGACAACCTACGGCTGCACCGTCTGTATCGATAAGCAAGCCCACTAGCGCCTTTGATTCGCCCTGCTAAAGGCTCGACGGTCTCCGTCAACATCAGCATTTTCCGCCTTTGTGAGAGACGAAGACAACGGCGCGATGACGAGCCTCAAGAGATCACACGAGGCGGACCCGCTGGCGGCCAATATTTCGAGCAAGGTCTATGTTCGGTCAACTCGCAGCGGCAAGGTTCAGAAAATCGTGAAGGAAGTCTACCTCAGGACTGACATACCTTGCTCCTCAAAACTATGCAGGGCTTGCCTGGAAGGAGCCCCAAGGAATGCCGCTGGACAAGGTGAGTCACATATGCGAGATATTTATGGAAGCCTGCGAGATTAACGGTTCACCAGCCCAGCCATTTGTCCTCTCGGACAAGCCTGCCGGCACAAAGGCGTTTCCTCAGGGACATTATCTGGTGCCTGATACTAATGCTTTGCTAAATGCCATGGACCTCTTTGAGCAGACCTCCTCTTTCTACGATGTCATTATCCTGCAGACGGTGTTGGAGGAGGTTCGAAACCGATCGCTCCCTCTCTACAACCGCCTTGTGGGTTTGACAAAGAGCGAGGACAAGCGCTTCTATGTCTTCTACAACGACTTTCGGCTTGAGACTTACGTCAATCGTGAACCCAACGAAAGTGTCAATGACAGAAACGATCGCGCTGTCAGACTTGCCGTGAAGTGGTACGGCGACCACCTCGCTCAGACAAAGGCGAAGAAGGTCCCGGCGATTGTGATGCTCAGCGATGACCAAGACAACTTACGGAAAGCTCGCGCGGCGGGCCTCAACGCTTCTACCCTCAGAGATTACGTGAGGAGTCTTGAGGATGGCGACAAGCTGCTCGACATGGTGGCTGAGTCTCAGAGCCAAGGTGGCTTCCAGAAGCCCTCGCAGATGCTCTACCCCGAATATTTCACCATGTCAAAGATGATGACCGGAGTGAAGGCCGGGCTGATGCACCAGGGAATATTCAACGTATCCCCGTACAACTATTTAGAGGGCTCCATAAAGGTTCCCGCGTTTCCCAAGCCGTTGCTCGTCCTCGGCCGCGAGAGCATCAACCGAGCAGTCGATGGGGATGTCGTGGTGGTAGAGCTTCTCCCACAGGATAAGTGGAAAGAGCCATCGACGAAGATCATAGAAGAAGACACCATCACTCGGAACGAGAATGCTGATGCGGAAGAGCGCGACGACTTCATCTCAGACAAGGAGCGGAAGGCGCTACAGGAAGAGGTCAAAAGGACGCAAAAGGCGTCTTCAGAGAGCCCACCACAACCCACTGCCAAGGTGGTCGGAGTGATCAAGCGGAATTGGCGTCAGTACGTGGGCCACATTGATCCGTCCTCCGCGAGCAAGGCTTCAACGCAGGGCCGGAAGCTGGATAGCGTCTTCCTTATCCCGATGGACAAGAAGATTCCTAAGATTCGGCTCCGCACACGACAGGCTTCAGAGCTCCTCGGCAAGCGGCTGCTCGTGACAATAGACGCTTGGGACAGGGACTCCAGACACCCGGTAGGCCACTTCGTTCGGTCATTGGGAGAGCTCGAGACCAAGGGTGCCGAGACGGAGGCCTTGCTTCTGGAATGGGACGTCCAGTATCGGCCGTTCCCTAAGACTGTCCTCGACTGCCTTCCAAAGGAGGGCCACGACTGGAAGGTTCCCGCCAGCACAGATGACCCGGGCTGGAGGGACAGGGAGGATTTGCGAGACCTACTCATCTGCAGCATCGACCCTCCTGGTTGCCAGGATATCGACGACGCCTTGCACGCCCGGAAGCTGCCAAATGGCAATTACGAAGTCGGCGTCCACATTGCCGACGTCTCGCACTTTGTCAAGCCGGCCAATGCCATGGACGCCGAAGCCAGCATTCGTGGCACGACGGTGTATCTGGTCGACAAGCGCATCGACATGCTTCCGCCGCTTCTTGGCACCGATCTCTGCTCCCTCAAGCCGTACGTTGAGCGCTACGCCTTCTCCGTCATTTGGGAGGTCAACAGCAATGCCGACATTGTCAACGTCCGGTTCACAAAGTCCGTCATCAAGTCCCGCGAGGCCTTCAGCTACGAACAGGCTCAGCTTCGCATCGACGACAAGGCTCAGCAGGACGACCTCACCAACGGAATGCGCATGCTGCTCAAGCTGTCCAAGAAGCTGAAGAAGAAGCGCATGGATGCCGGCGCGCTGAGCCTCTCGTCGCCAGAGGTCAAGGTGCAGATGGAGTCCGAGACGTCCGACCCCATCGACGTCAAGACCAAGGAGCTGCTCGACACCAACTCTCTGGTCGAGGAGTTCATGCTCTTCGCCAACATTAGCGTTGCCGCCAAGATCTATGAGGCCTTCCCTCAGACTGCGATCCTGCGCCGCCACGGCGCGCCGCCCAAGACCAACTTCGACGAGCTGGCCAACCAGCTACGCGTCAAGAAGGGCCTGGAGCTGCGCAGCGACTCCAGCAAAGCGCTCGCCGACTCGCTCGACCTGTGCGTCGAGCCAAAGGACCCCTTCTTCAACACCCTCGTCCGCATCATGGCCACGCGCTGCATGATGAGCGCCGAGTACTTCTGCTCCGGCACCCAGGCGTACCCCGAGTTCCGCCACTACGGTCTCGCCTCGGAGATCTACACGCACTTCACGTCCCCCATCCGCCGCTACGCAGACCTCCTCGCCCACCGCCAGCTCGCCGCCGCCATCGACTACGAGGCCGTCCACCCCTCGGTCCGCAGCCGCGGCCGCCTCGAGGCCGTGTGCAAGAACATCAACGTCCGCCACCGCAACGCGCAGATGGCCGGCCGCGCCAGCATCGCCTACTACGTCGGCCAGGCGCTCAAGGGCAAGGTCGCCGAGGAGGACGCCTTCGTCATGAGGATCTTCAGCAACGGCTTCGTCGTCCTCGTCCCGCGCTTCGGCATCGAGGGCCTGATCCGCCTGCGCGACCTGGCCGAGCCGGAGCCGGAGAGCGAGTTCGACGCCGAGTCGTACACGCTGACCACCACGGGCAGCAGGGCGGTCAAGGTGGAACTCTTCCAAAAAGTCAAGGTTAGGGTCCGCGACGAGAAGGACGAGAGAACCGGCAAGAGGGGCGTCAAGATGGAGCTGGTTTCTGCGTGAGCACCGGGTTGCTGGGCATGCGTGTCACGTTTACAGCGGGAAGAGTAGAGAGAATATAAAACGATTTTGTGAACACCACTATAGTATGGTCTAGTCCCAGCCAGCCAATAAACGCCTAACAACTTGTGAACAAGATCATTGAAGTTTTCGTCACCACCACCCAACTTATTGCTCCATGGCCTCGGCAGCGTCTTCATCGTTGCCCCCGTCTCCCCACAAGCCCTCAAGCTTGAACTCGGCCGCCCACTCCGTGACAATCTCCTTTTGGTCAGGCATGACGGCCTCCTCGCCGGCGTTCTTGATGCCCGACTTGGCAGGGGCACCGGCCGACTCGACAGACAGCGTAGGCGGCTCGACCCATCCCTGGATGCGGCCGTCGCGCCAGTCGGTCACGACCGTCATGGCAGCGGCGTTGACGTTGGGGACACCGCCTCTGCCGAGGCGGCCACGCTTGCGGGCGACCTGGACCAGGAAGTCGGTCGTGACGTCGCCGTCGGCGCGGCTCGGGAGGAGGGCAGGGATGTCGTAGACGTCGGTGAGCTTCTGGATGAGGTCGGGGGAGGTGGACAGGCGGCGGATGAGGAGGCTGACTGCGGGGATGGGGTCGTCGATTTGCTTGGGGGGAACGGCGTTCAGCAGGACGAGGTGGGCGTGGGCCTCGGTGGCGTTCTTGAGGGAGACGAGGCCGCCGGACTGAACAGAGGAGGACGAGGGGAAGACGACACCGGGAGAGTCGAGAAGGGTGAGCTTGCTGTCGATCTTGACGGCGCGGATGCTCGTCGTCACTCCAGCCTCGGCACCCGCGGGGCAAGCCTTCGAGGCGCTCCCGCCCTTTCCGCTCATCCGGCCGAGGAGAGCATTGATGACGGAGCTCTTACCCACGTTGGGGTAGCCAATGACACCAACCGACACGGCGCGCTTCAGCTGGCGACTCGCGGCAAAGCTCTTAAGAGCCTTGAATAGCGTTGCGGATGTGCTCTGCACCGTCAGGTCGCGGTGGTTGAAGGTGTGGGCGTTGGACGCGGGTCCCGAGGCGCGCAGAGGGAGCGTGGGGAAGTAGCGGCGCAGGTAGACGAGCCAGTCTCGCAGAACCTTGGGCGGGATCAGATCGACCTTGTTGAGGATCAGGATGAGACGCTTGCCGCCCGAGGCTGCGGCCATGATGCTGCGCTCAACCTCGCGGGAGCGGGTGCCCTCGGGGTCGCGGGCGTCGAGGACGTAGAGAACGACGTCGGCTTGTTCGACGACCTGCTTGAAGACCTTGTCGTACGTCTTCCGCGAGGATGCCTGGCCAACGGAAACGTCATTGGCACCGGCGTCGTCGGAAGCGTCGCTGTCGTCATCTTCGTCCATGTCGCTGTCCTCGAGCTGCTGATCGTACTTTGCGGCCGCGGCTCTGGCGCTGGCGATGAGCGCAGCCATGGGGTTCGACTCATCGATGTCCTCGTCCATGTCGTCATCGTCCATGTCCTCAACCTCGTCGCCGTCCACCTCGACGTCGTCCATGGCCTCCTCGTCATCTTGCTGGGTGCCCGTCTTCGCCGCCTTTGCGGCCTCCTTCTTCTTCTGCGCCTCGGCGGCCTTCCTCATGCGCTTCTCCTCAATCTCGGCCAGCAGCTTCTCCTTGTAGGGGAACAGGTTCGGGATGCCCGGGTCCTTCTTCAGCTTGGAGCGCCATTCCGGGTTGTTCTTTGCCAGCTTGCGCTGCTTCCTTTGCTTGGCCAGCGACTTCTTCTCGATCTTGTGGCGAAGGCGCGTGGTGCCGCGCTTCGACGTGGGTTCTGCGAATCCTGTTAGCCATGGACATTGCAGAAGGAGTCACTGGGAACAAGCCCTGATGGAACTCACTCTTTGGTTTGTTGATTGAACCCGCCATTTTGGTCAATGTCGGGTCGGATGCTTCTCTTGCGTCCTGGCTGCGCGGCGCTGGTTCTGTGGGTGCTCAGCAAAAAAAATTAAGTGGGATGCAGATTCTGCCGGAGTTTGCATCTTGACCGCCTCGCCTTCCCCACAGGACGTCGGCAGGCGTCCCCACTATGGTACCTTCCTACCTAAGACGGTAAGGTACAGGTGGCAGGCGGTACCTAACGTCCCCTGTACCTTGCGTCCTTCGTAGACGCCTTTTACTTGAGCAATCGCCGCACCTTCAGACCGCAGAGTGCTCTTCGGCTACCTTGTTCATCGAAATTACATTCCACATTATTGCAATCTTGTCCGTGAGACACCATGCGCGACGAACAGTCGTCTCCAAGTTTCGCTTTTTGAAAATTGTATCTGCAGTGCGGCCACGGCTTGCCCCCGGTGAGGAACAGGGCAGGGACGCCCCGCTTGGTATTAACGGGCATCTGCGAAGGCATCTGCGAAGGCATGCGCGAAGACATCTACGAAGGAGAGCCTTGGGGCATGCTCCTCACCTGTTCAGTATCTTGGCCTACTTCCTTTTGCTTTATCCTCCCTTTCTTGAGCTGGCCTTTGCTGCGCCTTTCCATTTTATTTTTGGTTTATCCACCAAGTGCTTGCTCGAGCGCTGGCTTAACTCACCAGGCTTCCTCTTGATCTCGCATCTCCGCCATCCATCTGCAAGCCAATCCTTTTCAACTCTGGCATCTTTCAAATGTGCGAACTGTCCTATGCGCAGAACGAGCGCCTTCTTACAGCCCTGGAAGCTGCCGTTTCAAAATATGTGCTGGCGAACCCTGGGTCCATGCTCCTCCACGAAGCAGCTTCGCAATGGCTTCCAGGAGGCAACACGAGAGACGAGGTACATACGGAGCCGTTTCCTCTGTGCATACGTTCTGGTGATGGACACATGATCCGTACTGAAGACGGCAAACGGTAAGCACTGGGGCCACACTGTAGTCGCCGTCGACTCAACATCAGCGTAGCCTCGTCGATCTCACGGGCGGGTTCACGGCTGCGCTCTACGGACATTCCCACCAGACCATCAGGACCACATTGCAAAGAGTTGTCCAAAATATAGGCACTAACCTTGGCGCAACGACATATGAAGAACAGCAATTTGCGAGAACGCTTTGTGAACGTTTTGACATTGAACAGGTAAGGTTCACCAACTCGGGCACAGAGGCCAACTTGCAAGCACTAGCTGCGGCGAGATTCTTCACAATGAAGCGCAAGATTGTGGTCTTCAACGGCGGCCACCACGGCAGCGGCCTGTGCTTCGCGGGCGGGAAGCCAGCCGTGGGCAACGTGGACATGGATGATTGGATTGTTGCCGGGTACAACGACCTGGACAGCACGAGAAGGGCGATACGGAGCGAGGGCGTCGCTGCTGTGCTCGTTGAAGCCATGCAATGCGCAGGCGGCTGCATCTGTGGAACCTCAGAGTTCTTGGACTGCGTTCAACAGACAGCCTCCGAGGTACGACTCGATGTTCGGTATCTAGCAAACCCTCTCTAATCGCGCCTGCAGTCAGGTGTGGTCTTCATCCTGGACGAGGTGGTGACTTCGAGAATGTCGGCCAAAGGTCTTGCCGGCGTTCACCGTCTCAGCCCCGACCTCAAGACCTTTGGCAAGTGGCTCGGCGGAGGCGTTGCCTATGGGGCATTTGGCGGTCGAACCTACATCATGGCCGCGTTCAACCCGGGCTCCCCTCTTGCGCTGTCGCACACTGGCACCTTCAACAACAACACGCTGGCCATGAGTCTTGGGAACATCGGTCTAGCCAAGATTTACACTCCTGGATTGGCCGATGAGGCTACCGCGCGGGGAAATAGGTTCCTGAATCAGCTCAACAAGGTGGCCCAAGGAACAAGGCTGCGCTTCACCGGCTGGGGAACCGTCATGGCCGCCCACTTTCTTCAAGACGGAGTGACCGAGATGACGAACGTGACGGAGATAAAGGAGATCCAGCAGCTCAAGGACATCTTCTGGATCGACATGCTCGATTCTGGCTTTTGGATTGCTCGGCGTGGACTCATTGCGCTGGCTGTGACGATCCCGAGCAACGAGCTGAGCAGGTTCGTGAGCGTTGTGGAGCTGTTCATACACAAGTACCCGGAATTATTGTCAGTAGCTTCAGATTCGGGCTCGGGCGCGGGCTCGGGCGCGGGCTCGGGCTCAGGTTCAGGTTCAGACCCAGGTTCGGATCCAGACCCAGATTCGGATCTAGAACCAGACTCGGATCCAGACCCAGATTCGGACGCAGATCCAGATTCGAACCCAGATCCAGATTCAAATCCAGATTCAGATTCAGAGTAGGTCAGACCATCACACACGGCAGAATAGAATAGAATCGACAATGAGAGCAGCTTGGTGGTGTGGCGCTTGCAAGAGAGGTTCACTAACTGGTTATGTACGTAGCAGTGGCAGATGATTGGCCCACACCCCTGCTGCCACATTCTTCCGCGCCACTCACCTCAGTCGCGGTGACCTCGACTTTTCCCAGTGCACCTTCAATTCTCCCACCTCGCAGCCAGCCCCCGACAACCTCGTCTGACCGCGACGCACAAGCACACACACACACCATGGACTACCAGAACCGCGCCGGCTCCAAGTTCGGCGGCGGCGGCGTCGCCTCCCACTCGGCCACCAACGCCGACCGCCGCGAGCGCCTGCGCAAGCTCGCGCTCGAGACCATCGACCTCGACAAGGACCCCTACTTCTTCAAGAACCACGTCGGCTCCTTCGAGTGCCGCCTCTGCCTGACGGTGCACCAGAACGACGGCTCCTACCTCGCGCACACGCAGGGCAAGAAGCACCAGACCAACCTCGCCCGCCGCGCCGCCCGCGAGGAGAAGGAGGGCAAGCAGAGCAACGTCGACCCGGCCACGGGCCTGCCCGTCGGCGTCGGCGGCTTCGGCCCCCGCCGCAACGTGGTCAAGATCGGCCGCCCGGGCTACAAGATCACCAAGATCCGCGACGCCGTCTCGCGCCAGCACGGCCTGCTCTTCCAGCTGCAGTACCCGGACGCCGCCCCGGACGCCGCCCCCAAGTGGCAGGTCATGAACGCCTTCTCCCAGCGCGTCGAGGAGCCCGACAAGAACTTCCAGTACCTCCTCGTCGCCGCCGAGCCCTACGAGACGGTCGGCTTCAAGATCCCCGCCCGCGAGCTCGACAAGCGCGACGACCGCCAGTTCTGCTTCTGGGACCCCGACGCCAAGGAGTTCTGGATCCAGGTCATGTTCATGACGGAGCGCGAGGAGCGCTTCCACGCCGCGCCGGGCATGACTGGGCGGAAGTGAGCGGCCCGTCCTTCGGAGCTACACGTAGCACCCGCGTTCCCGCAGACGACGCTGCGCGGCTGCAGCACGGGACGCGTTTGATGCCGAGTGCATCATGGAAACAGTGACGTGGCATTGGTGTCCCTTTCACTCGGGGACCTATTAGAATCAGCCCACAGCGCGGGCCTTCAGCATGAGACATGACGACGAACGAGTAAGGGACCAGCTCGTCACATGGGACAAGCTCATCGCTGACCAGCATCAGTTCATTCACATGGGTACTGGCGTCGGGAGTAGGACAAATTGATTTTTTTTTTTCGGGGCGACCAAGACCAAGCGGGACGGGGGAAGGCACAATCTTCATTGCTTGTTCGAAAGTCATGGTCTCTTCGCGCCATGTCAAACAGCTGCCGTACTCTTGCAGCAGTATAGCAGGTCCACTCCATATAGATGTCTAAATATTGAACACGTGGATATGGATTTGTTATGCCAGAGCAGTTCGCTTTGTTGCGATCCTGTGCGGAAGTAGAAGCCTCGCGTAACATGACATCTCATCTTGCACCAGCCATGCCTGGCACAATGTTTTCCCACGCACTTGCTAATGCAGATCGCCGTTTGACATATGAAGCCAGCTCTCGGAGCAACATCGCCCCCTTTCCCGTAAATGCACGGCAGCGGCTCAGTTGCAACACCCCTTCGTCTTCATCTTCTCTACCTATCCCTATCCCTATCGGAAGTTGTTGTCGAACCGCTTGAAGGTGTAGCCGATGAAGGGCAGGCTCATCTCGGGCGACTCCTCCGCCTGGCCCCGGTTGCCCTGGAGAGCCTGGGCCTTGAGAACCGTGGCGTTGTCGGTTTGGTCGATCTCGTCCGTAGGGAAGTAGGTGGTGTCGATGTTGGACGTGAGTCGGGGTTCGAACGGAGCGCGGATGCGGCGCAGGCTGTCAAACTCGACACCACGGAAGAAGGCGTGGCTCTTGAGCTCATGCGCTCCGCCGCGTCCGAGGCGGTTCTCCGTGTTGCACACCATGCTAGAGGAGCGGTCAGCGGCATGAAAGCAGTGAGCAGTGGGGAAAGACACGCACCTTCTAATCAGGTTCTCCGCCTCGACGCCTAGGGTGATGTCGTCGGGGAAGTACAGCGTCTGTCTCCAGTTGACAATCTTGCGGTACGTGTCGTGGCTGTCCTCGGCGCAGAACGGCGGCCAGCCGACCAGGCACTCGAACATGATTGTGCCCAGAGACCACCAGTCGCAGTCAAAGGAGTAGCCATGTCCTGTGAAAATCTCGGGGGCGATGTAGTCGGGGGTTCCGACGGTCGAGTAGGCCATGAGTCGTCGCGACCGTCTCCAGTCGTTAATCTGAGACCGATTGCTGACAGTGAGGTTGATCTGATCGATAGCAACAGAGTTACGGTCGCGAGGTCGATTCGATCGCCCCTGCAGCAGCTGCTGATAGTAGTTATTGTCATGCAATCGGTGGAAGCCCGTGGAGAGGCCGAAATCGGTCAGCTTGACGTGACCTCCACGGTCAAGCAGGATGTTGTCGGGTTTGATGTCACTATCGGCAGTCAGAAACAACGTCGCGCGCAACCGCCGCGTAGGTGGTCATACCGGTGAATGAAGCCAAGTTTGTGGACCGCTTCGATGGCCAAGACAATTTCGGCAATGTAGAAGCGTGTGATGTCTTCGGAGAAGATTTCATACTTGATAAGCATGGTCATCAAATCTCCTCCGGGCAAGAACTCCATGAGCATGTAGAGGAAGTAAGAATCCTGGAAGGTGGTGTAGAGCTTGACAACCCAAGGGCTGTCAGACTCGGCGAGGATGTCACGCTCTGAGCGAACGTGAGCCAGCTGGTCCTTCTTGAACATCTCCGTCTTGATCAGAGACTTCATGGCGTAGACCTTGCCATCGCCCTTCTTCTGCACCAGCTTGACCTCTCCGAAAGCTCCCTTTCCAATGATCTTTATGGTGTTGTAGTTCTCGGGCTTGTCCTTTGTTCGAAGGAATCGCAGATACTGGCCCTCCTTCCGGCCTGCGGTGGACCAGAGCTGCTCTTTCCGGGCTGCACTCTGACCTGGGTCTTGAAGCTTCTGCTCAAGCTCGCTCTGTCTGTGTTCCCGAGAAGGTCAATCACCGAAACAAGAGGGCGGGGAGAGGCTGAGCACGACCAGGTGCACGCGCATACCTTTGGTTGCGCTCACGAGCGCGCTTCACGCTGTCCTTGAAGAAGTCGGTGGCCAGCTGCGAGCACTTCTTCTGGTTGCTGTTGGAGTTGGGCCCGAACCTGTCCGGGTTTCGCTCTGGAGCTCGCTGGAATTCCTCAACGGGCGGGGGGGCGGTCTGGGTCGGCAGCGGCGGCGGCGCATCTCTGTAGCCTCCATAGGCGGCGGGTTGCCCACTCGCACCGGCCGTCCTCGGGCGCTGGGACGGGGAAGGCCCTCGGGCGCCGTAGTTGGCAGTCCTCGCAGCGCCACCACCCAGGTTCTGGTGAGAGAATTGGTTGGCGAGGCCAATGTTGGGGTCGTTGGTGCCGGGGGTATTGGAGCGAGCCTGGTAGACGCCATTCTGGGCATGGGCGTAGTCATTGCTCACGGCTTGGGCGGGATACTGGGGAGCGTAGCCAGCAGGGCCCGGGGCGTAGTAGGCCTGGGGAGGAGGGTAAGGGGCTGCGTAGGCCTGCTGCTGCTGCTGCTGCTGCTGCTGCTGATGCTGTTGCTGCTGGGGCTGCTGCGATTGCATGCCGCCGGACTGCTGCGAAGAGGAGCTGGGGTAGACGGGCTGCGGGAAGGTGGAAGGGGTCGTCGGGTAGGCTCTGTCGTTCAACGGCAGCCGGTCATTGTTCCCGAAGTTCAGGTGCAGGCGATTGCTGTTGCCGTCCATTGTGTCTGACGGTGGCGCGATGCCGAGCCTGCCTTGGGTGCGAGAGCCGTTGCGAGGAGCTCGAGGCGACTGACGATGGGTGTTTGCCGAGGCGGTCCTGGCCGGGGGGTCCAGGGGAAGCAGAAGGGCAGCAGAAGGGTGGCGCGATGGAGGTCAGCGGCAGCACAGGCGGAGAAGCCAGGGAGCGGTGCCCCAAAACGGAGGATGGCTCGGGACGCTGTCGAGGGCAGGGCGCTTCAGCTCGTTGGCCTGGCCGCGGCCGATGATGGCGGAATGCAGCGGGCAGGTGTTGGGCGCCGCGGTGATGGAGACGGATGTGGGCGTTTCGAGGTTCGAGGTTTGAGGTTTCGAGGGGCAGGCGAGCAGCACCTCGGCGGAACGTGGCCAGCTGCGGCGGGCTGCGGCTGTAGGCGAGGGCGGTCAGGAGTCAGGGGTGGGAGCAGTGGGAGCAGTGGGGCCCCACCCACCGAAGCTCTGGAGGCGTTCCGCCGCTAGCGTGCCCGTCTGTCATCTGCAGCACCCACGCCGCGCGCAGCAACAACCCGCTGGAACGTGCTGCTGCACGGCGGGAGGGCGCCGTTGGTCGGCGCATTCCTCGCCGAGGACATGGACCCATCACTCGAGGCTTGGGGCCGCGTGCTTGGACGCAGTTATAGTGCGTGTAGACGGGCAAACGGGGAACCTACTCGTAACTCGACACACGGCGGTGGAGAAGCCAGGAGGGGGTCTGTCGCGGACCGGCGAGCAGCTGTTAGAGCCCATGCCAAGCTTCGCCTTCCAGGCCCGCGGGAGACGGGAGAAGGCCCTCGCAACGTCAAAGGGCGAGAGTGAGTGCCCGGATCATGCGAGCGCTCGTAGACCTCCCGGGGGAATACCTGCATGCCCCAAATGCCAGCTACACATGTACAGTCCATGCTCCGCAGCTCTCGCTGGCGTTCACCCGTTGATGCTCGGTCTGATGATTTTCAGTGCCAACCTGAGGTGCCCACCGCAGCGTGCCCACATGGCTCCGAGGCTCGAGCGGCCCTCTCAAAGATTGACTTTCAACAGCTCGAGCGTCTGCAACACGTGAGCTAACGAGGGCTTCTTCTTGATTTAAATACTACCATTGTCTTGCCCAAGTATACATATATATGTAAAAGCAAATCTCTTCCCCTATTTTCCACGCTTCTTCTGGACATGTCTTGTGACAAGTTGCGAATCGGCGGCTCCCCCCCGCCCTAGCTTACCCCCGACGCTTTCCTCTCTCCGCTCGGATAATCTGTTGGTATCCCATAGCCCCCGCAAGTTGTCTCTCGGTACATACTTGTGGTGCCTTGATCATCAGATGGGGATTCCCTGATATTCGTCGTAGCCGAGCGCGAGGTTCATGTTCTCTGATTATAGTTAGTCAAACTTGAAACTTCGTTGTTCGTCGTTGCTCGTCGAAAAGACTTACGCAAGCATTGTGTGGCAGCGCCCTTGTTGAGGTTGTCAATCGTGGCACAGCTGCTTAAAGTTAGCCCAAGCATCGTCAAGGATTAAGCCAAAGGATGGGACACTCACACGACGACACGCTTGCCGGTGCTGTCAACAGCGTACCCGCCAATCTCAACTCCGTGCTTGTTCTGGATCGACTTCACAAACGGGGCTTCGCCGACGACCTTTACGAGCTTTTCGCCCGCATATCGATCTTGGTAGATCTGACGGATATCTCGGGAAGTCATCGTCTTGTTCAGCGGAATATTAACGCAGAGGTAAATGCCGCGGAACCATTGGGCGCTACATCCTGTCAGTCTCTATACACGAAGGGGAAGAAAGAAGTGGGACAGACACATGCGGAATAAATGCCGTCGACACGCCAAGGCGATGGCTGATTTCTCGCTCGTGTACATGCCCAGTCAAGCTGTCTGTTGAAAGTTAGCTTCCTATTTGTTTGCACCCGAATTATTCGCTCTTACATGGCATAATGTTTTCATGGAGAAGGTTGACGTCGTTCTTTGGGGAAGGCTTCGAACCCGCGCCGCTGTAGCCCGACGCGCCCACGACCGTGGGCATGCCTCCCAGATGTTCCAAAATGGGAGCCAAGGCCAATTGCGCGCCTGTCGCGTAGCACCCAGGGTTGCTGATGCGCGTCGATTGGGCAATCTTGCTTCGCTGAACCAACTCTGGAAGTCCGTACGCCCAGGTGCTATCGAACCGGTAGTCGGCGGAAAGATCAACAATCAAGCTCGAACTCTGGCCGAGAGCCTGCACAAATGGCTGGCAGACACCGTTGGGAAGAGCCAGGACCCAGCAGTCGACCTTGCCGTCCTTGTCCAGCTGGGCCACTTCCTCGGGAGACAGGCTCTCATAGATGATCTTGCGCTTGGTATATCCCTTGAGCTCCTGGCCTTCGAGTTCTCGAGACGACACATGTCGAAGATCCATGTTGGGGTGCTCGTTGAGAAGATCGATCAGGGCTTGGCCCGTGTAGCCGCGGGCTCCAATGAGGCCAACCCGGGACGGCGTCTCGTTGGAGGCATTCTTCTTGCCCAAGGGCGGATTCGGGTTCGTGTTGATAGCGTAGGACAGACGCCCCGTGGAAGAGAGGGACCGGGCTTGGGCGATGTTGATGCTTCGGCCGAGGGAAACCTGCGGCATCGGCGCGACGACGATCGAGGCGGCTCGAGGGGCAACGCGGCGGGCGCCGACGCGCACCGCCCCAGAGGTAGCAGAGAGCATGGTGGAAGTAGAAGCGAGCCCAACTGAAGAGGGAGGTTAGCAGAGCAGGTTGGATGGGCTTGGTGTAATTACCTCGTGTGTTGTCAACGGCTGGGCTGTGAGTACTACCATAATCCTGAGGTGGATCTATTTTCGGTGGCTTGTCTGGCTGGCTGCGGCCGAAATCGGTCGTCTCGGGCGGAGGGTGACGCATAGCCCTGGGCGGCTCCCGTCCCGATTAACTTTGAACGGCTCGACCCGCGCTGCATATTAATTGCGAGGAGTTTCCCAAGACTCTCTCGGGCAGCTCTCCTACTATCTACGTAGGCATCTTCACCGGCATCACTATCCGAATTGCTGGACCTAATAATGCAGCTGGCCAATCTGGGCATGCAGAAGCCACCACCCATGGCAGATGAAAACGAAATGATACGAAATGAAACAGGGAACATTGCCATTTGCGAAATGGCATAGGTGCCTTGTAGCCACGACATATGCTTCCAGTGAAATTCGCAGGGTCAAAGAGATGCTTTGACATACGGCTTGCTGCATTGCAGCCCGTGCTGATGAACAGCCCAGGGTCATTGTGGGTGGCCTATCCAGAAGCCCTTAAGAAACAGCCTCCGTTCCTCGGGTCCGGCGAAGCGAACCAGATTCGATGCGAAGAGAATCCAGAAAAGAATCTAAATAACACAATGAGCAATTCGATTTTTCATAAGCCGCAAAGAGCAGCATTGCGGCGAAAAGGTTCATGACAGATAAGGTAGAACTTCAATGGCTCGCTGGAGTGAGTGACCCGCGGAGTCGGGTATTTCCATTCCGGCGCTTATCGGCGCCCGGCTCTAGGCTATCGCCGCCATTTTTTCTCTCCTACTCGAGCGAGCCGTGGAACCACGCCGCCGCCTTTGGGGACGCCGTCGACTTCATTCTCGCCGTGTCCCGTCACCAACAATCCGGCCTCAACCCGCACCTTCTTCTCAGCATGGCCGACCCCAACCCTGCAGCGGCGCCGGCCACCGGCTCTGGCGCGGCCGCCCCGAAGCCTCCCGCCGGCAACCCAGCCCTGAAGGCGCTCGGCCTGCCCAACCTCCCGCGCAAGCTCCCCTCGCGCAACTGGATGATCTTCTGGGCCATCACCGGCGCCTTCACGACCGCCATCGTCTACGACAAGCGCGAGAAGAACCGCGCGACCGCCAAGTGGCGCCGCGCCGTCGAGCCGCTCTCCCGCGAGCTCATCGGCACCGCGAACCAGCTCCCGCGCAAGCTCACCGTCTACCTCGAGGCCCCGCCTGGCGACGGGCTGCGCGTCGCCCAGGACCACTTCATCGAGTACGTGAAGCCGGTGCTGTCTGCCTCCGGGCTCGACTGGGAGTTTGTCCAGGGGCGGCAGCAGGGCGACGTGAGGGCCGCCGTCGCCGAGAAGATTAGGAGAGCGAGGATGGCCGATGAGCGGCCGGGCGAGGATATCCCCAAGACGGATGACACCATGATCGAGGACCTGAGGAAAAAGATGGGTGTGCCAGAATACGAAGGCGTCAAGGGTGACGTAGTGATTGGGCGGCATACCTGGAAGGAGTACATTCGCGGCCTGCACGAGGGCTGGTTGGGCCCCTTGGACGCACCGCCGCTGCCAGAGCCAGTCGTCGTCGAGTCGAAACCAAGCACGGAGGAAGCCGCTCCTAGCGACGAGGCAGCCGAGAAGAAGGACGAGAACAAGGAAGAGAAGAAGGAAGAGAAGAAGGACGAAAAGCCGTCCCGACCGCCGCAGCCCCGGCCGCACAACACCACCGAGGACTACGCCTCAGCCAGCACGCCCGCCCACATACCCGTCGAGTTCTCCCCCTCCACGTCGATCGCCTTCCCGCACCGCCTGGGCTTCAGCCACACCTTCGTCCGCCTGGGCCGCTTCCTGAACCGGCGCAAGCTCGCCGACGACATCGGCCGCGAGGTGGCCGCCGCGTGCTTCGCCGCGTCGCGTGAGTGGCGCGAGGCCGACGGCCAGTACGAGCAGCAGCTCGTCCACGAGTTCGAGGAGAGGGACTGGCCCAAGAGCGTGTGGAAGGACGAGCCCGCCGCCGCCGCCGAGGACGACGGCAAGCCCGCCGAGCCGCCCAAGGAGAAGATATGGACGTCGCCCATGGTGGTCGACTCGCGCATCGTGCAGCGCATGCGACGCTTCGAGATGCGCCCCGAGGATGAGCAGCGGGCCGCCAGCATCGTCGTGCCCGAGGAAGAGATCGAGGGTTGGATCAAGGGCAGCCTGCGGAGCATGTGGCGATGGGGCGCCAGCTCGTTTGCTAGCAAGCCCGCGGGGCCCAACGTGGGCAACTTGGATGACGACTAAGGGGGAATCGGTAAAGCTGTGTCGACACGTCGCGGCATGTTCTGTACTATTATCACCGCCCACTCCCCGTCGGGGAGCCTTGTACATCAACACAGGGAGGTCTTGTAAAGCGAAAAAGGGGCATTTGGGGGGGCATCATAGAGCGCACTCACTGCATATCAATCAAATCTACTCTGATCAAGGATCTCGCACTCCATTTGAGCCAAGCTCGTCAGGTCATCACGTTGTTATTTCAGAGCGACTACTCCTCGTCGCTATCAGAGCCATACTCTACCAACAAAGATGCCTTCTTCTCTTTCGGCGGAACAGTCGCCGGTTCCGGCTTCTTCGCATCCTTAACGTTTTGTGTCTGCTTCTCGTCCGCCTTCTCCTGATCCCGGGCATGATGCACCTCACCCGCGTCACTCACTTTTCTCCTCACGCCCTTGACATCCCTCTCCCGGCCTGCTCGCTTCCTCTTCCGCCCATGCCCCCAGTGCTCCTCCTCCTCCTCCGGCGGCAGCTCAGCGGCGTCGAGTGCGGCGTCGGTCCCGCCGCCGCCGCTCTTCTGCCTCTCCCGGAACGCGCGCAGACCCTCCTCCGTCTCGCGGCGCACGCGCTCCTCCTCCCTCCGCTCGCGCGCGCGCACCTCGTCGAGGAACTCAATCTCGTCGTTGTCCAGCGCGCGGAACTGGTTCTTGAGCTTGTTCTGCTCCTCGATCGCTGCCTGCTTCGCCTCTGTTTGTTGGTCGTCAGTCACGTTCACGGGCAAAGACCATCACCTCGGAGGCATGGAAGGTGATATTCATTCTACCTTTGTTGGCCTGCAGAATTTCGTAGAGAGACTTCTCCTCGCCCGTCGCTGCTCGCAGCCGGGCCTCCTCTCTGCGTTTCCGCTCTGCGTCGAGCTCCTTCTGGACAGTCTCCCACTCGGTGTTCTTGGCCAAGGGCCGTTGGTCTTGCTCAGGGAGTTGTGATGTTGCAGGGGCTTCGTCTTTGGATATCTCGCCACTGGAACTGATCGTCCCACCGGACACAAAACGGCCTGCCATGGCTTTGATTGGAGTTATTCCCTCTCTATCCTTTGGCAAGAACAGGAATTGCGTGCTTCATTTGCCTGCATGAAACTCGGGTGTTGGTTCGGGGGCGGTTTGAACCCAGCTCCGAAGGCCGCAGCGCAGCCAAAAGCTCCCTACGACGAGCAAGGAAGCCGGAAAGCAGCCTTCAACGAATAAACCATTACAGATTTGCGATTGAAAAATTGAGAGAAGATGAATCACTTGGGATGCGTTTGTTGTATGAGACGAACGTATCATTTGCGTTGGAGCTTCCCACTAAAGCCTGAAGCTGGCGCCTTTTGCCGACAATCAGCCGATCGACCTGCTTGCCACAGCTGCCCACCACAGGCCCTCGTATGCGGAGCACATAGTGGGCAAGGGAGGCGTTATCACACGAAGTCGACTACACACTGCCAAAGCTGTTGTATAATCATTTGTTTTCAGCATTTGAATTGTACCGAACGATACCAGGTAGTTGGACTTGAAAAGTTGCGCTCCAGTCCCATGCCCTTGCCAATTCAAACTTGCCGTTTTAATCATACTCCCTCCACCATCCCCGAGTGTCCAGCGAGTCCATTTGCCATCATGCCCGTTCTGAAGACAGCAGCAAAAAGAAGACCAGGGAAACAACTCCCAACAAACCAGATGCCAATGTCATTGAGCGAGGACGCCGCCGCAAGCCATCCGAACAAACCAAGTCACCGAACAGCGCTTCAAGAATCAACACCTCCATGACATGAATGAAAATGGGGCGCGGTGCGACAAACTCGCCCGACATAAGTATCGTCATTAAACCCTGACGCAAAAACCGCCCATCGGTGTAAGCCTGTCTCTACAAATGCCAGCCCATGAAACAAGACATCTAAAGATCTCGTGAAGAAAGACACTCGCCGAAGTGACGTCGAGCGTGCTGAGCCAGTGTGCCAGGGGCCCAAAGGCACAAGCATCGATGCAGCTTCGAACAAGTAATGCAAGCGGGCCAAAGGATGAAAGAAGCGAAGAGAAACCCAACCCCCACAAGCAAATGGGACAAAACAGCCCGCCTAGGGCTCCCAGTTTCCCGCTGAACGCAATGCATAAACCCAGATCGTAAAAAACCCCCAATTTTGTTGTTGCTGGTGAGACAGCCAATTCCACTTCAATCGAAAAGCGCGATGCAATATGTACCATTCCCAAACTTTTTGGTCTAACTGCATCATCAAGTCCGTCGTCGTAGCCAGAGCAAACGGATATCAGAGTTTCGGCAACCACCGGGAGGCCAAGCGTATGTGTCGTGCAGGGCGCAGCGTTGGTGATGCTTGCCTGACTAGCATCGCACCTCAATGTTGCAAACAAAATGAAACCCGTCAAGTGGTCGTACGCATAGTAAGCCAAGTCCCAAAACTGATGGCGGGACGAGGCGCAAGACACAAAGTCTATGTGCAGCCTTGCGAATGCGGGCTCGTGACTCATGATGGATCGATCGCCTTTGCTCCATGTTGGCATCTCGTTCGTGATGCCCTGCAGCCCAGCTTTTTTTGACAGGTCTGAAGCGAGAAGCAGTTAAAGGCACAGCTGTATGTCGCTGAATCCCAAAATTGGGTAATCGTATAGGTGAAAGGGAGAAAGTCTATCGGAGGATCAAACCCCGTAAACGTGAAGTCGGAACAAAAAACCAGGACGCCAAACATGACCATTAGGAGCGTGTACCAAATATAAAAAAATGCCGTTAAGACCATGGCTGAGCCATCTCTGAAAAGGCTGTGTATGCTGCCGAGCAGGTCGTCCAAACCGGACGTGACCCGCATGAAAGCTGACTTTTCCGAATGTCGCGCGTGGTCGACAAAAGAACCTGAAACTGATGGACCGGAAGCTAATCGCATGAACAATTTTTTTCGTGCCGGTGGGGTATCTGAAGAAACGTTCTCGGGGGAGATGATGTAGAAAATTCGTAGCCATTAAAGTCAATCCTTGACTCCTCATCTTTTGTGTGAAGGCGGTGATGAGAAAAAGGTCGCCGCGCGGGCGAGCAAGCCCCTCCGCTTGCATCAACCCACAACTGGCTGTCCATACCCATGCGACATGAGGTACGGAGTCTGCTTCATCGGGGTGGCGCAGCTCTGGCAGTTGCATTCAGCAACACCGTGCTCCCAAATGCCCTGATTGTAGGCATAGTGGCCAGCATAAGAGGTCTGGCGGTGGGGATAGAATGCGTTGTGGGCAGGAGGTTGCGGGTATCGGTTCGCATACTGAGCGGTGGCTTGAGCAAACCACTCATTGTAACGAGCGTTGGTGGACGTCGCGGACATGACGTAGTCCGGGGTGCCGTAGCCCGAGTCAGGAGGCGTAAGCGGTGCACTCCACGGGTTGTGAGCCCAGTTGCCATCGCGAGAAGCGAAGCCGCGCTGCTGGGCCTTCATGGCCTGGTAGCGCTCGAACTCTGCGGCCTGCTCCTGCAGGTAGCGCGAATGGGGCGAGTGGCGGTTGCTGTGGAATCTGGCCAGCTCCGTGTCGATGGCGGGCACGAGAGAAGCAAGTCTCTCTCGGCTGGCCTGCACGGCCTGGCGCTTCTTCATCTGCTGCCACTCACGCCAATTGTCAAGCCAGGCTTGGTAGTCCTTGCTGAGGTCGAGATTGACGTAGAGTCTCCAGCACATAGCCTGGACCCAGTCAAACTCTAAAGCATTCAGCTCAGAGACAGCGATGCCGCTGACTTCGGACCAGGAGCGGTTCTGGAAGGTGTTGTCGTCGAGAAACTTGCTGCCCAAGAGGAGCGAGACCGTAAGATAGCGCCAAACCTGACCCTCGGAGGCCTTGTAGGGTCCTTGCTCCTTCATGCCGTTGATGCGCTTGGCGAGATAATTCATGCCGAGGAGGATAGTGGTGCTTGGCAGCCTCGTAGACGTGAGGATCTGGGAGACAAACTTGCGAAAGGACGAAGTAACAGCGGCGTCGGGAGTAACCACTCGCGTCGCCATCTCAGCAACGTACTCAGCCATCATGTCGACCTCGTAATCGAGGACGGCACACACGCCGCCGGGCATGATGACGGTATTGAGGAGGGGTTCCGAGGAAGATCACACGATCTTCGTCGGAGGTCTGAGTACTGTAGACTCAGAGACACAGCGGTGTGGGGTGTGCGGCACAAAGCTGATGGCGTTGCCTCAGAGCCGGCGAGTCGCGAGCGTGAACTTGAAAGGAGAAACGGCGGTGGGATCTAAGAAGATCGTTGAGCCATTTAATGCCTGATCCCTATTGTCGTGTTGAAAGACAATACAGACGAATACTGTCGAAGTCGGGGACGAGTTGGCAGGAAAAGGATGCTGCACAAGTGCTTCACGAAACGGTAGCCTCGTTCAGATGCCGTGCGCTGCGCTATGCACAATCGAAACCGTTGACACTCGATGACGGACGGCGGACCAAAGGACTCTGCGTTCTCAATTAGCTAGGGATTCAATCAAACCGAAATAGCTGTTGGCATCGGCGACGGTCTGCGGCGGATAATGGAGGAGCAAGGAGACGGGATGTCACGCAGGGTGGTGCAAGCCGCAAGCCTCTGTGCAGGATCAAATCCAGCACGAAGATGCCAGAGATGCGTATCGAGTACCGTAACAGGAACGACGGGTGACTTCATCTCGTCGAGGAACCCCGGTGTAGAATCGTGCTCGGCCGATCTCGTATTGCTGCACGCAAGGTCCGCGGCGACGGGTGATGGTGACGCTGGCGGCACCGGGACCGAGCGTCCCAAAACCGCCTCGAACGGATCCACGACGCGACGGGTCGTAGAAGCAAAACGCCGCAACACCAGACGCCGATGGCCATTAAAATCTGTTCTTACCTTGAGAGCAAGAGCCGCTTCAAAGATGGGGAGAAGTGAACCCGGCGGCTTAGGTTGGCGAGTGGTGGTCGCTGCAAGACGTAGCTGCAACAGTCGTCGACCGGTGGGAACACGAAGGGGAACCTGCACAGCGGCGAGCTGAGAGGCGGCGAGCGACTCGCGCGAGAGACCTGAATCCGAGAGTCGACGAACGGTGACGAGTTCGTGACGAGGTTGTCGAAGGAGTCGGCGGATTCGGCTTGTCGTGGAGGAGTGAGGAGAAGGGGGAGGAGAGGAGAGGGAGAGCGAGGGTAGAGGGAGAAGTGGAAGAGAGGTCGGGGGTGTGTGTTATGTGGGAGCGTCAAATGGGGCTTCGAGCATGGGACGGCGAGGTTGATGAAGGCTACGGGCGGCACAGCCGGGCTGCGTCAGTGGGTGGACAGGACAACGGCAAAACAGGGCTCCAGCGGGTACGGGCCCGGGTACAGCGCCATGCTAGGGGCAGGCTATGCCTCGGGTAGGTACCAGGAACGATTTTTTTTTTTTTACCCTTCCTTCCCTGCCAGCCCTCCCTCAGCGGGCGGGCGGGCTGGCTGGCTGGCTTGCTGGCTTGGGTTTGGCTGCTGCTGCTTGGTCGACGGCCATATTTGGCGCAGATGGGGGAGGCTAAGGAGGAGTGGAGGCTCCGCTAAACCTGAGCCGCTGCAGCCCCTGATTGGCGCACCCGAGTCGTAATACCTCATGGGCCCAGGGGTGACTCGGGGGCGCGACGCACTCACACGAACAGCCATGCCGGTCAGGCTCATCACTTTCTCCGCCACTGCCCCATGCCCCTCTGACTGCTGGCTGGCTGGTGCCTCTGGGGTTGGGGGTGTGTCAGCAGCCATGGAAGCCAGCCAGCGCAGAAGGGGGCATCTCAGGCGACACGTTACGAGGAGAGGGGTGGGACTCGCGCCAGGCTCTGCAGCCAGCCACGGGCCTTGATCCAGCAGCGCTGCGGCAGACGCAAACTTTGGGGGTCACTCACCGCAAGGTTGGCACGCGGCTTGCCCCGACGACCCTTCCTCTTCCTTCCAGACGCTCCGTCGCTGAGTGGCTAGGGCCGTCGTCCCCGGCGGAGCGAGACCTCGTACTCCGTACTCCGTACGGACGGCGCGAGAGGCACCCTGACAAACTGTCCGGCAAAGACACCTCACCGCATCGCAGCGATTGCCTCGGCAAGACTATCGCGATGGACATGCTCGTACGGAGCAACAGGTAGCCCGCAGGCAAACAAGTTGGTCAGGAGCGCTGCCTCTGCGCTCGCCACGCCCACGCGCCATCGCTCACGCGTGTACGGAGTACAATCTACGAATAATTACGCATGCGTCGGTCCCCATTTCTTCCGTCTTTGCCTGGCACCCCAGCGACGCCAGTCGCCTGATGTGACGCAGATGAAGCGTGTGGCAAAAGGCCGTGACCGCGGCATGGCTTTCAGAGGGGTCGCTTGGGCCCCAGGCTCCCCCCAAAAAAAACCACCCCAACCTTGCCAATCCAACCTAACCCACATGGAGCGACTGGGAACCACTATGGCCGACTGGCCGCCGTCAGGGTCCGATGGGTCCCTGCGCAGGACTTTCGCGCCGGTCACTCGTCACTGTTCGTTCTCGAACGACTGGGGGAAAAAAAACTCTGCAAGTCACCATCGGGCGAAGAAGCCACCAAGGAATACATATGTAATAACGCCTGGGTCGTCACCCTTATTCGTCCCACTCGGCCCAGCGCACCACTCTCAACATGCGTCTTGAGCTGCCATTCGCGATGAGCATTCTCCTTGGTGCCACTACTTGCGGAACGGACGAAGCGGTCGCCGGGGCACTCGGTAGCTGATCCTGCCCCATCCCCATCCAAGCGCATATCTCGTCTTGAGTTTTTGCGAATGGCTTGGCAGCCGGGAGCCTTCTTTGCGAGAGCTGCGTGGCAGTGTTAGCAAGCGAAATGTGGGACCTCGTCGGTACTCGGTAGAGACGCCGGCCGACGCGTTCCAGGCGACGTTAGTGTCGTCCACGCATCGAACCTCGCGCGTACCGAAGTACTGCCCGGGCAACACTTCACCCATACCTCTAGGTACGTACCAGTATTGCCGAACCTCCGCTGCTGCAGCCACGCAAGACCTGTGGTGAGCATCATCTGCAGCCCAGCCATCCCGAGTAACGAGGTCACGGAGCGGCCGCGGCGGCAAATCCTGCGGTGCCTTGGGCTGCAGGCCTTGCGTCATGACCGTGAAATGACTCCGCGTCCATCGATGTGAGCCACGAGGCAGGCAACTCAGGGCTCCCGGCAGACCACCCAGCCGACGGGACTCACGCGGACCTGCGCTGCAACGACAGCATGCACACAGGTTCCGCTGAGGGCAGCTCCGCGGTCGGTCTACGAGTGCTCGTACTATAATTACTGCGGCGGACAATGCGGAGAGAAATGCCTCAAGTCCACTGTTCGCTGATTGCGCTGCAGGAGATAGCGCGGGTGGTCCCTGGCTGCCCCAGCTCGGCTCTCTTGGGAAGCTCCTTCGTGCTCGTGCGTACGTAGGATTAGTACGGGGACGAGGAAGAATGTCAGGGGCTCCAGGCCCTGACGAGTACTGTGTTAGCCAAGCTCGTATCGGCTGCAAGAAAGGCATGACGGGGCCCAAAGGAGCCGATGGGAGAATGCTGCCTGTTCTCGCACGGATTAGCCAAGGCTTCCCCCAGGAGCCTGCATCTTGGGGCTCGCACTACCAGGCAACATTGGGGTGGTACTCGTCGGTAGGCAAGGTCTTTACGTGTAAATTAGCTGAGCGTCGCCCCCTTCCGTTGCGAACACAAGTACATCTTGGGTACCTCAGTAGCAGGAAATCACAAGGCAGGACCAGCCTCTGCACTCGGGTACTTCGTTCTACCGCCAACGGCAGCAGTGAAGATGCGAGTTGCAGGAATGGCTCTCTGGGTTTGACGGACGTCGTGCTCATGAGATATCTTCAAGCTGCGCGGAGACTGCTCGCGGCGTTCGTTACCGAGCACTTTGTAAGCAGCCAGGGGACGCTCAACCTCTCCGGCCCTTGTGCACAACACTGCCCACTTCAACCCATACAACTACAACTAAAACCGACCAGCTCCGAACAGACCTCGCTTGCCGCAGCACGCAGATGCCGCAGCACGGGGCATTCCGGACCTGCATTCATACAGCCGGACCGCGCTGCCTTCGTCCTTCCGCCATTGATTTCCCACGCGCCTCGTTGGTCTAGCCGAGTCAGGAGTTCTTCGTTTCCCAACGGCCGGCCCAATCGGCGCCGAAGCATTGGCAACCCCGTCATGGTAACCGAATGCCATTTATACGTGCACCCCAGCAGTGACCGTAACAGAAACAACCTCAGCGGATAGGGGTTGCCCAGCGAGGCCTAAGGTATTTATTTGGTGACCTCATCAAAATAGACGACACTGGTACGGATGTCCAACTCGGCCAAGCCAGCGCTTTCGCGGACGACAGAGTACAAGCAATTTGCTCGCTGGATTCGTATCCAGCTAGCCTCTGAGTATGAACACATCTGTTGCTTGGATGCTGCCTAGTGAAACCGCTGGAGCCTGCGGGACTCCGACCTGGTCAATGCACGCCGCTTTCGATGTGAATGACGAAGGTCGCGGCGTCCCGACCATGCTGACGCTGCGTGCCGCCACCACCTTACTGTAGAGATCACACCCGCCCTTGCCCTCAAATCCGGTCTCTGAATTTTCAGGGTCTTTCAACCCTGCGGCCGGGGATTGCTTGGACATGGCGCGCTCCGTGTCGGGAACGGGGTCTGGAGTGCTGAGCACGGTGTAAATGAAACTAACTCGTAATTAATGACACGATGGCAGATGGGTGGTAAGGTCACCCGAGCGGGCTCCGATTCTGCAGTTGCCCACGCCAGCGATCGAGGCAGACCACGGCCGACTGTTGCGTGTCCAGCGCGTGTCTTACAGCGCCACGCTTATTGCAAGCACGCCCGCAGAGGCCAATGACTCCATCGTGCGCTTCCAGCTGGCCAGCAGACAAGCAGACCGCCTGCACGGAATTGGCCCGGGACGTCTGCCCCTCTCACCCCATCGTTGCCCCCTCCTTCGAACGAAATGTGCCGCGCTCGCTTTGCGAATGGCTGGATTCCTGGGACGCCAGCTGAGTGGCGGTTGCCAATCCTCACCGCAACACGCCCTCTTCGTGGGCCTCTGCCGAGGGTTCACACGATTCCTCTGTCCCGCTTGACGGCGGGGTCGCGCCCGCTGACTGAGTAATGCATTGATGCTCGGGGAGAGCCGCCCGAAAAGGTCGCGCGGCCGTCGGTCGACCGCGGCAATACCTACATCTAAAGCCGACATTCGCATCCCCGCTACAAATAGGGAACAGGAAAGTAACAGTCGTCAAGATACGGTACCGTCAGCGGCTGCTCCAGGTAGCTTGCCACCTGACGGGTGCCACAACAAAGCAGCACCGCAAATCGCCAGATGCCCGTGCAACTTTGGTCCGTTCAAGAGTACTCCGTACTCATAGCCACAACTGCACATGTTGCACAGTAGCATTTCTTGGTAATTTTTCACATCATTTCAAAAATTGCAACTTTAAGAAGTGCAAGCTATTACCTTTTTCCGTCCTCAAACGGTAAAAGCTCTTCTAAAAGCACGTTGCGCAATTTGTCCCATGAGCTGGCCAATGGGAAGCCGCATCCTGAGAAGCCAACCAATAAAACCGTCGTATTTGTGTTAACGGGAACCAACTGCCCTCCATCACATTCACATGTGCATGGGGACGGCGGCAAAGGTGTTCGTTAGTTCGACGTTGCGCTCGTAATTACGTGCTTTCAAGGGGCATGAAACGCCCCCATGGTTTCGTTCGCGCAACCGGACTCTTCACTTGTCTTTCGTCCGATGCCCGCAGTCCATGTTAGGCGCTTTACAAGTCGACATGCGACGATATCACCGCTAGTCTACTCCTAAATTACGCCTGTTTCGGACTCCTACTTTTGGAACACGAAGGAACCCAATACAATCAGATTGTGAACTCTGGTCCGAAGGTGTGGTGTGAGGGTGCAGGCCTTTCCGCAGTTGTCGCTAAACCCGCCAACACGTTTGATAGATTGGGATGGCGCAGACAGTTGCAGCATGCTGGTGTTGTAGTTTTTTTTTAAAACACAACGGCTACGGAAGACGACAATATACTACGCAGTCCAATAATAGATGTTTGAATACCGAGATTTTGTCCTGACGAGACGCGGACGCAGCTTAAAGGAGACCCCTCTCGATAGCCAACAGGCCGAGTGCTCACTTCCGCTAGCATCGCATGTTGGTCGTCTGTCCTTGTGCATTCGTGTCCCGAATTCCCAAATCGAGATTACCCCTTCTCAAATTCACGTCCCGTCATGGATAAAATGAATCGCTGAAGCCGCACCCAGACATGTATCAATTGTTAATCTCTGGACGTCTCATGCGCCGGAGGCTGCACTTGCTTGCCTTGGCTCTGCTTGTCTCCGTTACTCTTGGCAGCCTATACTATCGGCACCACCGGCTCCTCAATTTTCCATTCCAGAATGGGGGCATGAAGACGCCTGCCGCCGAAGGGCCCGCCGCCGAAGGGCCCGACACCGCTTCCGCGCTCTCTCCTCCTCCGGCGGAAGCTATATCAGGCGGTCAGTTGAAATTGAGGCGCGGGCACTTTCGGTCTGGCATACTGACTCTATGTGCAAGCAGGCCACGCCTTAAACGCGTCCGATGTCGCAACATATCTGGATCAGATACTAGGCGAGAGTAAGACAGCGCTGCCGACCTTGGGATGTCCAGGCTTTAGTAGCGAACGCTACTCCTCATTGCAGGGAGACGGCGCCGGCCTTCGCTACTTCTTTGCTCTAGACTTGCGAAATAGTCTACCGGTTCTGCCACAATTATTAGGCAGTATAGTCGAAGCTATCAAGTTCCTCGGACCCGCGTCCTGCGCGCTCTCAATCGTCGAGGGCAACTCAAACGATGGAGGCGCCGAGGTCCTCTCGGCCCTACGCCCCCAGCTCGAAACGCGCGGCATCCAGTACTTCCTTGAAGCCTCGCCCGTCGACCCTTCTCAGGGCGACCGCATCGGCGACCGCATCGGCAAGCTTGCCCAACTGCGCAATCTGGCTCTCGAACCCATGCTCCAACGCCGTAACCACCTAGAACCCTCGAGTGGAGCCAGCGTGGTTTTCCTGAACGATGTGGTACTCTGTACCGACGATATACTAGAGCTCGTGCTCCAACGACAGCGTCTCAATGCGACTATGACCTGCGGTATGGACTGGACATATGTGGGTCGAGATCCAACGTTCTACGACGTCTGGGTCGCTCGCGGTATCAATGGCGACTCGTTCTTCGATATTCCCGCCGACGGGAGCTGGGACTCGGCGTGGAACCTCTTGTGGAACGCTGAGGAAGATATTCGTTCACGGTTCCGCTCCAAACGCCCATTTCCTGTTTTTTCGTGTTGGAACGGCGCAGCAGTGTTTGGTGCGGACGTTGTGTTGGAGCACGGTGTTCGCTTTAGGGATCGGAATAGGGATAAGGAGGAGTGTGCGCAAGGTGAGCCGCAACTCTTCTGCAAGGATCTGTGGTTCCGTGGCTTGGGGAAAGTGGCGGTTGTACCAGCAGTGAACCTTGGGTACTCCGTGGAGAAGGGCAGGCAGATCAAGGAGGCGAAAGGCTTCACGGCGACGAATGTGGCGGGCCAGGAGGAAGATGCGGATACGATCGAATGGCGGCCGCCCCCCGAGATGGTGAAGTGCATGCCGACGTGGGATAATCAGTTCTGGCAATTATGGAACGAGACCTTGGGGAGTTAATAGTGATACCCGAGCTGTAGCGTCTCAAGGTATGAAGGCGCTTCGACTCATCGCCCGTCTTCTTTTGGGTGCCGTCTACTGATTCGCTCAAGTCTCGGATCATCGAATCTTGCCGTTTCTTGGCTTCTTCCTCCTAAGCTCGGGGCATCTCTTGCTGGATGGCGAGCCCTCACTTGCCATTCCCGGCCAGCCTCTACGGTATACCGTTCTGGCAGCCCTGATTGGCGGCGTTGAGCGACGCATTGGTACTCCATGACGTCGTGGAACCTGCCACAAGCTGCGGCGACTTATCCTTTCCGTAAAGGTTGTCAACCCACATCACCTTTACCTCGGAGGGTCTCGGAGTGTCTCGGAGAGGAATTCAAACGCGAGAACTGACGACGTCAGCCATCGTGGTCCCACGAGGGAGCCATGGAGCAGGGCGGCACGGCTGCGCTGCCGTGTCTGCACGGCCTTCCGCCATGACGGCCAGCCGGTACGGAGGACGTGCTCCGTGAACAGCACTTCAGGCCCGCAGCGCGGCAACGTGACAGGTGGTGCCGCCGAGCCTTTTGCTCCTCTTGTTAGTACAGTACACACATGTACTGTGCACACTGCCAAGCAATCGACAAGCAATGCTCTGCCGTTACGAGACTGCTGTTTTGCAGTCGTGTAGACGGAGGATCAGTGCTCTGACTGCCGAGGAGGCACTCCACAGCGCTGCAGCTCGTATTCGAGTGTCAGTACTCCGTAGTATCAGTACACCACTCAATCGCCGGGGCATCAAAGGAACGTGCGAGCAGTACGTGACACACACGTTATCGGATATTGCCTGTGCTTTGATATACGTCTGAGCTATGATGCTTTGACGTGTGTCCGTTACTACGCTGTGACATGCTCTTCGCATCCGGCGATATGCATTGAGGAGACCCAAGGGATGGCCCCTTGGGATGCCATTACGAGAATGGCTGGTTTGTGAAGTGGAGGGTCTCGTCTCCATCCAAACAGCCATTGATAAGGTACCCCGTGAAGTCAATGCAATGGGGGAAAAGCTTCGTGCGTCACACGAGAAGAAACTCCAACACGGCATGCTAGAGAATGCCCTCATCCACACGAGCTCCACGGGGCTGCGATTCATGGCCAGGCGATCACCGCTTCCCAGGACCCGCTGCTGGGACGGACTACGAGAGACGGCTCAGCGTAGCGTAGCGTGATGGCCTCGAGCAACGATCAGTGGGACGAAAAAGATCGAGGCGGAATGGGTGCCGTTTCCGTCGCTGCAGCACCGGGGGGGTCGAGCCGCGAAAGCAGCGTTCCCAGGCGTTGGTGTTAGTGCGTCCATCAACGGACATGGAGCTGCAGCTCTACGAGTAATACCCCGTCAGCTCTTCCACGCGGTTCTCGGACTGCAGAAGGGTTTGAAGGATGCTTAAGCCAAGGCTCGTTGGATAAAATGTATTGAACATCTCGTGATGATACCACGGCTGCATGTGACGTGAGAACGACAGCAGGGTAGCCTGGGAAACCGGCGCCGTGGACTTTGGTGGTCTGCGTCAACCCCAGATTCCATACCAAGCGAGAAAGCTGCGTCGAAATGTTACATTCAAAGATCAAGAAATGTGGCTATGCTACTTTCTCTCCAAGAACCTGCAAAAGCATATCAAGAGACGCCCGCGCATGAATCTTGGCTCGTGCACAGCCATGATACCGGAGGCTACCCACTGCGTTGAAAGCAGACGCATGTCCTTGGGAACTAGCCGCCAACTCAAGTCACCCACTGGTACTGGCCTCTGACTCTGACTCTGACGCTGACTCTGACAGGCTCGTGGGAGCTGCAGATTGCCAGGGTCGTTCGTCTTCGACTCCCTGCAGCGATGGCGCGCTGCCTGCGCCTTACGACCTTCCATGCCGGGATCATCGAGTCAAGGCAGACAAGCATCTCATGTTCGGCGACAGCCATCAAAAGAACATTTCAAACTTGAATAGTTAGCTTGGCCTGACCCCCCCAGCCCATGCTCGCTTCGTGAGACGTGGAATTGCGCCGCGTCGAGGTTACGCGTTCAGCCTGTCACCGCGCTCCAGCCCGTGTGACTCAACCTCATCCCAAAAATACGCCTCGCCGGCATGCACCACCAACCAGCAACCGCCCAGGCATCAGGGCAACACTATGATGGTTGGAGATTCAGAAGCCTGCTAGTGTGTGACTCCAATGTACTTTGTTTTTTCTCCTTCCCTAATAAAAGGCGCCAGATGACTTGCTGACCTCCGTTCCCGCTTCCATCGCCACTTACACGCTTCTTGCCACGCATGCGCCCCTGAGCCCTCTTGCGAGTCTCCTATTTCAAGGCTACTTCTACACGCAAACAGCAATGGCCGAGGCTGCCTACGAGAACCAGGCACACCTCGTCGACGACCAACACCCCCAGTACCGCTACCTCGCCGGGCGCCTCTCCCACGGCTCCGTCTTCGAGCCCAAGACGTTCGCGTGGTCGCCCAGCAAGATATCCAAGATGGAGAACCTGACCAACCCGCGACAGCAACCTTCGCACAGCGCCCACCTGCGCCCGCACCAGGCACGGTACCTGGCGCGGAAGCTCTTCAAGTCCCAGCACGACGACAGCGACACCCGCCCAGTCTACCGCCGCTGGCTGCCGGCGCGCGTCGAGGAGAGCGAGGGCCGCGACCTGGCCGCCGGGGGCATCGAGCACGAGGAGCGCGAGGCCGAGCGGCAGGCCCTGCAGGACCTGCAGCTGGCCGAGGGCGCGTACGGCTGCGGCCGCGACGAGGAGACGGCGCAGCTGTACCGCCTGGGCCTGCTGTACGACGACGAGCACGAGCGCGGGTCGGGCTTCACGCTCGACGCCATCACGCACGACGGCGCCCCGACGTACACACTGCAAATACGGCGGCCCAGACGCGCCCGCAGGCGGGGGCTCCCCGTGTCGTCCCCTACCCTCTCCTACGCCGACGTGGCGAACGACGAGGCGCTGGCTGCGTTCCTCGCCGAGGCGGACTACGTCGACATCCGCGGCCAGGACCTGTACACGCCGCGTGAGGGTGGTGAAGTCGCCGACGCGGTTCGGCTCCAGCACCAGCTTTGGGCTGCCTTCCGCGGCGGACACGGCTCTGACGCCGACGAGGGGGAGTGGGAGGTGGTGTAAGCCGGTGGCCGCGACCCTGTTTGTCTGAACCTGTAGCCGTCAGCGTTGTGTAGCAAGCCTGTAGTGTAGTAGAGTCGCGTAGACCACGAGCGGCGGAAGCAGAATTTCCAATTCCTTTTAATCAGCAGACAGTTCAGATGTATAGCCGAAGCACTTGTATCTTGTTTGAATTATGAACCCTAAAGCTGGGGTTCTCCGACCACCAGCCCACGCCCAACGCCTTTCGCGAGCCCTTTCATCCATTCATCCAGGCAACTCGCCCGTGACAAACTCCATAATGTACAATGACCTCTGCCTTGCCGGTTGGCCGCTCTCGCTTCCGCCTGCCACTCAGTTCATGCTGTACGGCACAATCGCCTTGTCGATGATGGGATCGCGGCGCGACATCTTTTCGTTCTCCGTTCCCCAACGAGATCTCCACTCTTGATGCTGCGCCGCAGCATGATCGAACGCTTTGCGGCACTCTGCTGGCAGGAGCTCCTTGATGTCGTCAGGCACGGCGCCAAGTCCGTTGAACGAGGCGAGGAAATCCGCCGAATCGATCCTGTCCGAGGCGGTCGGCGCGGCGCCCGCTGGCGGGCTCTCGTAGTACGTATCCATGACAAGGAAATTCCTGGCCATCTTGGCCGAAACAGGAGGAAACTTGGCGCTGGCCCCGGCCTCGGGGTCATCCTCGGGCGCTACCTGTTCGATCCGAGCAAGCGTGGGCTGCATGATGGCGGGATACTGGATGGTATTGGTGTGGATATCGTAGACGCCGGCATTGTTCAGCTTTCGGATGGCGTTGATACCCGCGTTGAAAATGCTGCAGTTGGTCAGGCCAGTCAGTATTCTTCTCCTTACGCGATTGCGTGATTGCTCGACAGCCGACGTACCTTGCCTCGCGGGCGTGCTCCAGCATCCAATTCTGGTCGTTGACATTGACCTTGCGCTTCTTATACTCGGGCTTGCCGCTGGGAACAGGAACGGTGGGCACGTTGGTGTGGTAGACGGCGCTGGCTCCATGCCAGGCCACGTACTGGTTCTTGTTGTAGGGCTCGCCGGGGATGAAGTGGTCGTCGGGGTCGGCGAGCTGGCCCTCGACGAGGCCGTCGGCCCTGGCCTGGGCGACACCGTAGTCGTCGAGGATGCGCTTGCCGCCGACGATGATCCTGGCGCCAAACTCGCGGAAGACGGAGCGGGCGGTGACGACTCCGATGGATCGGCCCTTGTACGAGTGGGGGATGATCTCGCGCTCAATCATGTCCCTCTTCTCGTCGTCGTCGACGATGATCTTGTAGAGCTTGCGGTGCTTGGTGAAGAACAGGTAGCTGTCCCTGAAGCCGACGCAGCGGGCGGGCTCCGTCGACAGCATGTACAGTCGATTTCCGCGGCCCAGGACGGTGAAGGTGCGGCAGCGGTAGTCACGGCCGCCGTCAAGGTTGCCCAGCTTGTCGACCTTGGTCTCGCCCTCGGGGTCCTCGGGCAGGACGCACTCGTCGTCGACGATCTCGGCGACGGTGCCCTCGGCGTCGATGACCTGCTCGGCCTTGGGGGCGGCCGGGCCTCCCTTGCGGCCGCCTCGACCTCTCCACCCGCCGCGGCCTCTGCGTCGGGGGGTGTCCTCGGTGACGGTCACCATGGGGTCCCAGTCCGGCGGTTTGTTCTTGGGCGGCCGGCCCAGGCGTTTCCGGCGGATCACGGGCTGCGGTGGCGGCGAGGGGTCCTTGGCCGACTCCTCGTCCTTGGCCTCGTCGTCGCCCGACGCGGCGCCCCTGGCGCCTGACTGCTCGCCGTCGCCGTCGTCGTCGCCGTCGTCATCGTCGTTGGCGGGCGGCTCCTCGTGCTCCGACGCATCGTCGTCTGCGGCGCCGGCATCGGGCATGGGCTCGTCGTCGACGTCGGCAAAGCCTTTGGGGGTGCTCTCTGCGGCGGTGGGAGTGCGCGTTAGCTTCAGCCGGATGCGTGTTCTCGCCATCTTGGGCGCACGAGCAGCGAGGCGGAGGGGAGCAGGAGGGAGGCGAGGGGGGGAGGACGCGGGTGAGGACGCGGGTGCGGGTGCGGATGCTGGTGTGGGTGCAGAGGGAGGAAGTCCAGAGGAGCGGTGCGTACCCAGCGCAGCCGCTGCCTTTTTGGCGGCAGCGCGGCCGGATCGTCTGCTAGGCATGGCTGCTGTCTGCGATCTGCAGTCTGTCCGTTCACTGCCGCGGCGCCGGGAGGGGGGTCGGGTCGGTTCGCGAGCGCGCTGAAGCCGCAGGATGCACCGAGACGTAGTCGACAGGGCTGCGCTCCTCGAAGCTTCGCGATGCTTTTGGCCCGGGCCCAAATCCTGCCGTTGCAGCGACGCACGCCTCGGACGCGCCTCGCGGCCTGCATCGCCTGTGATTGGCCTATTGCCCCGAGCCTCATCCAACGTGCCGCGCACTGTACGCTCGGCACTGTACGAGCATCTAGTTCGGGCATCTGGTTCGGATCTTGACTTACTTCACCACTGCGTCGGTGACTGCAACCGCTCGCACGCGTCACGTCGTCGTCTTCTCGTTCATTCATTCATTCTCCTAGCGCTTCTCCTGTGAACTGCTGCTGCACGCTCTGCTGCGTCTTCGTGCTCATGGCGCTTCGCCGGTAAACTACTGCTGCACTTCCTCCCTACCTCCCTCGAGCACCTCGCGTCCCTGGGTGCTCCGCTGTTTGATGCCCTCGTCGCACCTTGCCCATCCCCTCCGGCAGCTACCTTGTTCCATCCGCATGTCCACGTTGACCGACACTGCGGGAGCTCCGGGACCCAACGCAGCCGTGCCTGCAATCTTCGCTGCCCGCCTCCCCAATCACAACGTATCCCATCCGCCGTTGTTGACCTCCGCCTCCAGCTTGCGGCTGATGAGGCTCGGCACCCCGTGATTCAGCACCGTGTTGCGTATCATGGAATCGTACCTCTTCTGGTTGAGGAACAGCTGCCGCCCGTGACGCAGCTGGGGGTCCGTCTCGCCGTACTTGTCAATGTACGGTGCCGCCGCGAACGAGCCCGACTGGCGGAAGAGGTACACCGTAGAGCATTTGCGGACGTTGAGGAAGACGCCGATGTTGCTCTGACACCTGCGTGACGCTTGGTTAGCATTCTTCTCGTCCGGGCCTGTTCGCGTCCGACTTACTTGCGCATGTGCTGCTGCGCACCGCCGATCCGCGTGGCCTCGCCGCCGCCGAGGTCTGCCTTCTGGCAGCAGGTGCTTTGACTGCAGAGGAGGTCGCCGCAGAACAGGCAGATTACGGGATCCGTCAGGTCGTTCCCTGTCGTCGGGCACTTCCTCCGCGTGGCTTCCTCTATCAGCGTGTCGTACGTCTTGGGCAACCCGACGAGCTCGAAGATGCCTGGGTGACTGACTAGCGCCGATCTGCACGCGAGCATGTCTGACCCTCTTGGCCGCAGCACCTGGTGCTTGACCCAGCCCGACACGAGATCTCGCGTCTTGTCCGGCCAGCCGCAGGCGGCCGAGTTCTCCGTCAGGGAAGCGCACATCTCGTCAAAGGTCGGCACGCGGAGGATTTCCGTGAGCCGGTCCAGCTCGTCCGCGTCCGGGTTCGGCGAGGCGTGGCTGTTGAAATCCACCCCGTACTTGACGTACAGGAGGAGGAGGCTCTTTCGTAGAAATGTCAGGGCGTACTTTCGCACGAACGTGTACCATCCTTCCAGCGTGTCCACGCCCGGCTGTTGAAAGCCCAGGTTCTCCCCGTCGCCGTCGTCCAGGTCGTCGCTGAGCTTGGCCACCTGGAATGCGAGGCCCTGCTCGGTGACCGCGAGAGCGAAGTCGGCGAAGTTGTTCATGGCCGCGTCTTGCGTCTGTCGATTCTTCAGCCCCCCTATCCACATTGCGACGGGCATGTTGCGGCCCATGTGGTAGATGATCTTGACCAGCTCCGCCAAGTAACAGAGCCTGACCAGGTGCGAAATGTCTGCTTTGTGGGCGGGGACGAGGCCGTACGAGCATTCCACGAGGAAGATGAAAGGATCCTCGCTCAGCAATGGAGGGTGCACGTCTATGGGGCGCGACGATTCCGGCGTCCCTGTTCCGAAGTACCGTGACATGAAGAGCTGGCAGTGCTGCCGCTCGCATCCTTTCCGGAACTCGGTTTCGATGAACTTTTCGGACACTGAATGGCGAGCGCCGACGGACATGAACGATGACACAGTCTCCGACAGGACTCTCAAGTGGACGAGCACCGGATCGGGCACCTTCTCCAGCAGGGTCATGCCCGGCTGCGCTTCTACGCCTCGCTGCTGGAGCTCCACGGCGGATAGAGTGAAGCCCATCACCTGCACGAGCGTGTCGCTCGCAAACAGCTCGTCAATGTTTTCTATCTTGGCCCCTGCGGCGTGTCCGGGATGCAAGCCGTTGACCTGGAGCGTATCTCTGAGGCGGCCGTACGCGGCTAGGAGGTCCGATAGTGTCTCGCTGCTGGCCGGCTGGGCGCTTTGTGGTGGACCGCTCCCTGGCGAACCACCGACGGAGAAGGACGAGCTAGCCGGCGTCCCCAACACTGATGAGAGCGATTCTGGGTCAAGCCTCTCCCAGATTGTCTGGTCAGAGGTGCGCGCGGCGTTCAAGCTTTCGACGAGGCTACCGGGCATGCTCGGCGTGTACATGTCCGGCAAGCCAGGTTCGTCAACCTCCCGAGCCTTGCTTCCTCCGAGCCAGTAGGCGGACCCCATCTGCTTCTCGAAGAATTCGGCGAAGGGACTCTGCGGCTGGAGGTAGCCAGGGTACGATTCCTCCAAGCCCTTCCAGATGACAGGCAGGAATACATTGCCCAGTGCTTTGCAGAGTGGGCAGACGAACTCATTTCGCCTCGTGTCCTCTGGGTGGTGCCGGGCTATCTGATGAGTGTGCCGTCGGTTCGTGGCCTCGTAGTACACTTCGAAGCAGCGGTAGTGCATCATGTGGCCGCATCCGCTGGCTACTGGGCCACGTCTCGAAAGGCTCCCCTTGTAGCCCTTCCCGATCGTCTGTCGCTCAGCCAGGAACACCTCCCCATGCGGGTTCAGCTTTTCCACCATTTTGCGGTTTTCATGGGCGATCCCAAAGGGTCGGATATCTTCAGCTGATCGGTCGAGGCTGCACGGCGTTTGAGACGCCTCTCGTACGAGGTCGGGATCTTGCAGGTCTGTTTGGCGTAGTATGCGGCTTTCGGTTACGAGCGCAAAGGTGCCGTAGAGGCGTCGGTCGTCGACTTCCTCTTGACACATGATGCAGACGCCGTCCGGGTATTTCCAATTGTGCTTGCGATCCGACGTCTGCTCCGTATCATCCTCGTCTTCGAGATCTGAGCCCCAATCGATGGCGCCTTGGTTTTCCAGGAAGCTTTTCTGCTGTTGCTGGAACTGTGCCATGACCTTGGCTTGGCGGCTCAAAGCTGCCTTCTTCCTTCGCTCTCGCTCCTCTTCCGCACTGGTATTCGCGGGTGAGGCTGTGTCGACCCGATCCACCGCGATCCCCAAATGCGCGAATGCTGCCTCGAATGCCTGTGGCCGTTTCTGCTTTAGCCTCTTAAGGACGAGGGCAATCTTAGGGTGGGTAGACTTGAACTCTTCTTTGGTAGACATAATGTTCAGAAGCGATACGATGGTCCTCGCGTTACTCGCTTCCGGCATGAAGTTGCTGCGTGCCGGTCTTGTGAGCGCAATGTGAACAAACGAGTTTGGAGACTCGGCTGGCGCGGGCCCTGGCTCGTTCGTCTTATCCTCAAGGATTGCCATCAAGGTGAGGTGCAGAACAACCTGCAGGAAAGTCTCCAGCCTAGTGAAAGGCACCGATGGAGTAAACTTCTGAGCGACAAGCGGGTACAGAAGAGAGTAGTAGATGATCTGAGCGAAGATCCCGGTGCCAGTGAACGATCCGAGGTTCTCGAAAAGGCCCGACGGAATCGGTCGCTGCCGGGGCTCGCATACGATTTCTTCCAATGCCTTCCCAGTCTTCTTGGCCATCTTCTTTCGATATGCCATCTCGGACTCTTCCCGCTGGTTCTTGTTGTAGTGAGCAATGTATGGATCGATTTCCTCGATGAACTCGTGGCGCAGCTCAAAAGTGCCAACATCGGAGACACCCTCGGGCGGCTTGAAAGTGGCCATCTCATCCAGAACGCGATGGAAGTCCTCCTGTTCCTGGTACTTCTCGGGCAGTTTGTTGCATATCTCGTTGAAGGATAGAGGTTTGAAGCACAAAACGTGGATAATGTCTCGACGCATGGCAAGCAATCGCGAGTTGGGTTCATCTTCAGGAGCAATCAAGGAGGTGCGGTCGCTCAGAAGCACGATGAGCAAGTGGATCATGTCCTCCACGATGTCCAGGTGCTGAGCATCATCTTGCGCCTCTGACTTGAGCTCAAACAGGCCTTTCACCCATCCATCCATGCCAAAACGATCGATGATGGATGCCAGTACTCGACTTGGATTGCACACTACCATTGCAGTCTGCAAAAGGAATATGTCTCGATGATGCGAGACGTCTCTCTGTCCGACGCCTCTGTAGGTGCTGGCCTGGTGGCGAAGGCTGATTCCGTTACGAACCCACATGTTCGCCTTGATCTGAGCCAGCCACGCGCAGACTCGCAGCGGGAAGTCGAACGCTGCCATGAGATAGTCTTCCGCACTGTAATCTTTTCTAGATATCTGCGGGCGCCCCATCAACTTGGGTTTGGATCTGAGCTCCTGGAGAGTGAAGCTCAATAGTGTCCGTATGTTGGACGCCGGCAGCGATCGTCCACACTCGATGAGCCACGAAAGGGTGTAGTGTAGCGCGTGGTGAAAGCTGATGGAGTCCTTCTCGATAACGAACTTGACGACTTCGTACGAGGATGCCTCGAAGTCAAACTCGAAATCGCTCAACGTTTTGAACTTGACTTCGTCCTTGATCTCGCCCTGTTTAAATCTATGGCGTTCAGCTCCAATGGAATTCAATATCACAGTCTTCGCCGTGAACCGGATAGCTCGCTGCAGGTAATGAACCTCGTCAGACGGGCAGTCTCGGAACGCCTCTGCGAGATTCCTAGCCTGGAGGTTGATTTGCCGTGTGACCAGCGATGCAGTAATCCAGGAATCCGCTTCGTACTCCACGTGCTCAACTACAGCCCTAACATTGGGGCCTATGCACTGATGGAGTTTCACAAGGTCCAGGAACTGCATGAGGTACCGGGGCTCAGACCTCAGGCGTTCTTGAACATGCGGTGCGCCGAACAGATATTTCAGGTCCTGGTAGAAGTGGTACATTCGTCGGTTCGTCACAGACCCGCTCTCAAATGCCAGAACGGCGTCAGGGGACACGTCCCAAGGGTGGCCGACTTGTCGCGTCGTCAGGAATGTGTACAGAATAGCCAGTAAGCTGCTCATGAAGTTTCCTCGCTCGACAACCTCGGCGGTAATTGACGGAGTGGTCAGCATCTGCAGAGAGAGGTTGATGATGGAATGATCCGGTTCCCTATCGCCAACAAGGTACAGCTGGGCCAGGATGGTGTACAAGCTTGCGAATCTGAGCGCCAAAACCCGCTTGAACTCGGGTATCTGCACCACTGTAGAGATGTAGAGAGAACGGAGGTCATTCCTGACCTTCTTCCACATTCTCAGGTCAAACAAAAGAAGCCAATCGAGACGTACGCGCTGGAATACATCCTCTGCTGGGGGGACATTGTCGCGTTGAGTATAGATGGGAGGTGTCTCGATCCAGTATCTCCCCGGTCTGGGTGTAAGCTTTTCCGTCTTTCCAGGCGTCTTGGGAATGACTGCATTCGCCTTGGCTTCGACAGTGGTTGCGATGAGCGGCTCCGCCGTGTCCGAATCCGAAGGCGTGCCATCTCGATCTCGGGCTTCTGTTCGAGCCTGCGCCGGAGGAGGCGGCGGAGGGGGAGGATATCCTGCCATTGTTGCCTCGTCCTCCTCCAAGGCTTGGTCGGGTTGGTTCCAGTTCATGCCGAGGTCGGCCACATCACCTCTGGCATCGACCATCATGACATCTTCGTCCTCGCCCTCGTCGCCGCCGGCAACGGAGCTCGACGCGGAATGGTGGTCTTCTTCGCCCTCATCCATGTCGGCATCTTCGTCGTCATTTCCGTCGACGTCGTCGTCGTCGTCATCATCGATGTCTCCTCCCCCGCCGAGGACAATCTCCCAGTCAGCTCTGGTTCCGGCAGCCGCTTGCATTGCCAGGATAAAGCGAGCATTGATGCCGTGCAATCCCAACGCGGAGCCCATATCTTGATCGTCCTCGTCCTCATCATCGATGAGTCCCAGCGTATGGACCGCGCGGCTTCCTTGCCGCCACGGGCGCATTACTTCCTCGCACACGGTGCGCCTCAGGATGTGGTTGTCATGCCCGACAATGCAGCCGGAAATGTCGCTCAGCCATTCCACGAGCGTCCCGCACATCTGCTCACGGAAGGTGTCCCTTGCCGATCGGATGGTGACGGTGACTCGTATTGCTTCCATAATCTTGGCCATATGAAGAAGCTTGTCAATATCTGGCAGGTAGGTAAGAATGCTCCGCCCAACAGAGTCCGTCTCCCAGGCATCTCGAGCAGCTGCTCGGAGCGACTTTCGGCAGGCTCGTGCGACTTGATCCTGAACCTCCTTCACGGTGTGCTTCTCGTCATTCCACAGAATCAGAGCAAAGTCGTTGCACGGCTCGGCCTCCGCGCCGTAGTACTTGGACGACAGGCGAGAAGCTTCCTCATCCTTCACAATCGAGTTCTTCGTCTTCGCCTGTCGCAGCTGCTCTGGCGAGCATGAGATAACGTCACAGATGTAGTCGAAGACGCGTCCAATGGTCATCTGCAGATTTGCCACAAGGTCTTCAGGCAGGCCAGCTGCTTCCTTCTCCTTGCCCTTCGAGGGACCACTGTGCAAGTCGGAATGTATCGTGCAGAACAGAGGTGTCTTCCAAGCTTCGTCATCTCCACAGTCGCAGCAGCCGCTATTTCCCACCGATATATGAATCCGAACCATGTGACCCGTGTGGTCAGTCGAGTCGAAGCATCTGCTGCAGAGGCAGCAAGTCTCGTCGGTGCCGCAGGTCCTGCACATGTAGGAAGCCTCGCCAGGCTTGAATATGTGGCCGCAGCGCTTTCCACGCGCTGCCTCCGTAAACTCGGCGCCTTCGACGGCTCCCTGTGCGTCGCTGAGCTTCAGACTATCAGATAGCTTCCCCCCGGGGAAGAGGAGCTGCATGTAGTCATCCTTGCCGCCAGCCAGGGACCAGAACAAGCTCCTCAGCAGCTCCCTCGACGCTTCCTCCGTGTAGCGATAGGAGAATCTGGCAGGCAGGTCTGCCAGTAGTTGGCAGAGCTGCTGCTCTTGGGTAGATACCGGGTTCTCCATTATCATACTCTCATGGTGGCGTCGACGAACATCGGGAGAGAGCTCGGTGGTCGATGGTTGCGAGGTGGGCGACGGTCTTCAAATGTTTGCCAGCGACGGGCGGCTCACGGCAGATGGATTGGCGTGCGGCGGGCGGCGGAACGAGAAACGACAAACGAGGACAAAATTTGGTCGGGTTTGGGTCGCGGCGGTGGATGGTCAGGTAATCGTCGCGTCCGCCCATGCGGGTTGCAGTGAGGTAAGGCAGCCCAGAGGCGGAGAGCTCAGGCGGCGGCCGAGCTTCGGTGGAGGTTTTGCCCCTCGGTTGCACCGACGTCAGCACTCCGTACTCTAAGCACCTCACGGTAAAAAGCACCCAGCAGAACCCGCGCCCTGCTCGACTCACTAGACGCTCCAGCGGGCCCATCTGAGCAGCCTGAAGCGGCGCTGAGCAACAAATGAACTGCTGTTACTACAGCAGGTCAGAAATTCGGCAATTGCTGTTGCACATGGCACATCACTGCACCGTTGCCGGAGGCTACGCCATGTTGTAATCGGACATCTGAAACGTCAAAGACGCCAGCCTCTATTCTCATATGATTTATACACGTTTACAGACACAGTGCTTCGTTTTCTCCGCAAATAGCCTGCAGCAACTCCTCGTCGGCTCCCTTACTCGTCATCCTCGGCATCGGCGGCGTACTTGCTTCGGATATCCTTCCATTGACGCTGCTTCCGTATTAGTACTTGGGCGCCTCGTGTCACGTTGCTGAATATACGTACGCCCCGGTTGTAGTTGTCCCAGATCTTGTTCATGCCGGAGTTGAAGCCCCTGTGGCGAGTTAGCCTCTCCTCGTCCACCTATGCGCTGGAGCGAGCGTACATCTCGAAGGCGAAGCCGGCACCGAAGACTGCCGCCAGCATGGCGTAGTTCTTCTTGAAGATGGTGCTGCAGGGCTGCGTATTAGCATTCGGTTCGTGGTCGGATCAATCGTCGGTTGCGGCCGCGACTTGCCTGTAGAGCTGGCTGCCGATAGACTGAGAGATGCGGCATTAGCACGAGCCGGACCGGGGGGGGACTCGGATGGCGCGGGGGCTCACCATTATGGCGGTTGTTTGCGATTGAGCACTTGGAAGTGGTCTCGGGGTGGTTCGGGCCGCAGCGCTGGCGAGTTGAGGCTGTCGTTCGAGGTATGGAGAGGCTCGAAAAGATGCAGCCGGGGGAAATTCGCGATGACTGGGCTGAGGCAGGCTTTCGGGCGTCGCTGATTGGCTGGCTTGCGCCCTCGGCTGTGGCTCCACCGGCGAGGCCAGCCGTCCACCACGCCAGGACAAGGCACGTCGACAAGGCATGGGGAACAGAGCAATGTGAGCATCGTATCGCTACCTAAATTTCACTCAGAATGTGCGAAAATGCAGCCGTCGCCAGAGAACTTCCGCCGGCATGCTTTCGGACTTTCTAACCGGCGGCGGAATGAACATACTGCTGAAGTCATGATTTGGTGTGAGTTCAGCGTCTTTCGACATGCTGCGAGCATGCCCGTGCTTCCCAAGTGAGATTCTGCTCCTCAACCACTTCCAATTATTGGCACTGCATGGCAAACATATTCGTGCAACTCGGTCAGTCATCAACGCAGGAGTTAGCAACACTTCCCATATAGACGAGACGGCCCAGACGCGCTCGCGCCGTCAAGAAAGAAGAATTTATACGACGCAGCCCGGCTTGAAACAGGACGGCTTCCAATGTCTTACATGTGCGATTTGCGGGAATGAGATAAGGTAATCGGAGTAGGCCTACGTACTCGTACAAACTACCTATACCTGGGTACCTACTTCGTATCAACGACAGGGAATAGAAGCCTCACCGTGGCTACCGCTGCAGTGGTTCCAGTGGCAGCGAGGCAACCCACTGCTTTTGGAAGCTTGCCTGGAAGCCACGGTGGGGGCGCTGTTCCGGAGTCCGAATATGCAGCGCACCGTGCGCTCCGGCCCCTCGCCCGTTGCAACCCAACCTTCTCGAAGTTAGCGTTCGCCGCACAGCAACCCTGACACGGCCACCTCTCGGCGCACCGACAACAATCCAGCTGTGAGCCGCCGTGGTGCTTGCTCTGTTGACTGGCACCTCGCCTTCTTGGGCTACCCGCGTCGGTTCCTCGACTGCAGCTCTGGTCTTTGCCACCGACAAGATGCCTTCGCAGCCCTCCACCAATGCTGGCATCGTCACGGACGAGAACAGTGGGCAGCGCCACATCCCCGAATCCGTTCGAGCCGACGGCAGCACCCGCAAAGCTATCAAGATCCGCCCCGGCTACCGTCCACCCGAGGATGTCGAGGTCTACAAGAACCGCACCGCCGAAGCGTTTCGCGAGCGCGGCAAGAGGATAGGCATCCCCGGCGCAGCCAGCGTCCAGGACGATGAGACGGAGCAGGGTTCCTCGGCGGCAAACAAGAACGCGAAGAGGAGAGAGGCTCGCAAGAAGGCCAAGGCCGCCGCTGGGGGCGACAACGAGGGGGCTGATGCCGAGCAAGACAAGCAGAAAGCCCAGCCTCCTCAGGCCGAAGAGCCGGATCCCGAGGCGGAGAAAGAGAAGAAAGCCCGAAATCTGAGGAAGAAATTGAAGCAGGCCAAGGAGCTGCAGAGCAAGAAGGACGGCGGGGAGACTCTTCTACCCGAGCAGATTGCCAAGGTCATCAAGATCAACGAACTTGTTCGCGAGCTGGCCGGGCTGGGTTTCGACGCCGAGGGAGAACCAACAGTCAATAAGGATGAATCCTGAGCTAAGCGCGACAGCTAAGGCGATGTCTAAGCCCGATATGAAGCAATCTCTCCTGCGACGAAACAGTACCCGGGCAAGTCTGACCCCCTTGCATCCATCGGTACGATCCAAGCACCTCTCAGCCAGAGGAAATGCGCACACAAGGTTCATGTTGGCACGATACGAATTGGAAGCGGACACCACAGATGGTTGCCGTCGAACGTCTGACGACGTCGGGTATGGGACGATGCCGTTCTCGCATCAATGCTTGGGCTCCTCAATATTGGGCCAAATGAATTTAGGAGTTGGCGCACGTGGATGGGGCAGTGCCGTATTAGACATGATATTACAGATATGCTTCATTTCTGGTGCGATGCTTCCGTTGTCAAGTTACTTTGTTGTGCTGTGCACGCGTTTGCATGGTGATGCACGTGGCTTTGGTGGTGTTCAGTGTTACCTAGGTGATGCTCGTAGTTAATTGTTTTCCTCTTTGGTCCCATCAGAGCTGGAAACATTTCTTCTTTTCCACTGCTTTCTGTTGATTCGTCTTTCACTGCCTCGTCGCTTTGAAATCCCATCTCTTGTTCAGTTCATACCTGACTGTCTTGATTATCCCATTACTATCTATCGTGACATTTGGTCATAGCAACATAGCACCTCTTCTTAAGTTGGGTCTCATTCTGGCAACGGCTCTGTGCCTACGCCAAGGCACTAAGAAGTTTACTTTATATTTTACGAGACAATGAACTACTCGGTAGCCAGCTAAGTTAGGGCATTCTCGCATTGAACTTGTAACACCGTGTGTCCATGGGCCTCTCTGTCTGAACATACGGAAAACCAGCTCCCTTTGGACATAGTATGTCCCTGATCCAGCAGTCCACCCCATGCAGAGACCATTCTGCTCCACAGGTCATGGGCCTGTTTAGTTGCCCCGACAAACCATCACAGGACGGTGTAGATTGGATCGTTAAGAGGGGACGATATTACACATGCCCTCTGGCCACTTATTTCATCGTGCAGCACCTGGACATAATTTTATTGATTCTGGAAGTCAAAAGTTGAGAGCTTCAGTCACGAGTGCCGCCGAGGCCTGCAGACACACCGCCGTCTGTGGCGAACGCAAGCGACCCGCTGGCCCCTTGAGGTCGTCCGTCGCGCTATTGCGGCTACTTTAGCTACCATGAGAGAACCGCAAGGCTGGTAACACTAAGGCGCCAACCAGCTGAGGGGCCGTTCCAGATCACGACAGACGAGTTTCTTGCGGCGTGAGAGGGCGATCGGCAAGAGGTCGACTTCTGATATCCAAGGCTTGTAGCACTGTTCCATCAGAATAGCAGAGCTACTGGCGTTCCTCAACATTTGCTATGTATCGCAATCCGTACTCGTAGGCTAGGTGCAGGCAAGACCGAGTTTCGGTATGCCATCGCCAGTGATCTCCGTCGTGCACTTCGGCCTTGCATAGCTCTGCGTTAACTTCCTAGGAAATCAACGCCCTTCAGCTACTAGTACTCAGTGTCATGGCGCAGCGTGCGGACCTCGGGGCCTTAGATATAAAGTGTTGACGCTCAGGACTTGTACAAATTTTCGACCTAGTCATCAGCAACGTAAGGTCCGGCTCTCAGTGGTCGAGGTCTGTCCATCGCCCCGACCCCCGACGACGACACAATTGCTACTACTCGTACGTTGTAATACATATGGTTATTCTGGCCTCGCGGAAGGAGATAGAATACCTAAATTAACAAGCTATTCTCAGTCAAATCTTTTTCGTCATATTTAAAACGCAAAGCTGCTGGCGCTTATCAAACACTTGTCGTCGAGTGTAGTACGAGTACGGAGTACACGCCCGCTATAAGGTGCTCTGTACTCCGTACCCCGGAAAGACAATGGCAGGCTCCCACCGGCATTGGGTTATTTCTATATTAATGGGTTATCATTGTACGAGACCTTTGTGCTCACTATGACCATGTGCACTTCCTGCACACCATTGCACAGCAGCGGGTGATTGGCAAGATTGGATACAGTGAGAGGGGGGAGCCTTCTAACGGACAGTCCACTAGCGATGTCAATTGGCTATGTATGACAATCCATGAATGAGGCTGGCCAATGACCAACAGCCAGCTTCCTTTACTTCTGGGCTGGTAACATCAAGTAGTTGGATATCTCGCCTGATATGTGCAGAAGCTGGAGTGTAGGGTAAGCTGGCCACCCTAGCAGCGTACGAGTAGTGGCGGCGGAGGCACCTGCTTCTCCGACCTTCTGCCGGCCGTCAAAGCGTTGCAGACGTACTCGTAGCGCGGCCAGTAGGCTCCAGCGTGTGAGGTAAGCTCTCCATCCACCCTAGAACTGCGACGACCGACGCAAGCCAGCAAGCCAGCAACCTCGCCATCACCAGTCCCTGTCCCCCAGCAAGTCCACGCCCGTGGCACTCCGAGTTGCACCCTCCTCCTGTCGATCGCCTTGACCACCGAGCTCCTCACGAAACGCGCGCCCTGACCATGACATCCGAAGAAGAGCGCCACGCTGCGCTTGATTCCTACCGAGCGAAGCTGATCGAGTCCCGCGAGTGGGAAGCGAAGCTCAAGAACCTTCGGCTAGAGATCAAGGACCTGCAGAAGGAGTTTGATCGGACCGAGGACAACATCAAGGCGCTGCAAAGCGTCGGCCAGATCATCGGAGAAGTCCTGAAGCAGCTGGACGATGAGAGATGTAGGCCTTCCGAGCTCTTCTCCCGACCACACCATCCTGCGTACTGACACGCGTCCGTAGTCATCGTGAAGGCGTCCTCTGGACCCCGCTACGTCGTCGGCTGCAGATCCAAAGTGGACAAGGCGAAGATGAAGCAGGGCACTCGCGTGGCGCTGGACATGACCACGCTCACCATCATGCGCATGCTGCCGCGTGAGGTCGACCCGCTGGTGTACAACATGTCACTGGAGGACCCAGGCCAAGTCAGCTTTGCCGGCATCGGTGGTCTGAATGACCAGATTCGCGAGCTGAGAGAAGTCATCGAGCTGCCCCTGAAGAACCCCGAGCTCTTTCTGCGAGTAGGCATCAAGCCGCCCAAGGGTGTCCTGCTGTATGGCCCCCCCGGAACTGGCAAGACGCTCCTGGCGAGAGCGGTGGCGAGCAGTCTGGAGACGAACTTCCTAAAAGGTGAGCAAGACGCGAAGTTGGCCATCACCGAACCCGAGCTGACATTGCGCAGTCGTATCTTCGGCCATTGTGGATAAGTACATCGGCGAGTCGGCTAGACTTATTCGAGAAATGTTTGGCTATGCCAAGGAGCACGAGCCTTGCATCATCTTCATGGACGAGATCGACGCTATCGGTGGACGACGATTCTCGGAGGGAACTAGTGCGGATCGAGAGATTCAGCGGACGCTGATGGAGCTGCTCAACCAGCTTGACGGCTTCGACTACCTGGGAAAGACGAAGATCATCATGGCTACGAACAGGCCGGACACGCTAGACCCGGCGTTGCTACGCGCTGGTCGCCTTGACCGCAAAATTGAGATCCCACTGCCCAACGAGGTTGGACGGCTGGAAATCCTCAAGATCCACGCCTCCGGTGTTGTTCTTGACGGAGAGCTGGATTTCGAAAGCGTGGTCAAGATGAGCGATGGGCTGAACGGAGCCGATCTCAGGAACGTAGTCACGGAAGCGTAAGTACCTGTCCATGTCCCCAGCCGGCCCAGGGGGTGGATCACGAGCTAACACGCTGTCATGCAGAGGGTTGTTTGCCATCAAAGACTACCGCGACTCGATCAACCAGGACGACTTCAACAAGGCGGTGCGTAAGGTGGCCGAGTCGAAGAAGCTGGAGGGCAAACTGGAGTATCAGAAGCTGTAAACTAGGGCTTGGACGAGCGTGGAGGATGGAGGCCACCGGATACGAGGTGACCAGGAGAAACGCGCTTAGGACTGTACAATACGCCCCGGGCCTTCATCGATTCGCGGTAGAACAAGACGGCGTCTGGAGCATGCAGCAGCCAGGGGTAATAATAGAAGCAGCCGGATCGTGCCGAGCCACGGGCTAGGCAATCTGACATCCACTAGCCAAGGCCTTCGCGAAGGAGACGATCTGCCAGGCGTCGTTAACACGCCCTATCACGCGGCTGTGCAATTGCCTGGTGAGGCCCGGGCGGGTTGTCCGGGGCCGCCAGCCGATTGTACGGACATGGCCGGATCTCCGCCGTCAGGGGAGACGGATATAGCCATGATGGCGAGCTAACTGCGTAGGGGCAGCGAGCGATAGGAATGGACGAGGCTGGTGGTCAGACTGCGGCGAGGCTCCGCTGATGACAGCGTCACCGTCCCGGTGGTGGTGGTTCTAGCCAGCCGAAATGCCCTCCACCTCCGCAGCTATCAGCCCCCGGCTGGAGGTCCACAGGGTACGAGCCCAGGAGAGAGGGAAGTGCCCCGAAACGGAAATCGTCATGGCGCATTCTGGCGATAGTGCCAGGTGTTTGCCCAGAGGTTGGCAAATCTGATGTGCTATTCTTAGAAGCCACGATGAAGGGGGGAGGGGCCACAGTGAGGCTGTGAAGCCCGCCATCGGGCTGGTGGGCGGCCTTGCAACCGGGAGCCGTCTGCGGGCCAACGGCAGCCCTTGGCGCGAGTAAGGTATCCATTGGATGTAATCCATTGCCGAGCCCCAAAAAAGGGCCTGCGCATCCCCTCCATGACGGTTTTAAGTTAAGGCCCAGGGGTATTGTGTCACAGGCCGGAGTGTGCCGCCTCCGCCCGCGGCTGGAGTGAATACGAAGAATGACGTTGCGTCGCGCAGATTGATCAACCCAGATGAGTATGCCGAGAACGAAGCATGTGGCTTGCCTGCGCTCAGGCGACGCCGGCCGCACGCTTGTAAGATTCCGTGAGCGCTGCCGTGCGAGGCGTGCCAAACGGGCGCTTGCCACGTCGGAGCCGAATTGCAGTTGGCATTGTGCACGGAGCAAACGGCGAGATGGGTATTTGGAAGTTTGTGTGCCTTGGCTGAGACGAAAACCACGTGCATAGGTGACGACGGCAACCTGGTTTGCAAGCTCGCCCAAGACGGAGGCGTCTGCAGCCGTGCTTGCACGCCTGGAGACGGGAAGCAAAGATGCGATGCGTACCTACCTACTGCCATGAGTCGTCGGTTCTTGTTGCTGGGGAGCCGTTGCTGCCGTTGCTGTGACGAGGACTGTGTCGATCCGAAAGGGGTCTGGCTCGCCTGAGCAGTAGGGTCCCGTTGGGCCCCCCCGCCAGGAACCGGCGTGGCGGCACTGGCCAGCGGTGATGCAGCCTGCAGACGAGAGGACCTCTGCCGTCGTCTGCTGTCCTCGGTTCTCAGGATCTCGAATCTGGCGCCTGGGCAGCAGCGGCGGCGTGCCGACCGCGAGCCGGCCTCTCTGGCCGCTCACTCACTGCCTGCCTGGGAGGATCGGCAAGTGCCTCGCTAGAACCGGAGCAGTATACAGTAGGTACCTACTGCGATGTCGTAGTACCTTGCTGTACACCGTACTGCGCAGTAAATTCATGCGCTGTGAGGCGGACGGACCCCTGAGAGGACGAAACATCGGCTGCTCGCCGCCGGCACCCCGCCTCCAGTCACTTGCGGGCGAAAACGCCGACGGTCTGACGTAGCACGGCGCGGGAAGCGATGTGAACAGAGCAATTCGCCCGGCACCCTCACGCCCTTTGGCAGACGAGCTCGTATACGTAGCAGCCGCATTCGCATTCCGGTAGAGCGATTCTGCATGGCAACCAAGCCGCGACCCCGTCGACGGCTGCACATCAATCAGATCAGCCAGCCGGCACCACCGCGCGATCCACCAAGGTCGGCCCTCAGCGCTCACGCGTGCCCTGGCAGCCCTGCCTAGCGCTCCCAGAGGCGACCTAGCATGCTAGCCTTCTCCTGGGACCGCCCACGGTGGGCCCCCTCCCCCCCACATGTGTGCCAAAGCTGAGCCCCCAAGCCTCGCTCGCCAGGCCCAGGGCCGCAGGGGCACGAGCGAGTGACCCTGGAGGCGTACGTCAAGCTGCACCTCCCCTCGTCTCGTCCCATAATAAAGCCAGCTCTGCCCGCTCTCGCACTTCCTCCTCTCATATTCCGCACACCGTCTCCCTCTGCGCCCGTGCAACCGTCTCGCCTTTCCTCCCTCTCGTTGCTTTTACCTCTGTTTTAGCTTGTGCGACTTTTTGACATTGTCCGTGGGCCAAGGCATCGCAATCATGTGGTAAGTGAGCTGAGCTGTGCTGTTGTCCTGCTTCCCTCCTCCGCCCGGGCTGTCACCGCCTTCTGCCCCGCCTCACAGTTTGCCGTGCGTGGCCCGGCGCCAGGGCGAGAGGCGGAGGCCATTGCTTGCGGGAAACGGCCACTGACAGTATCGCACAGTGGAATTTTCGGCTATATCAACTATTTGGTGGAGAAGGACCGCAAGTTTATCCTCGAGACCCTTATCAATGGTGAGCCCGCCCCCTTCCGACCCCGACACGCGACGTCGTGAGACGCATACTGATGAGATCCTCCCTGATCAGGCCTGTCCCGTCTCGAGTACCGAGGATACGACTCCGCAGGTCTGGCCATCGACGGCGATAAGAAGAACGAGGTCTTCGCGTTCAAGGAGGTTGGCAAGGTGGCCAAGCTGAAGAAGCTCATCGACGAGTCCGGCGTCGACGGGTCCAAGGTCTTCGATTCACATGCTGGCATTGCCCACACCCGGTGGGCAACCCACGGCTCTCCCTCCACCACCAACTGCCACCCTCACCGGTAAGCATACTCCCTCCCAGCAGCTCAGCCCGCCCCTGCCTCGACGACGGGGCTTGTCAACCTTTGAGCACCCCTGGCTGACGGCCATGCCTGCTTGCCGACAGATCCGACCCCAACTGGGAGTTCAGTATCGTCCACAACGGCATCATCACCAACTACAAGGAGCTCAAGACTCTGCTCATCGGCAAGGGCTTCAAGTTCGAGACGGAGACGGACACGGAGTGCATTGCCAAGTTGACCAAGTACATTTACGACCAGCACCCTCAGATCGGCTTCACCGACCTGGCCAAGGCCGTCATCACGGAGCTTGAGGGTGCGTACGGCTTGCTGATCAAGTCCGTCCACTACCCCCACGAGGTCATTGCCGCTCGCAAGGGTTCTCCTCTCGTCATTGGCGTCAAGACCGAGCGCCGCATGAAGGTCGACTTTGTCGACGTCGAGTACGCCGACGACAACACCCCCCTCCCCGCTGAGGCCGCCTCGCAGAATGTCGCTCTTAAGAAGAACGCCACCGACTTCCTCAGCCCTACCAACAACCTCCTCGGAGCCCCCGACAAGTCGCTCCTCCACCGCTCGCAGTCTCGCGCCTTCATGACTGACGATGGCATGCCCATGCCCACCGAGTTCTTCCTCTCCTCCGACCCGTCTGCCATTGTCGAGCACACCAAGAAGGTCATGTACCTCGAGGATGACGACATTGCCCACATCCACGAGGGCTCCCTCAACATCCACCGCCTGAAGAAGGCCGACGGCAGCTCCAACGTCCGGACCATCCAGACCCTGGAGCTGGAGCTTCAGGAGATCATGAAGGGCAAGTTCGACCACTTCATGCAGAAGGAGATCTTCGAGCAGCCCGAGTCCGTCGTCAACACCATGCGTGGCCGTCTCGACAACCCCAACAAGGCCGTCACCCTCGGTGGCCTGCGGTCGTACATTAGCACGATCCGCCGCTGCCGACGCATCATTTTCATTGCTTGCGGCACGAGCTACCACTCCTGTATGGCGGTGCGTGGTATCTTCGAGGAGCTTGCTGAAATCCCCATTTCCGTCGAGCTGGCCTCCGACTTCCTCGACAGAGAGGCCCCGGTCTTCCGTGACGACACGTGCGTCTTCGTCTCGCAGTCCGGTGAGACGGCCGACTCCCTGATGGCCCTCCGCTACTGCCTGGAGCGTGGTGCCCTGACGGTTGGTATCGTCAACGTGGTCGGCTCCTCCATTTCCCTCCTCACCCACTGCGGTGTTCACGTCAACGCCGGCCCGGAGATCGGTGTCGCCTCCACCAAGGCCTACACCTCGCAGTTCATTGCCATGGTCATGTTTGCGCTGTCGCTTAGCGAGGACCGCGCTTCCAAGAAGGCCCGCCGCGAGGAGATCATGGAGGGCCTCTCCAACATCTCTGAGCAGATCAAGCAGATTCTGGAGCAGGACAAGCCCATCAAGGATCTCTGCCAGAAGGTCTTCAAGAACCAGAAGTCCCTTCTGCTGCTTGGCCGTGGCAGCCAGTTCTCCACTGCGCTAGAGGGTGCGCTCAAGATCAAGGAAATCTCGTACCTTCACTGCGAGGCTGTTATGTCCGGCGAGCTGAAGCACGGCGTCCTTGCCCTGGTGGACGAGAACATGCCCATCATCATGATCCTCACCCGCGACAACATCTTCAAGAAGTCTCTCAATGCCTACCAGCAGGGTAAGTCCACACTCAACAGTTTCCTGCGTGATTTGCCCCGTTCCTGTTCCGAGGCTAACGTGGCTCACAGTCATTGCCCGAGGCGGCAAGCCCATTGTCATCTGCAACACCGGCGACGAGGAGTTCAAGTCCAACGAGGCCGAGAAGATTGAGATCCCCAAGACGGTCGACTGCCTCCAGGGTCTCCTCAATGTCATCCCTCTGCAGCTGATTTCCTACTGGCTCGCTGTTCTCGAGGGCCTCAACGTGGACTTCCCTCGCAACCTGGCCAAGTCGGTCACTGTCGAGTAAGGCACTTCCCGGGCGAATAATTCTTGCGTGTCTCGCTGGCGTGTCACGATGGCTCTGGTGTGTTGGGACAAGTTGGCGAGGTATTTGCTTTTGTCTCCTGGCGCTTGTTCTTGCCATGGAGGATGGGATAATCAGGAGTTGGCTTTTCGAGATCTGGCGACATCATCGTAGGGAAATTTCTGGGACACAGCAGTCATTTAGCCAGGGACTTGGGGAGGCGAGATTTAGAGTGCGTCCCAAGTTTCCAGTTACATTGGTAAATCATGTACAGCCCAGAGGGCTCACTCTCTTAGATAACTCGCTTTGCGTACGCCTACCGCGAAAAGAACGAAGTGACATCAAATGAGCCTTGCCATATCCTCGGACTGCAGTGCACGGATATTCAAAGAATATGCGAGTCTATTGTTACAAATATTCATAGCCCTCTTATATGGAGCGTTTCTTTCATCGGCGACCTCACGGCTACATGCGCTCCGTGCGGTGCGTCCCCCGTCTACTTGAGAGACCTGTCTTCACGCAATCCCGTGGGGGGAGGCGCTCCTCCAATGTCACCACACGATGGTGAGAGTCGGTACCAGCCTCCGCTCATGCAATCCCACGCCTTCTTTAGACAGTCTGCGTGCCGTAGCCCCTGATCCTCTCGGCAAACGCCCAGCTCTGCTTCTCGAGCTTCTCGTCCGTCTTGAGCTCGACGCCGTCCTTCGTGACGACGGCCAGGGAGTACTGGTCCAAGCTCCTGGCGTCGCGGTAGTACAGGACCTTCATGCACTCCTTGACGATCTCGACGGCCTGCTCGCGGGACAGCTTGCGGGCCGACTCCTCGTCGGGGACGTGGCGGCGCATGATGGGCTGGGCGAGCATGGCGCCGAAGCCGGTGGCGAGACTGGGGGAGGAGTAGGTGGAGCCGAGGAGGTCGGCGGCGGCGAGGAAGGGCTCGCCCGCGTCGTCAAAGCCGGCGACGAGGAGGTGGTTCCACAGAGGGTCGAACTTGGAGCGGCGCTTGTAGAGCAGCTTGGCGAGGTAGCGGTGCAGGTTGGCCGCGGACAGGCGCGGCTTGTCGGGGGAGTCGTAGGCCTCGGTGATGGCGAGGTCGGTGAGGTGGCGGTTCAGGTACTGCATGTCGGAGACGTCGCCTGAGAAGCCGACGACGGACGAGTCGGCAAAGGGGCTCAGGCGCTTGACGTCGGTGAAGCGCGCGAGGGAGCCGTAGGACGCTGCGCTACGTTAGCATGCCTGCCTGCCTTGCTCCTCCTCGGCGTGGCTTGATGCTCGGGATGAAGGGGAAGACGCACCCAGGTTGTCGGCGGCCATGACGACGCCGTCCTTGAACTTGACGGCGACGACCGACGTACCCGTGACGATGGGCTGCTGGGTGTGTTGGCTGGGGCCGTTAGGGGCCATGTAGGAGGCGTCGTAGGGGCCGTAGACGTCGTCTCTGGGCTGGCTGGGGGTCAGCGAGGCTCGATCGTCCAGCGGAGGTGAGGAAGGGACGTACCCGACCCCATGCTTGCGGACGGTGGTCCATGGCGTCTCGAAGGATAGAATGTGCGGAGGCCTTGAGTCGACTGCAGATTCCTGCACTGGGTTGCTCTGCGGGGATGGGCTGAGGAAGCGGGAGGCTCTGGTCGCTGGAGGTTCGTCGTCGTTGCAGGCTGGTGATGGAGTAGCAGCAGTAGTAGCAGCAGCAGCAGCAGCTCTGCCAGCGAGTGTCGCGCGTCCTGCGGGAGCCTGCGCTGCAAAAGTTACATAAGCTGATGTCACCGTGGTGATTGGCCGAGGGCTGAGCTGGGAGCTGCCTCGTACTCGGTACTTGAAATGGCGCTACGACTGCACGCGGCGAGACAGTACCCGCAACAGCGTAGCTCCCTGTAGCTCCCCGAGCTAGGGGGCCACCTGGAACAGGCAACAAGGGAGGCTTGGGAGGGGAGGAGGAAGCGGAGGGAGGGAACATGCGAGCAGACGCAGCACGTCCGCATCCGACCCAGCCCTCCGTCACTTCGTCAACGCGTCCCGTATTCTAGCAAGCCAGCCCTTCTTTTCCACCTCTGCACCTCTCCGTCTCCTGCAACCCCGCGAGCCGCAGCGCTCGTTCTGCGATCACAGCTCTCCAATTGTACCCTCAACCGCCGCAGCGATGTTGACGTCCATCGGCAGGGCCGCCGCCCGCCGAGCGCTGGCCTCGACGCCATCCAAGCTCGGTGCTGCCACCACCACAACCACCACCACCACCAAGGTCGCGCCCCGAGCCGTGGCCTGGCACGGCGCGCTGCCCGTGCGCGGCTTCGCCGTGTCCGCCTGGGCACGCGCGCCCCCGGCATCCGCAGCCTCGTCCACCGCCACCAAGACGAAGAAGAAGCCCGCGGCCAAGAAGAAGACCAAGAAGGCGGCCGCGCCCAAGAAAGCCAAGAAGAAGGTCCTGACGCCCGAGGAGAAGGAAAAGGCGGAGCTGCGGGAGCTCAAGAAGATGGCGCTGCTCAAGGGCCCGACGCTGCTGCCCGAGAGCGCGTGGTCCGTCTACGTGTCGCAGAACCTGCCCCGCGGCCAGGGCCCATTGACGGACAAGATCAAGGACGTCTCGTCCAGCTTCAGCACCCTTTCCGAGTACGAGATGAATGTAAGCTCACCCCCTCCCACCGCCCTCGCTGCGCGAGAAAGAGCAGCCCACGACTGACCGCCGCCGCCTCTGCAGAACCTCCGGGCCGTCGCCCAGTCCAACCAGGCGGCCAACAAGAATAAGCGTCAGGAGTGGATAGAGGAGTACCCGCCCGAGGCCATCTACATGGCCAACATTGCGCGCCGCCGCCTCGGCCGCAAGCTCAACAAGTCGCGCGTCTACCTCATCCACGACGCGCGCCTGCCCAAGCGCGCCGGCACGCCGTACACGCTCTTCATCAAGGAGCGCTTCCGGCACTCCAGCGGTGCCGGCTCCACGTCGGCGCAGGACGCCTTCCGCGCCATGAGCGGCGAGTGGAAGGCCATGAGCGAGGCCGACAAGAAGCACTACCGCGACCTGGCCCAGGCCGAGGTGCAGGCGTCGAGCGAGAAGCTGCGCGAGCTCAAGGACAAGGCCCGCGCCTACTGGAAGGAGCACAAGGGCGGCTCCTCGAGCCAGGTCCCGTCTTGAGCTGCCATCCATCCATCCTCTGTGTCTTTTCTGACATCGAACACGTGACGGTTGGGGTGGCTCCCCGCTCACCATTGTGCTACAGTAGTTCTCCATTGGCGACGCAGACCTGAAGCAGGCGGGTAATTCTTGCGGAATCTGTTTTGTTGTGACACTTTGCTTTAATTAGAGGCTATATTCTCTCGAAATACACGTGAGACGATAGACCAAGGATCGGTCGGAGGATGAGCTCTCCTTTGTTGTGTCGTTGTCGCTAGACAGCCTGTCGTCCTGCGCACCATGTACTATATCGATACCAGTTGGAACGCAATGCGAGCTTTGACTTCTCGAGATTATGAGTTTTTGTGAGGTGACAGGATTACTAAATGGGCGGTAAGGCTGCGTTCTAATATAAGACAATACAGGTTTCCCAATCCAACGCCATCATGCACCAGAATATTGAATGCACCTTGATATATCCATGCTTCCTACCTCCGTCGATCCCTCCATGCAGTGAAATGTATCCCAAGCGCCCATAGTGCATGCAGTAGACCCCCTATCTCGTCCGTTTCTCGCTGGGAGGCACCTCCAAGGCGACCTTGCCGTCCGCGTCGAGCCACTTGGCGCCCGTGGTCTTGACCTGCCGCCCGCTCGCCAGGTAGAGCAGCAGGTACGTGTTCTTGGCGACGCAGCCCCAGCCGTAGAGGCGGATGCAGTCGTGGGCGGCGTCGCGGCAGCACCACACGCCCCAGCCGGCGAGGCCGCTGCGGAGGTAGTTCGTCAGGAAGACCCAGGTGTCGAGGCGTGTCTGGGGGCTCCAGCTCGAGCAGTCGATGAGCCAGCAGCCACGCTCGAGGGCTTCCAGGGCACGCGTTTCCTTGGGCCGGTAACGGGCGGAGAGGTCGTTTGCGAGCTTGGAGAACTCCTCCGAGACGAGGTCCGAGGGCTTGATGTGTGAGATTCCAGGAGGCGGAGAAGGCGGTCTGATTTCCAGAGTGTGGACGATGTGCTCGATGGCGGTGGCGTTGGAAGACCGCACAGGCCCGGAGTCGCTGGAGCTGCGGACTAGATACACCGAGTCTACGCTGACCTGGCTCATCCTTGGGTTCTTGCCCGGCAGGGGTTCTGACTCTGCCCTCGATGAGGACGGCACCATCGGGTTGCTCACCATGCTGCTCGAGACGTGCGTCATGTCAAAGGCAGGGTGGTCCTCGGGCTCAACGAACGTCTTTCGCTTCCGTGTAAGCGTCTGGGGCACAAGTGGCGTCACTGGAATCACTTCTCTCGCCTCTGCTTGATAATGCGACTGGTCTGGTTTCTGTCCGTGGTTCGGTCCAGGGAGAGACGACAACAGGTGGTTTTCTCCGAGCGCGGCGCCGTGCCCGGGCGCATCCGGCTCGCGCGACGACGTTGGAGATGTTGCAGCATCCCGATGTGCTTTGAAGTGATCCAGGTACCGCTCGAGGACCCTCGTGGGCGTGACCTTCATGCCACCCAAGTCGGGCAGAGGGTACGAGTCGCTGATCTGACTGGCCGGGGCGCAAAACGACGACGCCGCAGGCGCCTCGCTCGTCTGCGACGGGGGCGGATCCGTGCCTCGGGGAGCCACGGCATTCGCAGGGGGCAAGCGTGGCGAAGAGCGGTTGTCGAACGCGCTCCGGAAGCTCAAGTCTTGCGACTCGGGCCCAAAGAGGTTGTCCGCGGCGGCCGTCGCAAACTCCTGACTTGACGCAGAGGGCGTCGCCTTCGCACAAGTCTTGATCCGCGCATCATCGCCACCGCCCTCGGGGATCTCCGTTGCTTGCGACAGGGCGGTGCGGCGTTCCGGCTGGAACGAGAGATATGCCCGCGCAAGCTGCCTGTACACGGCATCGTCGGCGGTCCTGCTCGGCGCCGCTACGTGGACGAGGATCTCGACGTCTGTGGACTGGCTTGCCATCCTAATAGTTCCGCTGCCCGCCTGAAGGAGTGAGGTCTCATGACGAAGGTGAAATAGGTTTGGAGCGTGTGGGAAGCGGCAACGTAGCAGCTGTGAAAAGGTGAAGCGAGGACCCAAGGGGGCTTGATATATCCAAGAAGTTCGGCCAAGAGAGCCGGGCACTTTCAGACAGAGAAGCTGGCTGCCTAACCAGAAGGGACGCGAAAGGAGTCAGCCGAGGCAGACCCTCAGTTATAAGATGGCGATTTAAGCAGGTGGTGCATGCGAGGTGCAAGGTGAGGTGGCCGACTGCGACCCGAGTCTGCGCGTGTAAGATACACGTAGATGATGCATCGACGAGCACTCCGCAAATGGATGGCTGCCGGGACAGGCAGCAGAGCGCTCCACTCGGAGCGCCGTGCTTGCTTGCCTCAAGCCACTCATAACGTTAATTGGACCAGTGACGTGCAGCAGCACCACCACCGAGACCCCTGACGGAGCTACCTACTGTGCTACCTAAGACCACCAACCGTGCCAGGTCACAATATCCCCGACCTCGAATCCAAACCGACGACACTCCACCACCGGCCACCTCGCTCGAGCAGCAAACCCCCAATCGCCCACCAGCTCCCTCCGCCCGCGACCATGGCCTCCCAACCCCGCGGCGACCTCGGCCACGTGCTCGTCATCGGCGGCAACGGCTTCCTGGGCCACCACATCGTCGCGCAGGCGCTGACGCCGAGCCGCTGGGCCGCCCGCGCCGTCACCAGCGTCGACCTGCGCTGCGACAAGAACCGCTGCGCCGGCGCCGACTACCGCGAGTGCGACATCACCGACGCCGACGGCCTGCGCGCCCTGTTCGAGGAGCTGCGCCCCACCGTCGTCGTCCACACGGCCAGCCCCGTCGCCAGCGGCGCCAGCGCCGTCGAGAAGGCCATCTACAAGAAGGTCAACGTCGACGGCACCGCCGCCGTCGTCGCCGCCTGCCAGGCCGCCGGCGTCAAGGCCCTCGTCTACACGAGCTCGGCGAGCGTCATCAGCGACAACCGCACCGACCTGCTCAACGCCGACGAGCGTTGGCCCCTGATCCGCGGCGACCAGCAGTCCGAGTACTACTCGGAGACCAAGGTAAGCCTTCTGCCCTCGCTCGTGACCAGGACTCCGAGCTGACGCGACCGCCCACCCACAGGCCGCCGCCGAGGAGCTCGTCCTCGCCGCCAACCGCCAGGCCCCCTCCAACCTCCTCACCACCGCCATCCGCCCGGCCGGCATCTTCGGCGAGGGCGACGTCCAGACGCTCGCCGGCCTGCTGCGCGCCATGCGCAACAACAAGACGAACGTCCAGCTGGGCGACAACCTCAACATCTTCGACTTCACCTACGTCGGCAACGTCGCCCACGCCCACCTCCTCGCCGCCCACGCCCTCCTCTCCACCGCCGCTGCTGCCACGGCGCCCCTCGACTACGAGAAGGTCGACGGCGAGCCCTTCTTCATCACCAACGACGAGCCCTGCTACTTCTGGGACTTTGCCCGCGCCGTCTGGCGCGCCGCCGGCCACGAGGGCGGCACCAGTGGTGTCTGGACCCTCCCGCGCGATGTCAGCACCGCCATGGGCTTCTTCAGCGAGGTCTTCTACAGCATCATCGGCAAGCCGCCCACCTTTACCCGCCATCGTGCCTTCATAGCCACCATGACGCGCTACTACAACATCACCAAGGCCAAGAGCGTCCTGCGATATGAGCCGCTGTGGACCCTGCAGGAGGGTGTCACGCGTGGCGTTGACTGGTTCCTGGAGCAGGAGAAGAAGGGCGCCATCAAGGTGCAGTAGACGCCGCGACGCGGCATGAGGGGGAAAAGAGTCTCAATGTAAAACAAGCTGAGCAAGCACGATGGCACGCTCTGTTCATGTGTACATACAATCTTACAGCGCATTAATTTAAACAAAAAAGGGCTTCACTACTTGGATGAACCGTCTGACAAGCACGCATAGCCAAAAGTTTGTCATTCAAAACGCATTGTCGGAACACGTTTAGTTGGCACCCGGTCTATTCTTCGCAACCACAACTTCTGACCTGGGCATCGTCTAATCACCCCATCCCGCAGCCCGCCCAACCTGTCCGGACAACCGCGTTCCGCTCATGCACTGCTCGCCAACGCCTGCACTTCTCCGACAGCAACTATGCTCGCCACAAAAACTGACATCCACGCAGGCGTCCCGCCCACACCATCCACCGGCGAGTTCCAAAGCCCGTCGCGCGCCGCAACTGTGCGAAGGTGCTCCATCCAACAGAGAGGTATAACAGAACCTTTTCTTCTTCAAAAACCTTCCCGTGAAGATGAACAAGTAAAAATCAAAGAGGAACTCTTCTGCCGGCAAGGCTTTTGCGAGTCTTCGCCGCAGCTCTTCACGAAGACGTGCGACGAAGCACGGAAGGCATTGACGACAGAAAAGGGACGAAAGTGAGAATGAAACGAGGCCTTTCCATGCCGCGAAAAACAAAGTCAAGGTGGTAAATGGGGGCTGGAGGCCAGCGAAAGATAGAAAACCCGCACGCACGACCCGTCATGTCGAGCGTCAGTGATGAGGTCAGGACTTTTTTTCGGTTTTGGCCGCGTCTGAATGGTAGGTAATCCAATATCTGCAAACGCCGTGAATAATGCATATGACTACATCAAAATCATGTCTCCCGTACGAAACGGAGATGCTGAGATGTGGCCAGCATACAAGCTGGTTGGTGCGCAGGAGCCCAAGCAAGGCAGGTCATGAGTTCCCGCCAACGCCGAGACCGCCCCCTCGGCGGCCCCAAGCAGAGTTGCGCCATTCTCCCCGCTGGCTGTGCTCCGAGTTGTCCAAGTTGCCGTCGGAGTGGTTGAAGCGATTGTTGGCATACGGAGATGCCCGCGGAGAAGGATGGTCCCCGGGGCCTCCCAACCTTTGTGGAGGGGTTCCTTGAGGAGTGTAGATCGTGTTGGGCACTGGCGGGTCCTGCACGGGTCGGACGGTCCGCTCGCCCTGCCAGACGGATGGGTCCGTTTCAAGTCGCCGTGGCGGCGAGCGAGTCGAGTTGTCCTGGCGGTTGAAAACCTCGCTGATCTCGGTGACGGGAATCTGTCCCCGCCGCTCCTGGAATCGCTTGAGGATTTCCTTGGTTGTGATATCGCCGCTGCTGCTGAACAAATACGGATCGTTCAATAATGTGAGGAGTTCATCCGGGACCTTATGCACTGGTCAGCATTGCAGCTCTTGTCATCGAACTGTGAGAACGTACCTGACACATCTCCTCTATGTTGTTGATAAGCGTCTCCACGGCGTCGATGACATAAATGGCCTCGCTATCCAAGGCGGGAGCCTTGTTAGGGTTCGTCAGGATGTTCGGGGCGATGACCGTCGCGAGATTTCGTATGTCCATCTTGGACCCGACCTCGTCGTCGAGCTGGTGGAAAGAACCGGCCCATTTCAGGAAGGTAAAGAGGATCTCGAGGCTGTCGCGGTGGGATTTGGGCAGCAAGCAGCACGTCAGGTGCAGACACTGCTTCCTGGACTCTAGATCCGATATTTTGGCCGCGCTGACCCAGAGAGCGTACAGCTTGTGCGTCATCAGAGGGTCGGGGAGGTCTCGCAGGTACCGCTTGAGGAGCGCCGCCAACTGAACCACTGGCTGCTCCATGAAGTTAACGACGTCGCACCCTTCGGCATTGATCTTGTCCACGAGTTCCTGTTGCTTCTTGATGTTGCCGTTCTTGCGGAACACGCCCTCGACGGAGAGGTCCATCTTGCGCATTGACGAGATGATGTCGTCAACGACCGCAGGAATGCGCAGAGCGCCCGGGCCACAACCGTCGGTCGAATCTGCTCCATCGCGCTCAATGATGACTTCCAGAGGCACCCCAAAAACGCCCTTCTTCTTGACGTTCTTGCTCTTGTCGTTCTTGAAGGCCTTTCCGAGGTTCTTCCAAAAGGTTGCCGGCTTCCTCGACTCGATCAAGTTGAGCAGCTCGTCGAGTGTGAACTCCGATTCGATCATTGGTTGCATTGTCAGAACAGCCAGATGCCGCACGTTGAAGTACTCGAGTCCCGAGAGCTCAGGGAAGAACTTGCGGACCAGCCTAGTCGGCAGAGGATCTGCAGCGCGGTACTCGGGGTCTCTTCCTGCTGACTGCGTCCGTTGATGGCCAGGAACTCGACCGGTGTCGGTGGTGTGTGACCGGAACAGATCCTGGCGGGCGTTGCGATCCCTTTGCTGCTGTTTCTCGCGGGATTGCTCCACCGCAACAATTCGAGGAATGTCGTCGAGGGTTATGGCATCATTGTGTCCGAACATGAGATCCGTGGACCCTTGCGCTTTCCCGTCTCCGTCCTCTCCGCCAGCCGAGCCAGGGCGCGGGCTGTGGCCGTCTGCGTCCATAACACGAGACGTCCGAGCCTGCCGAACGCTAGACGAAAGGTGCCGGTCGAGCCGCGTACTCCTGAGTCTTCTGACCTCGTTGAGAGTGTTTTCGTACGTCGATTCGCGATTCTGCTGCTCTCTGTCCCCTTCACCGGCATACGACTTGGACCTGGCGTCCGAACTCAAAAGTGGCGGTACCGCATCAAGCCTGCTGTCCCCCCCACGATCCGTCATACTAGTATCTTCCGAGGTGGGCAGAGCACCATTGCTGCGGAGAATGTCCAGTAAACGCGCGAGCGCCACCTTGAGAAGGAACACGTATTGTTGCAGCTTGGTGACGTGCTCGAGCGGTGCGCCGTCTGTCTTGACAGCAACGCAGCTCCGGCAGTATAGTCTGCCGTCGAAGGCATTGTACTGCGCCTCGCCCAGAGACCGTGCCAGCTCCCTTCCGCAACGAGTGCATTTGACGCAAGCGAGATGCCACCTCAAGTCAGCATATTTGGCACACTCATCCTCGACGGACCTGTGGCAAAGAGCACAGTGGTCCGAGTCCTTGGCTGCCAGCCGCGCACCGCCCATGGTAACCTGCATGAGAGTTTCATCGACTTTGTAAGTCTCGAAATCGCCTAAGCCGTTTAGCAACTGGTGGAGACCATCGCTGCTTCCAGCGTCGCGTTCCAGGCGCAACGCGGCTTGGAGACAGATGCGTATCAGGAGCTTGAGATAGTGAGCCAAGCCGGTTACGAGTGACAGCAGTTCCTGGGTAACACCCAGCTTTCTGATGGTGGCATCCTGCGTCTTGGACAACAATGAAAAAAATGAAACAATCTTCTTGCAAAGCAGTTTGGCTTCTCGTCCATACGACATCCCTGAGCGTGAAGTCTTTCTGTCAGCTGGCGCTTCCCAAATACAAACTGAACTCCTGGACGGCATCTCTGCGACATTTGCAGCCAAGCTTGAAACGTACCTTTACCATTTCGGCTGTACAACGTTGCGTCGAGCCTGTCTGCAGACTGAAATAGAACCTCGACATGCCAGATGAAGCGCTTAGCTACCAGGACACCGTCGACGTACGACCCGTTGCTGACGTGCAGGAGCATGTCCGAAATGCAAGCCGCGGACGATTCCTCGAATGTCGACAGGACGCTCCAGATCCGATAGACTTTCTCCTCCATACGTTCCTCCTCCTGGCGGATGAGGTCCCTGTCGGCCGGCTCGGCCGGTTCCACGGCCACCGGTGGCGTCTCCGCAGGCTGGCCCAGCCGAACGTTCCAAAACTTGTGGATCATGTAGCACTCGGGATGCCAGTGCTGGTTTTGCCCGTTGCGGAAAATCTCGACAAACTGCTTCAAGATGGCCGTCTGGCAGCCATTGCACTTTTGGGCATGTTGGGTGGAATAGTGGTAGTGGCAGTAGACGTTACCATCGTGCTCGTAGTAGCTGTCCTGGGCGCCAAATATGGTCGGGCATAGCGAACAGGTGAAGTGGTCGACATGGTATTTTCGATCCAGGGCGGTGATGTAGGAGCCACGCAGCGCTCCGCCGCATTGATAACAGAGCAAGCCTAATCGTCGGAAGTAGTCGGTCTCGCAAAGCGGGTATTGTCCTTCCCCATTCTCGTCATCCGCCGGGAAGAATTTGGATGCCACGATCTCACCGCAGTCCTTCAGGGCCACCGTCAGCTGTGAGTCCCGGGGATGGAGGGGCAAGGGGTGGTGGAGAGGTCAGGAGACGTACTCGACACTTGAAGCAGTCCAGGTGAAAGGTGCCGTCCAGGGCTCGCACAAACTGGCCCGTCAACGGCTCGCCGCACTTCTTACAGATACGCATCTGGCCGCTCGCAGTTCGGCCGCTCCTACCACGAGACCGATTCCTCTCTCCGCTCTTGCGAGGGGCTGGCTCGTCTGCTGGGCCGGTCGGGGGAGGGCCAGACGTGGAAGGTGCAGAGCCGGTGGGCCTCAGACGGTAGAGGCTATCTGGCGTCTTCCGACCTCCATTCTGCCAGCTCCTCTCACCCGGGTAGCCCGAGTCGGAGGTCGCATGGTCGGCGGGATAGTTGGCGGGATAGTCGCTGGGATGATCGCCTCGAGGGCGGTCGATGGGAGGCCCGTTGCCGTAGTCCGACGCCATCGTGGGCGGGAGTCCAACGCGACGCTATGTACAGATGGCCCCCCAATCTCACGCCGAGGAAGAGACCCTGAGGATAAGCAGGCGGGCAGGGCCGTATCGTCTCAGCGTCAAGTGCAGAGTTGTTATTGACGGGTGGATGGTCGAGCGGCCGGCATCAGCTGGGATGGTCCTCGTAGTCGGTATCGATGCCAATTGAGGGTACAGGAAGGGTAAGATGATGCGCGACGGCGCGGCTCGTCGTTTGTCGGCTCCAGGACCGGGGCAGCGGCTGGCCGTTGTTCGCGTGACTGCCCAACGACGACGGGGCACTACTGCTCGAGGGTTCGGGCGCGGGCAGCGACGGCAACGACAGCGACGACGGTGAGGGCGACGGCGACGGCGACAGGAGGTGCTGCTGGTCAGCAGCCGCGAAGCGATGCTGCGGAAGACGACAGGGGCCGAAAAGCATGCGAGGCTCGAACATGTAATACGTGGAGACGATGCAGGATGTGGCCGCAGCACGACGCAAGATGCGGGAGCAATCGCGGTGGCAGTCGGGAGCTGGCCTTGGGGTGGCACGGAGGAGGTGGTAGCGGAGGAGGGCCGTCGCGGCGGTGGTAGGGGGGACTGGGCAACGGCACGGGCAAGCAGGCATGCCCCGTGTACCTCGTACCTCACATGCGGCCTGGTGGCTAGGGGGCACGCTCGATGGAAGTTACCTGCTGTGGGGAGGCGCTCGACTTCCCAGTAGCGGGCAGGCGCCCTGGGCTAGCGCCTGGGTGGCACAGGGGGGGCAGGAGGGGGGGATTCCCACGCGCCAGAGGGGAGGGGAGGGAGGGGAGGAGGGACGCGGGCGGGCTGGCCCTGGCGCTGTTGTCGCCGCCAGCCACCGCTGTCATCCGCTACGGGGCGAGCAGCCAACAGCCAAGCCAGCAAAACACCCACGGCAGTCAACCGCGCGTTTGGCCAGGGCCGGCTTGGACTCTCTTCTCTGCAACTCCCAGGGCCCGGATGCGGTGCTCGTTCGCAGCAGTGGGGTTTGGGAACCCTCGTAGGTTCGCAGGGGCAACGGAGCCCGGTGGGTTATTCGCGCGCCGGCCGACGTCAGGGAGCCTGTGTGGCCCCCAAGCCCCATAACGGCTCCCATCGAAGACGGTGCCCTCCGGTACTCGTGCAGGCATGGAGCAAGCTCCGTGCAATCCACGGCAACGCGGCCGGCGAAACGATGCACAGCAAAGACAGGGGAAGCACGCCACTAACTAAGAGGGTACTGTCCTCCAACCAGCCCGCCGTGTCGCAACAGCGAAATACCTGTTGCTTCCCCCGTGCCAGGGGTTGCCCCGGGGTAATCGCTTCCGGCTGAGGATCGGGACGGCATATCATCAGGCTTATACCCGTCCTTGTACGCTTGGAAATGGGGGCATCGCACGTTCGAGCATGTACAACCACTAATTACAACAGCGCCAGGGAGAGTCGTGTCACGTGCAGCGGCTTCCCCCCTGGCATCAGTCGCCCAATGGCCCCCAGTGGAGCGGAAGCGACGTCGACCCATGGAGACGAGGGTTGCGTGCTCTCTGACAGGCTAGCGAAGAGTCTGTGCTTGCATAACACGTTGGCGTCGTCGACCAGCTCTGAGCTATTTACGTGCCGAGTGTTTACTCGGTACTGGATGCCCGTTGTCCAAACGTACACAAGACGGTATCACACTGATCCAGACGCGTCGCTGAGGTTAAGAGACACGAGAAAAGCAACGACATGGCAGCAGAATTCCTTGAGCCAACAACAAAACTGCCTTTTCCGCGTCTGCCATCCTCCCAGGCCCTCCAGGTCCTGCAAGCAGAAGTAAACGCACCATTGGACTACGTAGTAAATTAAAATTTCCCCACATGCACCCTCGCAGGAAATCGCACGTGTAGATCGCATTCATCCGTCAATCAGCTGCTTCAACCGCTTCTCAATCTGCTGCCTTCCCTCCGGCGTCTCCCACACCTGGTGCGGCGCCTTGTCGACGATGTCCCAGTTCCTCAGGTTGTCCGTCAGCGAGGTCAGGTCGCGCTGTTTTCGCTCCCATTCGCTGCTCCGCTTGACCTCGCGGCCGGAGCTGATGACGACCAGCGGCGTGTCCCGATGCTGAATCTGCCGACTGCTCTGCACATCTCGCTTGGTAAACGAGTCTGCCACCAGACTCTCCTGCAGCTTGGCAAAGATGAACTTGCCGCCCTGCTGCGCGGCCCGGCCGCACACGCGATCCCGCGTCGTGCGGCCCCTGAACAGAGCTCCCGACAGGCGGTCCAGGCCCAGCGGCGAGATGATGCCGCGCAACCAGAGCAGGAAGCCGCGGCCAGGCGCGGCCACGGACCCGAGGAGGTCCTCGTGTAGTGGATCAATTAGGAGGATGCCTCTGACGTCGTAGCCGTGGCGCGACGAAAATACCCGCGAGTAGAGGGAGCCGATGCCCGCGCTGGCCAGGATCCACGGCCCCGTCTCTTCGGCTCGGGCCAGCGCCTCGCTCAAGACGTCCACGGCAAAGCCTGCCGACAGCGGCGATGGAGCCGTGTCCGACCACGCAATGCCCGGCCGATCGGCGAAGCAGTAGCGGGAGATGGATCCGTTCTTAACTGCGTTGTCCGCGAAGGCCCATAGACGCTCCTCGACTGGTCGCTCGCCGCCCTCGAAGAGCACCGTCGGCGCCCTTTCGCCATCCGCGTCGGTCCTGTTGCCGTGGCAGTACACGTGGATGCGGTACTTGCTGTTGTCGACCTCGTACAACGTGCCTGGGGGCGCAAGACCAGCGTCCAAGGCGCGGAGAATGATGGTCAGCGTGATCAGGACAACGGCGACGAGCATGACGACGTATGCGATGGTCGACAGCAGGACCGCCACCCATTCCGTCAGGGTACGCCTCGTCTCTGCGCGGCCCGTGAGTCTCTCCTCCTCTTCCGCCTTGCCCCATTTGACGGTCCTGTCGGCGAGCAGCGTCCAGAGGCTCAGGAGAAGGGCCCACACAACGCTCACGGTGCCGACCCATCCCTCCTCATAGCGTGTCTGCTGCACAGAGAGCAGGAGTATCACATCGAGCAAGAGCAGGAACTGTTCGATGCACTATTAGCCCGTGGCGTATAAGCGGGGGGTTGGTATCACCTACCGCCGTGACCATGGCCAGAATTCTCACAGCCTTGGACGGCACGCCAAAAAATATGAGCGTGAAGATCATATTGGCCAGCGCCAGGCTTGAATAGCCGAAGGCGAGGAACCCGCTCCCGCGCGTGTGCAGGCCTGGTGGCGTCGCAAACGTAGACACCAGCAGCAAAGTCCACCAGGCGAACGTGACGACGGTGAAGAAGATGGTAAGATAGCGCAGGATGCGAACGCTCCAGAGGTTGTACGGCGACACGGCGGGGTCGTCGGGATCCAGCATGCCCCGGCTTGTGTCGAGGCGGTTTGGCAGCAGGCGAGTGTGCTCATCCGGGGGCGCCTGCTCTGCCTCATCGGCCGGCGGAGGGTGCTGGGGCTGGGCACCCTCCCCATCGTCGTTGTTCTTGGAGAAGAGAGGCATCGTGGACTAACACGGCCGCCAAGGCGACGGCGGAGATCGAGGTGGAGGTGGATTTGGTGGAGGAGGCGGAGGAGGGAGTCGGGAGCGTCCTACGGAGCGCCTTACTCATAGTGAGGGACGACACAGGACGCCACGCTCGTCGCCTCCTCACCCAAGGTCGCGCAGGGTTCCATTGGCGACAAAAGCAAGCGGATCGATGGAAGCTTTGAGTCTCCCGGCTCGCCAGGTAGGTGTACTACGTCATCGCCGCTCGAGCTCCGAATCCGTTGCGCTGGGGCCAATCACCAGCGCCACCGCCCGGAGCTGTGCTTCCAGCGGTGCGCCAGCTTCGCCCGTCGACCCGCTCGCTGCCTCTTTTGGCTCTCTGCCAATCTGGAGCAAAACCGGACGGGCCAATCAATGCCACTGTCGGCTGAGACCCTTGATTCCCGAGCGGGTGCTGCCCGTTCGCCCCCCGCCCATTTCCTTGTGTTGGCTCTATTACACGTCGTACATAGTAGTACGCTGCAGCGGTTCGTGTAGCCGTTGTTTCCATGTACCTTTTCAGGCAATGCGCTTGCGGCGGCTGTTGCTCGGGACCTGCCGATGGGCATCACTGAAGCAGGTTGAGATGCTCCGTACTTCACGACCGAGATTTCGTAACTGCCCATCAAGCCTCCGATATACGGATACAGGCTCAAGTCTTCTTTGGAACCTTTGCGGCTTTCGTTCCCTTGTTCCTTGCCCACAACGGCCCCGTTCCAGTGCCATTTATATTTGGTCGAGGCAGACGGAGTATCACCATTTCGCATCGCTGCTCACCCCAAAACTTGAATGTGTTTCCCTAGGTGCTTGCCTACAGTAGTAAAGAATCGCCATGTCGTCTCATCATTGCATTCATTGGTATGTCATCTGTTCTCTATGGCTTGAAACTCGCATCTCAAATGGACCTTGAAGCCCGCAAAGGGTTTTGCTCCCTCAAACCTTCCTCCCTGGAACGCCATGCTCCCCTTAAAAACAATACGGCGCACACATTCCTCTGCGAGCCCCGTCGAGTCACTCCCTCGCTTTTGGAGGCGCGGCAGATATCATGCCCAGGGGGCAATCTGCTTGACGTCCTTGCTGCTTGCTTCAGACAAGACTCCGCTCGATACGGACTGAGATCCGCTGCGGCCCATGTACGCTTGCTTCGCTAGGGCCTCCTTTGTTCTCTCCCTCAAGGCCTTCTCGGGGCTGGGGCCCTTCGTCGACGTCGTGACGCCATCGGGAACTTTTCCAATTGGTAGATGCATTTTTTCCGCCGCTTGAGGGTCCTGCTTGTCGATTCCGTACTTCTTGTAAGTCAAATCCCGCTGACTCTTCATCGCTTGCGCCGACGGTTCGCTGACGGAAAGCCACCTCTTCACCTGCTTGAGCCATCCAGGCTTTGTACTCCTTCCTTTCGTTGACCCTCGTCCTGAGACTCCATCCGCCCGCTTCACCCCACTGCTGAGCGAAGAGTCATAGTCAGACCGGGACTGGCTGGATGCTTCCTGCGAAATTCTGGACCCAGCATGTATGGCCTTCGCATCTGGCCCTGCGGGAATCTCCATGATTGAAGGAGTATTCCGATGTTTTTGGGCGTTCGTTGGCCTCATGCCTGTGGCGTCAACCACCGCTGATGTGTTTTCACCTTGGAAACGATGGCGCGCTGACTGGCGACACCCTTCGGTTGGCTGGTTGAGAACTTTGGCAATATTGCCTCGGGTCGGCATAAAACGTCGTCCCTTGCGGAATGTTGTTCGACTGTTGGCAGATCTTCTTTGTTCAAAGTCCCCCGATGCGGTGGTCCCGAGGCCGCCAAGGACCCTAGTGCCAGAAAGCCTGATGGCAGAGAAGCGAGAGGAACGGTGCTTGGGCAAAACCCACCACTGTGTCCGGTCCTCGGTGATGATGGTACACGTGCTCGACTATGAGTTGAAGTGGTTGCGAAGGGTTGCAGGCTGATTCCTCAACAAGCAGGAGTAGGCGGAGATTCGGCTCGATAATGGCGAGAATCAGTCAGCAATGAGGATGGCGAAGGATGTTTCGCTCTAAGGTGATTTGTTTTTAGACTCATAGTCGTCCGACCCTGGGCTTGTCGTCGCACGGAGAGGCGCCTGACGCCCAATCGCAGAGCGCGTGGGCGAGTGCGACGTCCGAACGTCTTCGGTCAGTTACGTAGAAGCTCGTATGCTCTGTAAGACCAGTCGAGACTCGAGAAACACCGGCTCCAGAGAGACGCAACGTGCGTTTTGAAAGCTGCTGAGTTGCTCGCTGAAGAATATGAACAATATGAATACTGGGCTCATGCTAGCAAGTCCAACTCTCATCCGGGAGCGAAGACTTTTTTAGGTCGCGCAGGGGATTGAGGCAGGCTTCAAGTAGCGTCGCTTCCAACCGAGAGCGACGGTGTAGATTGCGCCACTGGTGCGCTCTGACGTGCAACAGGCCAGAGCGCCGAGGGCGGCAGAAGAAAGCAAGAACAAGCTAGAAGCCCGTCGCGATGGCGGGACGTCCGTGTCCTGCTTTCTTGTGGGGATCCTTGATGGTGAGGGGAACGTCCTCGGCTGGACACGAGCTGGCAGCTCAGCCTTGATTAATTCGCCTGTTGCCAAGCAGAGGGTGCTCTCCTGCCCTCTTCTTAAGGAGCAGCCCGCGGCGTGTCGGCTGGACTCGAGCTTGTTGCGTCTGAAGTTCAGCGGGCAGCCTTGCCTGCACTGACAAGGTGGCCAGCCGGCTTTGCTGTTCTCGTTTATTACCACCTTTTGGCCAGCCCATGGCAGGACGGCTAGGGCCGCCAAGCTCCACGCCGTCGCGGCCCCATCGGCGTTTTGCCGGCGCTCGATGGGTACTTGGGACGCCAGTAGCCGCCTGTTTCGTGTGCCCCAAGGGCGAGCCATCCCTGCCGTACCCACGACGTAGTTACCTTGGTTCTGGCCGTGACACCGTGTGCTCAAGCTGGGTGATGGACGTTGACAGAGCAGGGCGCGCAACCGCTGTCAGCCAATCGACTAGAGGTGGTTGTGCACGTAGACGTCATCGTCAGCAGCCAGGGGTTCCAAATGTTCAAAGCCTTCTCGTAGTGCCTGAGGATAGAACGGAGATAACTGAAAACAGCCATTGGTTCGTAATAGTAGGGGGTGCGGTGCTGAAGGGTCATGGGCTTGGGCTGTGTAAAATGGAATGTACCCGGCGGCTTCCGTCCGGGGCTTGCATGGGGCAGCTCACAAGGCACGAGAACGGTGGCTTCCAAATAATACCGTCTCAGCTGTAATGTCCCAGAGTCAGTCTGGGATTACTGCCAAACCCATGGGCCATACCAGTAAGATAGCCCCCATATTCGCACCAGGGCCACTCAGACTGACGCAAGGTTCAGCAAACCAGCGACGCGTCGCAGGCAGAGTCGCGCAACAGACGACATGATCTGGCGCCCACGGGATTGCGCTCGGGCCACCCACATCCTGGACCTCGGACGCAGCGCCGCCGCGCGTGCGTACGTCGCACGGGCCTGAGATCGATAGTCTCGTGTCGACTGCAGGAAAGCTAGCGCACGATGAGGCACGAAAGCTTTACTTGCACATTGGCGTTGGTGAATGGCGGCTTCTCGCTGGGGGAGGCCGGTGAGTCGGGAGCAGGGGTCACGTCACCGGCGGAAGGCTCCGAATGAATCAAAAGACGTCGTCACCAAAAAAAATCAAAAGAAACAGCAATAAACACAAATACCTTTGCTTTGTGAGCTGTCATCCGAGTTGTAGAACGGTGGCTTGGCAGGGTACGGTTAAGCACAACAGCCTACGTGCGACGTAACACTGCTACTACCACGGCTAGTGTTGAGCCATCGAACCTGTAATAATACGTGTAATGTGCTGTCATCGCAAAATTCTTCTCCGCGGAAAATGCGTAGGCAACGCCTGATCGTGCTGTTGCAACGATGGGTGCGAGGGAATTCGTCCCAGTGCGACTCACGTAGCATGTGATGGGCTTGATCAGACGTTAAGAAGCGGCGGGCCAACGTGTTGATAACCGCGGTCAACATGCGTGGAAGTGACGACTGATGGCCTGAAAAGCAGCTTCTTCTGTTACACTGTTTCATTAAGGCTTCCGATTCCGATAGTAGATATATGAAGTGAAGCGATGATCGGAGAGACACCATTCGAAGGCTCTAGGGTAGTGCACGGTACTCCGTACTCCGTACCCTGCGACGATTTGCTATCAAGACCCTCCACGTTAAAAAAGTGGAAACGAAACACTCGACACCCCGGCCCTTATTTAGCACTTCGCCCAGTGGCGGCCCACCCTTGAACGCGCCAAGTTACGGCAGGCATCCAATGCTGCATCTCCGATGCCCCGCCAACATCTCACGAATCGCACGCCTCACACTCACGACGACGACCTTCACAAGGCCTCGGGCGACGCTGCCACTCATCGGCGCGCCCTGCATAACGTCTACCTCGCCTGGAGCTTTGCCGCCTGCATGACGACGACGCCGGCTGGTCACCCATCGCCACCCATTACTGCCCATCGGCTGCCCGAGCTTGGGACGGCTCCGCGGCTTCCTCCGGCCCTCACTGCGCCAGTGAGGGCAGACGTCCGCCCTTCGCACAGAGCACTCTGCAGAGGCCCCCTCTAACGCGCAGGGCTGCTCATCAGCAAGCCCGGCCCTTCTCGCCATGCCGCAGCCGAGCTTCACTGTGTCCACCTCCAACACCGGGGGGGAGCCTATACCGCCGCCTCCCATCTCGCCTATTACGCCCCCCCTGGTCCCGACACGTCTGCCCGACGCATCGCCCCTGCCGCCGCTCCCGCCGCCGGCCACGCGCCCAACGTACAGGCACTCCCAGCCCGACCAGGTCGGCATCGCGCCGCCTGGGCCGGAGCCCATCGACTTTGACTCCAACCCGGACGTCCTCGCCCTCAAGTCGGCCATCTCAGTGCTACAGGTGCAGAAGAGGCGTGCGACGGCCGACATCCAGACCCTGAGCAAGGCCAAGGACGAGGCGTTGAGGGATCCCGAGGGCTTCATGAAGGACCTGGCGGCGGGCAAAGTTAATAGCCGGGGAGAGGCGCACCGCCAGACGCTGAACGATGACGAGGGCTCTGATGATGATCGCTCCGATGAGGATGCCGGCGAAAATGGCAGACCGCGACAGAAGGAGTGGGCTACTTTGCCGCAGCCGCAAAATATCGTCCGCTGCCCGCCCATAAACTGGTCTCAGTACGCCGTCGTGGGGTCCTCGCTCGACAAACTCCATGCGGAGCAAGTCTCTCGCCCAACCCAGGGTACGCCTGCTTCCATCGGCGCAAACGGCACCTTCGATTTCGCAGGTGATGGCAAGCAAGAGACATACCTCGGCGCGACGGCGCCGTATGCGCCGGGAAGGGACCGTATAGACAAGAAACCCAAGGGCAAAAGGTGAACGAGCATAATGGCAGCCGGTCTGCTCCTGCAACTGGGGCATTCTGCATTCTCACGCATGCACGAACAACGAACAGCTCTGACATTCTGACATGAACACGAAGGGATCATGAGTATGAAACTAGGAAAGATGAGCTTGCATCACTGGGCGTTCAGGTATGCCGCGGCTTCAGATGGAACAAGCCACAGGCGCGTATCAAGGGTTGATTTGTTGCAACGATTTCTTGGTACTTACTGCGTGTTAACGCATAATACAAAACGATTCACCCTATTGTCACCATGCCACCCCTCCTGTCAGCAGCTCGCAGTAGCAAGTAGCGCTGTCCCGACCTCCAGGTGCATTCACAAACATCGTTTTGCATGTCTCTCTGTGATCCGGACGTCGAATCCCATCCAGCCGAGTCCAGCAAGCACCCAGCAAGAAAACTAGAGAACCTTTCAAGGACAGCTCTTTTCTTAAAATGAATTGAATGAAGACTTGCTCCACAAAAGGAAAAAAAGAAAAAAGAGAAAAAAAAATTGTTGAGAATGCGTTTTAAGAGACGCACACTCCAAAAGTTTTGACCGAGACAGGGGTCGAACCTGCGACCTTCTGATTAACCAATCGTAGTCAGACGCTCTGCCATTGAGCCACACGGCCTTCTCGAGGCTGCTTGAATCCAAGCCGCTTGAGTAGTTGATGGAGAATTATCCGGTCGAATTGGGCTCTAAGAAGGGTAGCCCAATCTTCCTATCCACCTGTGCAAAATGCGCTTCGTTCACGTCGTCGTGTGGTTGGCTGCTGGCGCTTGGTTTGGGTGGCTATGTGGAGATTGTTTTTGCAGGGTGGGCTTGCGATGGAGACTCGCAGACTCACGGAGACACGGCGCTAGGCACAATACGGCGGACGGAGCCAAACATCCTTGCGGCATCGTATTAATTCCTGGCACGGATATCTTACTTGTACGGAGTATCGCACCCTGACTCCAGACTCACTAGATGACCGCTTCTACCTGCCTCGTGATCCGCACTGGGTATATCCCGCTGTAGACGGCGAGTGTCGCCGCTGCTAAACTCCAACTCTAGCCTCGCTCTGTCGAGCAGCTAATGTAGGCGGTTCATGAACGCGCTACTCCGGAAAGTCCCTATGTCATGTCAGCCAAAGGTCACCAGCAAGAAGAATGACGCCTGAAGTGATGTGCTTACTCCATGCTCTGCTGCACCGACCGACGCAAACGGCGATTGTACAGCTTTTTACCATCCGCACCACCGCTCCAGTACATCCGGGTCGCCTCCAGGTTGACAATCTCTCGCGGATCATACGCCGGATCGTCTTCCTCAAGCATGGAGATTATCGCTTCGATGTGAGTCTTGATGTCTTCTCTCTTCAGCGGATTGGCGTTGTAGCAAGCTGTGCCGTCTCCGGCAACGTGATGGTGAAATATTTTGGTCTCGAACGTGACCCGAGGTTGCTCGTCCGGAAAGCGAGGACTGAAGTTCATCCTGATGCGGAAGAGCCCTCCGTCAAGGTTGGTCATTGGCCGTCCAAAGTACGTGATGATCCATACGAACGGGTTGCCATCCTCAAGGGTCACGTCGTGTGGCATGTCGCCCCGTTTGAAAGAAGCCGACACTTGGTCGAACTGATGCTGCAGGTTGACGCAGACGGTTGATTCCTTCATCATTGCCGCAAGCCCCTCCTTTGCCCACTCCTTCACTTCTGCGTCGAGGGCAGCTTTGATGTTCTTCAATCTGCGCTCGAGCTCCGGATAGTTGAATCGCCCGTCCATCGTGTTGCTGGAGGGCGCCTCAAAGGGCATTCTCACAAAGATCTGCTGCTCCTTCACCTCTGCCCTGCCTTTCTCTATCGCATTCATGTAAGACTCATAGTACCAGAGAAATCGTCGTTTACAGAGGTCCTTGAAAGGCTCAAAGGGAATGTTGGTCTCATCCGGGTCCTCAGTGTCCGCGTCTTTTGACTTGGAGCCGTCGGCGTTCAATCCGAGATAGCCTTCAAGACGCTGTATGACGGAGATGCGCAAGGTCTCGTGGCGAATCTGAAAACATTGTTAGCAGAGTCCGCAGTTGCTGAATAAACAAATGCCCGTGAATACCTTTTGGATGTACTCTTTCTGCATCCTCTTGTCGGACTCTTCGTTTGCATCCTCGAATCCAGGCTCGTTCTCGTAGGGGTTAGACGAGAGCAAGCTTTGAATAGACAGAAGGATAGACTCGAGGCCTTGAGCCGACGACCACTCCTCTCCTCGCTCCCCTCGCCAAGTTCTACCGAGACGGTTAGCTTTGCCATAGAAGCCACAAAACTCTCAGCGTGTCATACCCGAGGATCGATCTGCGAGCTATTAGCATGAAGCATTTAGACTCTGTTGGACATCGAGACTCACAGGCAGATTTTGCCATTGGCGTAAATGTTGGGGTTGAACCGGCACATGCCCCCATTCGTGGTTACACACTGCACGTTGGGCGCCTTGGAAGGATACTCTGCCATCAGTCAGCGGACTTGTCCTGCGGAGAAACAAAGTAGGTCGACCTCACCTCTGTTGAAACGGACCGCAAACTGTTTCATGGAGTCAGCGCTAGTATTTGTTACGGGGGAAACACAAGTATGAGGTCAAGTACCTCGAAGAAGCCAAACTCGTACGGCGTCTCGTGCGGGCCGACGACGAGTGCCTTCACATTGCGAACGTCGATGTCGCGGCAGGCGACGGCGATGGCTGCAGAGAAACGCTGTCAGAATCACACGGCACGCCACCACCAAGCTACAGGCTGGGGAATAGAGGCAACCGTACCAAGATCGGAGCCCTTTTGGATGTCGCTCAGCTCCTACGCGTGTGAGGCGGATGTCAGACCAGCACGAATACCCCGCGAAGCCAGGATGCGGGGCAGTGAACGAACCTTGGAGATGCGGATGATGGACTGATCCATGGCGCCAGGGTCAACGTCGACGGGCTGAGAGTCGCTGCGCGATGTTGTTGCGAGAGGGACCGACCATGAGGAGGGCTGGAGAAAAACGATCGCAAGATGAAGACGCTCAGGCTTCTCGGTCGACAGGCGGTTTGCGGGCTAACTGCCTGCCTTCCCAAAGTTCGGTTGCCTGTTTGCGTTGAGTGACGAATGGAAGTACACTGCGGTATTCCACTGCAGCAGTACCTGAGTGTCAAGTGGCGGCGGCTGTGGCGGGGTACAGGCGGGACCAATGGAAGTGCTGGTCGCGGCTCAAGGTCCCTGTAGGCAGCCTGTCCGTCAGGCGCTGCAGTGGAAGCTGTTGGAAGGCGAGAGCAACGAAGTGACCGTGGGGAGTCGGGCCTTAAATTGGAATGATGGTCGACGTAGCTTTACTTTGATAGGCAAAAAATTAAACAGGACAAGGTTTCAATCTGCTTCGCAAGCTTGGAATGTGGAAGCTGGGCAGCCGACGCCGTTACCAATCCCAAGTCAAAAGGAAGCCTCGCGGCGCTGAAGCACCGTCAGAGATCACGCCAGACGTCTCGTCGGTGTTGCACTCCACAGCGTCTGGAAGAGGTACAAGCTCACAATGGGCTCCCGCTAGGATTGCAAAAGTTACTTGCAAATAGCAAACAACCATGACCCTTATCATTAGAGTTAACCTCCTGGGTTGTCTCGAGTTCCCACCAGCGGCCAGATCTCACCTGCTGCCTAGGAGCTGAGCTGAAGCTATCCGTATTTGGCCTGGGTTTACTCGGCTAGGTCGAGCCAGATTCTCCCAGGGACCTGTCGGGAAGGCCTCGACGAGGGCAAGGTACAGATGGCCCGGCACAATGTGGCGAACAAAATTGAGAAAGGTACTCCGTAATGATCTCTGGATACCGAATATGTGCTGGGCCGTCATTGCAGCATGCCCGCAGGGTCCACGGCTGTCCACTGCTCCCGTCCAGTGCTCGTCGTTTGCTGCGGGGTGCCTGCTGCAGCTGCATGCTGTGGCTCCACCTGGGGCCGACGCGCTAGAACGTCGCGTCATTGCAGCCAGCGACGCGTTAATCGATTTTCGCCGCCCAAGCTGGATGCATCATCAAACTGCCTTGCTGCGCGAATACCACTGAGTCTCGGCTCCATCCTCTGCCCCAGCACCCGATCCGGCATCCCATCGCCTTCGCCCGACGACGACGGTGCATCTGCGGTGACCATGGCCAGCTTCTTTGACCTTAAGGCTCGCAAAGCCGCCGCAGCTTCCAACGGCACGGCAGACCAGAAGAAGCAGCGCCCAGTCGATGTCAGGAACCAGCCATGGGTAGAGAAATAGTACAGCTTCCCATGTACTTCTGAGCTTCTCTTACAAGTGCTGATTGTGTTGCAACAGCCGTCCTAAGACCCTCGACGACGTCACGGCCCAAGATCACACGGTTACCGTCCTTCAAAGGACCCTACAAGCTTCCAACGTACTTCTCCAGAGCGCCCTTTTCGCTGCCTGAGACCAGAATACCTGACATGGGCTCCTAGCTCCCGCACATGCTCTTTTATGGCCCACCCGGTACGGGCAAGACATCTACCATCCTGGCTCTCGCGAAAGAGCTGTACGGACCGGAAATGATGAAGTCACGCGTGCTTGAGCTGAATGCGTCGGACGAGCGTGGCATCTCCATCGTCCGAGAAAAGGTCAAGAACTTTGCACGTATGCAATTGACCAATCCGCCGCCGTCCCTCAAGAATAAATACCCCTGCCCGCCTTTCAAGATCATTATTCTCGACGAAGCCGACTCCATGACGCAGGATGCTCAGAGTGCCTTGCGTCGCACCATGGAAACATACAGCAAGATCACGCGCTTCTGTTTGATCTGCAACTACGTGACCCGCATCATCGACCCTCTCGCTAGTCGATGCAGCAAGTTCCGCTTCAAGAGCCTGGACCAGGGCAATGCAAAGAGGAGGCTGGAAGACATCGCGCAGGCTGAAGGAGTGCCGCTGGAGGACGGGGCTCTGGATGCGCTGATCAAATGTAGTGAGGGCGATCTGCGAAAGGCCATCACCTTCTTGCAGAGTGCCGCGCGGCTGGTTGGCGGAAGTGCGCCGGTCAAGGATGGCGAAGGCGGGGAGCAGATGGACGTTGACAAGACGCCGGTGACGGCCAAGATTGTCCAGGATATTGCTGGTGTGATACCTGAGGCGACTGTTGACGCGCTCGTCAAAGCAATTCGTCCACGAGGCGCGGCAGAGACGTATCAATCTGTCTCGAGAGTCGTGGAGGATATGGTTGCCGATGGGTGGAGCGCAACGCAGGTGGTGTCTCAGGTAAAGGAGCCTGCTTGAGTCATCGGCGAGCCGTTACTGACATTCGTACAGTTATATCAAGCACTCACGACGGACGAGACCATTCCAGACATCCAAAAGAACAAGATTGTCATGGTTTTCTCCGAAGTAGACAAGAGGCTGGTAGACGGGGCTGACGAGCACCTGTCGATCCTGGATCTGGCCATGAGAATATCGGCGATCATGGCTGAGAAGTGACATTACACAACTAAATGAGCGCTCAAAGGATACTTGGAGTTTGGTTTGCCACCGGCAGGTGTTAGGGAAGGTCATGTACAACAGAAAAGTGGCCCCCATCGGCCTTATGCTGTCAATATGCTGTATTTACGAGGAACTTATGAGTCCTCATCGTCATGGCCAATTAGACCAATATTCCCATGAAGCTGTGACCACGGATCGCCTTTCTGTCTTGATGACCCAACCTTCTCCGAATGCTTCCCAGCAGCGGCGACCTTCTCTCCGTCGATATGCAGCCGGAGTTCGTTGTCTGTAGGTTCCCCATGTGTTGTTTCATCCTCGCCCTGCCCTAGGAGATGATTGATATCCTGAAGACTCTTCATAGCATTTTCCAAAGCAATCTGCCCGCCCTCGATGGTTTCCGCCACCGCCTCCAGCGCGGCAATCTTGGCCGAGTCGGCAGCGAATGCCCACGGCTTGATACGGGTTGAAGCATCAGGCCCGTCGGACGACTGCATGGCCATTTCATTTAGAGTGGCCGACCGCCGCCGTAGTGAGTCCCTCATGGGGTATGCCGGGAGTAGCTGGCTTTCCTCGGCGAGATGGCAGAGCACCTGGCTCGTGTTCTTGTTCTGTTTGCTTAAAACAGTATTCATGTGGAGTTTGTGAGTGATTGAGGCCTTTTGGCGTTTTGAAACTGAAAGCAAAGCCTCAATGTACGGCGTGAGGAGATGATTGCCGGGCTCTGGGTCGTCTTCATCGCTGTGCTGGGCAGAGCTGTTTTGCTGAGTAGGCGGTGGCATTGATGGCTGCATTTTACGCGCTGCCAATGCCAGAAGAGCCCTTCTAGAATCCACGTACTTTGTATATTTGTCCTGTATTTGTCGGAGTTGCACGGTGACTGTTCGTTGGTCTGCTTCTGAGCCAGGGCGAAGTGCGTCACTCGCATCCCCGACCTCGTCATCATCCTCATCAGGCGATGCTTTGCCCAGCTCCGTTTCAATCCAAGCGATTAGCTCGTTGCGAGTCGCGTTAAGAGCCTCCAGTTTGGAGCCATTGCTGACAATGTCCATATTGCTCTCGGATCTGGCCCTAGCCTCGGCAAGTAGACGTTCCTCCTGCCTCAAGCACAGATTGGCCCTCAGCACGGTCTTCTCCAGCTGGCTGACTCGGGCTTGGAGATCCGGCTGGGCGACACTTTGCTCGGTCGTGAAGCTGTTGATGACGCATTGTGGCACGGTTGGAAGAGCCGTTGCATCATGGAATATTTCCTCTGTGTCCAGGAAACTTTGAGCGGAAGCAGGCTTTTCAGTGAGGAGATCTAGAGACCTCTGAATAACCAGAAGGCACTCCCGCTTCTGTCGGAGCTTGAGAAGAGCAAGCTGATCTTCCAGAAGCTCGGATCCTAAGGTCCGAGATTTTGGTTGCGGATCGTCTTTGGGGCTACCTGCCTGCAGGGCCTCATCGAATTGGCGACGCGCGGCAATGTTGTCCTGCAACGCCTCAAGGTACTCCTTCTGGACACCATTTGTTTCGACATTGACGCTGACATTGCTTGCGATGTGACTGATGTCGGCCAACGACAGGGGCGGCACTGCTGGGCGCTCCCCCGTGTAGGATCCCAATTGCAGCGACAAGATGCGCCTGATGTAGTTGACCTGCTCCCGAGGTTTGATGTACTGCTGAAGACCCGCTTGGAGCCTTGATATAGTCTCAGCAGGAGCGGTCATGGCGACATGTCATTTTTGAGAAGATGGCTGTCACGAGCGTGTGCTTGTTCACCTGTTGCCTGGCTGCGACATGGAGCTTGAACCGCGAGGCGTTGCCGCGTTGCCGCGTTGCGTCCGAGGCGAACGCCAATGCCCAACAGGTGCCACAGCGCGCCCCTCCTTGTGGCTGGGGCGACAGCGACGGGCGATGGAAGCTGCGCTGTGCCTGGAGGTGTGGCGCATGGCCACCCACTAATTAGTCATATCCGGGTTAGCGCGTCTCTGCTCGGCTGCAGCCATGGAAGGCTGCCTCTGAAATTTATCGACTGGCTGGTATCTCGACTCATCACAACGCGAGGGTGGCGGACGAGACCTCACCAGCTCACGACCACACAGCTCCGAGTCATCTGGGCAGCCGTCTGTTGGATCTGCGCCGCGCGTTCCACGCCCAGCTGGCAAACACATGGTGATTTAACGCTCGAGCTCCCCCGAGCTTTCGTCGAGAACATCGGCGTTCTCTCCCGCCGCGAGACCCTCAACACACGAGCCAAGATGTCGGATCCCCATCGCGATGTCTCGCAATACAAGTACTCGGCCATGTCCAACCTGGTCCTCCAGGCGGACCGTCGGTTTGTCACGCGACGAACTGACGAGGCCACGGGCGACCCCGAGTCCCTCGCCGGCCGCCTGAGCATCAAGGACATGGGTGGTCAGGTCGCCCGCGAAAGCGCCCCCAAACAGAAGAAGCAGCCTGGCTTGCCCGAAATCGAGAGGGGCAAGCTCAAGGAGGGCGAGGACATACTATTACGAGAGCAGCGGAAGCGCAAGGCAGAAGCGTCTCAGTCGAGAGGAACTGGGTTGCTCGGCGCGCACGATGCGCTGATCGAGGGAATCACATATCGACCGCGAACGCCGGCGACTCGAGCAACTTTCGACCTCATTCTCACCCTGGTGGCGAGCAACTTGGGCGACGTTCCCCATGAAGTGGTTCGTAGCGCCGCCGACGCCGTTCTGGAGTATCTCAAGGACGATGACATGAAGGACCTCGACAAAAAGAAGGAGGTTGACGACATTCTTGGCGCAGCGCTGAGCCCAAAGCAGTTCAACGAACTGGTCAACCTCGGAAAGAAGATTACCGACTACGACGCTCAGGATGAGGATGAGGACATCGACATGGGTGACGCCGACGGCGAAGCCGAGATGGACGAGCGTCAGGGTGTCGCGGTGACATTCGATGATGAGGAGGGGGATGAAAATGACGAAATCGTCAACGAAGTCCACGAAGAGTCCTCGGAGGATGAGGCCGGAGACCAGGATGACGAGAACGCAAATACAGACGAGGCCGATGGCGAGGCTGTCGATGATAACGACGACGTCTTAAGAGCCGCTGGCGCAGCAGTCAACAGCCGCGATGTCGACAAGCGCTCAATACCGGCACGAGACATTGACGCGTTCTGGCTGCAGCGGCAAATCGGAACTCTATATCCCGATGCGCATGAACAGACCAGCAAAACAAAGGAAGCGCTAAGGATTCTGTCCGGCCAGCCCGATGCCGCCGATGGTGAGGAGAAGTCGCTTCGTGAGATCGAGAATGACCTTATGGAGTTGTTCGATTTCGAGTACCATGAGCTTGTTCAGAAGCTTGTGGCAAACAGGGAGAAAGTCTACTGGCTCACGAAGTTGGCCCGAGCCGAGACTGCGGAGGAGCGCGCCAATATTGAGAGGGAGATTGCCTCGGACGGCCAGCAGAGGATCCTTAACGAACTTCGAGGTGAAGGCACCGCAAACGACGACAAGAAGCGAAAGATGGACATCAAGATGGATATTGATGTGCCTGCATCCGTTGCGGCGACCGACTCCAAGCCTGATCAGCCAGAAGGATATCTCGTTGGCGGCTTGCAGCCGAGAAAACTCATCAACCTCGAAAACTTGGTCTTCGATCAAGGAAACCATTTGATGACAAACGCAAAGGTCAGACTGCCCGAGGGCTCGACAAAGCGAACATTCAAGGGCTATGAAGAGATTCACGTTCCTCCCCCGAAGAAGCGAAGCGAGCCGGACGACGTCCTGATTCCCATCACCGACATGCCTGAGTGGTCCCGGGCTCCTTTCAGCACTGCCAAGTCCCTCAACAAGATCCAGTCAAAGTGTTACCCGTCGGCCTTCAAAGACGATGGTAACATGCTCATTTGTGCACCCACGGGTAGTGGTAAAACCAACGTCGCCATGTTGACCATTTTGCGGGAGCTTGGCAAGAACCGCAACCCGGAGACTGGCGACATCGACCTTGATGCCTTCAAGATCGTGTATATCGCCCCCCTGAAGGCGCTTGTGCAGGAACAAGTCGGAAACTTTGGGAAGCGTCTGGAGCCCTATGGCATCCGCGTTTCCGAGCTGACTGGTGATCGTCAGCTCACGAAGCAGCAGATTGCCGACACGCAGATTATCGTGACGACCCCCGAGAAGTGGGATGTCATCACCAGAAAGGCCAACGACCTCTCTTACACGAACCTTGTGCGCCTGGTTATCATTGACGAGATCCACCTGCTTCACGACGACAGAGGGCCTGTCCTTGAGAGTATTGTCAGCAGAACCATTCGCAAGACTGAGCAGACTGGGGAGCCGGTAAGGCTTGTCGGCCTCTCCGCCACGCTCCCTAACTACAAGGACGTTGCGAGCTTCCTGCGCGTGGACATGAGCAAGGATTTGTTCCATTTTGACGGATCTTTCAGGCCCTGCCCACTTCGGCAGGAGTTCGTCGGCGTGACGGACCGCAAGGCCATCAAGCAGCTGAAGACGATGAACGATGTGACCTACAACAAAGTGCTGGAACACGTGGGGACCAACAGAAACCAGATGCTCATCTTCGTACACTCGCGAAAGGAGACCGCCAAGACCGCCAAGTACATCCGAGACAAGGCTCTGGAAATGGACACCATCAACCAGATCCTCCGACACGATGCGGGAAGCAGAGAAGTACTCAACGAAGCCTCGAGCCAGGCGACGGATCAAGATCTGAAGGACCTGCTGCCTTATGGCTTCGGTATCCATCACGCCGGTATGAACCGCATCGACAGAACCGACGTGGAAGACCTGTTTGCCCGAGGCGCCATCCAGGTTCTCGTGTGCACAGCCACACTGGCTTGGGGAGTGAACCTGCCCGCTCATACAGTCATCATCAAGGGAACGCAAGTGTACTCGCCAGAGAAGGGCAGCTGGGTCGAACTTAGCCCGCAGGACGTCCTCCAGATGCTCGGTCGTGCCGGACGTCCGCAGTTCGACACGTACGGCGAGGGCATCATCATCACAACCCAGAGCGAGATACAATACTACCTCTCGCTTCTTAACCAGCAGCTCCCGATCGAGAGTCAGTTCGTCAGCAAGCTAGTCGATAATCTCAACGCCGAGATCGTTCTTGGCAATGTGAGGACCAGGGACGAAGGTGTCGAGTGGCTCGGGTACACCTATCTCTTTGTTCGGATGCTCCGGTCGCCTGGGTTGTACCAAGTCGGCGCCGAGTACGAGGACGATGGGGCGCTCGAACAGAAGCGGGTTGACCTCATCCATTCTGCTGCGACTGTTCTCAAACAGTCTAACCTCATCAAGTACGACGACAAAACAGGCAAGCTGCAGTCAACTGAACTCGGCCGGATTGCCTCTCACTACTACATCACCTTTGGCTCCATGAAGACATACAACAATCTCATTGAGCCTTCCATCAACACCATCGAGCTATTCCGAGTCTTTTCGCTGAGCGCGGAGTTCAAGTTCATTCCGGTGCGGCAGGACGAGAAACTGGAACTGGCAAAGCTTCTGGGCAGGGTTCCCATCCCCGTGAAGGAGACGCTCGAGGAGCCTCATTGCAAGATCAACGTTCTCCTGCAAGCCTACATTTCTCGGCTGAAGCTCGACGGCCTGGCGCTCATGGCAGACATGGTGTACGTGACGCAGAGCGCCGGGCGAATCCTGCGAGCCATGTTTGAGATCGCCCTGAAAAAGGGTTGGGCGTCGGTCGCAAAGACTGCCTTGGATTTGTGCAAAATGGCCGAGAAGCGAATGTGGCCAACCATGTCCCCATTGCGCCAATTCCCTGCCTGCCCGCGGGACATCGTTCAAAAGGCTGAGAGAATCGATGTGTCGTGGAGCAGCTACTTCGACCTCGATCCGCCTCGCATGGGCGAGCTCTTGGGAATGCCCAGGGCTGGCCGTTCTGTGTGCGGCTTCGTGGCCAAGTTCCCACGAGTAGATGTCCAGGCCCAAGTCCAGCCGATGACGAGATCGATGATCAGGATCGAGCTGAGCATCACGCCCAACTTTGAGTGGGACGATAGTGTGCACGGCGCATCCGAGAACTTCTGGATAATCGTGGAAGACAGCGACGGTGAAGAAATCCTCTTCCACGACACTTTCCTGCTTCGAAAGGACTACGCCGAAGCCGAGTCCAACGAGCACATTGTGGACTTCACGGTTCCCATCACCGACCCCATGCCGCCCAACTACTTTGTGTCTGTCATCTCGGATAGGTGGATGCATTCTGAAACAAGGGTCGCAATCCCCTTCCAGAAACTCATACTGCCAGAGAAGTTTCCAGCTCACACCGAGCTTCTCGAGCTGCAGCCCCTCCCTGTGGACGCCCTCAAGATCGCAGGCTATGTCGATCTCTATTCGGACTGGAAGCAGTTCAACAAGATCCAGACGCAGACCTTCAACTCCTTGTATCAAACGGATCAGAATGTCTTCGTGGGAGCACCTACGGGAAGTGGGAAGACTGTTTGCGCCGAGTTCGCGCTGCTTCGCCACTGGACAAAGACTGATGCCGGGCGCGCCGTGTATGTCGCGCCTTTCCAGGAGCTCGTCGATTCTCGACTCCAGGATTGGCAGAAGCGACTGGCGCATCTGAACGGCGGCAAGGAGATTGTGAAGCTGACCGGCGAGACCGCGACTGATCTCAAGATTCTGGAAAAGGGTGACCTGATTCTCGCCACCCCAACGCAGTGGGACGTCTTGTCCAGACAGTGGAAGCGCCGGAAGAACGTCCAGACGGTCGAGCTCTTCATTGCGGACGACATCCACCTCCTGGGCGGCTCCATGGGCTACGTCTACGAAATCATCGTCTCTCGCATGCACTACATCCGGACCCAGACGGAGCTCCCAATGAGGATAGTTGCGCTCAGCGTTTCCCTAGCCAACGCCAGGGACATTGGAGAGTGGATTGACGCCAAAAAGCATGAAATCTACAACTTTGCCCCATACGTGCGGCCTGTGACGCTGGACATACACATCCAATCCTTCTCGAACCCTCACTTCCCGTCGCTCATGCTGGCAATGGCTAAGCCCACGTATCTTGCGATCACGCAGATGTCGCCAGACAAGCCAGCTATGGTCTTCGTGCCCAGTCGCAAGCAGACACGAAGCACCGCACGCGATTTGCTGGCCGCTTGCGCTACAGATGACGACGAAGACCGCTTCCTCCACGCCGACGTTGAACAAATGCGGCCGCTGCTTGACCGGATCCATGAGGCAGCCCTCGCAGAGGCGCTGTCGCACGGGATAGGCTATTACCACGAAGCCTTGAGCCAGAGCGACAAGCGTATCGTCAAGCACCTGTACGACAATGGGGCCATCCAGGTCCTCGTGGCGTCAAGAGAGGTCTGCTGGGAACTCACCAGCACCGCTCATCTGGTCATCGTGATGGGAACTCAGTATTTCGAAGGCAGGGAGCACAGATACGTGGACTATCCTCTGAGCGAAGTGCTGCAAATGTTCGGAAAGTCGCTGCGCCCCGCAAAGGACGGACGCTCCCGCGGCGTGCTCATGGTCCCTCAGGTGAAGCGAGAATATTACAAGAAATTCATCACCGAGGCGCTGCCGGTGGAATCGCATCTCCACAACTACCTCCATGACGCCTTCGTCACCGAGATCAGCACGAAGATGATCGAGTCTGGTGACGACGCCATCAACTGGACCACATTCACGTACTTCTATCGCCGGCTGTTGGCGAACCCTAGCTACTACGGCCTCACGAGTACGACCCACGAGGGCTTCAGCAACTTCCTGTCGGACTTGGTGGAGACGACGCTTCACGAGCTGACCGAGTCCAAGATCATCGACTTTGACGAAGATGACGGCTCAGTGGCGCCGCAGAACGCGGCCATGATCGGCGCCTACTACAACATCTCCTACATCACGATGCAGACTTTCCTCTTGTCGCTGAGCGCTCGCACAAAGCTCAAGGGCATACTGGAAATCGTCACGTCTGCTACCGAGTTCGAGTCTATCCAGGTTCGCCGGCACGAGGATGGCCTCCTCCGGCGCATCTACGACCGCATCCCCGTCAAGATGTCGCAGGTGGTCTATGATTCTCCCCACTTCAAGGCTTTCGTGCTTCTCCAAGCCCACTTCTCGCGAATGCAGCTTCCAATTGATCTTGCGAAGGATCAAGAGGTGCTCCTGTCAAGGGTGCTCAGCCTTCTTAGCGCAATGGTCGACATCCTCTCGTCGGACGGCCATCTCAACGCCATGAACGCCATGGAGATGTCGCAGATGGTTGTGCAGGCTATGTGGGATCGGGACAGCCCTCTCAAGCAGATCCCTCACTTTGCGCCGGAGGTCGTCAAGGCTGCAAATGACTTCGGGTAGGTTGAGACCACTCCAATCCTCCGTGAGTTCTGACTGCTAACAGTACAACAGGATCAAGGACATTTTTGACTTCATGGAGGGCATGAACCCTGACGACAACCCGGAGTACAAGAATCTGATCAAGAGCTTGGGTCTCTCGCAGAACCAATTGGCGCAGGCAGCGAGCTTCACGAATGACAAGTACCCCGACCTGGAGCTCGAGCACGAGGTCCTCGACGAGGATGAAATCAGAGCCGGCGAGCCGGCGTACCTCAACATCAAGATTACTCGAAACGTCGAGGAGGAGGACGGAGAATACGACTCGACGGTGCACGCTCCGTTCTACCCGGCGAAGAAAATAGAAAACTGGTGGCTGGTGGTTGGGGACGACAAAACGCGGAATTTGCTGGCCATCAAGCGAGTCACCATCGGACGGGATCTGAACGTGCGCCTCGAGTACACCGTGCCCACGGCCGGTGAGCACAGTCTGAAGCTGTTCCTCATGAGCGACAGTTACGTGGGAGTGGATCAGGAACGGGAGTTTGCTGTGACAGCGGCTGAGGGGATGGATGTGGACGAGGAAGAGGACGAGGACGAGGAATAAAGGACCGGCGTACGTGTTTTAGGTGTCGATTGTGTTTACAGCCATGGTCATGTAACAACAGGTGAGGTTTAGCTAGCTACGTGAAGAATTCAGGGCGGCGTTTCGCGAACAGGTCAATGGGTACCTCTGGCCAGTGACAAGTGGGCCCGAGGACGATGTGCTCTCTGCAAGGGGTTGCCAGGGCAAAACTGGAGTTGCGAGGACGCATGGCTCGGAACAACGGACTCAAGGCTCGAGCCAGGCGCCGTTGTGGGAAGCGCAGCTCAGGATTGAAACGGGAGAGGTGCAGAGGCGTCACTTAGAGGTGGTGGCACGGGGCAAATTGGCGATGCTGCCGGCCTCGCCGCAACGTCTCTGGCCGAGCCACTTTACTAGCTGTTGTCCATGCGCCATGAATGGTTGGATCACCTTGCTCGCTGTCATCGCGCCTCACGGGGAATTACGCACATCACGTGACGCGTCGCTGGTGACGTTTGAAGTTCCTCGTCTGGCTGGCAACCTTCCCTCCGGTGTTTTTTCTTTCGTCACCCACATCAACCACGCATCAAACGCGGGAGAAGCTGGAATCTGCCACCTGCGCAATCTATCTTCCCAACGCCAGCCCCATCGCGCAACACGCTTTTGCGCCCTCGCCCAGTGCACGCAACGCGACTCGCAACGCGTTTCGGGCCCATTTCAGAGCTGCTCCCCGAGCTGCCGAAGCTGGTGTGACACCCGGTCTGAGCAAGTCGCGCCCATTGCCACCTCTCGTGCGCCATGGCAGACAAGCCCATCGAGAAGCCTGAAGCGGCCGCGCCCGTCGCGAGCGCCGAGCAAGCTCCTGTTCCAGCTCCCGCGGCTGGCGACCAGGAATTGGGCGGCAAGGCGGAGCCGAAACCTGAGAGCGAGCCTGCCAAGGACGGCGCAGCGGCCTCCGAGGGTATGTTTGCACCGCGCCGACGCGAGTTATTCGGCGCCTCCAGCTTCCGTCCCGCCGCGGACGAGCTCCAATTGCTCCCGCCGTGCGCGTCTCGCGTAGCGCCATTTCGGACCCCTTGATCAGCGTTGCGCTAACTCGTCGCGTGAAGCAGAAACCCAGAAGCCTGCGAACGCGGACAAACCCGTTGACAACGCGACCGAGAAGACCGAGGAGGAGCAAGAGAAGACCGCGCCAGACGCGAATGTCGAGATGAAGGACGCCGCCGACGACGCAGCGCCTGAGGCTGGGGCTGGGGCTGAGGCTGAGGCTCCCCCCACCACCGCGACTGCTGAGACTCCAGTCTCCAAAGCCAAAGGTGGCCGCCGCAAGTCGGCCGCCGGCGAGTCCAAGGCCAAGGCACTCAATCGAAAGGGGTCCAAGGCGCGTCTCACCCACACCGATGCGCAGCCCGGTGACCACTTCTTGGTGAAGCTCAAGGGCTTCCCGGCCTGGCCGGCCATCATTTGCAACGAGAGCATGCTTCCCCAAGCCCTGATTACTAGCCGTCCCGTCTCCGCCGCCAGACAAGACGGCACTTACTCCGAGGCCTACGCCGACGGAGGCAAGCGAGTCCACGACAGAACCTTCCCCGTCATGTACCTGTACACCAACGAGTTGTGAGTAGACTTGACATTGGCAATGCGATGTGGCGGGATTGCTGACGCACATGCGAAGCGGTTGGGTGCAGAACACTGCCCTCTCCGAGCTCACCGCAGAGAAAGCCAAGGAGTCCATTACCGAAAAGATGCGAAAAGACCTGAAGGCTGCCTTTGAGCTCGCCGCCGAACACCACGCTGTGGAGCACTATGAAGGCATTTTGAAGAGCTTCCAGGAGGAGCTGCTTGCTCAAGAGCAGGCCAGGAAGGAAGCTGCCGCCACGCCGAAGAAGGCGAAGAAGGGCAAGGCCAAGCCCACAGATGAGGACGAGGATGCAGAAATGCAGGATGCCGACGCGGCCCCCAAGTCCGCCAAGTCGAAGAAGCGGAAGGCCGAGGAAGATATAAGCGTGAGTATCGCCGTATTCCCCGATAATCGTGACCACGGAGGCTGACAGGCAACCCTACAGACGCCGCAACGGCCGGATTCTGTTAAGAAGCCGAAGATCAAGCTCAACACATCTTCCACGCCCAAGACGGCGAACGGCGCTGCCACGCCCAAGTCCGCCGGTGGTTCCGCGGCCAAGTCCACCAAGGCGAAACCCAAGAAGGCCAAGGAGGGCGCCGAGAAGAAAGCGGACGCTCCGAAGGAAGCAAAGATGACCCCTGAGGAGCGCCATGCGCGCAAAGAGGTACGTTTTCCATGGACATTGCTTATCTCGACGAGACCTTGTTTCTGATGTTCATGCAGAAGGAGGTGCTGTACCTCCGCCACAAGCTGCAGCGAGGTCTCCTTACCAGGGAGCAGCAGCCCCAGGAGAACGAGATGAAAGCTATGTCGGAATTCATCACCATGCTCGAAAACTTTGTTGATCTCGAGGTTTCCATCATTCGGGCGACCAAGATCAACAAGGTGCTCAAGGCAATTCTCAAGCTCGAGTCCATCCCCAAGGAGGAAGAGTTCCAGTTCAAGAAGCGGTCGCAATCTCTGCTGGATCGCTGGAACAAGCTTCTTGCGGGCGATGGCCCGGCTCCCGCCGCCGCCGCCGCCGCCGCCGCCGCCTCCACCAACGGGGTTAATGGGGCTGGCGAGGAGAAGAAGTCCGCACCCAACGGTGTCAAAGAAGTCGCTGGGGAGCCAAAGAAGGCCGAGCCCGAAAAGACCGAGGCCGAAGGCTCGGTCGCCAAGGAAAAGTCGTCCGAAAAGCCAGATTCTGCGGAGACCAAGGACGAGAAGCCGGCCACTGAGGCTGTAGGTGCACTAGTTTCGCTTCATGTCCAACGTGCTGAGCTGATGAACAACACAGGCCCCCGCTTCTGAACCTGTGGCAATCGCAGGCTGAGCAAGTGTCTTTCAATGAGGTATCAGTTGCACGACGGGCTTGCCACGACCAATGTTGCTACGGGTTTGGTATCTCGATGCTTTATTTCATCTTGTTCTCTCCACGGCGCAGGGGCATGGTTTCTTTTGCGAGTTTTTGGTTTCCTCGCTTTTACAGTGGCTACGATGGGCTCTCGAAGTTGGTGTATGATTAGGTTCGCCTCCGGAGTTTGAAGAGGTCGGGCATCTTGAAGGTGCTGCTCACCGATTTTAACATTGTTTTCTTTTTCTTTTTCTTACATGGGTCCCGCACGTCTTGCCAAGTAAACGAAGTGAGACTGGGGGAGAACCGGAGAGGCGGAACGAGGGGGCTGGGCGTCGAAAGGGTCGGTCAATAGCGGTGCAAAAGGAGTGACGTGTCTGGGATGCGACTCGAGTCCTACCCTCGAGTGAGCTGCATCTGGGATTTGGGAGCGTCGTCTGGCCAACTTCAAGGCACTGACGTTGGCTTGTGATATTTCCAGTCTAGCTCACGAATTTGATGAATATTTCCAATGTGTCCTGCGGAGCGCCCTTTGGCCGTGTGTTCGTGCGTGTCGCGGTTCCCTTGGTTGAGGTCGTCTCTCGCGCGAGCTGGTAGCTCGTACCGTGCACACACAGTGCACATACTGTAACCTTCTCACGTCGCGTCTCCTTCCAACGGCGCGTCAATCCGGCTGAGCGTCAAACTCACCCAAGGCCGCTCAATCCACGTCCCAACATGCTTGAAGAGCACGACGCACGCGAACCGTTCACTCAGGAGGACCACCAGGTAATCTTGCCCCGCGAGAGTCCGGATCCTCTTGTGCTGAACATCGATACAGGTGGCATACGTTTTTGACCCTGAGGAGGATGAAGCGCACCGCCAACGTCCGACGAAGCGACGAAGGGTCTCGAAACAGACAAAGAGGCCTTCAGAGGCGCACGGACCGAAGGCGCTGTTCGTCCCGCTTCTGAATGGCGCAGAGAGGCCGGAAGCTGTGCGTCTGCGGCAGAAGCTCTTCCACGAGAGCTGGACCAAGGTCGATGACCGCATACAGGTGACTCTCGAAACCTCCTGCCGAATGTCTGGTGTAGCTAACGCTCTGTGAGCGCATCTTGAGGGAGTCAAATTCGGCGACGCTGGACCATGTTTCAGCTTTTGTGGAAGCTGCAGAGTCAGAATGGTTAGATCAATAGCCGGCGTCCGTCACTCTGCTTGACCTACGCTGACAAGGCCGCCAGTGTGGACCACATCCCCTCAGCGTTCATAATTACAGGGCCAAATATCGCGTCGCAGGACCTGCTCTTCGAGCAGCTGTCGGAGGCACTTCAACGCTCATCCTCCAGCAAGTTTGTTCGGCTGCGATCCTCGGAGGCGACGACGCTCAAGGCTGCGCTCAAGAAGACGATACGGGATGCCACTGCAGCCACATCCTCGGACGATGACAATGACGGCTTGCAAGTAGAATCTGAGCAAGATGTGCGTTTGAGAAGCCCCGTGATACGACCATGAACTTACCAATCCGTAGGGCCGGCGATATCTGGACTATGACCTGGAAGCGCTCGAGGCTTCCATCAAGCCTCAGAAGTGCGAGCACGTTTTTGTGGCGTTCCAGGACAGCGAAGGATTCGACAGTAGCTTGCTCTCCGACCTGATTGCCCTATTCCAGTACGTATTCTCGACCCCAGACAGCGGAGCAAGATGTTGACTGGCCGTAGCTCATGGCGTCCGCGGATACCCTTCACCCTTATATTCGGCATCGCCACCTCGGTCGAGCTGCTTCAAGCTCGGCTTTTGAAGTCTGTGTGCCGTCTCATATACGGCGCGCAGTTCGACTGCGTGCAGACCGGGACGATACTCGAAGCCGTGTTCAAGGGAGCCGTCGCCGCCGGGGACGTGCCGCTACGGCTGGGAGCGCCGTTGCTCCGAAGCATGCTTGACCGACAGCACGACCAAGTCGCAGGTATTCAGGCATTCATCAGCTCATTGAAGGTACGTACGAAGGCATTTCTGCGCGCGTGGGAGCGGCCGGCTAATCCGCGAGCAGTATGCGTACATGTGTCACTACTACGCCAACCCACTGTCAATAGTTGCCTCCGCAGACGCATTGCAGGACGATGTTATTCAACCGGAGCATTTCGAGGCTCTTCGAAACCTGCCTTCGTTCCGCAAGCATGTGGAAATGGCAATTCAGCTCGGCGACAACGAGTCCCTCCAGCACGCAAAGTCACTTATTGAAGACGACGACTACCTGCTTTCCGAAGTACGAGACAACGCCAGAGCTCGGCAGCAGTGGACAGGCCGTATCCTACGGGCTATCCTGGCTCAAGAGGCTGCCGGCGCGCAACGAGGCGCATTTCCAGAGGCATACGTCAGTGCCATGGTTGACGGCGTGCAAAGGTCGGAGCAGTCCGCGCTCGTGGACTGCATCAAACGAATGGGAAGCGATGAGCTCTCTGCCGCGCTAGCTCGCATCGTCGCCTTGTTTTCGGAAGGCGACTCAAGCCTCAGGCTTGATGCGTGCGCCGAGGAACGGGACGTCGCGCTCCAGAGCGCCCTGGAAAGCCAGCTCGCCGAACTGAACGAACTCAGGGCAACTGCCGAGAGCAAAGGCTTCACACTGAGGAGCAAGTATAGCGGGCAGGGCAAGGTGATGCGAACGACGGTCATTGCGCAGAGGGTGCAGCTGAGCCAGGACTCGGCTGCGCTCCGCGACGAGGACAAGCAGTTGACGGCCTGCGTCGACAGGGTCACGGAGCTGTTGACGACTCACTTTGCCGACACGGACCCCAACGCGGTCCTCCTCTCCGAGTGCTGGCTTTACGATTCCAGGTCCCCGGCGCGAGAAGTGTTCGTGCCACGACCGCGCGCCGCGTTCGAGCGGAGCCTGGGACGGCCGCACGACTACCTGGGCTGCGCGTGCTGCAAGCCGGGCGACGAGGGCATCCAGGCGACGCTGCCGGCCACGGCGATACTGTACCACCTGTACCTGGAGACGGGCAGCTTGATCAACGTGGCGGATCTCTGGGCCGCATTCCACGGGCTGGTCGGGGGCGAGGAGGACGTGGAAGGCAACGAGCGACGGACACTAGTCATGTTCTATCGGGGGCTCGCCGAGCTGCGGGCCCTGGGCTTCGTCAAGGCCAGCAAGAAGAAGGCTGACCACATTGCCAAGGTGAAATGGCTGTGAGCTGCAAGACGGTGAGACCCGGAAAGGAAGGGGGGGGGGGGGGGGGGGGGGGGGGGGGGGGGGGGGGGGGGCAGAGAGGGCAGCGTTCTTGTGGCCGTGCGTACGGGGTAGCATGGAGTACGAGAATACTCCGTAGTTGTAGACAGCACTCGGTAATCCGTACCTGATGCTCGGTACTTGCTTGGTAGGCTCGGTACGCTACGTACGTCTTGGCAGTCAAATGAAAGGGGCGAGCCGACGGTCCGTTCGTCAGTCGTCTCACCGGGACCACGGATGGCACGATGCAGGGTGATGATATTAGGCGGCAGGTCACAGCACAGCTTACGGTCATCAACGGGCGAGACAGCGGGATCCTTTTAACAGACCAGGGCACATGGGATCCCGTGAAGATGATTGCCGAGACGGAGGCCAGATTGGCGTCTGACCGTCTCATCTGCCGGTCTCGCCTGTCTGTCAGCGCCGGTGCTGCTGCTGCAGAGACATGACGAGGTGGAGGCAAGCGGCGAGACAGGGCGGAGGAGACTGCTGGATACGGAAGCCGAGTGTTCACCACGGCGTGGCAGACGCGATGCGATGCGATGCGATGCAACGCGATGCCAGCGAGGGGCGCGGCGCATGGCGCACGGTCGACGACGTGCTGGCTACGTCGGATGCTAAAATTGGCTCCCAGGCCAGGCACGGACGAGCGAGCGGGCGGGAAAAGAGAGACAGGCATGGATCTATCTTTTTTCTTTCGAATGAAAGGACACGCGGGCCTCGGGGTCTGTCTCGCGCCGTGTGGAAATGTCTCGGACGGTCGACGCTGTGTGGTTGCGGCGGCGGCGGAGGTAGAGGAGGAGGCTGGGCGCGGGTTGGTCGGTTAGTCGCCGTTGGCTGCGTGGTGGTTAGGGGGGTGGGTTAGGTCGCTAATTGCAGTTGGTTGCTCTGCTGATTGGCTGGGGAGGGCGCGCCCCCGCCGGTGGGCACCAGACGCATTCCAGCCACCCGCAGGCGCCCTCCCATTGTCCGTCCCCGGCCACCAAAGCCGACCCGCCGTTGGCCGGCCGTTGCAAGCTATTCCGTCGCTCTTGGCAGCAGCGGGATATGCAGAGAGCTCGGAGGCTGGGTCGCTTGCAGCGCGGGGGGGGGAGGCAGGGCCCGGGCAGGGGCGGAGGCGGAGATGGGGGGCACGGAGCAGCAGCGCTATCCATCGCCAGCGCAGCGCAGCGCAGCGCAGCGCAGAGCCAGCAGCAGCAGCCCGCTGAGGACCGCTGAGGCACCATGTCTCACCAGTGGCCTGCGTCCGTCGCAAAGGGGGCCAGGCCGGCAGTCGCTTGCGCTCGTCCCGGGCTTCCACGGGTTCCACGTTGGCTTCGGTGGGCCGCTCGCGCAGCCGCGTGCGGTGCTGGGAGCCCAGCTGTCGCAAACAGCGTCATCCTGCCTGCCCCGTCCGCCGGGCGCAAACCCACTCTCCGCCCATCCGTCCCCGTTGCCTGGCGTTCCTCCCCGTGGTGTAAGTTACCTACCCATGCCCGCTGCAGGCCCCAGTCCAGGCTCCCCCCCCGTACGGGTGCATCGCCATGCCCTGCCATGCCATGCATCCGACAGCCCCATCCCGTGGATGCTTGCTTGCTTGCTTGCATGCTTCCAGCCACGCCAGCTGCACGCACGCACGCACGCACGCACGCACACGACACCGGCAGCCGCGCTCGTCAGTGACCAGGGGCCCCCGTTCGCCTTGCCTGCGGAGGCTGCCAGCCCAAGGCAAGCCCGTCGAGTCCGTCACAGGCCACGGGCACGTATGTAGTCGCAACGCTGTACGAGGACGGATCCTGCCCTCCCCCCACGCCCGCCCCGTACACAGAAGATACTTGCACGCGTTGGCCCGCCCGCACAGCTAGAGCGGTGGAGCAACGCCAGACCAAACCCTGAGTTCGCCAGCTGAAAGAGGGAACGGAGCTTTCCCTCTGAGCTCGGCCGGGTGCGGCGCAGGATGACGATTCCGGGTCTCGCTCGACCACCAGCCCAGCATACAAAGGCTGGGAGGAGAGGGGGGCTTTTTTCTATAGCTGCCCGTTTTGCTTCTTACCTACCTTTACCTTCCTGCTCCTCGTCTCTCTTTTTTATTTTTCCTTCTTTCTTTTCCTTGCCCACACACCCCTTCCCCTCCTCCTCCGGGATCTCACTTACACGATTCGGACCAGGACTGGGTTTTGAGATTAAGGAACGGGTGGACTGTGGAGTGACAGCAGCGCAGCGTCACCGCCCCTCGTCGACACCGCTGAAAGAGACAGGATATCCGGGCCATTGAAGTTCCTGGCGAGATCCGACTTGCAATTTGCAGACAGGCTTTGACGTCCTTTATACGCCTGTTCCCGTATACCTAGGCAAAAGACCTCAACCAGGCACTCAACGAGCACGACACATATCGTACCGTACAACGACGCTGTCTCAACCGCCGTCATGATGCAACCACAGCAGCAGCCGCAGCAGCAGCAGCAACAGCAGCAACAACAGCAGCAACAGCAGCAGCAGCAGCAACCGCAAAAGCAACAGACGCAGGAACAACCTCAATCTCAGCAGCAACCTCAGCAGCAGTCCCAGCAACATCGACAGCAGCATCAACAGCAGCAGCAGCAGCAGCAGCAGAAGCAGCAGAGGCAGCATCACCACCACCACCACTTCCACTACCACCACCACGACCAGCTCCTCGACCCCCGCAACCTGCACCACCTCGCCAGCCACAACCCCCAGCTCGCCCACAAGCTGCACCAGATGGCCCTGCCGCTGTCGCCCCTCGTGCAGCTCACCACGGGCGCCGTGCACCCGCACTTCCCGCGCACCGTCCTGCAGTTCTGGCTGCTCACCGACGCCCAGCTCGAGAGCCTCGCCAGCTTCTACCACCAGCGCTCGCGCTCGCCCTGGTCCGCCCAGTACCCCTGCCCCGTCGTCTGGCGCTCCGACCTGCCGCTCGAGGAGAAGCGCCGCAGGATGGGCAAGTTCATCGGCCTGCGCGGCTGCGACGTCGACGGCGCCGTCCACCGCCGCGGCAGCAGCATGGCCGCCGCCCTCATGAGCCGCGGCGCCGTGCGCTCCGAGGACGACATCGCCGAGGAGGCGCGGCTGGCCGCGACCGACGAGGAGGTCTGGAGGCGGAAGCTCAACCCCTGGTGAGGACTGTGATGGGGCTCCGGAGCATTGATGTCATGACTTTTTATCCTTATACGACGGGCCCGGCCCGCTTTGCTTTTAGTTCACGAGCATGTAGATGAGCGGCGTCACTCGCACAGCATTGGGAGGGCAGCATCTGGATTTTCTTTCTGATAGGATCAAACTTGCATAGAAAACCGCGGCAATTCCAGTCATATTCTTTTCAATTCAGCCCCGAACGCCCTGCGCGAGTGGACCGTGACTCTCTACCTCTTTCATGACTTGATGCAGTGCAGGCGACGCAGCCATACCCGAAGCCCGTAGTTGTAACCCGTTTTGTACAACCCATCAGCGTTCCCGCGACCATGGCATTCAATGTCATGATATCTGTACCACCCCCACGCCTGCGTAGTCGCTCATTTCTTGCCCTTCTTGCCGCCCTTGCCCGACTTGCTGGGCGTGTCGACCAGCACGGCGTCGTCCTCGCTCGCCCCCTTGGCGGAATGCTTCTCCGACTCGTCGAGCTCCTTCATGAACTCGCCCTGGATCTGCCCTTTCCGCTTCTCCCACCACTGCTTCTCCGCCTCCGTCTGTGCTTGTATCTCGGCGAGGCTTTGGCGGAGCTTGGTGTTGGCGGCGATCTCGTGGGCCGACTGGAAGATGGTTGGGCCCCATTGAGGTGCCAGGGCATTGGCCTGCCGGGCGAAATGTCAGCAAGTGGTTCTGGACCACACCAGTCTCGACCGTAAGGAGGACCCCGAACGCACCTCTGTGACGACGTCTCGCAGCTCCTCCTCCATTTCCTTCTCCGCGCGCTGGAACCTCTGCCACAGGTCGTCGCCGACGCTGCCCCGCAGCAGCAGCGAGCTGCACGCTTGCTTGGCCGTCTTGATCTGGATCAAGCGCTCAATGTCCTCCACCGCACGCCGCAGGAGCGCTGCTTTCAGGACGCTGTCCGGGATGCGGGGGGACTTCTCGTTGCCGTCTTCGGGCCCCATATGCAGCAGCGAGAGGTAGACATTGCGTTGCAGGTTGGGTCCGAACCAAGGCGCAAGGTTCGCGCTTTCAGCTTTGGCGCAAGAGTTAGCATGTCGAGTCTAAATCGCGTGTTTCAAAGGCAAATATGTCCGTGATCGGCAGGGTCGGGGCGCGTGGAAACCTACCGGCTTTCCGCTTGCGGTAGATGGTCGAAAATGTCATGAGGGCGCCGCCGAGGACCAGCAGGTACGCAAAGGGGAGGGCCAGGCCCTTCCAATCGACGCCAAACATGGTGCTTTGTTTGAAAGACAACGAATCGAACAGCGGCTGCGCGAAGTAGCGGGGTTAAAGGAGCGTGGGCAGTCGAGTGTCGTTGAGGTAGAGTTGTTGGAGCAGCGTGCGGACGAGAAGGTGATCATCAGGGCCCGTCTGGACACATGCCAGCTGGTACGCAGTACGAAGTACTTCTGGCCAGGTAGCCTTCCGTGGCGTGCCTGCCCCCGAAAGCGCTCGGGCGCGTTGCGGCCGCCGGGCCGAAGTTTCTCCAGCTGCCCCGTTCAAGCAGGCACCGCTGACGATGACGCTCTGCTTAGCCTAACTGCCGCGCAGCAGCGCGAGCTAAGCTCACGACCAAACACCAACATCCACAAGCTTCCACAGCCGCCACTCTCAGCCCCAAGCCCATTTATTGTATCGAGCTTGGCGTCTGGGATCCGCAGTCAACGCTCAAGCTATAGTCGCGAGCATACCTACAGTGCTCCTTGGATCGGCGGGTCCCTTCCGCATCGTCGTCGAAGACCCCTCCAAGGTCCCTACATCCGGTCCCGCAGCAGACGACAACCCTCGTTGCCCGCCATGTTGCTGCGACTGCGCGGGCCTGATGGCATGCTGCGCCTGACGGTCGAGCCAAGCACGACATTCGGCGAGCTTGGCCAAATGGTAAGCTCCCAGCAAGACGCCGCCGCCCAGCGACACGCTAACCCCGGTGGCACAGCTACTGTCGCAGCTGCCGGCCAACATCGATCCGAAGACCCTTACCATGTCGAACTCCCCAGCCGGCGGAGACGCGAAGAAGCTGACGGAAATCGCCAACTTCAAGCTCGGGCAGATCGGACTCAAGTATGCCGCCAGCCCCCGAGCGTTTGCAACGTGACGCTGACTTGCAGCAGACATGGTGACTTGATCTTCATCTCGTACAAACCAAGCGCCTCTGCCAACGGGGATGCAAACGGCGATGCCTCTGCAGCTGTCACATCGGCCAGGCTCAGCGGAAAGCCCGTCCTCCCCAACGAAGACGCTCCCATAAACCCGCACTCCGAGAGAATATCGAAGCCTTGGGAAGTGGTCAGACAGTCAGCCCTCGACGATCGCCTGGACAGACTGGATGGAAAGATCCCGCGAGGACGCGACCGGATGTGCAGACACGGCCCCAAAGGCATGTGCGACCACTGCCAGCCCATGGACCCGTTCGATCCCGGCTATCTCGTCGAAAAGAAGATCAAATACCCTTCCTTCCACTCGCACCTCCGCAAAGTCAACGCCTCTACAAACAAGCCCGAGCTGGGGAGCTCGTACATACCGCCGCTGGTGGAGCCATACTACCGCGTGAGGCGAGACTGCCCGTCAGGTCATCCGCCGTGGCCGGAGGGCGTGTGCTCCAAATGCCAGCCAAGCGCCATTACCCTGAATCCCCAACCATTCCGCATGGTCGACCACGTCGAGTTCTCCTCGCCCTCGATTATTGATGGCTTCATCGATACGTGGCGTAAGACTGGTACTCAGCGGATTGGATTCCTGTATGGAAAATACACCGAGTACACCGAGGTGCCTCTGGGCGTCAAGGCCGTCGTCGAGGCGATCTACGAGGTGCCCCAGGTCGACGAGTTGGACGGAATAAGCATGAATGCGTGGGAGAATCGGAAGGACGTTGACGAAGTGGCCAAGGCGTGCGGGCTGGAGCCGGTCGGCGTCATCTGGACAGATCTGCTGGATGCTGGCCAGGGTGACGGCTCGGTCGTCTGCAAGCGCCATGCCGATTCCTACTTTCTCTCATCGCTCGAGATCTGCTTCTCGTCCAGGCTGCAGGCGCAGCACCCGAAGGCGTCGAAGTGGAGCGACACCGGTCGGTTCGGCTCCAACTTTGTCACTTGCATCATTTCCGGCAACGAGCAGGGTGAGATTGCCATCTCGTCGTACCAGATGTCCAACGAGGCGGTGGAAATGGTGCGGGCGGACATTGTCGAGCCGTCCGCAGACCCCAACGTCATGCTTGTCAGAGAAGAGGAAGAGGACGACGGGTCGGTCAGCCGGACGAGATACATCCCCGAGGTGTTTTACCGCAGGAAGAATGAGTATGGTGCCAACGTGCAGGAAAACGCCAAGCCGTCATTCCCAGTCGAGTACCTCTTCGTCACCCTGACGCACGGCTTTCCAGCCAACCCCAAGCCCGCATTCACCCAGACAGACTTTCCCATCGAGAACAGAGAGTACATTGGGGAGAGCCAGGAACACTCGGCGCTGGCCAAGACGCTCAAGATGGGCCCTGGCATGAAGGCCAGCGAGAACTGCGAGGAACTCTCTAGCTTCCATCTGCTTTGCTTTGTCTACCAAATGGGAGTCCTTTCAAAGGTTTGTTTCCCGATGCCCCCCACCGATTGCCTGAAATGATGGCCTGCTAATGTTGCCTAGGACGAGTTCGCCCTTCTTTGCCGCGTCGCGAGCCAGCACGACCTGGCCGACTCGTTTCAACTCCGCTCCACGGAGGGCTGGCAGACCCTGCAGGCCATTCTCCAATCGACTGGTGAGCGCATCCCCAAGCGTCCTCGGGATCGCACTGGCGACTCTGCCTCGGGCGACCTCCCTGCCCACCACTCGGGCGAGCCTCTTACTAAACGATTTGCTGCCTTCAGGCTGAACGAGCGCCGCAAGCCGAGTCAAGGGCCCGCCGAGTGAGTCTTGCCATGCTCCTGGAACGAGCACCGAGGATGGAGCGGTGGTTTTGTAATGCCCGGATGACTTGGTTTGGTTGGCGTTGGGGAAGCATGGCTGAGAGCGATTGGGCTGCTACTGGGAGGATTGCATCTAGCTAGACCAAGGAGCAAAAAGTTGGCATTGCCTGGCACGCCTGCGAAGTCGGCTCTCAAGTTTTAGACAGCCCGAGGCCCGACACTGGCCGTCGAATTAAATAAATTACAAGTGGAAGAGGTCTGAACGTTGAATATTCAACCCCGTGTCGCCGTCTCCGTGCCCCGGTCGCCGTGTCCCGGCCGCCGTGTCCCGGTCCCCGTGCCGCCGGTCATGCTACCGGCCGCGTCGCCACTGGTTAAGGTAGTTCACAGACAGGGGCCCCTAGACCGCCAGTCTCAATTAAAGGACTTCGATTCAAGTACGACGGAAACAATCGTGCATTTGTTGAAGGGAACTTTTACCATTTCCGTACTCCATCTATCTACAAAAAGCAAGCCACAACAATCCCATAGCTTACAGCGGCTTGCCGCCGATGAAGTCGGACCACCGGCGCACCTCCGCAGGGATGCCCTCCTTGCGGGGCAGCTTCTCGCTCATGCATTGGGCGAAGAGGATGGCGGTCTGAGCGACGAGTTAGCAACAGTGTCCTGTAGTGAGTTTATTAAGAGAGGGACGTTAAAAACGTACCTGAGGCTCCATGAACAGAGGAACGCCGAAGTCGACGGCGTTGCGGCGCATCACGTAGTCGACGTCCACGGTCGTCTTGCCGCGGGCCAGGGCCAGGTTGAAGACGCCGCGAATGTCGTACTTCTTGAACACCTCACGGAGGGCGCGCTTGTCTTCGGTGGGGAACTCGATGACCTCGACCGTGACGTTGTGCTTGCAGGTGGACTCGATGAACTCCTTGACGTCGTTGCCGGCCGCGTACAGCTTGTATCCGAGGGGAGCGACGAAGTCGGCAACCTGGGTCAGCCACGTCTTGGAGACCTCGCCGCCGAACAGCAGGCCCTCGCCGGGCTCGGGCATGCGGAAGTTCATGGTGGACTGGAGCGACGTCCAGTAGGCCTCGACGAGGTCCTTGCCGAAGCAGGCGATCTCGCCGGTGGAGGACATCTCAACGCCGAGGAAGGGGTCGGCACCGGCGAGACGAGTCCAGGAGAACTGAGGGACCTTGGTGGCGAGGTAGTCGCGCTTGACGGCCATGAGATCGGTGGGCTCGGGGACGTTCTTGCCCACCAGGGCCTTGGTCGCCACGTCGATGAAGTTGGTTCCGAGGACCTTGCTGACGAAGGGGAACGACCGGGAAGCGCGGAGGTTGCACTCGATGACCTTGAGGAGGGGCTCGCCGCCGTCGGGGTTCTCGGCCTTGATGATCTGCATGTTGAAGGGGCCGGTGATGTTCCAAGCCTTGGCGACCTTCTGGGCGATGACCTTGAGGCGCTCCATGGTGGTGTCGTCGAGCTGGGCCGGGGGGAGGACCAGGGTGGCGTCGCCGGAGTGGACGCCAGCCTGCTCGACGTGCTCGCTGATGGCGTGGATGACCAGCTCGCCCTTGGAGCCGACGCCGTCGACGTCGATCTCCTGGGCGCCCTCGATGAACTTGGTGATGACGACGGGGTGGTCGGGCGAGACGTTGCTGGCGGCCTCGAGCTTGTCCTTGAGGTCCTCGCGGCTGCGGATGACGGTCATGGCGGCGCCGGACAGGACGTAGCTGGGACGGACCAGGACGGGGTAGCCGACCTCGTTGGCGAAGTCCTCGGCCGCCTCGACCGAGGTGAGCTCCTTCCACGCGGGCTGGTCGACGCCGATGCTGTCGAGGATCTCGGAGAACTTCTGGCGGTCCTCGGCCTTGTCGATGTCCTTGGGGTCGGTACCAAGTACCTTGGCCCCACCCGTCTCCTGCAGGCGCAGCGCGATGTTCTGGGGCAGCTGCCCGCCGACCGACACCACCACGCCCGACGCGCTCTCGAGCTCGTAGATGTCCATCACGCGCTCGTACGAGAGCTCCTCGAAGTACAGTTTATCGGCAGTATCGAAATCGGTGCTATAAGTCTCCGGATTATACTGGCCCCGTAAGTTAGCTGAGTGCCCATGAAAGATCTCGAAAGCAACGGGCAAGGAAGCAAGAGATGATAGGTGAAAATCATAACTTGAGCACGTTGCCAGGTCCGTGCCAAGGAACACCTCAGGGGGGAAACACAAAAATATTGGAGAATCCTCATGAGGATTTCACAAAAGCTTCCATTCTAGAGGGGGCAGCCGGGGCCGACTTACGTTGATCATGACAGTCTTCTCGCCCATCTGGCGGAGAGCCTGGGTGGCGCTGACGGCGCACCAGTCGAACTCGACGGAGCTGCCGATGCGGTAGACGCCGCTGCCGAGGATGACGGTGCCCTTGTCCTCGAAGGTGACGTCGTGGGAGGAGCCGTTGTACGTCGTGTACAGGTAGTTGGTGTCGGCGGGGAACTCGGCGGCCAGGGTGTCGATCTTCTTGACCCAAGGGCGGATGTTGAAGCCCAGCCGGTAGGCGCGGACCTCGTCCTCGGTGGCCTTGACGGCCATGGCGATCTGGCGATCCGAGAAGCCCATCTTCTTGGCCTTGAGCACCTGGTCCTTCTTGAGGGCCTGCAGGCTGCCGGCGGCCTCGAGCTCGCGCGTGCAGTCGACGATGTTCTGCAGCTTGTGCAGGAACCACTTGTCGATCTTGGTCAGGTCGTGCACCTTGTCCACCGAGTAGTTCTCGTGGAGCATGGCCTGCCCGACGGCGAGCCAGCGGCGGTCGGTGGGGTTCTGCAGCTCAAAGTCCAGGTCCTCGAACTTGTCGCCCTGGAAGCCGACGAAGCGGGGGTCGACCTGGCGGATCGCCTTCTGGAACGACTCCTCGAAGGTCCTGCCGATGGCCATGACCTCGCCGACCGACTTCATGGCGCTGCCGATGTCGCGCTTGACGTGCTGGAACTTGGACAGGTCCCATCGCGGGATCTTGGTGACGATGTAATCCAACGAGGGCTCGAAGTTGGCCGTGGTCGTCTTGGTGACGGCGTTGGGAAGCTCCGGGAGAGAGTGGCCAAGGCCGATCTTGGCGGCCGTGTAAGCCAGCGGGTATCCGGTGGCCTTGGACGCCAGGGCCGAAGATCGCGACAGACGGGCGTTGACCTCGATGACGCGGTAGTCGAGGCCGTCGGGCTGCAGGGCGTACTGGACGTTGCACTCGCCGACGACACCCAGGTGGCGCACAATCTTGATGGCAGCGGAGCGGAGCATGTGGTACTCCTCGTCGCTGAGCGTCTGACTCGGCGCCACGACGATGGAGTCGCCGGTGTGGATTCCGAGAGGGTCAAAGTTCTCCATGTTGCAGACGGTGATGCAGTTGTTGTTGGCGTCGCGCACCACCTCGTACTCGACCTCCTTCCAGCCCTTGAGCGACTTCTCAACCAGGATCTGGGGGGAGAGCGTCAGGGAGCGGGCGGCCATGTTGCGGAGCTCCTCCTTGTTGTTGGCGAAGCCGGAGCCGAGACCGCCGAGGGCGTAGGCGGCGCGGACAATGATGGGGTAGCCAATCTGCTCGGCGGCGTCGAGGGCCTCCTCGACGGTGCCGACGGCGATGGACTTGGCGATGGGGATGTTGATCTCCTCGAGGGCCTTCGCGAACAGGTCTCGGTCCTCGCTGAGCTCGAGCGTGCGGACGCTGGTGCCGAGGACCTTGACGCCGTACTTCTCAAACAGACCTTGTCGCTGCATCTCGACACCCAGGTTCAGGGCGGTCTGGCCGCCAAAGGACAGGAAGATGCCGTCAGGCTTCTCCTTCTCGATAACGTAACTGACATACTCAGGGGTGACAGGCAGGTAGTAGACCTCGTCGGCGAGGCTGTGGTTGGTCTGGATGGTTGCAATGTTGGGGTTGATCAGGACGGAGGCAACGCCGGCCTCCTTGAGAGCCTTCAGGGCCTGGGAGCCTGCAGGGCGCATCGGCGTCAGCGGGTGCGCTCACACGCGACAGAGACAAGAGTTTCAAGGCAACGAACCTGAGTAGTCGAACTCGCCGGCCTGGCCGATGGCGAGGCCACCGCTGCCAATGACCAGGACCTTCTTGACGTCGACGTTCTGCTTGGGCTTGATGACGCCGCTCTCGAGGTAGGCCTTGGGATTGGGCGCGGACTGGGCGGCCGCGGAGCTGTAGGGACGCACGACGGAAACATAGCCCAGACGCTTCGGCTGCTTGGCCTGCAGCGCGGCGGCCCGGCCGGCAGCGCGGAGCGAGGCTGTGGCGAAGGAGCGGACGGGAGTAGGCAGGCGGCGGCCGTGTCGGAGCAGGACCGGAGCGCGGCCGGCCAGCGACGCAGGCATGTTCGGCGGCATTGCAGCAGACTCCCTCGGGGCTCAATGCTTCACTTGCACCGTCCTGCGAACAGCCTAGCCAGTTGGGGTCCCAATTGAGTCGTCTGGACGGCAGGCCGGAGGGGGGTTGAGGGAGTCGAGTCGAGGACTCTTCCAGAGGGCAGGCTGGCGGGTGTGGAACAAGAAGGTGAGCGGCGGTCGGGGCGGGAAGCGTTGCGATAAATGAGAAAATACAGCGGTCCGGGGACGGGGGACGATCGAGTCACCGATAAGATAAGACGGCCGCTGTGGGAATTTTCTTGTTGGGGGGCCTGGGGGGGGAACTCACACCGGCAGCTGAGAGGCCCGGTTGGCAGGGTTCCAATTGAATCACGACGGGGACGAGAAGTGCTTTTTCCTCTCGCCTAGGCAATAATACGTAGTAGCAAGTTACATCCCGCAGGCGTCTGACCGTGAGCGCAGCCAGCCACGTGAGACGCGGACGAAAAGCGTCGTCGGCCCCAAGGCCCTCTGCCCCGTCCCGGCTGCCACGACGAGGATGCAGCAGCACGCTTCCATCCACGGCGAGCGCTGGAGGCCCACGGCTGGGCCAACGGGAGCCCGTCGCCGCCGCGGGGATGGGTTGGGTGGGTTGCACAGGAACCACGGCGCGTGCAGACGCACCTCTTTTTGCGGAAGAAATGCCATTGCCCCTTCTCCTCGACGAGCCGCAGGTGCATGAGGTGACCTCGAAGCCGCTGCCATGCCGTAATCGCACAGCTCATGTGATGGACGCGGCGCATGCCCATGTACGAGAAAACGGCGTAGATGGGGCACGGAGCCTCTTCGAGGGCCGCCGGGCGTCTCGTCGCTGGCCCAGCGCCGCACCGCACCGTGCGTGCGTGGGCGCCTCGCCGGCTCTGCGCGACGAGGCCGATATACGGACCTCTGCACGCGACGTGTGACGCACTCGTGGAGTCGTGGGCCTCGACGGCGAGTCAAGCCAGGCCCGCCCACCTCGCAAATCGCAGTGGGGGAGGGGCTTGCTTGCGTGCTTTTTCTCGCATCCGCGCCCGTCGTACTCGGCGCGGGCACGGGGGGCGTTGCATCTGCTTCTCGCGATCCGTACGCGCCCAGTCAGCCAGGCAGGCCGTCTGCGTGAAACCTGTCGAAGAGCGGCGGCATCCATCCCTCCATCCCCCGGCTGGCGAGGTCGGCCCCTGGACCCTGGCACTCGCCCTACGTAGTAAGCTGTCAGCTCCTCCCCCGCCAATCCAACCCCCCCTCTGTCCCTAATTAGCGTTTTTAGCGCTCGCTTATCTGGTCACTGCCACTGCTCGTACCGTCAGGGCACAGCCAATGGGCCGTCGAACGCTGGAGGAATGGAGGGCCACAAGGGGCTCTGGGGCCCGGCATAGGCGCCGCCAATCGCTGGCCAGGCCTACCCAGTAATAAGCAAATTCCTACGGGTACCTAGGCACTATTACGGCACTTCGTGGCTTGGCTCGGTCTGCGCGCCTCGGTACTTGGGCTTACGGATGGCCCCAATTGGATCGCAACACCGGCAACGTCCAAGATGGCCCAAAATATTCGTGCTGGGGATATTAGATCTCATACAGCAAATGCAATGTGAAGTGATGCCTTTCGTGAGCTCTGCTCATATCTGACCGGCCACAGGCAATTGTGCCTCACATTCCCCCATCTACCCAGCCCAACGTGCTCTCCCAGTGTATGCAGAACTCTCTCGTGACCAGCAACTACCTGACTACGCCTTTGACCCTGTGTCTCCAATTGGTCCCTTGGACGAGCACGAACAGATACGGAAGCTCCCCGAGAAGAATGGTTGGGGGTGCTTCCTTAAGGATGTCATGCGCCTCCATGACGAGGACATAGGCCTGGTCAGGTGCTCGATTGAGAACCTTGCCGCGTAGCTAGCTCTCCAACTCCGACGTCCTAACAGTCGACGGGAATAATCTGTGCGCCAGTACATACCTCGCCCAAGGCTGAGTGTGAACACAAACCACCATACTCTAGTGTACCGCGGTCCCAAAGACAGAGGTGAGTCAACTCGTGTACTCGATCAAGCTTGACTAATGCCCAAAATTAGTAGGTGAATGTTGACTCGAGGCCAAAGAAGAGAAGTCGATAGGCTGGGACCAAGCTGCGAGTTGGGATCATTATCCAACAGAGCAATCCCCTGTGTACAATGGTGTACCCGTCATTCGGGGATTTCGAAACGTACTCAGGGATGAGGAATCCATCGTCGTATTGCTTTAGGCGGGAGGTAACCCCATATTGGACCCCAGTTCCAGAACCAATATAGGTCATGGGCCGATAATCAAGTTTCTCCAGAACAAGGGCGTAGATCCCCCAGCAAAGGTCCCGGTCTCAGGCGCCGGACGGGACTCCCGGTCCCCCGAAGCCCGGCATCCCGGTCCCCCGAAGCCCGGCATCCCGGCCCCCCGAATCCCGGCATCCCGGCGGCTGATGGCGGCCGGGAACAGCCGGGCGTGCAGTGGAGGTAGTCCATACGGAGTACCAAGGGACCGATGACGACGCAGTTGGCTGGCGCATTGCTCTGTAGCGGGTAGTATGATGGGGCAAAGCTCCCCAAAGGTTGGAAGACGTCCGCTGAAAAGCACGTCCGCTGAAAAGCACGTCCGCTGAAAAGCACGTCCGCTGAAAAGCACGTCCGCTGAAAAGCACGCCGACCATGGGACACTGATTTGGCGTGGCGCTGCAGAGCTGCAGCTAACCGGAAAACCGAAGACGCGTCTTAGTTGAGCTTCCAGGCCACCCAGGAGAATGGTACGACAAAGCTCAGAAATCGGACGCGGCCGCAAAGTTCGTGTTGCCGACCATGGACATGGCGCACGTTGATATTAACGAGAGAATGAACTTTGATCGTCCCCAATGCGATACTCATCGCGAGAACACCCAGGCTGAGAACACCCAGGCTGAGAACACCCAGGCTGAGAACACCCAGGCTGAGAACACCCAGGCTGAGAACACCCAGGCTGAGAATGTCCAGCCTGGGGAAAACCAGGACGAGAATTTTCAAGTCGTGAATACACAGACTGAGAGCGCCTAGATTGACGACGCTCTGGGTGATGGTGTCTTGTCCTAGCGGTATAGCCTGGAGGGCACTCCCCGACGAGCAGGCAAAGGAGAGAACGGCCACCAAGGTGGCGGTCTCGCGGCTCGCGCCGGCGCCGGCGCCGGCTCGTCTTCGGTGCACATAGAGAGGCTCCGTTCGGCTCCGGTATGCGGGAGCCGGCTCGCGTGGGGTCGGTGAGGTAGTCCTCCACCTGGGCTCCGATTCACTGAGGTCCGCCCGGCAGGCCGTAGTGAATTAGGTCCTATAGAGGGGCGAGATCGCGGCCTTTACGGTCCGGTGGTCGCGCGCGTTTACCTGCAAATGGGGTTGTCAGGAGGCGAGACTCTCTCGCTGCCAGGGGTCGAGCCATAAGGTCAGCCCTCGAGAAAACGAAGAAGTTTGAGGCCTGAAGAGCAGCTCATTTTAATTCTCGGAGGACCGAAGGCTACCACAATGGGAATGGTCATGGGAAATTAGATTTCTAAAGGGATGGGTTCTCACATAATCACACGTTGGGCTTTGGGAGGTTTTCGCTATCAAAATTATGGCGTGCATGGGCTGGGAGGAAGTGGTCTTTTACTCTAGGTTTGTAAGCGATACTGGCTTTCGTCACTACGACAGTTACGGCTGAAGAGACATATTGATTTCACATACCTAATGTGCATTGCGTTGTAGATCAATACTCGTCGTGCGTCTGGTCGCATCACCACATCTTTGCGATCATGTGATGCTTTCAACCGTCTAAGATAGAGAGTAGGCCAGCCTGGCAAAAATATATACACTTCAGCTCATTGTGAAAACAGCCTCTCTTCATGAATCGTAGTAGAAGGGGGCCTTGACTGATCTGCGACTGGTATTGTTGCTAGTACTGTGACGAAGGTTCAAGATTCTACGAGTACTTCCACCCACCTTGCTAGCTATACTACTCGACTCTTGGTAGTCGTACAGTGACGACGACCAAAGATGTTGTCGATATAAAAAAAAATGCATGATAGTCTTAATAGTATCGATACTTCCGCATGTATATATATGGTACACCAACCCTGGTTAGAGTCGCAAGGTCTGGGATAGCGAGCGCATGCTTCGTCAGCACTATTTCCCCGAGATAGCACAGATCATGTGCGTTGCAATACTGTTTTTGCTTGCCCATATTGTATTAGCAAAGTGAACGTAGTCTTGATAATTGTAAGACCGTGCTGCGAAAGCAAATTATGTGCATGCAAAAATAATATTGATCCTGTGGTGCTGTTGTGATATTGGATTTTGCAGTCGGCGACAATGTGTGCCTGGATGTATGGTAGCAACTCGGCGGCGTCACAGGCCCATGACGGTTTCACAGTCGATAATATACTTGCCGACGAATGATATAGTCTTGTGCACGCAATACATGCCTCGTCATCCATCTATTCCCAGTGGTGACGCCTCCAAAATAGTCACGACCTTTCCCCATAGTGTTGGTATTGTCACAAGAGCACAGCATGCGCTGTGATAGCCATGAGGCGCTAAGACTGTCACTGAAACTCTGTTGGAAAACACAGGTGGTGCGGTAAGGTACCTTGCTCAGCTTACGCGGAAGCGTGACTCCCTTTGTACCTCCAGGCAGCCCGCCAGGCTGCGACGCACGGACCACCTCGCCCGCCCGGCACTCCTTTGAGTGGACGAGATTTCAACCACCATCGTCGAACCCCAACTTTCCCTCAGCCTCGTCACGTCCCAGTCCACCTCATCAACCCCCTCCCAGTCGGGGAGCCAGCAGCGCACGTCTCGAGGCGGCGAGACTCTCACTGTGCCTCGCGTTTCGCTTCCCGACCTGTCGCTCTCGCCTCGCTTGCGCCTCCGACGCCCGTCTCGTGACCCTCCCCGTCGGGCTTCCGCTCCTTTGTCGAACACTCCGGCGCCGCGGGCCAGTCCTGCTATCATCGGTGCCCGTCGAGTAATCTCGCACGAGAACGAGGCGATCTGCTTCCACTAGCTGTCTCCGAGAGCCCCCGAGGACACGGTATTTCGGTCGCGACCGCGCCGCCTCTCGCCCAAGATGTTCTTCCTTTACAACATGGAGCGGCGGGTGACGCTGCACCCGTCGTACTTTGGCCGCAACATGCACGAGCTCGTCACCAGCAAGCTCCTCAAGGACGTCGAGGGCACTTGCGCCGGCAGCTACTACATCATCTCCATCATGGACACCTTCGATATCTCCGAAGGCCGCATCCTGCCGAGCAGCGGACTCGCAGAGTTCACTGTCGGCTATCGCGCGGTTGTGTGGCGGCCTTTCAAGGGCGAGACAGTAAGGCGGGACAGCCTCTGTTGTCGGTGACGAGATGGTTAACGCTCCTCAGGTTGATGCAGTTGTCTACTCGATTAACCCTCAAGGCTTCTTCGCTCAGGCTGGTCCGCTGCGGCTCTTTGTGTCCGCGCATGTGAGTGGTTTGCCGCCCTTGGAGCGCTCAGCAGGGCAGGGCAAGGCAGGGAATCAGGGCATCTTGGCTGACCGTGACACAGCTGATACCCAGCGACATCAAGTGGGACCCGAACGCGACCCCCCCTCAATTCACCAACAACGAGGACACCGTCATCGAGCCCGGTACCCACGTCCGCGTTAAGATCATCGGCACGAGGACCGAGGTCGGAGAGATGTGGGCTATTGGCAGCATCAAGGAGGATTACCTCGGGTCAGTACTGTCTGCGTCACGCTGGCCGTCTCCCGTTATTGACTGACGTTTTGCAGATGTCTCCAAGACTGATCAAGTAGGGATCGATGAGGCCGACGCCGACGGGGCCGCGGTGGACGGGTATGGGGTGATGCGATCGTGTCTATCATCCCGGCCGGTGGCCCCGAGGCTCTCATCCCGGCCGACATCTCCGAGGTTGTTGCCGGCTGTCGAGTCCATGCATGACGTGAATATGGCCTCTGTGGCCATGAACTGCCGGGCGTAGCGCAAGTGCGCAACTACTGTCACGGTATTTGACGACGTGAAGACTTGATACACATTGGTTCCAATGACTTGAAGCTGGCTTGTGGAAAATGGGGCGAGTTAAACAGACTCGCGCGTGTTCGACAGGCACGCGAGCGCACTGCAGCCGAGAGCTAAGACGCGGGCTGACGGCCAACAACGGGGGGGCAAGGATATGATTGCTGCGTGGACAGCCTTGCTCTCGTCCGACTCGGGGACCTTGGCAGTTTTGAGCTCGTGGACTTGAACGCTCAGGAAGTGTTGCTGTCCATTTCACGATGAAAATGCGAACGTTGTCCCTCGAGGCATCGTGTCTATGTACATAGACCAATTACGCAAGCATGATGCTCCCATCGATGCCAGCCTTCTGCCGTCTACACTTGATGTAGCGACCGGTGAGCTGCAGATCCTTCTCGCCTGGGAATTGCCGATGTTGCAGATCCCAGCGGGTGCCGATTGCGGTCATAGTAGGTCTTCGGATGTTGTCGCTCGGGATGGCTGGCCCCCCGAGCCCGGGTACGCGCCGGGCTCACGCGCCGGGGACATTCGGCCTCGCCGCCTCGGTCCAGGCCGTCGAGTCCAGCCGGCTTAGTCCGGCCTCTCCGCCGACGAGGTGTCCGCCGCGTCCGCGGGCCGGCGGGCGGCGAGACTGAGGATACGTGCGAGGACGACGCGGCAACGTGCCCAACCCCCACACTGGGGGAGGGAGCCCCCACCACCCCCGTAGCTCCCCCGCAATCGACGGCGCTCCAGAGCTGCGCTGCCCATGCACAGTCGGCCCCCGCAAGTCCGCTCATTCGTGCACGCCGTGAGATGGGAAACCTAATTACGGAAACGTTTCGTAACACTGGCCATTTGGATACGCGAGCCGTCCAGCTCGGTCTAGTGTTCGCGTCGTGATCAGCCGAGGGGGCCGAAGTCGCAGGAACGACTAATACCTATACGAGGACTGCTACCATTCCCCGCAGTGCTGTGTTGGAGTCGTCGACCTACATCATGTACGCCCTTGCCACGACGACACGGGCAGCAGTCTCGAAGGCAACACCGATACGCCGGTTCTTTTCACAGTCGAGTACGTTCGGTTCTGCGTCGATGCGAGGCACAATGCAGGCGTCCAACAGGCTCAAGACGGCCTTCTCCCAGGGCAAGCAGTCCATGGGCATGTGGCAGATGCTGCCCGGCGCCAACGTGTCGCGGCTGCTGGCGCGCTCGGGCGTCGATTGGGTCATGGTGGACTGCGAGCACGGGAACATTGACGGTACGGGATCGGTTGCTCGAGCTCACGCTCTGACTGCCTCTGGCTTGTTGCTGATGAAGGTCCTCGCGGCTTAGACGGAGCGATGCACGACGCCGTGCCCGCCATTGCGGCGTTGGGCGTCTCCCCTCTCGTGCGGATCCCCGATGTCCAGCCGTGGATGGTTAAGCGTGAGTGTGCATTCTCTAGTTCTGTCGCACAAGCCTGACTGACGGTCTCACAGGGGCGTTGGATGCCGGGGCTCACGGGGTACGCGTAACTCTGACATGAGAAGGATCACTTGTGGACTTGGAAGCTGATGCGGACTCAGGTTCTCGTTCCATTGCTACGCACAGTCGAGCAGGCCAAGGAGCTCGTCCAGGCGGCCAAGTTCCCGCCCGTCGGGCGACGTGGCTTCGGCTCTCCCCTGAGCCCAGAGCGCTTCCACCCCATGCCCACCTTCACCGAGTACCTGCAGCAAGCCAACGACGCCCTCCTGACCATGGTCCAGATCGAGACCCGGGAAGCTCTCGAGGTAGTCGACGAGGTCGCTGCCGTGGACGGCGTCGATGTCCTCTTCATCGGCCCCTTTGACCTTGGTACGCCGACTCTGGTGGCGCTTCCGCAAGCCGCAAGTCTCGGTGAAGCTTCATTCTGACCTCCACACAGGAAACAATATTGGCCATCCCATCTTGAACGGCGTGGTGGCCCCGGAACTCAAGAGCGCCATCGCAAAGATCCTCGCCGCCTGCAGGAGGTCGGGCAAGAAGTGCGGCATGTATGCGACGAGCGGCGAGCAAGCCAAGGAGTTTGCGGAACAGGGCTTCGACATGATATGCGTGGCAGCTGATTACACGGCCCTAGAGTACGTGCTGAAACAGCAGTTCAGCGTCGCCAGCGGCGGGGTGGCGCCGCGCAAGGGGGAGTCGTATTGAAGATGCACGTCCGCATAGACAGATTCTGTATATGAGAACGCGGTGCTTTGAATAAAAAAAACAAGAAAGGGCTAGCCGCTGACTCCGTAAAGGGGTGGCTAGCTCTCTTCGACCTTGTCCATCTTTGCTTCGACCTGCTCCGGCGTGAAGCGGTGCATCAGTTTGACGGCCTTTCCGGCCAGCGTCACTTCCTCCTCCTTTGCCTCTGCCCTGCTGATGTGAATCTGCGCCGATGTTAGCATCGCAGGCGCACGGAATGGCGCGTCAATTGGGTGATGACGTACGACGGGGATGTCAAAGTCGTACAGCTCCCGCCATTCCTTGGACTCTGCCAGGTTCACCTCCCGATAGACGAACGGGCGCGCGTCCCAGACATTGGACAAGACGCCCTTGGCCTGCGTGCAGAGCCCGCAGTTCTCGCGGGTGAACAGCGTGATCCTGCAGGCCTGCAGCAGGCGTCGCGAGGCGAACATGATGGACGGTTGAGTGAACTCGTCAAAAGGGTCGAGCTTGCGGAAGCTAACTATTAATACCTGCTGCTGCATGGGACGGCCCGTGGGTCTGACTGGTCCCATGTCGCCGAGCGGTGCAACCGAAGTGCAACGCCGACCCCGCGCCAGGACAGGCAGGCGGTCAGGCTCCCCGCCACTGAAACCGTCATGATCTTGCAGCAAGCTTTCTAGAAGATCCCACCCCGCCAGCGAGCGCCTGCGGATAACGCCAATCCAAACACAGCTTCCATCCCTTTCTATCTGCCTCCTAAGCTCCGACCGTTGACACCTGCTTGAGCATCTGCAGCTGCCCTCTTGGATATCGTCTTCAAAATGGCGCAGAAGTGCGTTCATCAGGGCTGTGGGAAGGACTTCTCCGACGTCACGGAAAAGTGCTACTACCACCCAGGCCCGCCCATTTTCCACGAGGGGCAGAAAGGTGAGCTACAGAAGTGATCCCCCAGGCGCGACCAGCTCGTTGGCGGCCATTGTCCTTCGCGTGGAGTGTCATTGGGGTTCTAATTGTCGGCTGGCAGGATGGAAATGTTGCAAGCCGCGCGTCCTGACCTTTGACGAGTTCATGGACATCCCACCCTGCACGACGGGCACGCACTCCACCACCGACAAGCCGCCGCAGCTCGAGGAGAAGCCGCAAGACGACGATGCCACGCTGGCCAAGAAGATCGACGCCCTCACGGCGTCTGCGGCGGCTGACATGCCGGGTCGAGCGCCCATCCAGGCAGCGGAGCACGCGCCCACGCCGCCGCCGCCGCCGCCAGAGACCGACGACGACGAACCGAGTCTAGAGATACCTGACGGCGCCGAGTGCAGGCGCCGGACGTGCGGGCAAAAGTACAAGAAGTCTGGCGCTTCACGGGAGGGCGAGCAGTGCGTGCACCACCCAGGCGTGCCCATCTTCCACGAGGGCAGCAAGGGGTACTCGTGCTGCAAGCGCCGCGTGCTGGAGTTTGACCAATTCATGAAGATTGAGGGCTGCCGGACCAAGGACACGCATCTCTTCATCGGCAGCGGCAAAAAGGACAAGGCCAAGCCCAAGGCCGCAGGCGCAGAGGTGCTGGACACAGTCAGGTGAGTTCGCACCCAGTACGTTTCCACCAGACGACAACAGCCATGCTGAATCCGAGATCCGCAGGCACGACTTTTACCAAACCGCGGTGAGCGTCATCGCGTCCTTCTTCCTCAAGAAGATCAACAAGGAGACAGCCAAGGTGGAGTTCCAACCGCGGCAACTGGTCCTAGACCTCACGACGAGCGACTCGCCGCCGAAGCGATACGCCGCCGAGGTGCCTCTCTTTGCCCCCATTGACGCCGAGAAGTCGACGTTCAAGGTGTTGGGAACGAAGCTGGAGCTGACGCTGGCCAAGGCGGACGGCACGTCGTGGCCGGTGCTGCGAAGCGACGAGGTCTTGACGGGGGAGATCCTGCAGATCGGGCGGGCTGGACGGGCATAGAATTAGACGCCTAAGGAGAAGACAAGAAATCGTAAAACAACTCTAATGAGCAACCAAGCCCTGTGAAAATTGGCACCGACGTCATCGGCCAGCACGAACTGCCGGGGCCGGGACATGTACGGAGTCGAAGCCACAGCACATGACAACGACAGCAACGACGTTGGAACTGTGCTTGGTGTCAACCGAGAGGCACCAGCACAGCACGGGCTGATAAGAGCCTCGCGTCTGGCGCCACCAATTGTGGCGTCACCGACGTAAATTCGGCTACGTAAACGGGGCGGGAATTCGGCGCTCCTCACTGGCTGCTGCGACTCGGGCGCCCAGCGCGAATCTCCCAGGGTCGGCTGCGATAGCACTGATAGAGCCCATCCTGGGGTGCGATAGTGAAAGACCCGGCACTCTGGGAATGGGCACACCTGTGCCTTTGTGGCGCATTGCTTCATGTGCTTATCGACGACGTGAGTGAGCGGCGCGATCCCTCTCCCACCACCCCGGGGGAGGCGGCTGGCTGGTATAATACTCGTCGCGCTCGCTCCGGGTTCGGATGCGTGCCAACTCTAATAAGACAACTAGGGTGCTGTCGCTGCCGCTGTCTCATCAGCAACCAACCCATCACTGCTGTGTCGCGCGAATCTACTGAGAATCTACTCCGTACTGACGGCTTACTCTGCGACGTTTGCGATACTCGAATCCAGGACTCGTCTGCGCCAATCAACCAGTCCGATCATGACCGCCGAGGTCTCACATGGCCGGGGTGGTGCCGGGAACATCAACCCCGACGACACGACGTACGTCGACGGCGAGGTCGTGCGCTCCGGAGTCGAGGGTAGCCACGGCGATGGGGCGTACAGCTCCGGCCGAGGAGGTAAGTTTGATGATGGCTCTCGTCGTTTCGTTTCCGCTTTGCTTCTCTCGTGTCGTCTCGTGTCGTCTCATCTCGTTTCGCCTCGGCGCCAGGCCTCCGCTTAGGCGCTGGCGATAGCAGGCTACGCGAGGGCCTGCACATTTTCCTGTGAACTTGCTCTTGTCAAGCCACGGGTAGAGTCTGGCTGACGAGCTCGCTGCACAGGAGCCGGCAACATCGGCGACAAAGGCACGGTCGCCGGCCAGCGCAAGGACAAGGACGTCGTCCCGGAGGTGGCGTACCTGCCCAGCCAGGAGAACCAGGCCTTCCACGTCGGGCGGGGCGGCGCCGGCAACGAGCACGCGGCTCCGGACGATGAGAAGGCGGCTCACGACGCGCGCATCGCCGGCGCGCCGATAGGCCTGGCGGATAAGCTCAAGAGAAAGCTGTTTGGAGCGCTCGGCGGGAAGAAGTGAGGGAGTGGCTTGAATAATTTATCGTTTCGACATCAAGACCAAACTGCACTGGCGTCCACTTGCCCGTAGCTGTGAGAAGTAACGGTCTTGGCTCGCGAATAACTGGCCTTCCACTCGCTCCCCATTCACGACGTATTGGGCGACAGCCGGCAAATTAGCCAGCTGCCAATGTTCCTACAGCGACGCCAAGACGAACATTGCTCCTTCGTGTCTAGCACTGCCCGCAATGCCAACCGTAGGATTGAACCGACTTGAAGCTCACGTGCAACCGTGTGGCCGCACCCGCCACCGACGCCTCACCGTACACGCCGGAATTTGGATGCGCGGGTACAACATTATGGCCTTGGAGACCCCATAGGATGCAGTTGTTGTCGTTGTGTAAGTTTGGATCTGGAGTTCGGTTGTCATGAATAGCATCGCTTCGGCTTGCTGCTACCGCTGTGGGCAGTGGCGCAAACCCACTCGACCAAGCAGTCGTCAGGCCATCTCCAGGCAGAGCGCAGATCCACAATGAGGTAGAATGTCAGAGCCGGCGTGTCGTCTTGCTTCGTAGGTGCCTGGACTGTCTCCTGGACTGTCTGTGTCTGTAATGGACGAACGAGGTCGAGGGTTGGTGTGGGTGATGGCGTGAGCAATGAACGCAGCGGCCAACACAAGGGGTAGACCGCGACAGTTGCCTTACGTAGTACCTTCCTTACTTAAGGTACCTTACTTGAGGTGCTCGTTACAGCTGCAGACAGCGCTCCTGCTCCAGGCTCCGACGGGCACACGGCGGCTGCGTCGTCGTCGAAACATTCGTGTCCGCGTATGCTGGTCTACATGGGCAGACGAACCCGATCTGGCCGGCACATGCGCAGAGGGGGGGCCCCCGGATTTGAGGGTGGCACGATGAAGACGGGGCTTCGTCCGAGGCTTGTGATGACGGGTAGCGCTGCCCCACGTCCGCGCCGCAACCGCAAGCCTCCCAATTACCCTACCTATACCTAAGGTACCTAAGTGCAGCGCTAGAATGGAGTGACCGATGCAACGTCCGTGGGGTGGCTGCTGTTTCGCATGGCACGCGACAGAACCTCCCAGCAACTCAAATTCTGTGCCCCTTCCTCCATCCCTCTCCTCCGCGCCCTCGCCCTCCCTCTTCAACACACTGCTTCGTCGTCATCTGCGAGCCTCAACTGCTCCCGCCCCTCGGAAGCCCGCCGCCAGGATGTCGCTGGATCTGGAGAGGCACCTGACCTTTGTACGCGATGCCCTCCTCGCCCGAGCCCGCGGCTTCTCACTGACACGTGCCTCACTCATCAGTACGGTGCCTACCACCATAATTCGGTCAACGTGGCCATCCACATGGTCTGCGTGCCGCTCATCCTCGTCTCTGCCTTTTGCATGGTGCGCCCGTCCCTTTCTGTCCGTCCCCGCAACCTGTGCAGCGCATTCTGACCCGCCGCTTCGCGTCAGGCCACATATACGGGTACCTTGATCCACACGCCCGCCTGGCTCTCCGTCCCGTACCTGGATCTCAATCTGGGCACCATCGCCGCGCTCCTCTATGCCGGGCTCTACGTCCTGCTCGAGCCCGTGGCGGGCTTCGTCCTCGCTGCCTTTTGCGTCGGCAGCACCGCTTTTGCCAACCACCTGCGCGTCGAGGACCCCAAGATGACCTTCCAGGCCGCCCTGGTTGTCCACGTCGTGTGCTGGATCGCGCAGTTTGTCGGCCACGGCGCCTTCGAGGGCCGCGCCCCGGCCCTGCTGGACAATCTCATCCAGGCCGTCTTCCTGGCCCCCATGTTCGTGTGGCTCGAGCTTCTCTTCAAGCTCGGCTATCGCAGGGAGCTGCAGACGCGCGTGGAGAAGCGCGTGCAGGTTGAGATTGCCAAGTTCAAGGCCGAGTCGAAGAACGGCAAGGCCCACTGAAGCACTCTCCGCCACGCACGGCTCTTGCACACGTGCTGCACCGATGTCAACACCTGAGGGGGCATGCCCGGACGCGTTGGAAAGTCTGCACAAGAATGGCTCTCCATACGCAGTGTAGGCTTTCTGGGTGCCTCCTCCTCTACCTCATACCATTAGGCTTTCTCGCGAGCCTCGGCTCACCCGGCAGTCGTAAACCGCCCACATATCATCTGACTTTTCTGCGGGGGTTGCGAAAACTGACCTAGCGTCGCGGCATTCGGCGTTCACTTATGGCGATGGAGTTTATATTTATACGATAGCTGTCAGCCCATATATATATGTAGGAAGAGAAGGAAAGCCAGTCTGTACGATGAAAAAGGGCAATGTTACGTCCGCGTGCCGCCGTGTCCCGTGTCCCCGGCGATGTCGCCGGCTGCCAGGAATGTGTCGGGTCCCTGCGGTCCCTGCGGATATAAGGCGTCATAGATACGTGGCCTCGGGTTTCAACAAGTTCGATGAAGCTCTTTCAGCCGCCGCGAGCTTTTTCCCTCCCCAACAGTTACGTATCACTAAAAGGGCTCGAGAAGAAGAAGGGTTCACCGGATATATATGCGAGACTATACTTAAGGAAAGATACCATAGAGTATGGTGGGCATAACATGGCTTTCACGCTCCTTGGAGAAGTCAATCACAAGTATCACCGTTCAACCTCACTTCACACCCCACCCACGCTTACTTTGCTCTAGGGAATACGAGGCAGATGCCCTCCTACGAAGCCCACCCTCATCCGCCGCGAGAATCATCGTTCAACAATTTCCCTTCTCTTCCATGGCTGCTTCGAACCTAATGTTCCTCGACCATATCCTCTGACTTATTTGATGTTGATGCCATATCTTCAGCAGCGGCACTATCCCCCAAAGCTAAGCTGAAGCCTCGTTGATTTGGTATCAATGCTAATATGCCCCAGACCTGTCGTTTATTGTGCCCGTCCAGGCGTGCGCTGGCCCTGTCTTCACTACTGTCATGAAAGGGCTTTCGATATCGCTTCGGCTCCCCATTATGAAACTGGATGATGATGAACTCGCATATTACTCGAGCGTTCCTGTGCCGTTACTTCCATGTGGAAAGAGAGCAACGCTTTCTCTGTGAGCCAAGTTGACCCTAATAACGCGGTGTAACTGTCCGATGTTGGATCCCAGGCTGTCCGCCCAATCGTGTCCCTGTCGATTGATATCTCGGCACCATTTTATGGCAACCGACTCCCGCAAGCGATGGCGCTGCCGTCGGAATAGCGAGGTTGCGAGGCTCTCGTTTTGAGGCGTAATACATGCGTGTGAGATGCAAGTGGCTAATGAAGAATGAGGTTGTCACCCCTTAATAACTGCCTCTTTTCGGATGGCGTTGAGAGGTTTAGAGCTGGAAAGAGGGTAATTTAGAATGAAACAGTTCATGCGAATAGGTAAAACAACTCTCTTAACTCGCAGTCTCGCTAGAAATAATCGTCAGTGATATGTAAAGTCCAAAGCTGTCTGCCTGCACAAGACGAACTTCAACGTCGTCATCGAATGCACCTTGGTGATGCTCCATAAAGTCTAACTTGTGGCGACGTTCTTTTCGCTTCGGTTTAACTGATTCTGCAATGCGGCTATATTCTTGGACCTCAGCGGCACGGAGTAGCATCGCTGAGCGGCGCGCCGGTACGGAGTCGCGTTGCTTTACCGTGCAGCTCGTATATCCTCCCCCAGGTCTTGGCGGAGGATCGACATTCGTGCATCCATCCCCTGGCTCTCGAAAGCCCACCAGGTTGAGCTAGATTCTTCAACGGGCGCTTCCAGTCGCGAGCACAAGTCGCATGTAAACTGGCATCTGGCATTCTTGGGTTTCGGTTCAGGCGGCTTGTGGCGTCGGGGATCATCGTATTAATGCTCGCGATCCTCCCAGCAAGTGATCCCCCACGATCGCCAGACTCCCCGCTCCGTGTCTCGGATGACAGAACGGAACACCACTGCTTCGCGTCCCCAGAGTCGGCAATAAAAGCCCCATGACAGAACAGACTGTTCCAGCACTGCACTGCAAAGAGAAGCAGTGCCGCGAGGACATCTCCTCAGCGAGGCGGTGAGACGTCTGTTCATGGTGAACAAACCATCGCGTCCAGAAATGCAACGCTACATCGACAGGAACATTTAGCCGCGAATTTAGAAGGCGCCGGTACGAAGGGACCGCCTCGCAGCGAATGGGCAGCGACAGCAGCCGCCGACGGACAAGGGTCGTCCTCGGATTGCCTCATAGTGCAGGGCGCGGCGACGCCTCGTGACGACCGAGCGCTGCGCTGCCGGCGGAGCCACTGGGCGCCAAGAGGCATCCGGGTCGAAGACTTATATATGTGTGCGCGTTGCGCGCTGGCGAGACGAGGGCCGTCCCCTAATTGCCTGCCCTTCGATCTTGTGTCCACGTCTTCGAGCAGGTAACGACGACTTCGCTGGATCCTGCAGCCGGTTCGCCAGTGTTCGCATACCCGTTCCGGCCACCCCTCGCTGTTCATGGATCGTCGCGCAACGCCCACAGCTTCAGGCCCGAGCCCCGTGTCGGCCCCGGGACGAACGAGTGGCCAGCGGGCGTCGCATTGATTCAGCTCCAGCCAGCCAGCTCCAGCGACCAGCCACAGCGTCCAGGCGCCACCCCCCGCCCGCCGGGCAGTCGTCACCGTCTGTGGCGCGAGCTCCCTGGGCATGCCGCCCGACGCCCCCCAGCCGCGTCGCCCGCAACTCCAGGGCCAGCGCCTCCTCTCGAGCCTGTCCATCATCTCCAGACTCTCGCGGCGCTCCTACGCCACCTCAAACTTCGAGGCCGACGACGAGCGCTCCTCGAGCGAAGACGGCCTAATGAGCCTGCACGACGGCGACAGCGATGGCGACGGCGACCTGCGGCGGCTCGGCGCACCGCGGTACGTGGGTCACGATGCCCGCCCGACCAGCCGCAAGGAGCTGCTGGGCTGGTACATGTATGCCTTTGCGGCCGAGACGTATGTCATCTGCGGCATAGGTACGGATCCCCAATCCCGTCGCCGTGTTTCCGTCTGAGCGCCGTCCTGTGCGGCAACTCCAACGCCTGCCGGGACATGATCGTGAGCCACGCTTACACCGTGCCCGCAGGCTCCTTCATCCCCATCCTTCTAGAGTCTCTGGCGAGGGAAAATGGCGTGCTGCTGTCGGATCCCAGCAAGCCGTGCGGCTCGAGCGACAGCAAAGACAAAGACGACGGCCAGTGTGTCGTGTACATCCTGGGGATGGAGATCAACACCGCCAGCTTCGCCATGTACACCTTTTCCGTGAGCGTCTTGGTGCAGGCGCTGTTGGTGGTGAGCATCAGCTGCGCCGCCGACCACGGAAACTTCAGGAAGAAGCTGCTGCTCGCCTTTGCCTGGGTCGGTAGCTTTGCCGTCATGGCCTACATCTTCGTCAGCAAGGAGACGTACATCCTCGGCGCCATCCTGACCATCATATCAAACACGTCCTTCGGCGCCTCCTTCGTGCTGCTCAACTCGTTTCTCCCGCTCCTGGTGCGGAACCACCCGGAGGTCATTGAGGCCCGACGGTCCCGGTTTTCCGACCTGGCAGAGTCCGGTCCGGGGCCGCGGTCAATGGAGTCGTCCGCCGACGACCTGGGCCAGCCCATGGCGAACTCTACATCCGCCCTGCTGGCCGATGAGGCTGCGACGGCTCCGGAGTGGCGTCTGAAGCGCCAGCCGACTCACGAGGAGATTACTTCGGCCGAGCTACAGATGTCTACGCGCCTGTCAGGCCAGGGCATTGGAATTGGGTACTCTGCGGCGCTCGTGGTCCAGTGCATCTCCATTGGCATCCTGATCTCCATGAAGAATACGACTTGGTCCCAACGGATCGTTCTCTTCTTCATCGGAGCCTGGTGGACGGTGTTCACCATCCCGGCCGCCATGTGGCTCCGACCGAGACCGGGGCCACCGCTGATGGCCAACGTGCAAAAGGATCGCCGTTCCTGGATTTCTTATCTCACATATGCGTGGAAGTCGCTCTTCCGCACCGTCAAACTGGCCCGCCGCCTGATGGACATCATGCTGTTCCTGGCGGGCTGGTTCCTCCTATCGGACGCGATCGCCACGACATCGTCAACGGCAATCTTGTTCGCCAAGACGCAGCTTCACATGCGGCCGTGGGCGCTGGGCCTGATAAACGTCATCGTCACCTTGACAGGCGTCTTCGGCGCCTTTGGCTGGTCCTGGGTGTCTCGCCAGACTGGCCTGCAGGCGCACCAGACCATCTTGGTCTGCATTGCGCTGTTCGAACTCATCCCGCTCTACGGGCTGATGGGATATCTTCCCTTCGTCCAGAGGTGGGGTGTCCTGGGGCTGCAGCAGCCGTGGGAGATGTATCCGCTCGCGGCCATCTACGGGCTCGTCATGGGCGGGCTGAGCAGCTACTGCCGGTCCCTGTACGGCGAGCTGATCCCGCCAGGGTCCGAGGCGGCGTTCTACGCGCTGTACGCCATCACGGACAAGGGGTCCAGCATCTTCGGCCCGAGCATCGTCGGCGCCATCATCGACAGGACCGGGAGCATCAGGCCGGCGTTCTGGTTCCTGGCGGCCATGGTTGGCCTCCCGGCGCCGCTCATATGGTCCATCAACGTTGAGCGAGGCAAGAGGGAGGGAGAGAAGCTGGCCGAGACGATTGAGGGCTTTAGAGTGTCGGCTGGCGAAGGGGAGCAGCACGACGAAGGCGAGGCTCGAGGCATGATGGCCGACTACGAGGACGAGGACGAGCAGGCCAGTCGAAGGAGAAGATACGAATAGGCGTTGGGGCATGCTTTTGAGAGTAGAGCGACGGCGTTGAGCTGCTGATTTGGTTGTGTTTCTGGCAGAGAGCTCGTATTACGTGAACCAACACGCCGTTACATGCACATCATTGTGGCATCCTTGGCGTGGGCGCCGTCATTGGCGAGGGTGGGACTGCGGCGCAGACAGACTGCAGACTGCAGACGCAGCAGCCTCTCGCAATCTCCCGCAAGTACGCACTCGCATCTGGCCGAGCGGCGGAATTTTACAACTCGTCTGGAGCCCTCAGCAACGTAGTCCCGTGGTCCGTAGCCTGCACGGACTGCTGCACGGATTCCGCAGCAAGCGCATGTCTGAGTCGCAGACGGGGGCCGGGCGGGGTGCTCCGCGCTGAATACCTCGTCGCCTCGAGCACAATGTCAGACAGATGCAAGCGACGAACCAACGGGCCACTCTGGCGCCATGCTGGCATCACGGGACCCTGGCCGCGGGAGCTTACCCCGGACGAAGCGCCGGCGCTGGCCGCGGGACGGCAGCGAGGTGCGAGCACTCGCAAAAGGCCGTTAGCGAGAATGAATAAAGCCCGCGCCTGCGACGAGTTATACTACGTAGCTACCTACCTAGGTTGGTGCCTTAGTAATTGAAATACGAGTACCTATGTATGAAGCGCCCAGGTTTTGGCGCGCGCCTGGCCTCTCCAAGACGCGCCTCGTGGAGCGGCCGAGGAACCTCCCCAAGCCGCCTCCACGTGTTGGCTGGCACCCCTCCCCGTCGTGTGTGCTTGGCTCCCCTCAAGGCTACCTGGGTTAGGTTCTCTCCGAATCCTACCCAGCCACCAACTTTCTGCCGCGTACGTGGATCCTGCGTGCTCCGTACACCACGGCTGGCGCATCCGTCCCCGACGCATTCCACGACCGACGCATCCTTCTCTTGCTCGGTGAGCAGCCTCAATTCGAGGGCGGCCCCCGGTGTGACGCCCACGCGCCCTGCCCTGCCTCTTCCTCGACCCGCGCCGCCGCCCGAGGCACCGACACGCCGCCCAGCCAGCGCGCGCCGATGCTCTGCCACGTCGACGACTTCTCCGCCGCAGCCAACCCGTGAGAGCCCTCCTCCGCCTCTCCTCCGCCTGACACCACGCGACGCGCCAGGCACGACGCACGTCGCCCGGCGCACGATCCCAGGTAGCCTCCGGCGCACGACCCGCAGTCGCGTCGCCCGCCATGAGCTCCAAGTCCAAGAAGCGGTCGCGCGCCGTCGTCGACGAGAACCGCGCCGACTGCCCCTTCACCGTCACCATGGTCTCGACCCCCTCCTTCGAGGACCGCGGCGACAACGTGGCCAAGAAGCGGAAGCGCGACAGCAACGCGGCGCCTGACGACGACCGCAAGGAGCTGGTCCAGGCCTCGCCTTTCGAGCCCAAGGGCCGCTTCAAGACGCACCGCACCATGGCCCTGGCCTACACTGTCGAGCCGCGCAAGGAGTGGCTGGACATGACGCGCTACAACAGCTTCGTCCGTGAGTCACGCCGTCGCCCATGGTGAAGAGGAGAAAAGTCTGACCCGAGCTCCCCCGCAGTAAACAACGTCAAGTACTTCACCGAAGACTATGTCTACATTGCCAACGATGCAACCATCGAGCGGCAAAAGGCCACGCACAAGGAGCCCGAGCGCCAGCGCATGCTCCAGTCGGCCGACTACTGGGTGGCCAAGATCCTCGAGGTTAGGGCCCTCGACGAGCACCACGTCTACGCGCGCGTCTACTGGATGTACTCGCCCGATGAGCTGCCCGCCAACACCCTCGACGGCAAGAAGCTGGTGTCCGGCCGCCAGCCGTACCACGGCCAAAATGAGCTGATAGCGTCCAACCATAGTGAGTTGCGGCCTCCACCCTACCCGCGTCTTCGTGCGCGCCGTCTGACTCTGTATCAGTGGACGTCATCAACGTCGTCAGCGTTGCTATGCGCGCCACCGTGAACCAGTGGATCGAGTCGGATGATGAGCAGGTTCAAGAGACGCTGTATTGGCGACAGGCTTTCGATTGCCGCAACTCGCAACTTTCGGTACGTCTGAGACACTGAACCACGCCCCCTCCTAGGCTGGGCCGACGTATGAGCTGACCCGCTTCGCACAGTCTGTCGAATCGACGTGTCTTTGCAAGACTCCCGCGAACCCTGACAAGACGCTGGTCGGCTGCACGAACGCGGGCTGCGAGGAGTGGCTACACTACGAGTGTCTCCTCGACGACGTCCTGATGCAGGTCTACGACGAACTGGGAACGGACAAGCCGCACAAGTCGTCGGTGAAGCTGGAGACGGACGACAAACCCGCGGCGACGCTCCGCTCGACGACACCCACCGAGATCAAGGGCGAAGAGACCAACTCTCCCGCCGCGGCCAAGGAGGGTCTGAACGGAGACACGGTCCCCGTGAAGCAACTCGACGGCATCACGCCCAAGACGACCGAGTCGCCCGCGCCGGGCACGCCGGCCAACATCAACGCCTCCGAGAAGCTGTCCAGGACGTCGTCGACGAAGAGGGGCCGCCCGAAGAAGAGCTCGGGGAGCAAGCCCTACGAGGGGCTCTTCGAAGCGAGCTTGAAGCTGGACGACGGACCGACGGTCTGGCAGATTACTGACCTGAGGAAGGACGTCTCGGGCGGGGATCGGACCTGGACCGAGAGCGCCAAGTGCCTCGTCTGCCGCACCAAAATCGACTAGACGTTGATTTTGCCTTCGCCGGATGACATCAACTTGGGCAGCAAGCAGCACAAAACTGCTCCTTGCTTGCCATGCGCGTTTCCACGCTGTGTAAGTGCGCCTACGCAACTCGCAGGAGAGCCAGATATCTGGAAGCCACATACCTTCCCTTTGTTCTAGGGCCGCGCCGGAGCAGACAGCTGGGGAGGAGAAAGGGGATGGGCGGTGGTCAATGGAAAGGGGAGAAGGGGGGAGAGAGAGGGTGTGTGTGTGTGACCGAGGAGAAGGGGCGGCGTTGACGCTGACGCTCGTGGGGTATTCCTTTGCATTGTATCTATGGGCGAGGCGTTTACTTCCCGGGAACCAAATCACGGCCGTGGCGAGGGGGGAGACTTGGACCGAGGAGACGCTGCGGCAGAGCTGCAGCGAGTCTCTGGACAAGATTCTTGAATTTGTATCTCTGCATGCATGCGTTAATCGAGGCATCAGCCGTGTCGACTTGCAACGCAACCGTAGAGTTGCTTGCCATCTACCTACTACTACGTAGTACGTTTAACTCGGGAAGACGTCAATGAGTGGAGTTTAGCAGCTAGTCGTGAGGTCCGTCCCCTGGATGCTGGATGGATCCACCTCGGGACGCGGCCAGCCGTTCCGCATGGCTCGACCCCGCCGCGTCAGACAAGCTGCGCGAGCTCTCGGCTCCCCCTCCACCACGGTATAAACCACCGACTCTTCGAGCACCGCGTAGCTCGTCAATCCCCCCCCTCGAGCCGATCCAAGATGGCCGCCGCCGACCCTTTCGACTCGGCGCTGTACGTCCCCGCCGACCCCATTCCCCTCCCTGCCCGTGCCCCCTGAAGCTGACCGCGGTCTGCCGCAGCGACCTCCTCCGCCGCCTCAACCCCAAGCACACGTCCGAGCACCTCAACGCCATCATCTCCCTCGCCCCGGACCTGACCGAGGACCTGCTGTCGTCCGTCGACCAGCCGCTCACCGTCCGGCGCTGCAAGCAGACGGGCCGCGAGTACCTGCTCTGCGACTACAACCGCGATGGGGACAGCTACCGCTCCCCGTGGTCCAACCAGTTCGACCCGCCGCTGGACGAGGCCGGCGTCGGCGGCGTCGGCGCCGCGGGCAGCGAGGGCGCGGGCGAGGGCGCCGTCCCGAGCGAGCGCGTGCGCAAGATGGAGGTCCGGGCCAACGAGGCCTTTGACATCTACAGGGACCTGTACTACGAGGGCGGCGTGAGCAGCGTCTATTTCTGGAACCTGGACGATGGCTTTGCGGGCGTCGTGCTGCTGAAGAAATGTGAGTTGTCTCGGAAAGTGTCCGCCTCGTCATGTTTCTCTCGAGGGCAACGCTGATCCGCAATCTCTACGACCGTGCAGCCGCTACACCCGGCAGCGCCACCGAGGGCGTCTGGGATTCCATCCACGTCTTCGAGGCCATCGAGCGCGGCCGCACGACGCACTACAAGCTCACCTCGACCGTCATCCTCTCGCTCTCCACGGCCGAGGGCGCAATCGGCGAGATGGACCTGAGCGGCAACATGACGCGTCAGGTCGAGCAGGACCTCCCCGTCGACAGCGACGAGAGCCACATCGCCAACGTCGGACGCCTGGTCGAGGACATGGAGCTCAAGATGCGCAACCTGCTGCAGGAGGTGTACTTCGGCAAGGCCAAGGACGTGGTGGGCGACCTGAGGAGCGTGGGAAGCCTGAGCGACGGGGCGCGGGATCGGGAGACGCAGCGCGAGATCATTGGCAGCATGCGGAGGTGAAAACCGGAGCGCATTGGTAGATTTGCTGCAGCCGCCGACGACTTCATAATGAAATGTACGACCTACACTGGCGTGGCGAGGACCTGATCCTCAGCGGTCCATGGTTCATGATTCATGATTCCGAGCACGCTCGGACGCCTCCGGGCCGTTGCCGTCAAGATCACGAATGCCGGAGGGGACGATTGGACAGGGAATACCATGCCGTGCTGATGTCGCCTCGTCGGTCCGGGACACGCGGGCGTCGTCCGAGCGCAGCATTCCTCCTCACAGGCCCATCCAACCCCATCCGACATACCTTCCCGATTGTAGCAAACATGCGCGGGCGCGCATCTCAGGGCGTCGGGTTCGTCGGCGCTCCTGCAGGTCGAGTGGCCCATCGAGGCGGCCAGGACTTCCATCCCGCAGCTCATTACGCGCAACCCACGGAATACGAGTAGACGAGCGCGTTAGAACCTGTGGCTGCCGCGTCCCCTGCGTCCCCTGCGGCCGCCGGGATGCGCGACGCAGGCATTGGACGCCCGCGGTGCATGATGCGAGCGCCCGCCAGGGGAGGGCAGGGATCGGAAGAGGCGCCTGCACTTTTGATGATGGGCGAGCAGGGCAGGTGACGGACGAGAGATGACTTGCAGGCCGCACGCGGCGGTCGGAAATTTATTTGCCTGGCTGGCTGCCTGCCTGCCTAGTTGCCGACGCCCGACCAGGACAGCCCCCGGGCCGCCAGATGGGGGTGGTGCGCGCACACGCGGCCTTGGATGGCGCCCTTTCTGGGTGCCGTACTTTTGTGGTTCAGCCGCGCCCGCGATACGACGGTATACACCAGGTCAGTTGACAGATGGGTGCGAGAAAGCATACCTACTACGTCAGGTACTATGTTGAGATCGAGAGTATTAGACTAATATGGTATGCTACGTACTACGTAGTAGCAGACTAACTTGGGACTAGTTTGTCGGGTTGAAGGTGCGGGCCCTTGATCAGGAACAGTAAAAAGTGGAGGAATGTCAGGGGCTCTAACTTACACCTTAGCTTTCACAGACCAGAGACGACTCTCTTTGTGAAACCAGCTCCGATGGACATCCTTGTTTCGTGGTAGCGGATAGCAAGACTATTGCTACATGTATACTAAAGCGGAGAGACCCGACTCTTGAGTACAGCAAAAGGAACGACAAACGGCATACCAAAAGCGGTTTGGCGACAGAAATGCAAGTGAGGAGGGGAGATGGAGATTATCAGACCCTCTCTCGCACGCCTATTACTTCTCTTTTGTCTTGCTGAGCCTCTTCTCTTTAGAGCCGCCCGCCCAGCCTGCCCAACAAGACCCCCCACAACCTCCCCGACTACCTTCCCCACAGACACCAATACGGCGGAAGCCCTCTTTCCCAAGGAAGAAGCTGCTGCCGCCGCTGACGACTCAGGAGCGGTGAGCGTTGTCGAGGAGGCCATGCTTCGAGCGTCGCCCGCCGAGCATTCGTGCTTGGCTGGAAGCACATGCTTGGCATGCCTCTTTGCCATGTCGTCGATGCCGCGCAGGATCTTGTCGAGTCCCCATTTGCGGAAAAGCGGCATTGGCACGACTGGCTGCTTCTGAAAGAGACTCAGCGCGAGGCGGCGGTCGTTGACGAGCGTCGCTGCCAGCCCTGGCCAGTTGCCGCTGGCGATGAGGTCTTGGACGTGGCCGCGGCCAAAGCCTCGCTGATGGCGCCTAAAAGAAAGCATCCTTCTCTTGACGTGTTCCTCGTCGAGCATTAGCTCTTTCAGCACCAAGACGACGCGGATGTTGTATTCCCACAGCACGCTGCCTTTCAATTCCCCGCGTCGCTGATCCTGTATGTAGTCGGCCAGTGCACGCGCCCCTAACATCATGTTTACCGGGCAACTAATCTTGGTGTAATCACGGAGGAGCAGGCGGGCAAGAGTCATTTGATAGATGGCCATGTCCTTCAGGACGCAGGCTCTGACGATCACATTTCCGTAAATCTCGGACCAGTGTAGCATTATCCGCTCGTGCATAGCGTCCACTGCTTTGTCGTCTCCAAAGGGCTTGGCTAGCACGCCTGCATCTTGTATCTCCTTTCGCATGAGGGGCGTGAGCGTTTCATATTGCAGCATCTCTAGAAGAACACGGTTTGCCTCTCGGGTTTCTGGGGAGACTACGACTCTGGCAAGAGAGATTGTCGATGGTAGTACATGGGATTACGCGTAGAAGGGGGATGACGTCGTGATGTAGAAGTCTCGGAGGAGAGGAGACCGTCGTGCGGGGCTACGGAAGGTTGCACATAGCTACAACCTGTTTCTGCCTTGGATATCGATGGATACGCGTGGATGCATGTGATAAACTGACTGCAATTCAGCGATCAATAAACACTGTAACTGGCCCCTCTGAGCTTTCTAAGATAGCTCGTAACAAATCATGTATGCACGCATCGTGTAAGAAACACTAACCGGCCTCTTGGTAAGAATTATTTCCCCTAGCTGAACCGCAAGAGCCCACGAAAAGCTCCGGAGTCCTAGGACAGCGACACTCTCGTGAGATATCCAATTTGAGACTCACCAGGTGAAGGCAAATCACCTTCCGTGGTAGTGAGTTTGGCGCGCTCGCCTGCATGCTAATCTCCAAGCTAACCTCCAAAGTTGAAGGCTGACATATGCGGCGGAATCACGATGCCCATCAGCTGAACTCAACCGCTTGTTTGTTAAAGGGCTCCGCCTGTCTGGCCAACCAAGGTACCGTGTCCAAGTATCGAGACACATGTCATGCACGGCGCGACATGCCCACGACCTTCCGCAATCGGATTCCGTCAGGGGTCCGCATCACTTTAGATGACTTCCGAGAGTGCTATTTATAGCTCGCTTGAGGAGGTAGAAGGTATACCCTTTCATACAGCCGTTGAAAGAGGCATGATGGAAGATATCAAAGGATTGTTGGGTCTTTCGTCCGGCTCTGCATGGCTGCAGGAGATGTGCCCGAGCAACGTTGATGGAAATACCATGTCTCATCGCACTGCGGCCGTGCGGCAGACTGCGGCCTGGTGAGCGCTTGCGGATATTGCAAACATCCTCGCAGCATTATAAGACCGCGACACCCTTGTTCAGTGCGTGTAGAGAATGGCTCTGTGTCACACCGAGAATAGCAGCACCACGCTCGGACGACGAGACATACATTGCGGATACAACCTTGCTCTGACTTACCGGATCCTACGTGGGACTCAAACCAACCGCTGCTGACCTTGGCTCTTAAGTCGTATGGCTAATACCTAGCGGCCATATTGCCGGTGCTCTCATCAACAGGGTACGCCATGCAAGCGCCACATTTCAACGGACGATCTGCAGCGTGGTGGATTAGGTATCCTGACTCGAACGTCCCGACTTGGAAGAGGTCGGCATACATAATCGACAGAGACAACGCGTCTCTGAGATTAACGCTATGATCAGCCCGAGACGTCGAGAGCTACGCTGACCAATATGTTCGACTCTGCGTTTGCGTTTGCTGGCGTTGTCCGCGAGCGCAATGTTGAAGACGGCAATGTTGCTTCTCGCATGCAAGACAGTCAGCTGTTGCATGAGCCCACAAATGCGTGAGCCAGCTTTGAAGGCGCAACGAATTCACTCCCTCCTTCCATTGGCCTATTCCCATGCCACTCATCAGACAGGAGAGGGGTGGGTAAGGGAAGCCCTATGCTCAGCCCGTGTTGTAATTTCACACCGTAGCACGCAAGCACTGCAGCGTGCTCTGCTTAGCACTGTCATGGCGGCAGAGATGGGAAAGAGGCCGATGGAGAGCGACTAGCGCGAGAATGGCTGGAGGACCTGTGGTGGTCGAGGCCTTACGCAGGATCGGGCGTTCGTTTTGCCAGTTGTGGCCACGGCTGGGCCATGAGGCTGGCCCACAAGTCCTCGCCGGAGGCCCAAACGCCGGCGGAAGCGGCGGCGGCGGCGGCGAGCATGAATCCCTGAGGGGGTCTCGTGGCCGTTGCGGTGTGGGGGGTCTGGCCGCCGTCTGCCTGCCTCCCGCCTCGAAAGACGACAAGACACCGGGCAGGGTCCTCTTATGTGCAGCTGTGCAGAGTACGAGCCACTGTGCGTTGTGCTCGTAGGCGCCAAGGCAAAGCTCCCTGATGAAACCCGCGGGAGCCCACAGTGCCCACTCTATGTCGAACAACGCCGGCAGGGAGCACCGCGGCGTCCTCTGCGTGGACTGGGCCAAGGTTCACCGAAGCCTTCTAGAAGTTATGGATGCGTCTTTCCACCCCGCACCGCACCGCACCGCCGTTCCAGTCTGGGCGTCCCGTCCCTGGGCCCCTGGCGGGAGCCTCCGGAGGCTCGCCCAGTGCACTCGGTGAAGGGCCCCTTGCCCTGCGAGGGGCGGGCCGCTCAGCTTCGTGCCATCTGGACCTCACGTCACGACAACGCATGCTAGCCTTGGCGAGGTTGCTTTGGTGGGTTGGGTCGGTCCACGTCACTGTATGGAATATTTTCCCCCGTCCGTGGCCTGGCGCCCTGAGATTACCACGTACCAGCGTGCTCCTGACAGCGGTCCAAAGGCGCGACAATAGCCCAGCCTGTCCCACCCAGCGTTGCACAAGGGGGGTCCCACTCAGGCGCAGGGGTTGAGCAAACAGCCAGCGCCGTGGGCTTGTGGTAGCATTGCAGACTCCCGAGGGTCGACTGACTGACTAGTACATAGTAGGGACGAATGGAGACGCTACATACCACTTCCGGTTGCGGCGTCGGCTCGGATCGCTACAGAGCGGGAGTCGGGTCGGGTCTGGCTGTAGCTCGTGGGCGGCCAAGTGACCGGCCAGCTGGGCAGCCTGCTCTGCGGACGAGACCGAGTGCCGAGTGTTGGACAGAGTCGTGGCACGGCGACAAAGCAGGCGAGCTGAGAGCTACTACGCAGGTAGTAAGATATGCAGCGGAGGGGGGCTCCGTAGCGATGGGAGAGGGCGAGACAAGAGACCAGATAGACGAGACGAGACCGAGGCCTCCTGTGCTATGGCTGCTACTGCCGGCTCTCAGACGCGAATCTGGCGATGCTTGTCGTTGGCCCAAGATCCGTTGGCCCGTGACTGCCGAGCAGAGACAGCGGAATTCACGTCAGCGTGGCCCGGCAGGCTCGCGAGCTGATCATTTCAGGAGAAAGCAAAAACGGCCGCCCTGCTCGCCCGCCGTGTGGCGGTGGTTGGTGGGGGGTTCCTGGTCCCCTGGATGTGCAAGCAGGGACCCTGGCACATGAATGACGATGCAGATGGGTCCGGAGCCTGGCACAAGCAGCAAGGCGAACAGACCATTGTCTGAGCTCAAATTTCGCTCACGGCAGCCGCGAAAGCCATCGCGGGAATGCGGGCGAGACTGGCTCGTCCGCACCTACGAGTACGTACTCGTAGCAGAGACGGCAAATAACCCTGCGCCTGGCAGAGCCGCCCGGCGTTGGTCCCAAGCCAGGCAAGGCCGCTGGCGGCCCAGGGAGCTGCTGAGGGTAGATTGCGGTCGGGGCGGGGTGCCGACGGCGTATCAGCCAGGGGCACAGGCGGCATGGCGAGGTTCGACGGGGTGGGCTCGGCGAGCGAGATGGCGAGCAAGCAGCCTGAGCAAGCAACCCGGAAAGCCGGTCGAGGTGCAGTGCTAACCTGGAAGGTAAGGTAAGGTAAGGAGGCACGTAGTACCTTATGGAATCCATTAAGGCTGTCGGGCGCAAGTGCAGGTCGCCTGGACGCCGGGTCGCAGTGGAGGCTCTCGAGAAGGGGTCGGGTTGTGCTGCCGGTGGGACCTGCGCAGCTTGCTCAGGGCAGGCTGCGTACCTGAGGATGCATAAAGACCGAGCCCCTCCATGCCCAGCATCCCTGGCCTGACGCTGCGTCGCATCCTTTGCCTGCGTCGCCTTGCCTTGCCTTGCCTTGCCTTACCTTGCCTTGCATGCGCAGGTGAGGTACGCCATTGTCGTTGTTCCTGTGCCCGTCGCCTGCCTCACGGACTACCTTGCCTGTTGTCCATCTTCGCCTTCCGCTCTGCTTCTGAAGCCCTTCGTTTCGTCGGTCGATCGCGCTTACCGCGTCCCTTTTCTGGCCCGTGTTCCCCACGACCGCTCTTGCATGGTTGGGCCCGCCGACATTTGATCTTGCCCCCCCTTCGACTTCTCCGACAAATAGACCAGCTTCCGTCTCCTTTTCTGCAAACTCTGCATCGCGCAGCCTGCCTACTCGGTTTTCGACGTCTGCCCTTTGCCTGCGGCATTGCCATTTTGCTGCGCTTTTATCGAGTCCCGTCGAGTGCCTTCCTCTGTCAACGCCCGCGCGCCATTTGGCCCGAGTGAGCGCAATCCTGAGATACCCCTCGTCCCGTCCCGTCCCGTCCCGCTCGGCGACAACGCAGCCACAGAAGTAAGGTAGACCGGTGATCGCCGCGCACCGCGTCGACCGTTCGCAATGGCCGACGACAAGCCGTCGGTCTTGATCATCGGTGGCTTGGGCTACATTGGCCGTTTTCTCGCCCTCCACATCCACCAGAACCAGCTCGCATCCGAGGTCCGGCTGGTGGACAAGGTGCTCCCCCAGCTCGCCTGGCTCGCCCCAGAGTTCTCCGAGGCCTGCTCCCAGGACAAGTTCATGCAGGCCGATGCTAGCAGAGCCGGTAAGAAGCGTCCTCTACCCTTTGCCGAAACGCGCTCGTCTTTCCCCGAGCCTGGCTGACCGAGGTGTTGTTCTGTTCTGCCATAAACAGAAGGCCTGGCTAGAATCTTTGACCGTCCCAACGGCAAGCAGTGGGATTATGTTTTCAACTGCGGAGGCGAGACCCGATATTCTCAAGAGGATGAGGTCTACAAGCTGCGGTCCTTGAGCCTGTCCCTGGCCCTGGGCAAGGAGGCCGCGAAGCGCAAAGTCAAGTCGTTTGTGGAGCTGAGCACAGGCATGGTGTACAAGTCGGACTCGTCACCAAGCAAGGAGAAGGACAAACTCAAGCCTTGGAGCAAGATTGCCGTGTTCAAGCTTCAAGCCGAGGAGGAATTGGCCAAGATTGAGGGGTGAGTGAAAACCCACGGGTCTCGGAAGTCCCGACGCCGAAACAGTTCTGCTGACACCCGACCCTTATGTGATAGCCTCAATCTCGTCATTGTGCGCCTGCCGCACGTATACGGCCCGTATGCCTCCCAGTGGGTTGCCACAGCTCTGTGCATGGCGCGCGTCTATCAGCACCTTGAAGACGAGATGAAGTGGTTGTGGACCAAGGACCTGCGCACCAACACCGTGCACATCGACGACGCCACACGCGCCCTGTGGTCGATCGCTTCATGGAATGCCGACGGAAAAGCCAACTGGCCCGACGCCGAGATGGGACGTATTCCCACCTTCAACGTGGTGGACAAGGGCGAAACTTGTCAGGGGACCATGTCGGAGATTATCGGTGACATTTTCAAGATTGAGACGGGGTTTCAGGGCCAGCTCATCAGCACATTCGCCAGGATGAACCTGGACAGCGTGGTTGACGACGTCAACGACGAGATCCTCGGTCCATGGGCCGAGCTGCTCAGCGCCGCCGGCATCACGCGACCTGGGCCCCTGACTCCTTTCATGGAGAAGGAGCTTCTCAAGGATACCGACCTTAGCATGGACGGCAGCCGGTTAGAAAAGCTTTTGGGGTTCAAGTACGAAAAGCCAAGAATCACCAAGGAGCTGGTCGAGGAGGTGATTGAGAGCTACAAGAAGATGAAGTGGTGGCCCTGAGAATTGTGAGGGAAGCGTTTGATTTTCTGTTCTACGCCATTTGCATTTCAAGCTACACATGCATGAGCAGGAGATGGGTCCAGCTGCGCCAAAGATACAAGGAATAGGCGGATCGGGCCATGAGCGAGAGGATTTGTTTGACGACCGGGCCGGAGTGGTAACCCCGGGCCGAGATCTTTGCACCAGGAATGTGGGCCAAGCAAGCGGGAGTCTGATAGTGTATGAGTAGGAACCCTGGACGATCCTGGGTGAGGATACAGGAGTGCATAAAGCGTCACAGATGGATCTGAATACGTAATTGAGACTGGAGCGTACCCTGGTGACCGCTGAAGGCGAGAGAGCAAGGGAAAGAAATGAGGAAGCCGAACGCTGACCCGCTCGCACGAGGGCCAGCGGGCATGATCAAATATATGTCCTAAATCCCCCGAAGGAATCACTAACCAAGCGCAAGGAAGGCTTGAAGAGGAAGTGGCCCGGAGAGTTGACGGGATGGATATAATGATGCTCTGACGCTCCCTGGTGCGGCCCCGCGGGCACAATCAGGCTTCCCCATCCCGCTCCCTCCGCATCCGCCGCATCCGTACCTACTTTACCTTTAGCGAAAAACATGGAGCCGACTCGGGGCAGCTGGCTCGGCCAGCAGCCGAGTTAGGAAACATGAGCGTGGACTTGGCGACGGTTGGTCTATGTTAGAGGCTGGAATGGCCAAGCAGCCAAGTGATGTAGCTCCCGTACTACCAACGCTACTGAGCATCCTACGAGTACAACACGAGGCGAATGCACGTAGCTTGCTCTGAGTGAAGACCCCGAGCTGCCTACTCGTACTCGTAGGCTTGTCCGCGGGTCAGCCTCGGTCATCACGTGTTCTATTGATGTGCATGGGAAGTTGGTTGCGCCTCGTGGGATGCACTCCTTGAGCACGCTTGGTTTGACGTATGCGAGATGAGCCTTGGGAAGAAACGAGGGCGGTTGGCCGGCTTCGAAGTAGGCGCTATGGCCAGACCTGGTCGAGTTGCGTGACTGGCCGTATGCGATGTGTATATACGTAATCCGTAGTATGACATGAATAAACAGGTCTACGAGCAGAAGGTAGGGCGCTTCAAGAGACTCAGAGCAGCTCTCGGTTACCGAAACAAGTTCGGTACGTTTGCCCGTTGCAGTCGCATTTTGCACGTGCTGAGGGGACCGCACCGGCGCCGGCGGAGGGCACGTTCTAAAACAAGACATAGCTCCGGGAGGGCCGCTGGGGCTCGTGGTGGGGGGTGGAGGAGTTGGAGGGAGCTTGGGGGAGCTTCCATGGGTTGGCTGCGTCGGCCACCGGCTGCGACTCACCGCGAATCGCGTGTTGGCTGGGTTCGGTTAGGTGCTGTGAGCTGTGCTCATGACGCGCATTGATGCCGTTGCCCAGAGGAAGAGGAGGGGGAGGTGAGACGGACGGGGAGGGTTGGCAGCTTGGCTTCATCTCATCTCGCCGGAGCGATGACAACACGTGCGCGCATCAAAGCGGCCTGACCGCTCGGAGCGCTCGCTGACGAAGTATGACCAAGTGCAAGGAGCAGCGTTCCACCCCGCATCATCGTCGTCTTGTCGTCGCGAGCGCTGTGGGGGACGCACCCCCGCTAGCCGGGGAGGGTTCCAGCGGGGGGAGCATAAGCCCCTTGGCCCCGTGGGCAGCACGACATCCACGAGGTGGACGGCTCCGAGCCGCCGAGGTCGTGCCCCTGCGCGGCCAGCGCGGCGCGGCCTGCCGTCGTGGTTGGCTTGTGACAGCGCCTGCGGTCAGCCAGGCACGCGCATCGACGGGAGGGTCTTGGGTTGTCCGACGGATTATTTTAAGTCGCCTCGTGGCCCTTCTGGAACATCTCCGCACTCCTCCTCTCCCGTTCCCATCCCTTTGCTTTTTTCCCCTGTCCCTCGCCGAGCTGCAGACGACGGCTCTTGCCCCGCCCTTCGCGACAGCATATAGAAACCTCCCAGGCACGCCACCATCGCGCGAGCTTGTCCCTCGACCAACACATATCCCACAATGGCGGCCCCGGCGAACAAGACGACCAAGGACCTCAGCGGCAAATGGCAGCTGGTGAGTTGCATCTCTCCCCCAACCCCCGTCGGTGACGTCGTGTCGGGAAGCACGTGCCAACACGCCGCAGAATAAGCAGCTCTCCGAGTCGGCCGAGCCCGCCCTGGCGCTCCAGGGCATCGGCTACCTCGTCCGCAAGGGCATCGGCCTGGCCACCATCACCATCGACGTCAAGCAGTACGAGGCGCCGCCCAAGGAGCCCTCGACGGCCGAGGGCAACGTCGTGCACATCGACATCGACCAGTCGGCGTCGGGCCTCAGCTCCACCAAGGAGCTGCGCTGCCTCGACGACCTGCCGCGCGAGCACACCGACTGGATCTTCGGCACCGTCCAGGGCCAGACCCGCTGGGTCTCGCTCGACGAGGTCGAGGACGAGTACCTCAAGAAGGGCTGGGAGGCCGCCGAGGGCAAGGCCTTCATCCTCAGCCACGTCGTCAGCCAGGGCAACGGCTGGACCGCCACCCAGGTCTGGGGCTTCCAGACGGTCGAGGGCGAGAGGCGGTACTGCCGCAACATCCTCGTGCAGAAGGGCGGCAAGCGCGTCGAGATCCGCTTCGTCTACGACTTCCTGGCTTAAAATGCGATCTGACATGGGGCTGATGGGCTTTGGGTAGGCCGGACTTGGGTACGGGCGGCGCAAGTCACGGATTCGTGTATTACATGATTTATAGACTCCACGCGACCTTTGGTAGACGCCGGGAGTACATATCGGTATATTGACGAGCGTTGAGATTCTTCGCTAGTCTTTGGAGAAATTATCCGTCCCGAACTCAATTCCTACCGGTCGTGACCGGCTTGTTCCCCGCAGTCCGCGTAGCTAAAGTTCTGCGTTACCGCCGGTCGTAACCTCACGGTGCGCCTTGCCTCTTAATACGAGGCCCGTATACGGCGTACCTTAGTCCGTGCATGCTTCCACGTAGCGCAATCATCCTTTTGCCTGGCCGGCACCACTGTTCATGCCAAGAATCGATCAATCGTCGTTTCTTGCCCCCATCCTCACACAGGTCTCCTCTTGACGAATTCCTCCAAGTCCTGCACCGTCGCGACGCCCAGCACGAAGCGGCGGTTCTCGTCGGTGATGACGGCAAACTCCTGCGCCCAGGGCGCCTCGGGAACGCCGCCGCGGAAGAAGGCCTCGAGCTCCTCGAGCGGCGTCTCCATGGTGATGACGCGATAGGCGCGGCCCTTGCGCTGGAAGCGGGTCATGGCCGCGCTCAGGGGGTCCTCGGGGCGGACCTTGCCGGCGTCGAGAAGGGACTGCAGGTGCGGGATGGAGATGTAGCCGAGGAGGGCGCGGGTCTCGGCGTCGACGATGGTGAGGTGCGTGTAGTCGCGCTCAAAGGCGGAGAGGAGGGCGAGGGAAATGGCGTCGGAGGGGTTGAGCGAGAGAGCGGTCGGGGGGTCGAGGTCCTCGACAGTTGCCTGGTGAGGAGTGAGTTAGTCGCGAAACGTCTGGTTAGGCTCGGAAGGCAGCGCGAAGGCCGCGTGAAGGTATATGGAAGTGGCGACCGGCCAAGGGGAGGCAGTCAAAGCAGATGAGGCCATTTGGACATACCCCGCGATACCGTGATGACCACTTCGTCACGAACGGCTTGGGTTGCGCCGCAGCCGGCGCCGCAGTAGCAGCCGCCTTCACTGAAGCCATATTCGTACTCGTCGTTCCTCGTGGGTCCCTCGAAGCAGTCGGCTCGGTGTTGTGGTGGTTGTCGGCCGCGGCGAGTGCAGGCGTGGTGGGTGGATGGAGATGTCGTCAGGTCGTCGGCGCTCAGGCACGGGCAGGAATTTGCGGTTGTTCTTGGCCCATGGGCCCACTTGGGTCGTCAAGCACCGCACCTACGAGTGCTCGCAGGCACTGGCGCTTCTGTCACGAGCCAGCGAGCTCCCCAACGCCCAGTGGGCCCGACACTCGCCGGAAGGACACGGCAGCTGTGGATGCGTCGAGGATCCACAGGCGGCTGGCGGGTCCCGCCCGAAGACTCATATAACCCGACTGCGAACACCGTGCTCCGTAGCTACGGGCTCAGCAGGGCTTCGGTACATCGCGACAGCTTGTCCCAAGTTGAGAGCGTGTCTCGGCGTCGCGCTGAGCAGGAGCAATTGCTGCTGACGCAGCTTGGGCACGGCCGCTGAGCGGCTCCCTCGTAGGCCCAAATCCCCGCCGGCGGCAGCAATGGAGGGGTGATGTCACCTCGAATCCCAACCCGCCCCGGCCTGCCGCGGTGAGGGAGGGAGCTGCCCGTTAACTCCGCGTCGCAACACCCTTTTGGCGCCAGATTCCTGTTTCCTGTCTGCAACATTGCGCTTTCCGCGTTGAACAATTGGCATCAGCCTCGCGGTCACAAGAATCTCGAGCTGAGCTCTTCCAAGCTTCTCTAAGCTGCTCCGGAGAGCATCGCATCGCCGGAACCTGGTCTCGCCTACACGGCACGGTGAGTCCGGCACGGGCGGGGAGAGTCGGGCCGCGTGCATCGACCCGTCTCGTTTCCGTCGAGATCCTGGCTAATATCGCGCAGTCGCCTCAAAGTTCAGGTTTCCATCGAACAAGGGCCGTTGGCTGACTCACATATAACAGACGTCGCCAATCTGAGACCGAGACACGTAACCTGAGCCTCAGGCAGCTTGACCTCTCCCTGCTCGCTTCTCATCGCCAGGCCGACATGGCGCACCTCTACCCCCGAACGGAGACCCTCCAGGGCTCGTTCTACAGCCCCATGGCTGCTCATCGTCAGCAGCATGCTCGGGCGACGCCGTATCAGGCTCGCCCTGAGCTCTACGGCGCCTTCTCCGTCGTCGAGGACGCAAAGGACAAGGCCCAGAAGCTCGGCAGCGAAGCGTCCAAGGAGTTCGAGAAGACGGCTGCAAAGGTCGGCCCAAAGTCTGACAAGATCGAGCTGTACTCGGGCAAGTACTATGCCGCCTGCACCTTTGGCGGCATGATGGCGTGTGTAAGTTGGCGCAATCCACCCTCTCTGTCTCCTCTTGGCCGAGGCCGCTCACGTTTCGCGTCAAGGGCCTCACTCACACGGCCGTCACGCCCCTCGACCTCGTCAAGACGCGTCGCCAGGTCGACTCGAAGCTCTACACGAGCAACTTCCAGGCCTGGGGCCGCATCTTCCGCGCCGAGGGCGTCCGCGGCATCTTCACGGGCTGGAGCCCCACGTTCTTCGGATACAGCGCCCAGGGTGCCTTCAAGTACGGCTGGTACGAGTACTTCAAGAAGACCTACTCCGACATGGCCGGGCCCGAAGCCGCCCACAAGTACAAGACGGGACTGTACCTCGCTGCCTCCGCGTCCGCCGAGTTCCTCGCCGACATTGCCCTGTGCCCCTTCGAGTCCGTCAAGGTCCGCATGCAGGGCACCATGCCCAACCCGTACACGGGCACCCTTCACGGCATCAACACCGTCACTGCCAAGGAAGGCTGGGCTGGCCTCTACAAGGGTCTCTATCCCCTCTGGGGCCGACAGATCCCCTACACCATGATGAAGTTTGCCTCGTTTGAAACCATTGTTGAGATGATCTACGACCGGTTGCCTGGGCAGAAGAGTGACTACGGCAAGGCTGCGCAGACTGGCGTCTCCTTCACCGCTGGATATCTAGCTGGTATCCTGTGCGCTGTCGTCTCCCACCCTGCCGACGTCATGGTCAGCAAGCTCAACGCCTATCGCGAACCTGGAGAGGCCTTTGGCAGTGCCATGAGCCGCATCTACAAGGACATTGGCTTCAAGGGTCTTTGGAACGGACTACCCGTGCGAATCGTTATGATTGGCACTCTGACTGGCCTCCAGTGGATGATCTATGTAAGTTGTCTTTGGCCGTATCTGTCTTCGTGTTATCCAGCGACTGACGTGCCCGCAGGACTACTTCAAGATCTTCATGGGCTTCCCGACGACAGGAGGCGCTCCGCCCCCGGCCGAGAAGAAGTAAGAGGGCAGCAAGGAGGATATTTTGGAGTTGGTAGTCCCTGTAACAGTATTTCGCAGTTGGTCTTGTGTTGGCCGTCGAGTGCGGCAGTCCGATGTACCAATTCTTACGTACCTATGCTGTGACGATATTCATTAGTTTCGCCAGTGCTCGAGACGAAGCCGCGCAGCAATCGAGTATGTATTTGCGACCCGAATCACTCACTAGTCTCGCCGCTGCTGAAGTGGATTTGCCACTCAATCCCAAATCGCCCGTGGATTCCTTTCTGGAGAGATTTAGGCGACACGTACTCCGTACTACGTACTACTACGTACAGAAGAGAGTGATCGCCGTGGCTACGAGATGGCTGGTTTACAGGACGCCACTAGTCCAAGCGCTGCGACGTACAGCCTGCTGGACGGCACGCCACCGGTGGTCGCTTGGAACACCGTGCCCAGTAACATAGGATGGAACAGACTGCCTGCGTGCTAGTTGCCCTACGTAGTACTGGAGGTTTGGCACGGCGCAGGTCTCGGGCTTACATGAATAGAATCAGCGAGACGTTCACGTTCGATGGATGCATATACACCTATGGGCGAGTCTCTGCGGGACCATCAGAGCGCCCCATCGTATCACAGTTGCATGCAAGGAAATTTCTAAGCTGATGGCAGAATCAAAGCTCTGGGGGAAACAGACCTCATATCGCCGTCTGCGCATTATCCGCTGGCAATGACAACATTCTGGCAGAGAAAATGAGAGAACGCAGTTGATTCCACGTAGCGGTGGCGCCGTCCCACCGTAGCAGCCAGCCAGCCCAAGAGGCTGGACTAATACGAGAATTAGCCCGCGGACAGAAAGCGAGTTACGGTGTCGAGGTCGCGCGCGGGAGCGATTGACTTCGTCGGCGCGCGGCGCCCGTCGGATGCTACCCTGGAGCATCCACGTCCGTGGGTCACTGTTCAGCGTGGCGATGCCCGCGTGGAACAGACATCTCGATGCAACCCCCCGTTTGTCCCGGAGCGTACTCTACCTTATACGGAGACCATGCACCTTGCCGTATGTGATACGATATGGAGACTGGAGACTACCGTATTAGGAGTGGTGGGTGTTCGTATGCGGCCTGCTTGGAGGCTTGGCCCGATGAAGCAGGCCATGATGCTTCTAAGGAAGCTTCGCCACCAGAGGGGAATAGGGCACAGCAGGCCAAGACCGACCTGCGACGATCGCACGCAGGGCGCGAACCACGTCTGAACCTGTCGCGCAACATGTTTCTGCACGACATCCAGTACTTGTATCTTGGCCACCCCCCCGGACGGGCTCGCAGCAACCACCAAATCCCATCGCTCGTCTGCACTGCAACCATGCCTGTCGTCAGCAGGCTGCAGCCCACGCAGGCCAACACACCGGGACCTTTGGTAGTTGGTCGTCCTTCGTTCTAGAGCACTCCGTGCATGCCCGATCTGCGAGACACTTGCGCCTCTTAGAGTTGGTAGATCAACGGATGGGCTCGAGGTTGTTCTGCCCCTCGTCGGCGACGTGCTGTAGCTCTCCACAGTATACGATTCCACGTTGGCTCGTCGTACTCGTAATCGCAGCAAGGGTTAGCAGACGCCTGCTACAACCCCATACGCATCCCTGGGCAGCGGTTCACGGCTCACCGCGCGCCGCGCGGTGACGCACCAGGGGTTCCCCAGGCGTCCAGGACGAACTGACCAGTGCTAGGCCCTGCTGCGAGCGCTAGGCCCCCTGGCGCGGCCTCCAGCCGACACGCCATCGACCCATCCCACCCCATGCGTCTCCCCACCATCCCACCACTCTGTCAGCTGTAGGTTTTGGTTGCACAGGTACCTGAGCAGTGCCGCTTTTAGCAGGAGCCTGGCCTGAGCGTGAACTATGAAGACTCGTACTCATACCACGTCTGTATGGCTGTACGAGTATACTTCTTTCTGCTTTATGCACAATTTGTTAAACTTCCACCGTTTTTAACGGCAAGGAAACGTTGTAGTGCGGGCGCTCTGCTCTTCCCCGTTGTGCACCTACTCGTCTGTACGAGTACGGAGTATGGTGATACTAATTCAACGTGTGCTCAGCTTTTTGCACGACCGCCCGTTGGCCTGCTGTACGGGTTCCCTATATGTCGTTTTCGCGAGCGTCTTGAATCCTATTGTTAAGACCATCAAGCAACTGCAGATACGAATTTCGGTCTTTCGTGCGCTTGATTTCGATTTGCAACGCGAGGGCTAAGAGAGCGATTGTATCGGCTTTGGTCGAGCTCCTTGCTACCGTGTCGATGCTTCGATCTTTGGCTTCAAAAGAGCCCGCGTCTCACCGCCTATGATGAGCAATATCGTCCCGGAATTTGACAGCTCTGATGAGGATCTCGTTCCATGCTGTATGTGGTGCCCATCTCCGATGATACCATCAAACCCGGTTTCGTAGGTGCACTTTTTCGCCTTCAAACTCCATAAAATCAACCATGCGCCTTCGATTCTAAAGAGATAAGTCGCACTGCACGCAAAGAAAGGATCGCTGCTGTAGTTTGCTCATATTAAATCCAGCTCGGTCATTACGACGGTTCCATAATAGTCTCCCTGCTTCCAGAGATTGAATTATATGAGGCTCGGGGGTGACGCGAGATGGGAGTTTCGAATGGCAAAAACGATGGAGACGAGCGGCGTTGGCGCGTACATGTATGTTCCGTTGCGCGGGAAGATCAAACATACGTGTATCGAAGTCCACGTTCGCGGGAAATGAGGCTGCAGGAAACGACGTCTTGGAAGCAGCCACCGCGCCGCTAACACAGGTCCAGAGGTACAAGAAAACGAAGAGGTACAGGCGATACCCGAGGAAGCACATGCTCTTCAGGGAGAGGAAGTAATACTCGGTAATAGAGGGCCACAGGATTGAAGAACGAGTCTCTGCTGGACGCGTGCTGAGACACATTTATGCGTATGGCTACACGGTACACCAATGGGCGGACGGGATGGTCTAGAACCGCTCCAACAAGTCCAATTCCAACCAACAAAGGTCTTGTTAATTTTGCGATGATCCGTGTCTGAAAAGCCGCAGCGTTGTGCCCGCCAGGAATGTTCCCCTGCGCGTCGGGTCGAGTTCAGTTCCTGTGGGATGGGCCGCATCGCACACCATGCCTGACTTGGAGCCATACGTACGAATCATTCCCGACGTGTGAACCTGTTCTTTGTCCAAGGAACCTCGATTGAGAAAACTGACGAGCCCCCGGAATGAATGAGCCAACCCGTGCCGCGTGCATCACGACAAGTCTAATTATCTTTCAAGTCCCACGGACCTGACTGACGATTGCAGGGCGTGGCAAGAAAGGGATATAAGCCCACGCAGTTTTGAGTCTGCCACCACAAGCCACTCTCACTCGGGCTGTCCCCCCAATATGTCCTTTATTCCTTTACCTCAACATCAAGGAAATTGAGAATGCATCTCAAAGCCTTTTTTGCCTTGGGTCTGCTCCCAGCCCTCCTCTCTGCTCGTGAGCTGCGGCCGCGCCGGGATGTCTCCTGCAGCTTCTCTACCTCTGCCCGCGATGGAGATACTTGCCAGTCCTTTGCCGATACCTGGGACCTCACCCTGGACCAATTCAAGTCGTTGAATCCCGGTGTCAACTGTCCCAACCTGGCGGCCAGCCAGCGCTTCTGTGTAGCCCGCACCATCTCAACAGCCACCATCATCACGCCAAATGCTGCCAGTTTCGGTCCTCCTCCCTCATCTTCCACGACGCCCACAACCACCACCACAACTACTACCACAACTACCACCACAACCAATGGTATGAATGTCGTGGAATGTACACATGTACACACACGCTAACAAACAGTCATTTTGTAGGCATCGTCACCCCGACTCCAACACAGCCCGGCATGGTCTCCAACTGCAACAAGTTCTACTTCGTTAAGACCAACGACACTTGTGTAGACATTGCCTCGAAGTTTAACATTCTCCTTTCAGATTTCTTAGCTTGGAACCCGAAATCTGGCAGTGATTGCACGGGGCTATGGGCCAATACTTACGTCTGCGTCTCAGTAATTGGATCCGTCCTTACTCAAACGAGGCCCGACAACGGCATCCAGACACCGACGCCGACGCAGCCGGGTCTGATTGACAGCTGCGACAAGTTCCAGCTTATCAAGAAAGACGATACATGTGCTGAGGTCGCCAGGAGAAACGGCATTTCCCTTAAAAAATTTCTACAGTGGAATCCGCAAGCCGGCAGCAACTGTGCAGGACTATGGGCGGATGCATACGCATGCGTCGGCGCTATCGCATTCTCCCTAAAGTCGTACCTCCACGATAATTGCACCGGTGGTGATAGACACACCTCCGTTAATGTTGACGATGGTAGCGACGGCATCTGCATCGATACACGCTGCGGCGTTGCGTCTGCAGATATTGCGGCAGCGGGAGTCTGTCCCAGTGGGCAGGTTCAAATTAGCTACTGGGAAACTCGAGGGTGCTCTGGCAAGTGGTTTGGCTACGATTATGCGAGTCGGGGTCAATGCTTCAAGCTGTGGAGTGGGGGATGGAAGTTCACATCTGTACACCTCAGGTGCACGAGGGAGCAGAACGATTGTTTGCATCGCAACAACTGCACGGTCGCTCCAGAACCAGCTGGAAGGCTTTGCTAAGTCTTGGGAAACATCTCAGGCCACGCCTGCTATTGATTCTTTCTACTTAGTTAACTCTTCAAGCTTAAATCATTAATATTATACTTAAGGGCAATATATGTAGCAGTTACACCAGGTTGACTACGAGCCAAGTCCAAAATGCGCGAAACGGATGCCAAGTTGCCTCGACAAAGCTTCTCAGTCTGGGGCCTTTCACCACTGCATGCGGTGATTACGACAATTACGACAATCATTTACTCCGAACAAAAACAGAGTGATGCGACTTCCTAGTTCTCCTCTCACCCAGGGTTTGTGAGACTTGATATATTGGCAGCCGTGACGCAGAGCAGGTCCTAGGGACAGGAGTGAACGGGAATTGGATTAATACACGTATTCAGATTGCAGGTTACCTAACTTTCTTCTAGACGCAACTTGCCCCCCGTGGCCCCGACATGACCGTTGCCCGTCTTCCATTCTAGTATAGAGGAGTGACGCAGCACAGGGTGGCGAGCTGACGTTGGAGTGTCACCGTTCCCCCCCCCTCTCTTTCTCCGTCCGTTGAGCACAATTTCGCATTGGCACAATTTCGACTGCGTCAAGCTCATGCGAGCTGACGCCAAGACTGAGCCGCGCCGCATCAAAGAGCGGCGACGACGCTAACCCAACCTGCTCGAACGCCACGCGCCCCCGAGAACGCCGTCACCACCCACCACCCACCACAATTCCACGGCTCCCTATGGAGTACGGAGTACGGTGTGCGTCGTCCGCACGGCTCCACCGCGCCATTCGCTGCTCTGGGGAGCCAAGAGAGCGCGTGGCGGGCTTGCCCTGGCTGCATGGAGGGCCCTCTCGGTGCTTCGGCGCCATGTCGCTGCTGCAGAAGGCGTCACTGGATGCGGGCTTTGGCATGGACGGACCAACAGCGCACTCGAACGCTCCTCCCATGCCGTCCACGTCGCTTTTCCCATCCGCATTGCGCCAAATCCCCCCTGTCCCGCCAGCTCGCCCTTTTGTCGGCCCCTCGCGATTCCAACGCTTCAAACGCTTCATCCTGGCCTCTGACGTCTGTTCCCCATACGCACGTATCGAGCACGGGGCACTGGCGCCGACTCGCAGTTCCGCTCGCGGCGCTACCGCACCCCGTCCCAAGCCACATCTCCCCTCATCCTCCAACGACGAGTCGGAGGCGGAGGCGGACTCGACCAGCCTGCGCCGCACCCCGTCTCTCGGCGCTCGTCTGCAGCCGCGGCGCGCGCCTTCTCTCTCTCGCATTCAATACCCTCTGCAATTACCGCTTTGGCAGCTCTCGAGTCTGCCTCGCCTGACGCCGTCCCTGCGGATGACCTTCCTCGCCCGCTGCCGGTGAACTAGTTGAGCGGGCGCTGCGCAGCTGTGGCGGCTCGACTTGCCTGCCTGCTGAACTGACGCACCGACGTCTTCCGCAGCGACAAACGGCACCCTCGCGCTGTTCCCTGCGAACACGCGACCGTCTCCGTCGTCATGGCGGGCTTCTTGAACAAGATCAAGAGCGCTAGCTCGGTATGTGTTGCCTCTTCGACATCATCCCTCTGCCCCGGCGCATGCGCTCCTCGTCCGCCCGCCGGCGACGCTGCTTGCGCCAAGGCCGTCCGAAGCCCCGAGGCTGACAAATGCCTCTCTACAGGTCTCAACGAGCCAGCTGCCCAAAGATGCGCAACAGAAAAAGAAGGATGATATAGTCCTCGAGGTAACTCCGCTGGAGAAGATGCTCCAGAATGCCGGACCCCTGCGCGAGGACGGGAGCGACAGGTTCTTCGGGTTTGAAAATGTACGTGCCATGCCACCTTTCCTCTGAACCGACCCGTTGCTGACGCTCTCTAGTTTGGAAACACATGGTATAGAATGATGCTCTCACTAGCCGGCAATGTTTCGGTATACTGACGTAGCTGTTCTAGTTACTGCAACTCCATCGTGCAAGCGCTGTTCTACTCCGACCTGTTCCGCGACAACGTTATCAAATACCCACCGCACTCGCCCTCCGATACCCCCAACGGCGTTCCCTCCAAAGTCAACGTAACAATCCGGCCGCCGATGAACCCGGCGCCCGCGACGAGCCCGCCACAGAAGCAGAAGAATCTGTCCACCTCTCAAGTGATGAAGCAGAGGCAGGCCATCGGTTCGGGCCAGAACTTGCCGGGCCAAATCGGCGTGGTTAAGCCTGAAGACAAGCCCGACACTCCCGAGTATAAGAAGAAGCAGGCCATGATGAAAGGGCCGATTTTGGAGCTCGCGCAAGAGAATGCTGTGGCCTATGGCATGGACGAATGCACTTTCACCGGACTCAAGGACATATTCCGGGCTCTCATCGAAAGCGACACTCGGACGGGTGTCCTTAGTCCACAGCGGTTTCTGGAGATATTCAAGCGCGACAACGAGTTGTTCAGGAATTCGATGCACCAGGACGCCCACGAGTTCTACGGCCTCGTGCTGAACGACGTCATCGCCAATGTCGAAGCCAATGCCCGCCGGATCCAGGCGCGGGAGGAAGCCAACATGGAAAACGGACTTGCGCAGTCGGTGGGGAACGCGCTAGGATCGGCATTTGCGGCCCAGTCGACCGGCTATCGTTCCCCGGGTACCGGATGGGTTCACGACATCTTCGAAGGCGTCTTGACCTCCGAAACCAAGTGCTTGACATGCGAGACGGCATCGCAGCGAGACGAGACTTTCCTCGACTTGTCCATCGATCTCGAGGAGCACTCCTCCGTCACGTCATGTCTGCGCAAGTTCTCCGCCGAGGAAATGCTGTGCGAGCGGAACAAGTTCCATTGCGACCACTGTGGCGGACTCCAAGAAGCCGAAAAGCGCATGAAGGTCAAGCGACTACCCAAGGTGCTCACGCTTCACCTGAAGCGATTCAAGTACACGGAAGACTACAGCCGCCTACAGAAGCTCTTCCACCGTGTTGTGTACCCGTACCACCTACGCATGTTCAACACCACCGAAGACGCCGAAGATCCCGATCGACTGTACGAGCTGTATGCAGTCATCGTGCACATTGGTGGCAACGCCTACCACGGACATTACGTCTCCATCATCAAGACCAAGGACCGAGGCTGGGTGTTGTTCGACGACGAGATGGTTGAGCCCGTCGACAAGCATTTCGTGCGTAACTTTTTCGGCGACAAGCCCGGCATGGCTACAGCATACGTTCTCTTTTACCAGGAGACAACCTTTGAAAAGGTCAGAGAGGAGCAGGAGAAGGAGGGAATGGAGGAGGTCATGTTGGCGACACAGGCTGCCAACGTGGCTCACGAGGATGGCGAGAAAGCCGAAACCGCTCCGTTGAAACGACAAAACACGCAGCCAATCACGTCGACGCCAGACTCAGACTCCTTGTCGAACCTGGCGCACGCCAAAACGGCCCCAGATGTGCCAAGCTCGCCGCAGATAGGGGCCATAGCTGCGACCCCCCCGATGCCTTCCACTTCCGGGCTCACGAGAGCAGCAACAACGAAGCAGGAAGCTAAGACGAAGGAGGACAAGAAGCGAGAGAAGAAGGAGCACGAGGCTGCCGAGAAGGCTGCAAAGCAAGCCGAGAAGGAGCGAGAAAAGAAGGCAAAGGAAGCGGCAAAAGAAGAAGAGAAGAAGCGAAGGGAAGAGCAGGCCAAGAGAATACAGGCTCGCAGGTCTGAGCACGAGGAGCTGCAGAAGGTGCTGGACGAGAGCAAGAAGACGGCAGCGAAGGAGGAGGACGTCAGAAAGAAGGACAGCAACGGCATATCTGGACCCATGGCCGGGATCCTCGACCGGTCCAAGAGGGGGAGCAAGTCCATGTCTAAGAAGAGCTTTAGCTTCTTTCACAAAGACAAAGGAGGCAGCGACGCCGTTGTGGAGGGCAGCGAGAGTGGCGAATCGCCAGAAAAGCCAGAGAAGACCAAAGGCCGCCTCAGCATCGGCCTCGGAAGGAAGAAGAGCAGCAACATGCTGTCATAGCGCGTGTCCGCGAGTGACTGGCGCTGGCGTGCTTGGATGGATGGATGGATGGACTGGGGCGGTTCTGCTTGCGCCAACATGTACGATTGATGAAGGGATGTACTTTGACCGGGCCCTTGCGTGCCGGGAGAGCACGCGAGGGAAGAGCATAGCATCCGAAGCGACCGTTATTTGCGTCTGCGGCAGCGAGCCTTTCGCCATTCACATCCGGCCGGGACGGCGTTTTGGTGAAGTCGGAATGCTACGCAAGACCGTGGCACCGGCGAGCGTGGCGACTGAAGGACTTGATGGAGCTAATATATTCCATTACCGAGCGCTGCACCACTCAGGGCTGTTTTATGTTTCTCCCGCAAATATAGGAGCGGCAGTAGGGTCGTGGGCAGTGCCGCAGGGCCCGGGGCGAGCCATGTTTATATACTCAGCTCGTACAGAGCTCAATGTCATTTACACCCACTCCTTCCTTGCATGTATCCCCGCGACTCCGTGTGTCGTGCGATATGTGACAGCCTTCACGAGACCACAAGGCAGTTTCGCCGTTCCCGAGAGCCACGAATACCATCAACGCCGTGACGCCTTAGCCGTGGGGTGGTGCCGTTGTGTACACCCATCTTTCGCTTATCCTCGTGCCGGCGGGCGCAATCATCCGAGCACCAGCTCGTAGAGTATTATGACCGTGTTGACGAATATCAAAGGCACTGCATCGGGCACACAAGCGTTAGCCACCGTCGGTATTGCCACGGCGTCTCCTGCGCCAGCACACGGCTCTCGTCGGGAGCGGAGGGGCAAGGGACGTACTGCGCATGATTGTCCGGACACTGGCGATGAGGTGTATGACCTTTGCCTTGACGCTGGCGTCGGCGCCGGCGCCAAAGGCAGGGTCGTACGAGGCGGGCGAGAGGTTGACTGCGACAGTTAGACACGGGGGGTGTTCCCTGATTCGGGGTTGCGACGCCCATAGGGGAAAGGGAGAGGGGGGACGCACTGCGCGCGAGGAAGCGGTCCTCGCTGAGGATGGCGACCGAGTTGATGAGGAGCACGGTGATGTAGAAGAAGTTGCCGAAGAAGAACATGCTGGGCGACGGGGGGCGGCGGCCGGGGACGAGGCCAGGTTGCGAGTTTGCGACGATGACGGTGCAGCGGTTGGCGCTGCGGTACGGTGGTGGTGGGCTTCGGGACAGGTCGCGCGCGGGGGATGGTTGCGCCGATCCGGGTGGCTGCTGGAGCTCCTGCGGGCCCCCTGGCTGGAGCTGTCTCGTCCCTGGCGTGGTGACGTGTGGTGTGGACTCGCACCTCACAGCTGCTTGCTGTGAGAATGTTTCCTTTTTCATTTCGCAATTCGCTGGTTTTCTGAGGATTTGTCTTCTTGAATGTTTTTCCAATCTCTAGCTGTCCTCTTTCTCTCTTTCTGCCTCGGTTGATAAAAGCTGCTGTTCGCGGGCATCTACACGCTCAGCTGGCAGCAACATGGCGTCCATTGGTGAGCTTCATCCGCTTCCCAGGCTTCATATGAATAAAGAACCCCCCCTGACAGCGCCGATGAAGACACGCTCATCAACGCCCTCCTCTTCCTCACGCCCCTCCTGCACCTCCTCGTCGCCCCGTACAGCAAAGTCGAGGAGTCGTTCAACCTGCAGGCCGCGCACGACATCCTCGTCTACGGCACGCCGACGAGCGACGCGGCGGCGCGCCTGGCCGCCGCCTACGACCACTTCGCCTTCCCGGGCGCCGTGCCGCGCACCTTCGTCGGCGCCGTGCTGCTCGCCGGCGTCGGCCAGCCGCTCGTCTGGCTCGCCGGGTTCGCGCGCGCGCAGCTCGTCGTGCGCGCGCTGCTGGGCGCCTTCAACGCCGCCTGCCTGCTCGTCTTCCGCGGCGCCCTGGCCGAGGCGTGCGGCGCCGGCGCCGCGCGCTGGTGGGTGCTGCTGCTGGTGAGCCAGTTCCACGTCGCGTACTATGCCTCGAGGACGCTGCCCAACATGTTCGCCTTTGGGTTGAGTGAGTCTCCGCCGTGTCTCCCATACCCCTGAATTCGGGCGGACGCTGACGATGGCTCAGCTACGCTGGCCCTGGCCTTTCTGCTGCCCAAGACAGACGTGCGTAGGGCGTTTGTGCGTCGCAAGCAAGCCGTTGGGCTTCTTATCTTCGCTACCGCCATTTTCCGCTCCGAGCTTGCCATCTTGCTGGCCGCCGTGGGCCTTCATCTCCTGCTCACCAAGCAGATGGCCCTTGCCAAGCTCATTCCGCTCTCTTTGGGGACTTTCATCGCCGCGCTGGCCCTCTCGGTCCCTTTGGACTGTTACTTTTGGCAGAAACCACTGTGGCCGGAGCTCTGGGGCTTCTACTACAACGCCGTACTGGGCTCCTCGTCCAACTGGGGTGTCTCGCCGTGGCACTACTACTTTACCTCGGCGCTGCCGCGACTGCTCTTGAATCCTTTGACCGTTCCCCTCATCGCTTTTGCCCTGTTGCAGCCGGGCACGTCTCGCCATGCGAGGAACCTGACCATCCCGAGCCTTCTCTACATCGCCATCTACTCTTTCCAACCACACAAGGAGGCGCGGTTCATCTTCTATGCGATCCCGCCCCTGACCGGTGCCGCTGCTCTCGGTGCAAACTTCATATATACCCGCCGATCCAAGTCCATGCTCTACGGCCTGGCCACGCTTGTTTTGGTGCTCTCCGTCCTCGCCTCCTTCGCCGGCAGCATGGGCATGCTGCTCATATCCTCGCTCAACTACCCTGGCGGCGATGCCCTCGCACAGCTCTACGCCATCGCTCGCGCCGACAGCTCGTCGCCTGCCACAGTGACCGTCCACGCCGATGTCCTGACCTGCATGACGGGCCTCACCCTCTTTGGCCAAAACCCCGCCGGCCTGCCCTTGGCCCTCGAACCACAGCCGCAGTCCACGACAAGTCTCGTGCCGACGCCTCTCTTCGTGTTCGACAAGTCGGAAGACCCTGCCGAACTCAAGCGCACCAGCTTCTGGAGCAAGATGGATTACGCGCTTATGGAGGACCCCGCCCTCGCGCTGGGCGACTGGAGGACCGTGGGCGTGGTGCACGGGTACGACGGGATCGAGGTCCTCAAGCCGGGCGCGGCGGGAGTAGAGCCCGAGGCGAACCGTCGGGGGCACAAAGCCCTTGGCTTGGGTGCCAGGGTGGCAGAGGCTAGAAACAGGCTTCGCAAGCTCACGGGCGGCTGGTGGGTTGGGCCCCGGATGTCCCCTCGTATTCACGTCATGAAGCGCGTGAAGGGCGCCCAGTACGCCACGGCATAGTAGGCACGATTAGCACAATCGCAAGAAAGTAAAACCCGTAAATCAACAATGTCTTCATCATTCGTGCGCGCCAGCCCACTCAAGCATCAAACAGAATACTGCCCTATAACAAAACAAGTCGGCCTCATGGTCGCCCAAGGCACACCCGCCTCCCCGGAACGCCGAGTCGTTCATACACTGCCCTCGCGGGCCGCTTCCGCATCATAAAAAAGAACCCAGCCAAGTCCATGCTTGCTTTTCCAGCGATAAACATAAAGGGCGTTCAAGATGGCACAGCGCCACCTGCTCTCTCCGAGACAATATATGTAAGTGCCGCAAGGACGTAAAAAGGTTTGGCAGCTCAACCTTGCTCCGTGTCGCTCCCTCCCTCGGAAACATTACCGTCACGCTCCTCTTCGCTATCGCTTTCCTCCTCTTCGTCCCCGTCTTCCGCCTCGTCGTCCGCCGAGCCGTCCTCGGGCTCGGGAAGGGCGCCGTACCTCTGCTTGTACTGCTCCAGCTCCTTCTTCTGGGAGACGAAGTAGTCTAGGACCAACGCCATTGGCCCCCGCAGGTCGTTGAGCTCGCGGAGAGCACCTGCGCCAACGGAGAGGTGGCGCATGAAAATTGTCGAGATGCACGTCTAGCAAGGTCAGTGAGCGATACTACAAAGAGGTGTTGGAGGGAGGGGAATCAAAAACAAACCTCTATCCTGCTCACTTGATGTTCCATGAAGTTCATCAGAAACTGCTCCGAGATCTCACCGCCCCTAGACTTCATGCGGTCCAGAAGCTCCGTCTCCGGGGGCTGCAACCCGACGACCCTGACTTCCTCCAATGTGCTGCACAGCATCTCAAGGCGCAGGCTGACCCTCCACAGCGACCAGATGAGCTCGGGGTCGAATGATAGTTCGGCGCCTGGCGCAAGGATGGCCGGCTTGTCGGCGAGCTCGTCGCGCCGCTCGTGCTGTTGATGGTGCTCGATGCGGCCAGCCAAGGCATGTGGATACAGTGAGTAGACGACCTCCGGGTTCTCGAGGCCCTTGAGTTTCTTTTCTCCCATCTCCTTCACCTCGAAGCCCTGAGAGGTGAGCGACCTCAAGTCTTTCCTGATGGCCGCTGCGTACGAGTCGTCCTCGAAAGCGTCCTCTGACCCGACTGAGCTGTTCCGCTCGGTGTCTTGGTAGGTTTCCAAGCACCGTTGAATCTCAGAAATGAAGTCCGACGACACCGTGATCTGGCCACCATCGGCGACGGCTGAAATTCGCGATGCCTTGTTGACCATTGGCCCGAAGTAATCCATGCGGCGGGTGACAGGGTCCGTCTCGCTCACGCAGTCTCCGTAATGAATGCCCATACGCACTGACAGCCCCTTGAACACCACGGCGTTATCCTTGTCTGTGATCGGTTGGCCGGACATTGAGTTGAGGATTTCTGATGGCCAGCTCACGTCCAAAAGCTGCAGCTGGACAGCGAAGCACCAGAGCAACGCGGACGTAGCCGTGGGAAACGACACCATAAACGCATCGCCTTCAGTCTTGACCTCGTAGCCTCCGATACGACGCAGCTGGCGTCGCATTGCCTCGTTGTGGAGCTTGATAGCTGATCTCATCGCACTGGGATACATCTCCCAGAGCGTGGTGGAGTTCTTTATATCAGTAAACACAATCGAGACGTTGCCTGTGGGAGCTGGGATTTCCGCTTCGAGACGATTGAGGGACGAATCCAAAACGTCACCCTTGGTTTTGCGTCCCCTTCTCGTAGAAAGGACTTGAGCTTCGTCAGGCACTCCTGAAGGATACAGAGACATGCTCGTGCCGCGATGTAACCGCGATCGCTCAACCCTTCTCTTTAGATCCGCAACACTGATCATCATGACCATAATTTTGCCCGAAGCTCCGTACGCCATTGCCAGATCTCGGAGCTTCTGCGCCGCGCGCATCAGATCCTGACGCTCCGCTCTGACAATGTCGGTGATCAAGCCAGGAGACAAATACTCCCAAAGCTCGCTGGTAGCCAGGAGAATGATGTCGTCGTGCTCCTTGATAGTCATGTTGCTGATGTACGGCGCGGCTTGAACGGCTGGCATGAGGTCGACGTACCCAAAAGCCCTCGAGACCTGGAGCAGGTCGTTGAGTCGACCGTTGCGGGACACCCATCCGCCAGCTTCGCGAATCCTGGACCGCTCAGAAGGCTCGGCAGGGTCATGCTTCCGTGTGAGCATCTGATGCTTGCCGTCTGTCTGTATGACCATTGCCTGCGCGTCGCCGACGTTGGCGACGTATAGTTCAGTGGCTTTCAGGTAGACGACGGTTGCCACACCACCTGAATTCAGGTCCTCTTTGCTCAGAACGACCGGTTGCGCCGAGCCCCTATGCGTCGTCTTCGGTCGCTCTTCCGTGTGCTGGACTGCGATTGTAACGAGGTCCTTGTTCAACGAAAGGAATGCTCTCCTCAGGGCGTCAACCGGCGTTTCATCCTCGCGACCCTTGAGCGCTTTCAGTTCCATGGCGAAGATGTGCCCAAAGTTCTCATGCAGGTACTTGGCAATTTTCGACCCACCACTGGACAGCGCTTGACCATCGAAAAGCCCCAAGAGCATCTCCGTCTCGGATGAATTGAATCGAGGCACGACTAAATCGACGGTCGACAAGTGCTCGTTCTTACCGAGCGTGTCTGCCATACCGTAGGGCAAGTGGCCCGCCAGAGAGCCCGACGTACGAACACGCTTGTCTTCGCTCTGGTCTGGGATGCTGGGCTGCGTCAACGTGACATCCATCAACCCGAGTATCCTCAAGTTCAACAAACGGCTGAAGTCAGTGTACTGTTCTCGATTCACAGCGCCTGGACCATCCGCACCAGCCCAGGCAGTTTGTTTGATCTCCAGTCGCTTGTTGCCAGACAAGTTGAGATACCTCAGGTTTGGATTGAGGTTCCAGTTCCAGTCGTACGGAACGTTTGAAATGTTGTACTTCAAGTAATTGTTTCCGCAGTCGAGCACGGCAAGCTTCTTTGCCCTCGATATATCTGCAGGCAAGTTTGTGAACTTGTTGCCGTTGATGTACAGAGCCTGGAGAAGACTGGACTCTTCCAGGTCATCGGCGGGGATGCTCGTCAAGCCATTTCCGGACAGATATAGCTCGACAAGTTGCGGCCAGCTCTTGATAGACCTCTGCGGCATGTCGCTAATTTCGTCGTTGTACGATAGGTTCAGGACCCGAAGTTCGGACAGAGAAGTGATTTGGTCAAACACGTCGTCGTCCAAGCGATTGTCCGCAAGGTACAAGTGCCGCAGAGACCCCGCAAAGGTGTTGGTAAGGCGTGTTGACAGACCGGAGTCTTTCCTAGTGGCGGGCGGCATCGCGGTGGTAGAGTTTGTCGCCTGCGACGCGTTCCTAGAGACCACAGACGTCTGGCGTCCGCCCTTTCCATAAACAGACACGACGGAGCTCTTCCGATCCGCCCCAGATTGAACAGGAGACGGGCCGACGCTGAGCAGAGTGCTCGAGGATTGGCTCGGCCTCCTGTCCTCAGTCAGGTCTTCAGAGCTTGGGGAGTTGGATGGCAGCGTGCTCAGCGGCAAGGCCTTGCCATTCTGCACCGGAGGCGGCCCAGGCGCTTCTTCTCCGGGGACTCGAGGAGGTCTGGAAGCTGGTTTGGGGAATATCTCGAGAACGTTCGATGAGGCGTTGAACGTCTCGAGCTTATTCGCCCACCAAATTTCCATGGGCAGCTTCGAAATGTTATTCCCGCGGACGTCCAGGACCCGTAGCTCTGTGAGGCAGCCGATCTGTGGTGGCAGCTCGCCAACCGAGTTGTTCGCTATGCTGAAGTGCTCCAGCCTGGCCAACGCTCCTATCTGCTGCGGTAGCGAGACGAAGTAGTTCTTGTCCAGGACGAGACGCTCTAGGTTTGTCATGTTCGCGAAGGCCGAGTCGATGCTTGCGAGCTGAGCGTGCGAGAGATTTAGTGTCTTCAATGTCGGGGTTGGCTCGGTGAGCTCAAACTTGTTCAGGGGGTTCGAGTTCATTTTCAGCTGGCGTATTCGTTCGAACTTGCCTACGAACGACGAGATGTGGTTGTGAGCGGCATACAGAACCTCCAACTTAGGGAGCTCCGAAATGATCTCGATGCTCGTCATGGAATTGTACTTGATGTCCAGCTCGCGCAGGTTGATGAGCTCGCGAAAACTCTCGGGCACCTCGCCTGTAAGCCGGTTGTTCGTTATGAGTAGCTTTTCCAAGTTCTTCAAGTTTCCAATCTCGTCCGGGAGGCTTGAGATGGTGTTGAAGCTAAGGTCCAAGTCGACTAGGCTTGACAAATCGCAGAGGAAAGGGGGGAACTCTTCCAGAAAGTTTGACGATATGTTCAGTGTCCGCAGGGCCTGGTATGCCCCAAAGGAAGGTGGGAGGTGGGTGAGCCGGTTGTTGGCTAAATTCATTTTCAGCAGCCCGGTAAGTGTGGTCAGCTCGGCATGCTCCAGCTGCTCCAGCCTGTTGTTGGAGACATCCAGATATGTGAGTTTGCCTGCCCGGCCCAGGCTAAGGGGCAGCTTTCGTGCTTCATTATTATTAAATTTGATGTCTCGAAGGTGCTTACAGGACTGGATAAAGTCCCGCGGTACGTCCAAGGAGAGGTTTCGGGAGAGATTGAGTGAGATGATGTCCGAGGCCTTGAGATAGAGGGAGATAGGGATGGTGACCAGGTTGCGTCCTGAAAGGTCGACATAATTCATCTTCTGGTTGCGCGCTATGCCCATGTCTGTCGTCTTCGCATGGAAGTCGCTCTCCCTGGCGGACAAGAACATGAATCGACAGAGGTAGCCGTTGTCTTCGCGTCCCAGTTCCTCAATCCTATCTTTGTCTTCGTATCCAACCTGCTGCAACAGCCGCTTCTGCAGGAGCAGCGGGCGCTCCTGTGGCGTGAGCACCCGAATGAGGTCGTGCTTCTTCATGATGATGTGGTAGTTCTCCAACCCGTCGACAACGTAGGTCTTCTTCACGACCTGAGATATTACGTCGGTGACACTCGAGTCGAGAGCCATTGAGTGCGTTGAGAAGGTTCCATCGGAGCGGAAAATGCGAATGAAGTAAGACGTCAGCTTTTCGTCGGGCCGCGGTGGGCTTCCAACCTCGTCGGCGTCGGTGTTGTTATCGGACATCTCCTCCGTGCCTCGGCGAACAGCCCAGCTGTCTGGAGCATCCCAACCCCCCTTGGGCCCTTCGACAGTCGATTCCTTGCGTTCGCCATCGATGGCGTTGACAAAGGATGTGTCCATGGGCGTCAGCGGTGGAGGTTTGGTAAGAATGCCTTCCATGTCGTTGAGGTTCGTGTCAAGGTGATAGACGTGGCCCGGGTCTTTCCTATCGGTAGGGCCGATGGTCTCTTCAGTGTAGTCGTACATGCGGGTTGGCCGGGTCTTCTTTGCAAAGGGGAACTTGTTGAAGTTCTGCGCGCGATTGGCGGCGCCCCGAGGATCCTGAGAATCACTTAGGTCCGAAGCACTGGGCCAGTACCCCGGGAACGGCGAGGGCGCCATTTCAGATCTCGGGATGTCGGCCTTGGAGGCCTTTGGTTGCAGGGACCTGGTCGACCCGGGCATGTCGCGTAATTTCGAAGAGTTGGCGTCGTCCTTGTCCTTATGGCGACGGAGGCGTCCGAGAAGCCCCCTCTTACCGTGATGAGCGGGTGACGTCTGTCCATCGGCATGGCCAGACTTGGAGCCCGGAGGCGGTCCGCTTTGAGTGCTGGGCGTCGGACTCTGCCCTCTGGATCTCTGGGCATGCATGGCTAACGAGGGTCCGCGGTCGCGAGCGCTCGGCACCGACTCTTCTCTGCTGATGGACGGCCTCAGGGACCTCGGATCGTCATTGCTCTTGTTGTGGCGGTGATGGTGTCCCGGCAGATGAACAATTGAATGTCCTGATCGCGCAGATGAGGAGGTTTTCGGGGGTGCTTGAGACGACGTGCCTTCGGTCACGTATCGCTCGCGGTCGGGACCGGTCATGACATCTCTGACCGGCGCCTCTCCGTATCGTGCAATGTCCTGTGAAGAGATGAAGTCAGCCTTTATCCCACCACAGCCACCGGGCGAGCCCCGCCGGGGTCCAACGTCACGCAGCCGTAGCACCCGGGGCTAGTGCGTCCGGACACATTTGAATGCCCGGATTGGTCAGCAGTCGCAGGCATGCGACGAGAAAGGGAGGAAGATGGGAGGCGGAGGATGGATCGGAAGGAGACGACGTACGGTGTTGTCTTGGTACAGGAAAGGCACGACCTCCGGTGCGGGTACGGGGGTCCTTGGCCGCGACGATGAAGGCGAGATGTCGCGTGGGTCCGTCGCATTAGAGAAGTTGCGATCGCGATGCGAGGGCCGACTATGGCTGTAGGATCGCGAGCGCTGGTCCTTGCCGGCAAGAGAGGTGGGCAGGCTGCTCTCAGAACTGTCGCGCCCGGGAAACTCTTCGCCGAAGAAGCCCTGGAGCTTACGGAAACCGCCGCGAGTGCCGCTAGCCTTGGAGCCCTGGCTGCTGGCCGTTGTGGTGACACTAGCAGCCGACGGTCGCCTTGCATCGGTGTGGAAAAAGGCCGCGTCTGGGGACTCCTGGACGCCAGACGGGGCCGGACCGGGTCGAGCTCCACCGGGAGCCAGGCCCGGGGAGAACTGCGATGCGACGGACAGGCTGTCGCTCGAGTCGTTGTAGAAGCTCGTGGGCAGCGTCCTGGTCGACGTGCTCGGGGGCACACTGGACGACATCCAAGGCGCGATGTGGGAGCCGCCGCCCTGGGGAGGGTTGCGGGCGCTTTCGAGGACGGAGAGGTCACGGCGGTAGTTGGTGAGGTCGCTCTGGCGGCGGTCGGGGAAAGAGGCGGTGCTGGACATGGTGGACGACGGCGACAGCGCGCCCCGGGTGGCGGCGGTCGTCGACGTCGGCGAGATCTGAGAGTCGTCTCTGGAGAGCCTGGCCATTGTTCATTCACGGTCAGCCGTGGGCAGCAAGAGGGGGGACGGGCTCCGGCCGAGACGCACCTGGAGCGCTGGGCGTCGTCGACGTTGATGCGCATGTTGTTGCCGGGGCGCGCCGCAGAGACCGGCGTCGAGGGCGAAGGCCTCACGGTGGCGGACGAACGAGTGCTGCTGGTGCCATGGCTCGCGCTCGTGAGGGAGCTGAAGCGGGCGGCGGCGGCGGCGTCATTGCCCGACATGTTCACCAGGCCGTCGTCGCAGGGCTACGAGCGCTGGGCCATGCCACGCACGAGGGGTCGGGGTCGATGTCGAGGTCGGTGGGCGGCGGCGGATGGATGCGCTTTCGGCTCATGTCCCCGCGGTCGTGCGCATGCCTGGGCAGAGGCGGAGGGTGGGGACGGGACGAGGCGGAAGGATTGCGGTGCGGGCGGTGGTGAGGCGGTGGTGAGGGTGGCGATCGGGGCCTCCAGGGTCGTTTGCGGAGCTTCTCGTCGGCAGCGAGGCGGTTCAACGGCAACGCTGGAGGAGTCGAGCCGACGATGCAATCCGGTCGGCCGGTTCAACGCTGAGCCGGCGTGGTTGATTGGCCGGCGGGATGATTGGCTGGGTGGCAAGCTGGCTGCGTGGTTGGGTTGCAGCCGTTTCGTTGGAGGGGAGGCTTGGGAGGGCGTCCGTCCGTACGGGTAATAAGGTACGTACGTAGCAAGGTAATTTAGGTGGTGGTCTGCAACCCAGCTGAGGTACCTACCTTCTCGTACTGCGTGGCGAGCCAAGGTCACGCACCTCCCGCCTCGCCTTGCCTTATTATACGTTAGCTGCTGGCGCTTCGCTTCGCTTCGGGACATTGGACGGCACCCACTGGGCACGGCCGTGGATCCTCTCGCACGCGAAGCGCGCCTCAGCGTTACAGCACTCGTAATAACGGCGGCTCTTGGCCCGGTCCGTCGTGCATTTCTCCGATCCCATCTGTTGGGAGGCGCCTCTGGGCATCTGGCTGCCAAGCACCGCGCCGCCAGAACAAGCTGTCTTGCTTCGTACGGACACGTCAATTGCGCCGATGCCACGGCCTGCGCTACCTTACACGGCGCTTCACCCCTCCACACGCCGCCGCCGGTCGCTGCACGTCCCATGACTTCCAGCAGAGGTTGCGGTTGGGCAAGATGACGCTCGGCGCCCAGGCCTCGACACGGTCCCCGCCCTCTCCCGCCGTCCAGGCACCAAGCAGATGCAAGTCCGGAGGCGGGGCGCCGTGACCACAAGAGGCTATTCACATCCCACTCGTGCGAGACACGGAGCGTGCCCTGTGCTTTGCTTGCGGCGCCGCGACAGGTGGCTGCGACCTCCACAGCCTGAGGCGTGGCGCCCACGAGCCTAGCGCCCGGCCCGCAAAGAGCAACAGCCCAAGCCTTTCGCGGAGCGTTTGGTTACGTAGTACGAGTACGGAGTACGGAGTACACGGTCCGTTAGCTCCCTCAGGCAGCAAGGGAGGGAAGGTCGGCAAGGTCGTCACCGTGCGTCCAGGGCGGAAGCGCCAAACGGTCGTCTAACCTGATGTTAAGACGGAGCACGTCTCAGCCGCCCAGCAAGCTCTCTCTGGCCGCAATTGGCAAAAAGCCACCACACATCACACTCCTTCCCCTAGGACTACTGATGCGGTGCCACGAAGCACTGGCAGCCAGTTCTTCCACTCGTGGACGCCATGAGCAGAGCAGACCGGAGCAGAGCAGAAGCCCCAGGAGCCGTGGACGCTGCACCCAGATACTACGTAGTGCGGGTGATCTGCGACCCCCCTGTCTCCCCATGCTCCTCCGTGACCCTTGGTTTTGCAGCCATCATCTGTCCCTACATGCTACGAGTACGTACAGCCGTCGCACCCTGCTGTGCCCTGATGTGCCCTGATGTGCCCTGATGTGCCCGGCTCTCGCGCACGGGATCCGCGTTGCATTTCCCCTTGCAGGTTCCCAAACCTGTTCACACCTTGGCTCGATGTGCGCAGAGCCAGGGGCGCATCCGCAGAATCAGCGAGACTGACCAGCAGCTATTCGAGGAAGCAACACTCTTGAGCGTTCTATTCGGTTCGCCTTCTTGAGCTCGGGCGTTGTGCTGACCTACCAAACCGTCCGAGGTAGGTATTCTGGATACGAAAAGCATCCTGTAGAGCCACAGCATCCCTTAGAGCGCCAGTATCTTGGGACCCTGTGGTCATGGTTGAATATCAAGGCTGTTTTGAACGGCGATATTATCTTCGACGCTCCTGAAAGTCGCTCTCGGAACAGGAGTGGACGTTGTGGCACCTTCTTCCCCAGCTTCGAATTCTGCCACAGCACACAGCTCCTGCGCTCAGAGCCCATCTACTCGTACATGGAACGTAGATGAGTTTTGGCAAGTCAACGTCACGGACCACCACAACTGCGACTGTAACCTCTCGTGAACGCCTGTGATCAACGCCGGGCAATCTCCGGGACCGTTCATCGCGCGGACCAGCAATCCACTGCCGCTACTCCACTCCAACCCGGCCCGATTACAGCGTGCAGCGTCGGCAAATGAACCCGGAGCCCGATGATGTAATAGCTGCAGCCAGGCTCCATGGTCGAGGGATGGCAAGGCTGGGAAAGGGTCTTTGTTGATTCCCTTTGGGGGAGGCTGCAGACGTGAATTGTGGACAGGTTCGCCCAATGTGGGATGCTATTTCACAGTCAGTAATACCTATGTGGCGGTTATACGATCCCGTCGAGAGCCAACCAGGTCTCACTTCGTCGCAGGCTGCCTGTTACTTACAACCCAACACGGCAAACAGCCATTGCGTGGCTACCATATTCTCTAGGCAGGAGCAGCATCAAACCCCAAGAAAAGCCGCTCAATCTGGTAGATACAATCCTCAATCCTGACATGTAATGTAAGATGTTCTCCTTCACACCTCGTCGTGAACCATCTCGCCCAGCGCCTTGCTCTCCTCCAGAATGTTTCTCGCCTCCGAAACGGAGACGTGTAAGTCGTCCTTGATCAGCTGCACCGCCAGTTCCGCCACCAGGACTGACTGAATGAAAGCCGCGGACCCACGACCAGCAATGACACGGTCATTCACCGCCTTCTCCTTGAGCAGATCGCCAAATTCATTCACGAGGTAATCGCACATTGTGTTGAATCCGCGAGGCCCGTAGTAACCAGGGTTCAGGTTGTCCTCCTTCTTCATGGATCTGACTTTTCCTGACTGGATTCTTTCCTCTAGAATGCTCCTGAAGTGTGAGGGCTTGCCATTCACAATATCCAAGAGGTGGTTGTGGTGCTCGGCAAATCGCCTGTTCAACAAAGTCCAGTCCACATCGGGGTAGCCATTTGCCTTCCAAGTTTCGACGGCCGTCTGCTTTCTGTGTTTCTCGCAAAATCTCTTTTGTTGCCTCACATTCATTCGCTTGCCCTTGGAAGACGCATCCAGCAGCACTTTGTCGACAGGTTCTCCGCACCAGGGACACACCGTTGCAGCCGCTGTCGGTTCTTCGCCTGCGACAAAAACATCTTCAGAGTTTGATGGACGCCAATCACTTCCGCGGTCTGAAGGGTGGCCGGACGGCTCGCCGTCAGGAACCTCGTTACTGTCGCCTGTACGACCAGTAAACTCGGAGATTTGGGCCGGCAGTTTGAACAGCGCAGGGGGAGGTGACGGAACCCTTGGCACCGCGCTTTCTCCCTTACGCTGCCGGCGAGTTGGCTCATTCATCCGAGGGCCATTGCGCTTGAAGCCCTTCGCTTCCAAGGTTGACTTTTCCTCCTCCGATGAGACGTCATCACGGTGACGCTTCACTATGAGGCTGCGTCGCGGGCTCCTAGTTGGCGATGAAATGAAGGTTTCGGGAACTCGTAGCTTGATCGACTTAGACCTGTCTGGACTATCAGAGCCCGGCAAGCCCTTTGGAACCTTCATCGTTGAGTTGGACACTGTAGCTGCTGCTGCGCCCTGGTTAGCCTTGGACAGCCAGGTGGTCAATGTATTGGACATCCAGACCTTCCCTTTCGCTCCGTGCCCTCGAGGTTATGCTCTTCTTCTGGTATGTGTTCTTGGGTTCTTTCTTGATGGTAAAGCCATACTCATTTGTTTGATGTCCCATGCTTGACTGAGCACTACGTCCTTCTTTGACCCGTCCCGTCGTCGCTAAGGTCTCTTCGTTCAGCCGTCGCCGCTTGCTGCTTGTCGTTTGGGCTTCCCTGAGCGGACGGGTCTCTAGCTTCGGAGACTCAGTGCGGCAATGACTCTCCATGTCCTGCGAGGGTTTGCTGACTTCGGTCGCTTTGCTGAAATCAGTCCGCTTCATATTGGCCTGCGCCGATCTCTCATCGCCTGAGCTGTCAGAGCCGTCGGAGGTGCCCCATTGGTTACCCGCGGCCGCGTTTTTGCCCGCCCCTTCACATCCGCCTCGGGCAAGGTCATCAGAAAGAGTGTCAAGTGCCTTTAGAGCTTGGGAGTGCCGCTGCGGAGTAGCACCACTCTTATCGTTCGAGACCTCCTGGTGACTGTCGGTCACGGCCTCGTCGTCCAGTTCTCCATCAGAAACAACAGAAACATCGTGATTGTGCGGCAGCGATGCCTCGTCGTCCTCTTCGTCACTGGATAAAGGCGGGTCGTCAACGGCCGGTTCAACCCTAGCCGGCCGTGGCTTGTTTCCGATCTGTGATAGGAGTTGACCCGGACTGTCAAGGCGACTCATGCCAACAATTCTTCCCTTCATCGTGTCGCGTGTCCCAGCCCATGTAACGTTGAGCAGAGCTTGGGCCCTGCAGCGGCCACACGAAAGCCGATGCTGAGGCTTGCCACTCGGATATCTCAGGAAGTGGTTGGCTCCGGATATCACGCGGTCTTCGCATGCCGAGTTTGGCTCGGTTGACCACAGCTGCAAAGCTCAAATTCGCCGTGACCTACAATAAATTGCAGCTGAGGACTGCCAGGCACAGGGGAGAATAGCTAGGCGTGGCTGTCCTATGTGATCCTACTGAGCGCTCCGAGGGTGCCAGTTGTCAGCAAGGAGCATGCCGCGTCGGAGGACCATAGGCAGAACAGCAAGTCAGCTGTGGACCCTGGGCGTGATGATTGATTTCCGGAAATATACTTCAGTCATCACCAGATCCGTTCGCATCAGGTGCGAACCGGTTCAAACCCGATTCGCGACTGATTCACCACGGCTTGGGACGAGTGGACGCGTTGAGAAGTCGAGGCACCGCGACAGGCCCACCGGCAGCTGGCGGGGGCAATGACCCCACCACTGGACTGAGCAGGGGTCTGAGCTGCCTGTGACAATGCTATGCCCCTGGAACCAGCCGTCTCGATGCCTCAATCTCCAACCCTGCTGCGAGCTGGCGACATTGTCACTCGGAGCTCTTCCGCCACCTCTGTCAGTCAGCGGCCACTCAAGCTGCGCCGAGAATTTCCGCGTCGGCTGAAGCTCTTTTGCAGTCGCAATGGCGCATAACCGCAAATACGCAGCTCTTCCCGACCTGGTATCCCTCGTCGTCCCCCTTGCGAGTCGCGCCCGTGCTGATGCTGGCGATGCCTAGGATTCCGCCCCGGATATCTACGAAACCCCAGAGCTAACAGACGGCAATTCTACGGTACCAGTAAGCTTGCCCCAGTTCTTCGACTGTAAGGCTTCTCGCTCACGACCCGGTAGACTACAGCAAACCGAGCACAGTCCGACGATGAATTCTACGACATTGATGACGACGACGAGACACAGGCCATCTCACGCTCTCGACTACGCATCAATGAGGCACGGTCTCGCTTCTTACCGGCCAACGTTGACGCGAACGAGGCAGACTTTTCCGACCGCGTTGATGGGAAGCGCAAGTCCTACAGGGTGTCCAGCCGTCGTCAACGCATACTGCAGGACGGCACCGAAGAGCTCGGAGATCTATCCGACGACGAAGATGAGGAAAGCCTGGAGAGAAGGATTGCGCGGCTGAAGCGGGAGGTGGAGGAAGCCAAGGAGGATTACGCAAAGCGCAAGTCCGCGGCTGCCACGACAGCGGGTGATGCCCCGCCCGACGACGAGAGATTGGAGTCTCTAAGCCAGATGCTGGATGGCATCTCAAGTCTTGCCACAATCGGTTCTGCAGAGAGAGCAACAAAGGCTCATCCATCTCCACCAAAGGCCTCGAGAGCAGATGAGTCGCTGATGGTAGATGGCCCCACGTACACCGTCACCTACGCGCCGTCATACGAGCAGAGTCACGCCTTGGCCAAGGCTGCCGACTTTGATCGTCGACTCCTGATGCTGGAATCCGCACTCGGCATAAGCTCCTCATCAGGGCCCGAGGCCGGCCAAGACGGAATGCCCCGAGCCATTCTACCGACCCTGGACTCTATGGAGAAGCAGATTTCCACTCTTTCCCAGGCATCGACCGCCAACCTGGATGCAATCAGCCGGCGAGTTCGGACTCTTGCGTCAGAGCAAGACAAATTGAACGAATCTCGGGAGAAAGCCAGGGCCCTACGGGAGGAGCTCGGGAAGCACGGCTCAGCGTCTCCTACGGACGAGTCTGAGCAGGACGCGAAGATTAACGCACTCTATGGGATTCTACCTACAATTGAGAACCTGATCCCCGTGCTTCCTCCGCTGCTGGACAGGTTGAGGTCCCTTCGAGCTATTCATGCCGACGCAGCGGCCGCGAGCCAGACACTGGACCGCATCGAAATGCAACAGACAGAGATGGCAGGAGAGCTGAAGCAGTGGAAGGACGGTCTTGAAAAGATGGAGAGTGCCATGAGGGACGGTGACGCGGGTGTGAAGGGCAACATGGCGGTCATGGAAGGCTGGGTCAAGGATCTCGAGCAGCGGATTGCCAAGTTGACTTAGTCGCGAACATCCTCAGCGTTGTTGTGAGCTCAGTGATACCCAATTGACCATATTTTCGACCAATTTGATCTTTTCAGATATCTCAATGGACACACATATCGTTTCTTGCTGGTGTCGAGACGACTCTCGATCGAAGCTCTGTGAGTGGTGGCCAGGTCCATCATAGGGTCACGTGGGCAACTGGTCAAATATAATCTCTCGAGGCGCGCTGAGACCCGCCATTTCTTTTCTTCCCCATATTGCAAAACGCAACTACAGTACGTGTACGCTCGTTGCATCAACTCGCGTCGCATGGTAAGCACATTTTCCTTGTTTGCATTCTTTCACTGGGGATGATGTTTCAAAAATAGCATGTATTACCTGAACACGCTTTGATGTACCATTTATCACCAAGATCTCTGACCCAAACCCACCGTTCACATCGCTTGATGGAATAGCATGACTTGCAAGCAGCAATGCTAACAATTCTGAAGCATTTTCTAGGATACCCAGATAGACATTGCCCGTCTCACCTGCGATGACGTCTGTTTCCACGCCGCCCAAGGGCCACTTCAATGTGCTATATTTTGCTAGCGCAAGCTCGTACACCGGCAAGGACTACGAAGCCCTACCCGCACCGTTGCCGCTGAGCAAGCTTTTCGCCGAGTTAGAGGCGAGGTATCCGGGCATAAAGGCCAAGATACTGGACTCGTGCTTGGTGACGGTCAACCTTGACTATGTAGATGTGCCTGCGGCTGATGCGGAGAGCGCTCCGATCCAGGAAGCGGATGAGGTTGCAATCATACCTCCGGTCAGCTCTGGATGAATGCTGAGAGAGCTCTCAAGCAAGCCTTGCGTGACGACGTGCTGGGTAGCAGTTCCAAGGTGCTCACGACGAGCCCCGTCGATGTGATTCCCGGCACATGGTACGCAGGCTGGTGCTATGGGGCCCCATGGGTAGCGTTGACTCCCGGCGCATTTGCGAGTAAAGGGTCCCGCTCTTGGCCGTCTCCCGAGCCTAGGGCTTGTCGCCAGCGATATCTCCATTCGTGTCTCCAGTTGGGCGTGCGCTTAGTGTATCGCCGCCACCGAAGAGCGGCGACGACGTTGAGGAACACGAATAAGGCGAGCAGTACGGTGGCAACGACGGAGACGAAGGCAGTGATGCTCGTTGTCGACGAGACTCGACAGCCAAAGGGCCGTGAGCGGAGCTCCCACCGCTCGGCTGGATGAGGACACACCTTGTCGTCGTATACTGGGGCCAGCAGGGGGATCTTGTATGAGTTGGGAACGCAAGACCATGTCTACGTAGCCTATGAGTACGAGCCAAATGAAGAACAAATGACTGAGGCGAAACTCACATATGGGCACCAGCTGCATTGGTCCTCATCCAAGCACCCGTCGCAGTCTTGATGTGCCCAGCAACGCAGGAGGTGTTCCAGGTCCTCGTCTGCGACGGAGAAGTTGCCGCGGAAGGCTTGCATCTGGGACGGTTCGAAAGGAGGCTTCATTGCGCTGATGGCTAGTCGTCAACCTTCATTCTCTGCTGGGAGCTCCTTGCACCTCAATGCTGCACACGGGGACGAGAGGGATGGATGGACGATGCCATGGTGGCGCTGCTGATGGGTTGCGCCGAGCTGATGCTGCAAGCGTCAACGGAATGGTTGGAGTGCGGGGAATGGCGTCCTGTCGCAGCCACCCAACGACCTCCGGCAGGTCGCACCGTGCATGCGGAACTTGGCTCAGCTTATGCTGTGTCCCTGGTTTCCAGGGCTCGAGCAAAAGTTGTAGCATGTGCACAATTCCACAAAACGTCGCGTCTTTCGTGCCGTGGAATTATGCAGCAACGCAAAACGTAGCTCAGCGGCACCGCATACTGCGTTTCGGGGAGAGTGATGAAAGACTGGAGGACGCGAGCCGCACCCCAGTTGGAGCTGTTGTGCTCTTTCCGCAAGCTACACCTACTCATACGGAGGGATGTACATGAAAGTCGGATTACCTACTGCCTGTATGATTGCGTTTTGCCTTTATAATTTATTGCTCTGTCTCACTTGCGTATCGTCAAGGGTAGCAGTGCAGCACGGACTGGTATAAACATGTTCAAGCAACCAAATAAATTAGGGACTTTATATTCAACTGAGTTGGCGGGATATGATTGCTTTATACGTTGCTCCTGGTATTTCTGAGAAGTTGAAATCTGCACTTACTTTTATGAACAAGACCTTGTGTAGAAGCACCGTGTCCCAGGTGCTTCAGCATACTAGCATTTAACACCGGAGCTATACCAACTTACCATACTTCCACCTCCTTAATCGTTCTTTCTCAGAACTTCTTCGAACATCTCAACCCCATCATCCTAATTGTCAAGCCAACACTTGCGATTGTATTCTGCCAGCAGTCGCCGTGCCAACCAATATTTCGGCCATCCATACCCCTACCGAGGATGGCCGCCACAATACGAACCCCATCATTCGTACGGTGTGGTTTCGTGATATCAAGAATCGAGACTTTGGCTTCCTGAGGTGGCGGCAGGCAGTGGAACAGATAGAAAAGACTAATAGAACTGAGCTTTCTCGGCGTTGGCCGGGTTTGTTTGAATAGAGGTCGTCTTGCATCAGTGAGCAGGGTGCTCACTTTGATTTTGTTTGCGCGGTGCGCGCCCTTCTTCCTTGTCAACCGAACGGATTTCGGACCCAATGGATGGGGCCAATGTCTTGATGCATCGCGAATCAAGCTTCGCCATCTACCAGGAAATTATTTCACAATCATGCACGGTGAAGAGGTAGGTCAATCTAGCGTTAAAGAGGACACCATGTCGTTGACGTTTGGGTACTAGGCCAAGTGTCTGAGAGGATTTATTAAGGAGGCACTTCTACCAGTGAAAGGGGAGGAAGTTTACCGTTGTATTGTAATCGGGTTGATCGTACACGTTTAAGAGGTACGTCGTGAGTCCCCAACATGTGTGTTTGCTAGTCTCCTTGGGTTTCTGTGGTGGCATCTCGCCATGGAGAGGGTGTAATGAGGTGTATGCGACTGGTGCGCCGTTTTTTCAACAGAGAGGTGCCATTTCCAAGCATAGGGCTTTTATTCAACACATTTTATTGAGCTCAAGATCGACAGGGCATCCATATCTGCGCAGGTCACTTACAGCATTCGAGTCAGTTGACGTCACAGCAATTCACGCTGCTCAGGGCTGAAAACGTAGGCCAGTCGTTAACGTAGCGGGCGGCACCCCGCATCGCCCACGCCCTTCCGTGTAAGCCATGCGCGCAGTACGGAGTACATATAACCTTCCCGTTCGACGTGGCACACCTCACATCGTGAACTTGTCACTGTACAATCCAGATTCAGACGAGGCATTACCTATACTCTGAAGCATCGCACCTTGAGAAACCGGACAAGATGGCTACCGACGCCTCGGATATCGAGCTCACGGCCCAATGCCTCTGCAAAGCCAAGACATTCACAGCTCGCGTTGCACGCTCCTCGATCCCGCTGGCGGCGTCCTTCTGCCACTGCAACTCGTGCCGCCGCTTGACCGGCGCGATGCACAGCAACTTCGTAGACTGGCCTGGCTCCACGGGCGACATTGTCAAGGCCGCATTGGCAGAGTACGCCTTCTCGCCAGCGCTCACCATCCTCTTCTGCGGTACCTGCTCCAGCCCCATGTTCTGGCGCAAGCACCTCGAGGGCAAGACGGATGAGTACTCGGCTTTTCTCGGCGTGGTTTCCAATAATGCCGTTCCGGGGTTGGTCCATGTCAAGGACCACATCTTCGTGGGCGACACCGTCGACGGCGGCGTGGCCTTGTGGCAGCAGCATCTGAGCAAGGATGACGGCGCGAAGAGCGCTCCCATCCCTTGCTTCAACGAGTTCCGGGACAAGAGCAAGCAGCTGGACCCTGACACGCTCGTTGCTAAGAAGCTGGATACCATCCCGGATGAGATCCCAATTCGCTGCCACTGCAAGGGCGTCAACCTCGTGCTCCGCCGAGGCCTCGCCGACTTCGCCGCCATGGACCAAGACAAGCTCCCCTGGTTCGTCGAGCCCGGGACGCACAAGCTCCTCACCGGTTTCGACGCCTGCGACTCCTGCCGGAAGATGAGCGGCGTCGACGTATTCAACTGGACCTTTGCTCTGCTGCAGCACATCGACTACGCCGGCGACAGCAAGGAAAGCTTGCCACACACGACGCCCGGCCTCAAAGCCGCCGTCACCAGTCCCAGCCGCGACCCGCGCCTCGGCACGCTGGCCATGTACGAGAGCTCCCCGGACGTGCAGCGGTACTTCTGCTCCCGCTGCTCTGCGTCCGTCTTCTACGCCGTAGATTCGCGACCACACATGGTGGACCTGGCCGTCGGGCTGCTCGACGCGCCGGACGGTTCGCGGGCGGAGAGCATCCTGGCGTGGGCTTTGGGTATGATGGTGTGGGCGGAGGATGTTAAGGGCGGGTGGAAGGAGGAGCCTTTGGAAGCCATGAGGAGGAACGCGGAGGCGTGGAGGGTCGACAAGGGAATTCCTAAGAACTGGGCACTGGCTGCCCGGGAAGAGAGGGAGGCGAAGGCGAAGGCAGCGGCGGCGGCACAAACTTAGCCAAGTGGTTTGCTTAGAAGAATGCCTATTCAGCATAGCAGTGAACAGATCAATTGCCTCCGCCTTTGTACCTGAAGTTGTAGCAAGATCCATATGTACCACTCCCAAACAGGCCTGAATGAGTAGTCCAGGACGGGGCAACTCAGAGCACAGCAATGGGACTCTTGAATTTATGGCGATAGCAGTCCCGTCTAATATACACAAAGCCTGTATAAGATATATACCCGTACTCTGCGGCCAGCCAACGTACATCATTCCGTCAGCCCGATCGTCGTTCTGTGTTATATGAAACCCCCGGTCTGCGCAATTTCGCGCGACCGACGCATTTGCTGCTTCAGCTTCCTCATATCTGCTCGCCTTCTCCTGGCACGCTGCTCACTATCCTCACCAGAACGCGGCATTCCAAATGCCTCGAGCGCCATCAAGTCTGCCAAGAATCGGCGAATTCGCAGGCCGGTTTTGTTGCGGACAAATGCGTCGACCTCTTCGTCACAAGCAGCCGATGCCGCGACATGCAGCCCCCTCAGGACGTCACGATCTTCAATCTCGCGGTCGGAAAAGTCTATCTCATAGGAATCAATACCTCCTCGGATAGAAGATGTCCTCTTGGGTATGTTGGGCGGAGCGTCCGCTCGAGGTGGGATGCCCCTGCTACTCCGACAGCAGATCCCAACATGATTGGGGTCGTAGCGGGACAAGGGCCTCTTGTGTCTCCGGTCCAATTGACTTGTCTGCTTGCCATCAATTTGGGGCGTTATCTCGGGTACTAGTCGAGTCGGCTTCCTCGATGCCTGTGCCAAGTTTGAAACAGGACCATCTTGACGTTCCCGAGTGAAAGGCAGAGCTGATGAGACCGGACCACGGTCCGCTGCCAGCGCAGTAGGACCATGCGTTTCCCCTTCGCTTTGGAACAGCGACGCCTCCCCACCAGGCAATCTTTCGTAAGGTCCCGCAGATATGAATGCTCGCTCGGGCTTTCTCGCTTCGCGAGCCAGTTGCGCCTGATTCGACTGCGCCCGTACCGAAGTGTTCTCTGGGTAACGGCCATCTTTGCAGGGTTGACTGTTGCTTCTTGCTTGTACATCCGAGCCACAACAGGCTTCAACACGAGCATTTGTCTTCGGCAATGTGGGCAATGTCGCTGCAAACCGGCGACCGGTGACGTCTGCTTGCAACCGGGCCTCGGAGGCGCCACTAAGGACCGTGTGTTTCCCTATCGCTTGCGTACCTGGCGGTCCAGAAGCTTGTCCCGGACTCAAATACTCAGGGCTGCAATTCAAGCGCTGAACCGGTGGCGGCGGCGGTGGCCTGCTGGGCGGAAGTATCCTTGAACTCGGGCCAGTCAAAGCCCTCCGCTTGTAAGCCTGATCTTTAGGTGCCCGCCTAGGAAGTGCCCGTTCAACGTCTGTGGTGTGATCATCGTCTCCCGGAAGACATGGGAAGCAACGGCTTTTTGACTTCTTGCGTTTAGGGGCTCGCTTCTTTCGCACAGGCGCCTCGTCTATCAGGGCGTATCTCCACTCGTCCATGTCTTGGGATGGAGCGAACGATATCTCGGTGTTTGACGTGCTTTTGCTCGGGCATCGCCCAGGCTGCCCGTCGACTTGTGACGGATGTAGAGCTTTCCTGGTCTCGGCTCGAGGGTGGTGTCGACCCAATAGTCGCGCGACGCCGCCGCTCGATTTATTATGGGCTATCTTTTGGGCTTGATCCTTCGAAGTAACAGCCAGACCTGCTGCTCGGAATTCGGTACGGAACGGCATGAGTGCTGAGACCGTGTGAAGCGATTCACCTGATTTTGATGGCGTAGAGGTCGTTTGTACTGCTGTGCCCTTGGCCCTGATATGTTCGGCATAATTATGCAGATCTTTGGTGAAGCATTCCAGCGCCCTTCGCCCACTTGAGGATTTTGATTGACTCTCATCCGCATGTGCATGAGGCGCGTTTGACTTTGATGTCCTGCTGACGACTCGATCCCCCTGCTTGATGGTCGAGAAGAGTCGGAGCTGTTGGATGACGGTCCGGGTAATCGCTTCTACGAGGACCGAGTCGACTGAGGTGTGTTTGGATACTTTGGAAACGTCGGCAACGGCGTGACGAAAGCAGCGACGACGAGTGGCAGGGTCGTGCCTATCCTCGGTGGGCATGACCGTTGTTTCGGTAGATGACCCAAATGGCGGATGGCGAGTATTTAGATCAGGCGGCATTTCACGCACAGCAAGGCTCGCGGCGGTCAGCCGGCGCAAAGGCATATTGTTGGACGGCGGAAGAGGGAACATGTCTAAATTAACAGAAGACAGTGAGGTCTCGAACGTCTCATCCGCCAACGATATTGACTGAGATTGGCACGTTGCTTGCATGACGGGACGCGTCTGTGTCTTGTTTTCTGCTCCCGGTGAGGCGTGTCCCTTGCGTGGGAGTGCATCGATAATCTTCAGGTTCTGTACCGATGCATGCTCACGGCCATGCGTTTGCTGCATCTGGGTCGGTACACGCGGCGCACGAGCTGGGTTTCTTACACGCGTCGGGCGTCGAGAAAAGACGACGCGAGACCGCGGGCGAATCCTCTCGAACGAAGCGGTTCGTAGATGCATTGGCTGAGCGTCGCAGTCGATGGCTATGAATGTGTTTGCCGCGCGGGTAGATGCTGGGTGGGCCATCCTGAGGGAAGATCAACGACGATGCCAAGGCGCCTTCTAGTGAGGCTACTGAAGAAGATGTGGTGTGAAAGCCGCAGTACTCTGGTACAATGAACAAAAAAATTGCTCGAGGGTAACCTAGACATGTGAAAAGCCGATGTGTCGTGCAGCGCGATGCTTCGGTGTCAGGCCTGGGGGGTTCATGTCACAGCTGGCGACGCTGGCTGTCGGGGCCGTGCATGGAGGCGCGACTGCTAATGGAGGCAGCAGCGGTCGAGCCATGGCGGTCGCTTCCTCGGGCTGCGGGAGGACGTCTTCACCTGACGTCTTTGATGCCTGGAGAGGAATAAACCTCGAGCTGTCGCCGGCCCTTGCGGAGAAGAAACTCGATTGCAGGAAAGTCGCGCTTGTCAATGCTCAGATTGCGCGAGAACTCGGCTCTGCAAAGAGTCAATGAGCTTCAGACACCTCACGCGGGCAATTTCCGTGTTCTGACCTGGCAAATCTTTCAAAGTGAGGCCGTGTGCTCTGTCAGGGCGTCAGTGAAGGTGGCCACGCGACAGCAGCAGCCGCAGCCGCAGCCGAGATGGAAGCAGGCGCACCTTGGGCTTCTTGCGGCTCTCACGGAGACACTGGCGATAGAGGGCCAGGACGTCCTTCTGGAGCCCCGAGAGCCGCATTTTGCCTTTCCTTGCTCGTCTTGTTCTTGGCGCAGGAGCAATGGGATTGTCGTTGGCAATGGCGGAATTTTGCGTCGATGATGCCGAAGGGTGAAGCTCCGAGGTTGGCGAGAGGCCAATGGGAAGCTCGCTGTAGAACAGGTTAAGCTCGTCAGGACCACCGTCCCCACAGCGCCTGGCTTCGGCCGACTTTACACCAAGTAGCCGAGCGGAGCGTCGCTGGGCAGACACCACCAACTGGAACGCCATCATCGGCGGCTCAAACGGTGACGCTTCCACAAGGCGGGGTTTCATCTTGTGTCTGTCCCCATACATCCCAGACACTCAAACTTGTAACTACTCATTGAGCAGAATTTGGGGCGGCCAAAAATTATCAAGATGCCCGCGTTCTCTGTAAGTGCTGCAGTTGACAGAGCGCTACCTGTACTTAGCACGGCCGATATCGCTGACCAACGGACTTCAACGACAACAGCGGCTCGTCCGATTCCTCGCCAAGGACGGGCGGACTTACTACGGAGATGCCATCCTGCCGCAGGGCATCACCGATATTGCCAAATCAAAACGGGCGCGCGTCATCAGCGGCGACATCTTCGGCAAGCACCATGTCACCGACCAGGAGGCGGACATCCGCCAGCTGCTCTCGCCTCTCGCGCCCCCTCAGGTCGGGACCGTACGGTGCCTGGGCTTGAACTACGCAGATCATGCCAAAGAAACCGGCATGCCAGAGCCACAGTTTCCCATTTTGTTTTACAAGCCACCGACGTCTCTATCCGGTCCGTCAGACCCCATTCCTGTGCACCCGATGGCGCAGGAAGGCACTGGCCTGGACTACGAGTGTGAGCTTGTCGTCGTCATTGGAAAGCGATGCAAGGACGTCCCGGAATCCGAGGCGCTCGACTTTGTCCTTGGCTACGCCGTCGGCAACGATGTCTCGCATCGGGACTGGCAGATCAAGCGCGGGGGTGGCCAGTGGTCGCACGGCAAGGGCTTTGACGGCTGGGCCCCGTATGGGCCGGGAATCGTAACCGGTAACGTCATCCGGGACCCTCACCAGCTCAAGATTTGGACGAAAGTCAACGGAAGGGCGCTTCAAGTGAGTCGATCAAGTGTCTGCTAAGCCGACTGCCGGCTGACTGCTGCTGTGTAGAATGGCACAACGGCCGACATGATCTTCGGCGTCAAAACGGCAATCGCATGCCTGAGCCGGGGTGTGACACTCATGCCCGGTGACCTCATTTTCACGGGAACGTAAGTAAATCTGCAGCTCGTTGAAGGCATGGAGTAAACGCTCATGACAAACAGGCCCGCTGGGGTGGGGATGGGCCGCAAGCCTCAGGTCTGGCTCAAGGATGGCGATGTCGTTGAAGTCGGGCTTGACCAAGTCGGGACCTGGTGAGCTATTTCGCTGTCAACTTTTCCTTTGACCTGGGGTAAACTGAACTGATATCTCCTATTCTAGCACGAACAAAGTCGAGTTCATGAACCCGAAAGCCAAGATTTAGACAATGGTGCTTCGACGGCGCGTGTAAGTCAAGTGTGGCTTGGACTCGGGACAGTACATATAACCAACCAACCACCTGAACACACTGATTGCTTGCCATGCGTGTTCCCGAACCGCATGAGAATTTTCCATAATGGATGATGGTATGGGCCAGCTTTCCGAACAGGCAACGCAGCCAGGGGAGTCCCCGCGGTTGTTTGTCGGGCGTCCAGCTTCGTCTGAATGACCCCAGCCGTATTTGACCAAGGCTGCGCCAGTACGTTTCAGCCGCTGTAGCATTTGTTTGGACATTTCGGCGTCGCCAGGGTCTTGGAGAATGGGGCCTCGCAGGCAGCCATTTCCGCAACCAAGGTGAGCAAGCTCGGCGAGGCGGCTCTTTTTTTTTAGCAGTTTCGAGCCTCCCAATCTGCAGCGCCAACCCTGCAACATCCCCACGACGCAACTTCAAAAGTCACTTCAGTGCACGTATGTCGTATTAGCAACCGGGGCGGCTGTCGTAGGCGCTAAGATGCTCAGCTGCAGCCCCCGCCAGGAGCTGCAACGAATCTTGAAGCCTAGACGCCTCCCACGTGCCCGCCCTCACTGTTGCCCCCTGGCCTCCGAACTGGGGCATGGCTCGGTGGCCGAATGGCTGATTCCCATGCCCAGCATGCCTTGCTTGATGTACGAGGAAAGGCGGGCAGGCGTCCTCTTGGGCGTCGCGCACGCTGCAGGGTCGCAACAAGGTGCGGATGGCGCCGAGTTTGCCTCGCGCTACCTGAGGTATACGTGTAGCTGCGCCTGTAGACGTGTAGTTGCGCCTCAGCCGCCATGGCCTGTCCGCGAGCTGTTTGCTCGTGTGAGACAAGCTTCTTATATCTGTCGCCGGCCATGTCTGGAAGCCGTACGGCTCTGCATAGGATCCATCGAACAAACCTATCATCTGGCGCGAACGTGCATTGGCAGCACAGCACGCGTAAGTTGTAGCAAGCCGTCACCATGACCACACATCCATTCCCCGAGGCGGATCTGGAGCAGCCAGAGACGGATTGGCTCGCGATGGCCAGCTTGCTTGAGCCCGATGACTCCGTTGACGATCCTTTTGCTGCTCTCGAGAGCACACGGGATGCTTGGCGCAACAAGGCTCGCGAAGCACCGTGGTCAGCAGACAGAATGCCCGCACTCGACCTCACCGACGTCGACTGGCACGAACATGGACCACCAGAAATGCTTAAAGAGACCCCAGCCGTTATGCCGCAGGTCCTGCTTGATATCGTTGCTGCCTCCATCGACAATGTCAAGACTCGTATTGCTGAGGAAGATCGCCAGAGACGGGCTACAGAGGAGCAGCGCAGAGCAACCGAAGCAGAGGCGACAAGGCATGTGAACGACGAAGGGTCGGGGCCGTATCCGCCCGGAATTATAGTTTCGAATGATGCACCTGCTGACGCGGCGAACGATGCCTCGAGCCATACGGCAACCGAGTCCTCGCGGGTAGACATCAGCGTTCCGGAGGAGACAGTTCCTACCAAGTCTACAACGACCTTGGCAGTCAAATTCGAAAAGCGCCACAAGTTTGCGTTGCGGGGGTTATTCCAACGAAGCATGGAAAAAGGCGAGAGTAGTTCTGCTGGAGCGACCCGGGAAACACTTCGCCAGAAGCTCGAGGCTAAACTCGATGACATTGAAACTTCTGCTGCCAACCCGAATTCTCGGAAACTTATCCGGAAACTCTGCAAGTCTGGCTTTTCTAAGCCTGCAGACCCCGGCGAACTCTTGTAAGTAGAGTCCACACTATCGTTGTTGCCATCTCACACACTGACTCATGTAGGGAGTGTGTCTCCTGCCTGGATGATGTTTTGCCGAAGAATTGTGTCAAGGTTGCTTGCCACAGCTACTGTCGCCAGTGTTTTGTTCGCCTCGTCACCGCAGCCGTACAAAACGAACAGCAGTGGCCTCCGAAGTGTTGTCTAAACCACATTCCCTTCCGCGTGATCCTCAGCAACATCCCCGGCGATCTGAAGACGTCCTTCCAGGAGCGAGCTTCTGAGTGGGAGATCCCCGTTAGCGAGCGAGTGTACTGTCACCAGCCGCAGTGCACTCTGTGGATCAAACCCCGAGATATCGACTTGTCCAAACGCCAGGGGCGCTGCAAGCGAGGACATTTGACATGCACACTTTGTCGCGGGCCGCACCATGGGCGAGCGGACTGCCCAATGGATCGTGACATGGACCTGACGAATGCCCTGGCAGAGGAGGAAGGGTGGAGAAGATGCTCCCGCTGCCGCGCCTTCGTGGAGCACAAGGAGGCTTGCCAACACATGACATGCCGTTGTGGGAACGAGTTTTGCTATGTTTGCGGCCGAAAATGGAGGAGCTGCTCCTGTACAATGGCTCACCTAGACGAATTGAAGGATGCCGCCCAGCAGCGGCGCGACCAGCGAAGACTTAGAGAGCAGGCGGAAGATGCGGAATTGTGGGACATACTTGCTCAGATAGAAGCCTTTGAGCGAGAAGAAGCGACGAAGGCCGATTTGGAAAGACTGGAACAAGCAAGAATGGCCGAGGAGCGCTGGCACCTAGAGCTTGAAGAACGGACTCGACAGGAGTGCGCGCGCCGAAAGGAGGTCGAGCTCAAATACGACGAGCTACGAACAAGGCTCGACGAGCTCCACGAGCTTCAGCAGACACTGGTCGATTCACAACAGAAAGAGGACGCTACGGACCTAATGGAAGAGAGCAAAACCCAGAAGGAAAAGCTTGCAGAAAAGCAGGACGCTGAGCTCGCAGACTTGGACGTCTCGATCCTCTCCAAGATGGCGAGCAAGGAGCAGTCTTTCGATAGGGACTATGCGATTCGCGCCGCCCAAGAGCGCAAGGTCGAACAAGATTACCACCACCAGCTGCAGGCGTTCTGGGCCGGCAAGCCGGGCTGCGGCGAAAAGATCGAGGCAGCCATGCTGCCGCTGCGAAAGCGGATGGACCAGGGACATCTTGCGTGGCAGAAGTGGAAGAGCGAGCAGCTGGCGCTGTGCCGGTCGAGGCTCGACGACCAACGCACCATCCGTGCCGAGCTGATGTACGGCGCGGCGCAGCACCTGGCAGGTCTGTACGAGAGCAAGGAGATCGATCTGAAGCGGAAGACGCTGGCGGAGAAGAAATGGGTGCAGGAAGTGATACTGGAGCGAGAGCGGCTGCTAGGGGCTCAGGAGGTGCTGGAGATGGAGGGCGACGCGGACAGTCTGTTCAGGCAGGACACGGACGACGGTGACGGTCATTGATCAGGTCCGTGCAGTATAACACAAATTCATGAATGAGGATACGAGAACGCTTTACGGTTATTCTTAAACACAAGACCATGATTCAGTTCAGTGAGGTCTAGGTAGACGCCACCTTCTGGAAGTTCAAGCCCTTCCCGCCGTTAGCGCATTGGCTGCAGCGACCGACAACCGCAGCCTCGAAAAGTCTTGAACAACCTCGCTCTCAAACCTCCAACTCACGCGCAAACGCCAGCATGCAATAACCCAAAGCCCATCGCAGACATCACGTCACATACCAACACAATTCTTTCTTAATGGAGACGAGGATACCCATGCCGGACCCCGTCGAGGACGGGGAGCCGTCCGCGGCCGCCTCCTCTCAGTGAGTCGAACCCGCATCCCATCCTGCTGCGAGCCCTCACTGACAGACGACGCCACGACAGCCCGCTCAAGATCTTCGACGCCGCGCGGCGGCAGGACAAGTTCCTGTACGCCTGCGCGCCGATGGTGCGGTACAGCAAGCTCGCCTTCCGCCAGACGGTGCACAAGTACGGCGTGGACCTGTGCTGGACGCCCATGATCCTGGCCAAGGAGTTCAACCGCAGCAGCTTCGCGCGCGACAGCGACTTCACCGTGTCGACGACGCCGACGACGGAGGCGGCCAGCGCCCAGCCGGCAACGGTGCTGCAGTTCGGCGCCAACTCGCCCCTCGAGCTGGCGCGCGCGTCGGCCCTCGCCGCGCCCTACGTCGCCGGCGTCGACCTCAACTGCGGCTGCCCGCAGTCGTGGGCGTGCGCCGAGACGCTCGGCGCCGAGCTCATGAACCACCGCGGCCTGGTGCGCGACATGGTCGTCGAGACGCGCGCGCGCCTGGCCGCCGAGGGCTGGGCCGTGGGCAGGGAGGCGGACGTCGAGAGCCCCAAGGGGAGGAGCGTGAGCGTCAAGATCCGCGTACACGATGACTTGAGGTACGGCTCGGTGCTGCGACTCCTTTCGTGTGTGGTTGACGGCATGATGCGGGGACTAACGAGCTTTGCAGGAAGACGATGGACTTCTTGGACACGGTCATCGGGCATGCGCAGAACCGCCTCGTGGACTGGGTCACCATCCACCCGCGGACACGGCGCACGCCCTCCACCACGCCCATCCGCACCGAAGCCCTCGACATTCTCACCTCCAAGTACGCCGGCACGCTGCCCATCCTGCTCTCAGGCGACGTCTTCGACCTGTCCTCCTTGCCCTTCAGGCCGTCAACCCCTGACCTCGCCACCCTGACCATCAGAGATGACCCCCCAAGCAGCACGCGCCAGCGGAACGGCCTGCCCGGGAGCAACGATGCCCCGACCCCCAGCAACACCAACCTCAGCGGCTTCATGTCCGCGCGCGGCCTGCTCGCCAACCCAGCCCTCTTCGCCGGCGCCCCCTCCTGCCCGTGGGAGGCACTTGAGACCTTCATGTGCAACGCCGCGCGCTGCCCGCTGCCCTTCAAGGCGGTCGTGCACCATGTGTCCGAGATGTGCGGGCCGGGCATGGGCGCCGACAAGACGGCCCTGCTGCCCAAAAAGGACAGGATCAAGCTGACCGGATTGGGCGACATGATGGAGCTCGTCGACTTCCTGGACGAGAAGCTCGAAGAGCAGACGGGGAGGAAAGGGGGTCTGCGACGGGATTGATGAACAGACACGATTGATGACCGTAGAACCAATACAACCTAGAGTAATGTGGCGCTGTAATCAAGTGGCACATGGTATCAAGTCTCATTTTCCCATCAGCTCGTCATCAGAATATCCTCTTCCCGACTACTCGTACATTTAAACCGCACTCAAAGCCCAGCCAGGACGCTCTGGATGCCCACGGTCCCGGAGTCGTCCCTCCGTTGCACAAACGCCCGGAAGTCCGCCTTGGACAGCTTCCCGCGCGCGCCAGTCTGGCCCGGCGCCAGCGTCCTCGACTTCTCCCGCAGCGCCTCGGGCCCGACGATGAACAGCGAGCCCAGCTCCGTCAGCAGCTCGACCGCCACCGCCACGTCCTTGCTGAGCGGCCAGTCGCGCATCGTGGCGACGTACTTGGCGATGTCCTGCGTCACCATGAGGCCGCCCGTGGCGTTGACCTGGAACTTCTTGAAGTGGTCGAACAGCAGCTGGCGTATGGCGAGGGCCAGCTCGCTGAAGAACTTCTCGGCGTTCTGCCCGTCGATGGCCTCGCTCGCGTGCTTGCTCGCGCGGCCCAGGAACGTGCAGATGCTCAGGCACGTTGGCGTCTGGAGCGACTCCAGCTCGGCGTCCTTGGGTCGAAAGTCCTGCTTCTTCTGGCTGCCCAGCGACTTGGACGTCCAATTCGTGAGGACCTCGATCGAGACTTTGAGGACTGCGTTGGTCTTCTTCTCGATGGAGTCGGTGGCCATCTTCTTCTGCGCCTCCATGCTCCTGCGCACGGTCGTATTGGACTCTGCCAGTCGGATCAGGACCACGCTAATGAACCTCTCCATGATGGCCGACACGGTGACCGTCGGCCGTATTGCTGGCAGGTATGAGAGGTCTGGCTCAGCCTTCGTGTTCTCGAGCATGGTGGCACTGACGTGTGCCGCGTCAAGCGCCGTTTCGATGTACACGTTGCCCATGCTCTCTAGAAGCAAGTGCAAGAGGATGTTCATGTCTTTAGGAGTTTCGATTTGTGACCCGAGCTCGAGTGTCCGTTGAACGCTCTCTGCGAGCCACTTGAGCATTCGCTTCGCGTTGGAAATGCTCAGAGCACCATCTTCTTCGGATACCTCAATTTCGTTCTTGTTATCCTTGTCCTTGAGGCCAGCGACACGCAACATGACCGCTTTCTGCGTCGGCGTGAGATCGGACGACTCGAGCCGCTCGAGATACGCATCTTTGGCCGAGGCGATAAACTGCGTGCCCTGCTGTGCGAGGGAAGCCATGAAACCGGTCGGGGCTTTCTTCCGTCGAGAATGATATATGGTGAACCTGAACAGTAGGGAGCTGTACATTTCCTCGAGGCTTTTTCTCTCGCGCTCAATGTACGTGTTTCCAACCAGGTAGGGGACGAACAGCTCGTCTAGCTGTTGGTCCAGCGCTTGTGAGATTTGCGCCGAACAGGGCTCTGGATGTTCCGTAAGACCATGCGTCTTGAGATCCTCAACCAGAGCACTGATGTAGCTTCTCGAAGAGTGCAATGACCTCAAGAAGGCGAGCGTGGATATTGTCTCGGCTTTGTCCAAGACTTTCTCGAGGCGTTGTTGTATGGATTGCTGAAATACTCGCTGGATAAATTTGATCAGAACCGTCTCGTAGTACGGAAACGCCCGCTTAATGATGAAGGATTCCTCCTGCATGACGATCTTGACTTCGTCTATCAGCGACTGGAGGCTGGGCTCGACCCCTGGAGGATCCGAGTCGGGATCCGCCAGCGCTTCCCACGTGTCCCCGTCCGCGGTGACCTCGTCGCTCATGAGCTGATCCCGGTCGATGAAGAACTGATGCTGATTGACGAAGACTGCGATGACGCTTGCTCCGCCGTTGAAATCATACAAGACCTTGGAGCATTCCATCATGTCGTCGAAGTTTTGTCGCCTGTAGCTGTTGTTGAACTGCTGCAAGAGATCTTGCTCCAAGGTTTCGCAAAACTTCTCCAGCGTCTCGCGCGTGTTGTGCGTCTTGATTGGGCTCCCGGGCGCGTTGCTGGCTCCGTTCCGATGCCCATTCGTCTGTCCCCAAGACGACAGGTCCAGCTGCTGGCTGATCCTCATCAGCTGCCGGGCGATGACGGCGCACCGAACCTTGTTCTCAGCGCCTCCCTGGCGCCGAATGTCTTCGAGGGAGGTCAGCTGGCCGGTCTCACTGACTTCGGTCCAACACTGTATCAGGAAATTGGCGTCCTGAGCTCGGCGCCTCTTGCGGTCGAGCTCCTCCAGCTTCTCTCCGATCTGCACGGCCGCATTTCCTCCGCCATCGGACCTGCCGTTGATGTCGGATGCATTGGTGGAGGTGGCGTTGAGCGAGACGTCGAGGGCTTCGAAGGAGGTCATCGACTGATCGAGCTTCCGGCCGAGCGTGTCAAGGGTCTGATCGTGCTGGATCTCGGCGCGGCGGACTTGGGAGAGGAGCTCCGATTCCTTTCCCTGGAGCTCGTCCCCCAGCAGCGCGAGCTGCGACAAGGCATCTGGCGACTGTGTTAGTCTCGGCGACAGCCGGAGGCTGGGTCGGGGACGGCTTCGCACTCTCGAACGTCCGGATCAACGGCTTTGGGTCGAACGCAGCCTGCGCAGGCCCGGATCGACGATTAGCCGGCACAGCGCTTTCCGCAAGGCTGTCGACGAAGTCGCGAACAATGAAGTCCTTGCCCGAGAAGTCGTTCAGGGTGAAGACAGGGGCTTTGGGGAACAGGCTCTTGGCCGAGGAGGCGGACCGCTCCATGGTAGGGAAGCTGCAGGTGGTGGTGAAAAGCCAACTAAACGCCTACATGTGTAGTTTTCGCACTGGCCGTCGGCATCAATAGCTGTCCGAGCCCGCACCTCGACCTGGTTCGTGCCGGGCTGCGATGCCGTGTCGCGAGTCGCTGGTGTTTTGAGGCGCTGGTTATGCAGCCGTCCATCCCTAGCTGCGGACAGCATCAGTGGTCGAAGCTCGCTGCAGCGTCCCCCATGCACGACAGCTCAGCCTCGCCCCGCAGAGGCCAACTGCGCCACAGCTGGGCCACGAGGCACATGCTCCGCAACGCCTGCCACGACGTAAGTTCGATGCGGCCTTCGCTTCGTAGCTCATTCTTTTGATGGCTATGCTGCCACGTCGTCCATTCATTCATATTCCACTTGTCGCCACCAAGGCACTGGCGTCCTCGTCCCGTCATTCCCTTGCCTATCATCCATAACTCGTTCAACGTACAACGGCCAAAACGCCAACTCCATCGTCCCCAAGCCAGCGGCGCCAACTTCAAATTGTTAGCCAGCCTCTAGGGGCTGCAAGACTTGCACCATGCCCCTGAACGCTCGCGTCCGCGACGCCTACAGAGCCGATGAAGTGCGAGATCACACCCTCCTGAGCAGTCAGGAAAGGGAAAGGATGCTGAAGGTGCGTATCCCGAGGGCGTGATGACCGCGAGGCCGCTTTCGAGGCTGACCCGAGATAGGCCAATCTGCCCGCGCCGACCGAGTTACCAAACGTCAGCAAGCTGTTACCGACGCAGAGGAGATCCAGGCTGGGTGTCCGTCGATTCCTCCAGAACCAAATACACGTCCTCATATTCGCCATTCTGCACGGGCTATTCTCCCTCTACATCCGCATCCGCCAGATGGTCAACATTGTCTCCTACCAAGTATCCTCGGTGCTGTATTACCACCACGCAACGCCGCAATACATACGGAAGGATGTCATGGGTCTCAGCAAGCGACCGAAGCACCTCAGCGCGATCCTGAAGACGGAGCCAAACCACCGGGCCAAGGCGGACCTCGACCGATTGATCGACCAGACGGCTGAGCTGGCCACCTGGTGTGCCTGCGCCGAGATTCCCATGCTCTCGGTCTACGAGAAGACAGGTTCGTGAAAAGCCTGGACGATGCGCGCAGAACATTTCTAACGGGAACTAGGAATTTTGAAGAAGCATATGCCGCGCGTCTACGAAGCCGTGATCCAAAAATTCACCTTCTACTTTGCCGACCAGCACCCGAGTCTGTCCGTGACCTCGCCGCACCGGGACGAATACTCGTCGCCGACGCTCAGTGAGAACAACCAGGGCCACCTGAAGCTCCACCTGGTTTCGGAACAGGACGGTAGAGAATCCATCGTCGACCTCACCCGGACCCTGGCGGAAATGTCGCAGAAAGGGAAGCTCTCGCCGCGGGACATTTCCCTCGAACTGGTCGACGCAGAGTTGTCGGAGGGGATCATGCCGGAGCCCGACCTTCTCCTGCTATTCGGCCCCTATGTCGAGCTTTCAGGCTACCCCCCCTGGCAGATCCGCCTGACGGAAATCTTCTGCCTGCAAGACAACGAGAGCTTTGGGTACCAGGTCTTCCTGAAGGCCCTCCGGAACTACGCGAAGGCTCAGATGCGCCGCGGCAAATAAGCGCGCTGCGCGGGACGGCTTGGGGTGCGACGGACTGTCATTGTTTCGATATATCGGTATACCCTCATGGTTTCCAAACAATCATTTGCCGGCTTAGCTTATCCCAGCGATGAACGGGACCGCTCCCTACGTTGTAGTTGTAATAGTTTTCCGTCCCACCCTTGACCATGGCCTTCCGGAATGTAATGTTGACTCGCCCGCCGTCTTCCTGGTTCTTGCCCGTCCTCTTCGGGATGGAATGGAGCCAGTTCGACTGCGTCTTCCCGCGCATCAAGACCATGTCACCACTGCCAAGAGGGAACTTCAATGGTTTGGCAAGGTCAGCTTTCGAGTCCGTCGCCTGCCCACCGGGCGGAGGCTTATGCTTGAGGAGAAAGTCCCGTCGAGCGCCCAGCGAGAAGGAGGCGATGGCTGGGTCGTTGCCCAAGAACCTCTCGTCATCGCTGTGGAACGAGATGCTGTCGGCGCCTGAGGCGTAGTAGTTGACGAGGCAAAAGTTGAAGTCGCAGCCCGTGATGGCCTCGGTAGACTTGCGGAGCTCGTCGAGGCATGGGGGAATCGGCCGCGGCGGATACCGCTCGTAGCGCTTGTCCGCGGCCCTCATGCCCGTCGCTTTGTCCATGACGCAACCATCGTCGTCAAAATACGACGTCTCGTCGAGCCCAAATACGGTTGTCCATCTGCTCGCCCACAACGTTTAGCTATTTGGCACGGCGCGTGTAAGCCGGGGCGGCTAGTACCGACCTCGGCGTGCGGATGTGCGTCTCGACGCCCCCGCGTTTAATGTCATACTCCACCCTGTAGAACGGCAGCTCCGCTCGCAGAAACTCGAACAGCCGGCGGGCCGTATTTGCGGGAATGTAGGGCTCAAAGACCAGCAGGTCGAGATCTGGCTGGTCATCGACTGGCTTGCCCATATGTGCGGGGAGGTACAGAACATCGTTGCTTAGTGAAGGGGGAAGATTGGCAATAGGAAACGGGTACTGTGCTTGCGAGGATTTTCCTGCCTGTTTTATGTTAGGATCCAGCGCAAATTCTTATGTTAGGAACGGCAGGACTATACGGGTTCGTCATCGTCAACTGCGTTTACCTCAGTGCGTGGCCGCTTCGGCGCTGAAGCAAAGAATGCGTCCAGAGTGCGTTTAGGGGGCATTTTGGCGCATCCCCCCAAGACACTGCTTCATGAACGATGACAAGATGAAGCATCCTACGTAGAATACGCGGCAAGCAGAAAAAGCATGAATGAACATGGCCAAATCATGAGTCGTTGACATCACAGAGGACAGCACCTTTCAGCCTCGCGGCGCTCCTGGGCGCTGGTTCGCCAAAGCCTCCCGCAGTGGGCCCCCCGGAACGACCCCTAGCGCCCGCCCCAAATTTTTCGTCGCGGCCTTGCGGCCGACCCTGGTTTGAGTTGCCGGGTGAGTCGAACCTCAACTCACGACACACTCACCGCGGGTGCGCATATATCAATTCTCGACATGGAGGTACCAACCCCCCCGGCAGTCAAAGCCCTCGCCGCGCGTAAGACTAGCCACTGACACGCTCTAGGGCAAGCGCTCAAGCCTGGAGATGAATCTGTTCCGCGCCCCTGCCGCCGCCCGGGCCGCCAAGTCGCTCGACCGGGCGCTCTTCTCGCGAACGCTGCCCACGGCCGCGGCGTGCGTGCGCGACAACCGCCTCATCTCAAAGTACCGCAAGCAGCTCGAGAAGACGCGCGAAGTGCTGCTGCTGGACAAGTTCGACCCCATCGCCGCAGACCCGTCCGGTCAGCCAGGGGCGAAGTGTCTCATCCTCAAGCCGGATGTCAAGCCGACGGGTGAGCCCTCCTCTCCTTCATCTTCTTTTTTTTTTTGGCGCAGAATATGAGTGCTGATTTCGATTGGTCATTAGAATCTGAGACGTGGAGCCCGGACTTGCAAGAGGCGTCGAGGCTGGGGGATCTGAAGATCGTGCCGTTCGACCTGACATTTGGATACGAGCTGTGGAGTTATCGTATGCATAGCGTATATACTGCCGCCGAGGGGAGGAGCTAACTCACTGCGCAGTGGATGTCATGAGATCTATACTGCCTGAGGACCTGCACGGCGAGATACCCGTTGGCTTCAATACGGCAGGGCATGTTGGTGAGTGGTTCGAATCTTCGCCCCCTTCCTCAAAGAAATACGCAGCAGTCGCTCATGACCCGGCCACAGCGCACCTCAACCTCCGCGACCGCTATCTCCCTTACAAGCACATCATCGCCCAGGTCATCATCGACAAGAACCCCACCATCCGCACCGTCATCAACAAGACGGACAACGTCGGCACGGAAAACGAGTTCCGCACCTTTTCCTATGAGGTGCTGGCCGGCCCCGACGACATGCTCGTCGAGGTCAGCGAGGCCGGCTGCGTCTTCCGCTTCGACTACTCCAAGGTCTACTGGAACACCAAGCTCGGCACCGAGCACCAGCGCATCACCGCCCTCTTCAAGCCCGGCGAGGTCGTCGCCGATGTCATGGCCGGCATCGGGCCGTTTGCTGCCCCGGCCGGCAAGAAGGGCGTCTTTGTCTGGGCTAATGACAAGAACCCTGAGAGCTTCAGGTACTTGGAAGACGTAATCAAGAAGAACAAGGTATGCGGACGTGCCCCTCCGGCTCTGGCCGGTGCGCTTGCTTTCGCGCACATCAGCTAAAAGTCCCAGGTTTCGGAGTTCGTCAAGCCGTTCAACTATGACGGTCACGAGTACATTCATAAAGTGGCCGACCTTGTGCTCGAAGCGTCTCTACGGGGCGACTGCGCCGTTGTCAAGCCCGCGAAGGTTTCGAGAAGCGCCCCCCCGGAAGCGCGCCCCCAACCCATCCGCATCCCGGTCCCGCCGACCATCTCCCACTTCGTCATGAACCTCCCCGCCTCTGCCCTCGAATTCCTGCACAACTACCGGGGCCTGTACTACGGCAATGAGAAGCTCTTCGCCCCGCATACCGAGGCGCAGCTCCCCATGATTCACGCCCACTGCTTTGGCGCCAAGGGAGACGACGCAACCCCCCTGGACGACATTTGCCAGCGAATCTACAACGAGATCGGCGTCAGGCTGGTACCAGGAGATGCGGAAAAGGCCGGGGAGGTGCAAATCCTCGAAGTTCGCGACGTGGCTCCCGCGAAGCGCATGTTCTGCGCCAGTTTCCGCCTGCCCCCTGAGGTTGCCTTTGCCCCTCGGGCCTGAGGGGCTGCCTCGGCGTTGATTCCGCACGACCTTGCCGCACTCTTGAAATGACACGCAACGGCCTTGTATGAGGAGGATGCAATCACAGTGGCAGGCTGCGGTCGCCCTGGCAGCGCGGAAGTTTTCGGGTTGCCTTGGCCGCTCTCCGCTTCTCGCCGTCCTCCCCGTTGCCAAATAGGCCATCGGTTTTGGGGGCGAAGAAGCCTACGTCAAGCTGTGTGTGGGCGTAGCAATTTCGGCCTGCAGCCGGTCAGCGATATCTCGCATGGAAAACTGCGGGGAGCATGCCCCTCTGACCCTCGTTGGAACGCCGCCGTGCCCAGGGCGGAGGAAGCGACCATATCTACAGCAAAAGGGATGCGCAGAAGGGATGCTACACTTGTACGTGGTGGCAATCGAGGTGCGTGAGTGGATGAACAGGATGCATCCGTCCATCGCCGGGGATATATCCAAATGCCCAGTAGTGTTGCGCAAAGGGCCTTCACCGGCGCTGCATCCATGCGGCATGGCTGACCCCATAGGGCATGAGACGCCCGGGGAGAGGCGCCCAGGTTCGCGACTTGGGCAGAGCGTGCGACAGGAGCTCGGGGGACGGTTGCGCTTTCGTCAACTCGACGTGGCGACGACCCTCCATCCATGCGGCCACTGTCTGCCACTGGCCGGTTGAAATTAGATCACAGCTGTAACTCCTGATAGAAGGCAACTCTTGCTTCCAAACCATGAACGCTTGCATATCGCCTGCAGCAGGGGGCCCAAAAATCTCCGTTGGCGGACCGGGGTTGGTCAGGCCTGGCACATGTTCAGTAGCACTGCAACTCTGCTCCACCGAGCACTTATCGCGGTAGTCCGTAAGTTGTTGCCATCCCTAGCCAAGTGGGCTTGCGAGGCGTGGCGTCGCAAGCAGTTGCGCTGCCCACGAAGTCGTGACGGTCCATTGACGCCGTCTTGGCTCCTCCCCTTCCGCCAAGCCATCGCGATCCTGCGAGGCGAGAAAGCCTGCTCGTTAGATGGTGACCATTGACCTTCCAATACTCGTAAATCCGCATGCACGGGAGGTGCGGGAGTCTGGTTCGCAGTGTCTAAGTTTGCCCTCACGCGCCGCCGCAAACCACGTTCGGCCCATTCGTATCGTCTCCACCAAGAGCGGCCCGAGGCCCGGGTTGCCTGATTCATCGTGCGGAAAAGCCCTCGATCCAGGATTTTACGGCGGGCTTCGATGGGGCTTAGCTGCTTGTACATAAGCTCTGCTTGCTGCAAAGGGCCATGTCCGACAGCCGGGTACTCATCCAAGGCCGTCTGTGTCCCGGACTTCACGGACATGTCGGCAGCCCTCTCTTTGCTTCATTCTCTTTCGCACAAAGTCAGTACTATGAGCATTGAAAGGTCTTCCCCGACGACACCAGGCGCTTGGTGATTTAGGCCAGTGTCAATTGCGTTTCTCTTAGAAGGCGAGAGTCAATGACTGAAAGAAGACTGCCGCGAGTCTGGCGTGCTCCTCATTTGGAAGTGCGTAATGCTCAAAATCACGTACTGCGTGAGAGTCGTTGCGACGCAACCGCATGTACTGCAGCTCGCTCAAAAGCTTCTTTTCGGAAGCTATATTGTAAAGCGTTATAGTCCCAGCTGGGTCGCGAGATGATGTGAGTCGAGAACAGCCTCGATGATTTCCTCATGCTTTACCTCGGCTGTTTTAGTATTGCATATTTGCGCATGCGGTACTTTACTACGTACGAGTAGGTCCGATGAAAGAGCAGGGCTCCGCCGAGCATCCTACGTACAGGCGAGTCCTAACGTGTATGCACAGCACAATCCGGAATCAAGTCGCGTGTACGCAGTACGAGCACACGTACAGAGTGGTATAGATCCACGTTTCGTTAGAACTGGCACCTGCTAGAGAATGATTCGGTCGGAGGAGACAACAATCGCCGGGATGAGAGGATACAACTAATTGCACTTGCTGCCGGAGACGAGGCACCCCAGAGGCACCGTGATGGAAGGGGGGGGGGGGGGTGCGCGATACTTCAGACGGATCGAGCGGCGCGTCCCTCGGTTTTGCCATTTGAGATTGGCCTGCGCAGCGACGGACAAAGAGACCGGACAAACCTGCTGCAGGCCGCTTGCATGGAGCCTGCATCGTGGCAGCGCCAACTAGCATGGGTTCTGCAGCGGTAGAATCAAGGACCCAGTTGACGTGCATATAACCGTCGAGCAGCAGGGCTATTGTTGGCCACGGCTGGGCTGATAAGCAACCCGCCTGTTGCCACAATTATGCAGCGCGATGATGTGACTGTTTTGAACCTACCGAGCGGCCTCGCCAGGTTTCACGTTCGGCACGTCGCACCCAGGGCGCTTTTGAACGCGCAGCAAGGGCGAAAGGAAGATGGTGCCTCTCAACCCCGCTCGGCGTCTCCGCCCCAAGGGAAGTTGCATATAGGCCGGAGCCGCCATTTGAACTCGAGTTTCGGCCAGCCGGAGTGCTCGGTCTGCTCAAGAGCAGAGTGTTGCAGTTTCAATCAAGAGTTAACGACTGTTTCCACAGGCTCAGGGTGGCATGATGTATCCGTGACTTTGGAGTCAGCATGGTCCAGGAGGGCCTTTACCGCCTGTTTGTCGAACGTTTCGAAGCCAAGCAATACGAGGCATAGTCGTCAATAGCAGGGAGGCTTACATACACGACAAGCTTCCAGCCACAACACAGAGCAGCTAAGAAACGCCCGGTCTTTAGGAGAGGGCCGGCTGTGGCTTGATTGGCAGAGGCGAGAAGATATAGGCGGGCCGTAAGCTGCGGGAAAACGAGGCTAAGGAGGAGAGCATCAGTTATCGAGCGGTGCTGGCATGCCCATCCAGGGCGAGACGTAATTGGGTGCAGGGCCAACGGGCCGGGACAGATAGGGACACTTCCGGCTGGCGATTGACTGTCGACATGGGGTCGCGGCATCGAGAGTGGCTTGACGCCAATCAGGCTTTGGGCGATTAGCTGCAGGTCTCTTGCATCTGGTGTGGAAGCCAAAGCGGCATGGCGCACCGCGAGAGGCATGGCCGCGCGCCGTGGTTGCGTTCCGACCCTTGCTGTGCAGCGCGATGTGAGCAATGGCGCGACCGCGGCAGCAAACGTGGATGTCGAACTGAACTTTACCCGACCGCAACACGAGGAGCACTTTTGAGGGCCTCTCGTGGCTGTCAGCCTGAAGTCATCGATGCGAATTCGTCTCGTAATCGATGGCCTTGGCCCGCAATGGCGGAGCAGCGCTGAGCAACATTCCGACTGTTGGCGGAGTGAAGCTGACGTATCCGTCCCGTCTCGCAGTAACACTGGAGAACGACGGAGATGCGTCTGCGAGTTCGAACTCCGGCCATGCATGGGGTGTTACACAGCTTCCATCGTCAGCACCCAATTAACGAGGCGTTCATCCAGGCAGGGGCTCTCTCATGGCTGGCCGGCAGGCCAAATCTGGAGAAGCTGTAAGTTAGATGGCGTTCAGTATGCAAGCCATCGCAAGATGCACCCCGTCCACGCGCTGCCGGCGAGGCACCTGGTCAGGTGCTCATTCTCCGGGCTCGTCTACGGTGCAACGCGGTCTTCCTCTCACGCAGCAGCGGGCGATGATCACTTCTCGACGTCGGATTAATGACGAGGCGGCGGGCGAAATCGGGGCGCACAATGATAAAGTTGGGTGCTTGGCGGGGGACAATCCGTCGGGATCAGCGGCTGGCTGACGACAGGCGGCAGCCGGCTGTGGCGATGGCGGCTCTAGCAAGGCGCGTCGCCGAGAAAGCCATCCTCGGTACAGCCTCTAGAATGCAGTATCGTGAGCCTCGGTCGTGGTATTGCCCCTGATTGACGATCCTGAATGCGACAGCCGGCACGCGCGATGGCACCGGACATTCAGGGCCTGCAGCATGCGCCGGGCTCTGCGTACTGCACGGCCGGTACAACCGCTTGGCGCCTCATCAACGCTCCGGACGTCTTTCGTGATCCCAATAGCTGATATTTGCTGTTTATGCGGACCTGTCAGTCTGATATAGCTATGCGCAGGGAGTTTCGGTGTTGGTGTTTGGTTGCAGCATGTGCGTTCCAGGCACTTCCTTCTGTCGTCATGTGGCAGCCTTGGCTGTGTTCAACCACGACCAGTCTGCGCAGAACTGCAGCAGACTCAGCAACCAAAGATGTGTGAAAAGCTATATACACAATGTACCGCCTGAAAGTCCGATACGGGGCTTAGCTGCACCTCCCACGGACACCTCCGTCGGCCTGCCGTTGCTGTTGGCTCGGGGATACTGTATAAGTAGGTAATTATGGTTCTGTGGACTTCACCGTATGTACGCAGCCAAGCTCTCGCCAAGCTCTTGTAAGGCCGTCGCGTTCTGGAGGGAGTCATGCATTGCAAGCCTCCCCTCGACACGGCGAGCAGCTGAACAAGCGACGGCAAACTATCGTTCTCCCGCTTCAATGAGTGGTTTTCCCTGAGCATCGCATCGAACCGGGTTGACCCCTTTTTGTCAAGGTCCCAGGATCTGGTCGACGAACAGCCCAGATTCCAAACTCCCATACGTACAAGCACTGGACCGAACTGGACGGGACTGGGCTGGGCTGGACTGGGCTCGGCCCACCTCCGGCCGCGTTCCCCTCAGGCCCACCGGCTGATCTCGCTGCCGTGCGGTTTCCACTGTACGGCTGTAAGCTTTGAGACGCGGATCACCATATGTTCTCGGTACGAAAGCATGGAGTGTTGCAACTTTGTCCGTATGGAAAGGGATAGCCGGCTCCGTTGGGATCGTTGGTCCTCCCGTTGCCAGGGGGCTGCCATTACTGTAGTCGGCGAGTACGAAGTGCTTGAAAGACAAAGAGCCGCCATGTCATTGTCTCGGTGGCTCCGCCACTCGAGGACTAAGGTTAGTAATTCCTCTTCGCCATGGGGAGCGTGCCACAGTGACCGCTTACTACAAGGAACAAATGCCGACCAACTAGCAGTTTATCCAGCCAGCTGCATGCCTCGCATTGTCTCGGTACGCTCTGGCGTACGACTCTGATGGCACGGCCTAATGCAGAGGGAAGAGACTTTTCTGGCTTCGCGCTAACAAGAGCCGTTGCCCGTGCCGGACTGACGGCAATGGACTTATTACGAGCAACGTTCGTACGACTCGCTGAGGAGCACTCCACCGGGAGAAGGACCAGGCAAGGATTCGGCTGTTGCGCGACGGTGCTGATGCCGGCGCTGGCGCTGGCCAAGGTGCCTTAGGCGGGCGTGAGTTGCCGTGCGGCGCGGAGACGTTGGCGGGCTTGGACGGCAAGGTATGGGGCGACGAACGCGCAACGTGCGATCGGCCAAGTGCGCAGCGTCCGGGCGGGTGACTGGAGGCTGCTGCATCCACGGTGCCAGCCAGCAAGCCGTGGCTGATGCTGCATGCCCCATCGCACTGGACCCCCGGCGCAGCTCCAGCAGGGCCACAAGGGCAGCACGCGCCCTAACACCACCACGGGTCAGGTGGGTAGGTAGGTGGCCTGCCACTGCTTCCGCAGAGGGTACGGAGTACTATGTACTCGTACTCGCACGCCGGCTGCAATCGGGGTGTCGTCCCATCACCACCGCCAGAGGCCAACCACCTCGCCTCCCTCCCTCCCTCCATCCGGTCCCAAGCCTCTTACGCGGGCTGGCCATTCAGGACAGGTCCCGGCAAAAGGTACCTCGCCAAGTCGAGGGTACCTTGATTTGGTGTACGGAGACCGGAGCGCTCAGGGTGCCCGCGCTTCCTCCCCCTCTCCCCGCCCGGGGTCGGTGGCACGCACGCACGCACGCACGCACTGCCATGGCTGGATTCCGCCATCTCGTGCTGGCTGGGTTGGCCGGCAGGGGACTTGCGAGGCGATTGGCCCTCCGCGCGTGCCGGCGGAGTGCTGCGCAAACGTACTGGGCGAGCAAATGCGCCTGCCTGCGTGACTGCAACGCACTCGTGCACAGTACGCCGCGTCGGGCTCCCCATTCATTCCAACGCTCGATGTGCCGGCGCCGCCCTCGAACAAGCCGCATCGGTTGTGTGGGCTTGAGCTTCTTCCTGGAGGCGGGGCGTTGCGAGGAGCCTTCCACGCCACCCATTGGCCCACGCCCAACCTTGGCTAGCGGGTGCTGCTAGGCCCTGGTCTCGGCTTGGTCGCGGGCGCTGCAGCAGTCGAGCCCCCCTGGAGCAATCGCCTGCGCCGTGGGTGGGGGGAAAACCCTGCACATCAGCCTCTCGCCTCCCAGAGGATGCAGCGCTGGGGGGCCTGCAACCGGCCTGCTGGGCCATGCCGTGGTCCAAGTTCAAGCGTCGATCCGCCTTCACCCGCCTGCTTCAACCTGCCATGACTCTTCCTCCCATATCCTCCCTCGCGTCTGCAATGTCTGCCTCCTCCTCCTCATCCTCCTGTTCTCTCGAAAGCACGACCAGTCCATCGTAGCCACGTCTTCTCCACGGTCGGTGTGTCGAACCCGTCTGTGCTTCCTTCGTTCGCTCTCGCCATCGGTGCACCGCCGGCCCATCTCGCATCGACAAGCCATCTGCGTCGTCGGCACACTCTCACCCACACCTCTCGACGCCTCTTATCTCCCGCCTCAACCCCCCATTTACTGGCCCCCATCTTCCTCGACCGGGAAATAATATCTGCCGCTATCTTTGCCTCGTTCATCGAAACTGTGCTTATCGGACCTGGACACCGCTGCTGAAGCCGCAATCAGCCCCGGACGCGGCTCCCCGCGATATCGACCGTCTCTCGACGCACGCATCTGAGACCTTTCCCACCCAACGCGCAGCCTCGACAAACCATCTGCCATACCTCGCATTTCTGTCCGCGACGATCCCCTTCTCCTCACCAAACTCGCGACTTCATCCATCCATGAGCGATTAGCCTCGATCGACTACCTTCTGGCACCGCGGCGTTCCATCACGTCGGCAAAGCCTCGATCAATCCTCCACAATGGCGGCTGTCCTCTCCTCCGAGGACAGCAGCTTTTTCGCCTCGTCATCGCTGCGCCGCTCGCAATCCCAGTCAAATTTTGCCAGGGCACAGTCAACGTACCACGCCGCCCATTCGGACCTCAGCGACTCCTACCCTCCGCCTGCCAAGTCTTATGCAGCCTCTGACCATTCTTCGTCCCCTTCGTCGTCTCCTCCTACCATCCAGGCAGAATCCACCGATGTATCCTTCTCATCTACTCCTGCCAGCAATTTATCGATAGCGTCCGACTATGACGAAACGTTAGCCCTCGACGACTCTCCCGAGGACCACTTCAGCCTTCCTCTACTCTCCCAGGACAAGTTTTTCCTGCACCCCCAGATCAGCCACGATGACAACCTGGAGCCTCCCCCAAGTCCGAAGACCGGGGACTCCTACACCGTCTCTCCTGCCGAACCTGACAATTCCGGGACCGCCTCGGGGCCCGAAACTCCCGAGTGCGTCGAACACGCCGAGGATGATACCGCTGTTAGTACAAAGCCGTCGCGGCAGGTTGACTATTTGTCCCACGATTGGAGGGAGGAAGATATATGGTCCTCGTGGAGGTACATCATCTCCAAGAGGGACGAGTTCCCCAATAGTAAGAGGTTGGAAAATGCCTCTTGGAGGACTTGGGTGAAAGCCAAGAACAACCTGAAGACCATATCACCGGAAGAGCTCAACTGGTATGCGAATCCCCACTCGTTGGGCAGCGTCTGGCTACCCGTGGTATCTAACGCGTCATATTAGGCTCAAGGATTGTGATGTGACTTGGCTATACGGGCCCCTGCAGTCTGGCTCAGCCCGTCTCCACAACCCTACGCACACCGAACCATCCAGTGTCACCCTCTCCAAGTCAGACTCCTTGGTCAACATGCACAAGAAACCCATTCTCAAGAAGAGAAGCATGTCGGAGGTAATGTTGCAAAGGTCGCTGACGACGGCTTCGCTGCTCAAGCAGGCGACGGCCGCTGTCCAAGCTCAGGAGACCAGAGGCGTCCTACGACCAAGCATGGACCGCGCAAACACGGATTGTTACGTCTTCCGCCTCTCCACCAGAAGATTGAGCCATGGAAATGGCAGCTCCGTCGCCCAATCAACGGACTCGTCTGGTGTCACTTCGCCTTTCCCGGAACGGAAGCACATCCATTTCAACGAACAGGTTGAACAGTGCATCGCCGTTGATGTCAAGGGCGACGACGAAGACGATGTCGAGATGGATCGAAACGATGACGACAGCGACTCTGACGGCGTCATGATGAAGCGGGTGAGGTCTAAAAAGCGAGCCCCCCCCGCAAGAAGAAGAAACAAGAAGACGGCACCTCCCGAAAGCAAAACTATTGCGAAGCTACCCTCGACGACGCTGAAATACCGTGCGGACACCCCCGAACCTCCAGAGACGGCCATGAAGCACAGCACCGGCATCTACCGTAGCCCCCTACTCTCGCCGTCGTCATCTCAGGAGACTCTCCGACCTTCCAAGCATTTCTACTTCGGCGAGGAGGTCGACGATGGCATGGACGACGGAATGGTCAGCTCAGGATCTGGCTGGCGGTCTCCCACAGACAGCAGTGGAGCCGGCCTCAGTCGGTCACAGTCCTCAGGGAGCCTGACTGGCGAGCCCGCCGGGATGCGTCGCACCCCCTCGGGTATGTTCATGCCTTGCGAAGAAGCAGATGCGGCTGCCGGGGACGGAATTCTGGGCCGGGTCATTGACACAGTCAACACAGCCCGCGATATAGCCCACGTCATCTGGAATGTTGGCTGGAGGAAGTGACGGTCTGCATGAAACTGCGTGCTGGTCTGGCAGCCATGGACTGTAGCACCAGCTCCTGACAAGTGGATTCTCGCGTCGCCTTCAAAGACGCGAGCTGCTACCACGCGCCATTGCAGTTCCACGTGACGCCACGAGACGATTCTTTCGATATCGACCAATGAACAATACATCTAATCTCTTCCCTTCATCCTCGACTTGGAGACCGAGAGAACAGCCTCTTGCGCTCTTTGCTTCATGTCTGCTTGACCAGAGCTGCACCCATGAGCATAGATTCATGACGGAGGCTCGGGAAACCTCCCCAACGATGGAGACTAATTTGACTGGGGGGACTGGCAGCAGGTGGCGGGTCTTGCTGACCTTGATGGCTCATTTCCAGCCAACACCTCTTAGGTCCTCACCGAGTCAGCTCGGGCCTTTTAACGGCCTTTGATGATTCACTTTACTTGTGCTCACTGTTTTGAGCTTGCGCGGGCCGATCAGAGCATTACGGCTTTGCTCTTGGAAATCAGCAGCGGGGGCAGCAACATGGCAGGCTTGGTTCTCGGCACGGATTGGCGTTTTGCGACGAGCGTCAGCTCTATCGGGCTTGGTTTGGCAAAAGTCGTTTTGCTTTTTACATGGCGGGGGACTTGGACGGGAACACAGGCCGTCGTTCCCGAGGGGGGTAGGTAGTTTGCATGCTGCGACAAAGGGCAGCACACTGCATGTACATAGATTTTACATAGGGGAACCGGACAATACAGGCAAGGTCGCATTACTACAAGGACTCACGACAGGGACATGGCAGCATCCCACGAGGCTTGAGCGGTGAATATGATTAGCGAAGCGTCTGTGTACAGCACGGCGTGGCGTCTATGCGTCGTGACCACCGGCCCCTTTGAGCCACGTCACCGCCATTCCCGCCTCGAGGCTTCTATAGTTTACAGCAGGTACTGTACTGTACTCGTACTCCGAGTATCTACTACTGCGGTTGCCCAAGTTCCTCCTAGCCGTCCTATCCATGTGTCATTTCAAAAGAAACTAGCCCGAGAGCATGGACCCCTATGACGGCCCATATTACGTAGCTCGAGAGAGACGAAGGTGGAAGTGTTGGGGATCCCCAACAGGAATATGGGGGAGCAGCCAGACGCAATCCGGGGAAATGTGGGGGAGGCGCTTCTTGGCTACGCCAAAATTGGCTCTTTCGCGGAGACCGGCTGCGCTCCAGGGGCTCCACCATCAGCCCCAGGGGAGCTGCCATTGTGAGACGTCAGGTGGTGCGCAGCGAGCGCGTCCTGGCGCGGGCGCCGCGCAGCCACGGAGTCGCCACCGAGGAACCGCGTGGCCCTGACGAGAATCTGCCGCGAATGGACGTTGACGTCTGTGAGCTCCACTTCGAACTGGTCCCCGACCTGGACGTCCTTGATGAGGCGGCATCCATGCAGCCCTGCAATGTCCAGCACCGCACCGAGGTCGAACAGGTCGAGGCGCCCGAGGAGACCTTGGCGCCAGCGCGAGCCTACCGTGAAGCGCAGCGGGCGGGGTGCCTTGCCCTCGAAGCGACTGAGCCGCACGAGGGCGATCAGGATCCAGTCCAGCGTGCCCCGAGAGACGGCGCGCGCCATCTTCTCGCGCATTTGCAGCAGGGGCAGCGTGTTGCTCAGTCCTGCAGCAGTGAACGGGAGTATGTCGTCAAGCTTGTCGACTGCAGGGTCGAGCCGGCGTTGCGTTTCACGCTCAAACGCCAGGGCGGCGTGAATCTGCCAGTGCACCAGCAGATCCGAGAATCGGCGCAGCGGCGACGTCGCCTTGGCGTACATGTCCAGCCCGAGCAGGAAGTACGGCCCAGGCTGCGACGAGATTGTGATGCCGCCTGTGAGCCTAGAGAGCTCCTGTCGCTGGCCCATGGTGGGCTCGACGCCTTGCTGGATGAGCGGATAAATCTCCTCTGTAGCGTAGGCGAACGCTGCGTCGAAGTTTTGTGCCGATTTGATATCCTTGCGGTAGGGGATTGGTATGCCACGGGATGAGCACCACTGCGCGGCGATCTCTCCTGCGAGTACCATAGAATTGGATACGACAGAGCACCCGGTAGACGGTTCCTGCCCAACCTTGATATAAGGGTCTGCAGGAAAGACCAAGGTATCTCTGGGTGAGTTGCCCTGCTTGGCGGCTTCATGAAACAACACGGAGACGGATGGCCGGGGGAAGAAGTAAGGCCACGCGCCCTTGGACAGCCTCCTCTGCTTGACGGCTTCGGCTAGTCGGTAAAGCGTCAGGAGGTCCTTTTGGCTGGACTCGTCCAAGTCCCTGACTGCCATCAAAGATCGCGCCGGAGGAAGTACGGCGTCGTCGGGAACGGAACCCACTGAGAAGCTGTAGCCGGCAAATGGCGGAGGCGGAGGCTCGTTGCAAAATTTGGAGACATCATCTGGATCCAAGTATGCAACGTCCGCGAGGGTGGTAGGCTCAACCTTGTAGTCCAGGACTTGGCCAGCTTCATTAACCCTGGCGCTGAAGGTAAGAGCCGGCCCGCCGCAGCGCAATGAGAATTGCTTCACGAGGCTTTCCGACTTGTAATCTTTCGAGTTCTCCTCTCCTAGCTCCGAGGGGAGCATAGCCTGGAAGTGACCAGGGAGGTAAATGTTTTCTGGAATGAGTTCCATGAATTTGCAAAGGTCGGAATTCGGCTGTATGACTGACGCCGGGTCAGCCACGTGAATGTGAATCCAAAACTCATCCGCCTTGTCTGTCGACTCGAGGGATACACCATCGTCAATCACCATGGTCGACGGTGCATCGATGCAAAACACCGTGGCGCCGTCCACTGATTTTCTGTGGCCAGCAGCAATGTCCGGCCGTTGCGACTGCTCCAAACGCAGCGGAGTTTCGCGATCCAACCCGCCTCCCCTCACGATTGTGACGCCAGGGAAACGGACCCTGTAACGGGACGGGATCTCCCACGGCGAAATTATGCCGATCTCCTGCAGAAAGCTCCAAGCGGTGCTTTGGTCGAGCGATGCGTCGTCGTATAGGTCCAAGGCCCGGAGAATAAGAGCGCCGTAGGAGTGGAAGCGGGACCCCGAATCAAACAGGTCGTAGCTCGCCCACCACTCGAGAAACGCAATAACGTCCTTGCTCGGCTGAGACCACTCTTTGGTCTGAAGCTCCACGCCAGATGACGTCTTCAGAATACCATGAGGTGTCCACTCGCGTTTCAACCGACTCTTGAGAACGGCGTCCCGCGCCTGAACAATAAATTTCCCCAAGGTGATATCTTCCAGCTCCTTCTTCCGAGGAGGCTTCAAGCGCTTGGAACTAGCGTCCGTGTACTCGCGCACCATGGCCGCCACCCGGTTGATGACATCGCCGTAGTGCTGAGGAAACACCTCAAACAGGTGATCGCGGCGGTGACAGTCGCTCGAGGGGCTGAGGGGATTGAAGCTGGCCTCGCTGCGATACAGCGCGGCATGAACGGCGTAAAGGGCTTGGGGTGGGAATACCCCGTTGACTTTCTGGGTCGCTGGCAGCAGGATGTCGGCGATTTCAAACAGACTGAGATACTTGACGTTGCGCGCGTTGGACAGAAGCGTTCGAGCTCCGTCAAGGTTGGCGAGGTTGGCTTGATACACCGCCTCAGACTTCGTTCTGAATTCAGTCATCTTCTGGATCAATCCTAGCCCGTCCTCTCTCGAAGGACCCTTCTCGTTGCGTTGAAGGTCGTCGAACTCTTCTGGGCTGGCGCTCTGCGGAATCTTGGCCAACACAGAGTCCAACTCGGAGCGGCCGGCAAAGTTGGAGACGGTGAATGATGGCGAAAAGCCCAGACTAGTTATCCACTTGCCATTGACAGCATAGAAATGGTTGCGGTCTCCAAAGAACCCGAGATAGACCCCAAACACAGGAACACGCGAGCCGCTTTGCCTGTCGAGGGGTCAGCTGTACCCAAGGAAGGCGGATACCGGAGACACCAACCTCAACTCAACTAAATCACCAGGGGTTCTGGAGTCGACGCTCACATCGGCTGCTCCAGCATCCTCGCTCGAGGGCTCGGCCTCGTGGCCGGCAGTCTTCCCCCCTTCCGTGGATTTCAGGTGGTTCAGGTCCGACGATCCTGTGCCCTGCGTCCGACTCAAGCTGTTTGCTATGCTGCCATGGATAAAGACATCCGGCGGCATGGCGCGTGAGGGTTGCTCGCCATTGGCGATCGTCCATTGTCGTAGTCGCTCGCGAATCGGGACGCCCTTCTTCGCCTTGCCGCTGCCGGATGAAGAGGAGCCCTTTGGGGGAGACTTGGGGATGTTCGACCGGCCATATGACGTAGCCGCTGAGGAATTGTTGCGAGTCGAAGCCCATTTCTGCGCGCCTTTCATTAGCAATGGGTAGGGTAGCGATACGTGGGCGACCAGGACACCGACGAATTTGGAGGTGCTACACGCCGCCTGGGCACCGTCGGCGTGACGGATGGGCGATGATCGCGAATTGCCAATTCCGCGAGCCAGACATTGCCGACAGACATACGGTCGAGCCGAGTGTTGCAGCATTGCAGGTATTCGTCCCGCTCGCATTTGGAGCGCAATGTCACAAACCAAGCGCGCGTCGCCTCGCGGCGCTTTTGGGCCTTGTCAGAGCTTTCGCCTCGCGGTGTCACATGACCGCGCTGGTGCCTATCGCAACGCCCCTGCCTTTCGCGACCACGTCTAATCTACCAGTATGAATGGAGTTTACTTCATGAAGGCCCAAGCCGACAGTTGAGAATCAAAAAGGTCAGACAGAATTTCTCGCGAAAAAACCAGTTGCTTCTTTGGGATTGGCTCTGCCGAGGTTCCGTTCATCTCTTGGGAACTGCGACTTACGTCGTATCTGCTGACAGCCAGACTAACAGCAAGAAGCAGCAGGCTGCGCCCCGGTCACAGGCTCCTGGATGTCTAGAACCCTTGATCCTCGAGTGGACAGCAAATAATTAAGCCCGGAGAGCAAATTGGGCTTCGGCATTCACAAACAAGTTTATGATTGGCCCATGGACAGGGTATGAGTCTCCATGATGATCGCCAAGGGGCTTTGAGCACGGCGGTGGGCTGCTTTTAATAGCACTGGATTCAGCGGGCCGCTGGCAGCGCTGCGTTGCGGGCCATGGTAAGACGACCCAAGCCAATTGCACAACACAGCCCTGTTCCCGTTCGATGGAAAGTCTGGTTTCCTCCGAAGCAGCAAACACGCGGAAGCGGTCGGCGGCCCCGATTGAAGCGAGCTGCGCCGCGAAGATGGCTCCATGGAACCTCACAGCGCAGGAAAGCCGGGCCATGGCAGCATGCCGTGTGGGACCCTAGAGGAACGAACAGCTGCAAGCCTCGGCGCCTCGCAGCTCGTGGCCAGCAATGGCTGCCGCCGAAGAGACACGACACAGTCGCAATGCAGATGCCTCCCGCTCTTATGTGCAATGCAAGGTCGGCCGCTGAAGACACCGGAAGGAGTTGCTCGCGGAATGCGGGAGTCGCCAATACTCCCTACCATGCAACGTTATGGGCCGCCCAGCTGCGACGCACGGCACGCCAGCCGTGCTGCGCTGGCTCCGCCAAGGGCCAGATGCGGTCAAGTCCAGGAACCAGATGCAGGAACAATCTCTGGCGCCCACAGCAGCGCACACGGGCCGCGCACCACAAGGGGCAAAGGATCTGCCTCTGGCAATTAGGCACTCGCCGCGGGATGCCGACCGCTTCCCTCTCGCGTGCCGCCAGCCGACAGCATCGCCGGACCAGGGCGGGGAGGCGATGGCCGTTGCCTGAGCGAGACTACTGGTATTATTCCCAGCCAGGCTCATCTCCTCCAAGCCGCCCGCTCTTCGTCCATCACAAGGCCCACCTCGATCGCCGGCGGTCAGTGGCGGGGACGCTCGCTGGTCGTCTCATTTCACTTCGGGTTGGGTGATTTCCTGTCGACCACTCACGTCGCGCGCTGCGTCCCCGGTCGGCGCTCGTGGCCCAAGACGGGCCTGTCGCGCCGACGCTTCCAGGGCTCCCCTTTCGGTCCGCTGGTGGAAATTACCTGCACGTCCAGCTCCACCCTCTCCTTTCTGGCTCTTCAGTCTGTCCGCCCAGTCGCAGGACGAGACGACGGATCGGACGGTGGCCGCGGTGCTCACCACCTCGCCATCCCTGTCGCCCTTTTCCCTGCGGTTCCCTGCGGAGCGATGGGTACCTGCGGGCCTGCCGCGTCGTCGCACCGGCTGCAGGTACCTCTGGATGGCCCGGCGCCGGCTCTGGGGCGAACAAAGCAAATATCCCCGTTCAGGGATGCGTGCTAACGAGGTCCTAGTCACCAGCCTATTCTTCCTTACGGCCTGGGCGGGCAAGCAATAATAATACTGCATCCCCGTCCTTCGGCCTGCCGCCCTCCCCCTTCTCCCTCCCCTCAGCGAACCATGTCGAGGTCGTAAAGAAGGCTCCATCACGCTGCTTTCGTCCTCTCGTTCTCTGCGCCAACCAACTTACCGCTTCACTCTTTCAGCGGGCATTCTTTTTCCTGAAAGTCGTTCCATTCGAAAATCCCCCTAAACATCATGAAGGCTGGATTTGCTGCCGCCGCTGTGGCGGCGCTGGCTGGGGGCGTGAGCGCTGCCCACCACCGTCACGGCCACGAGCAGCTTTTCGCCAAGCGAAGCAACGAAACCGGCGAGGTCTGCATCCCGGGCTGCACCACTGTCTGGAAGACCATCACCGGCGAACCTACTCGTACGTTTCCCTCGGGGCTGAGCGGTTTGAGAGGGGAGAGAGCAGGAAGACTCACATGACGCTTGTAAACAGTGGTCCCAGTCAAGAAGACGACGGCGACCACCACCACCACCACCACCACCACTTACACCCCGCCGGCCCCAACGACCGTCGTCCCCGTGATTCCGATCCCGACGCCCGCGCCTCACACCTGCCCGACGCCAGGTGTCTACACCTTCCCGGCGACCACCATCACCGTCGAGCAGACCACGACCGTCTGCGGCGCCTCGTCCACCAAGGTCCCCTCGGGCACCCACACCCTTGGCGGTGTCACCACCGTCGTCGAGACGGCCACCACCTTCGTCTGCCCCGTTGCCACCGTCGTCACCAAGGACAGCACCACGACCAGCACCATCCTCCAGACGACCTATGTCTGCCCCACGCCCGGCACTTACACCGTTGGTGCTCACACCACGTCTGTGACCAAGGAGACGATCGTTGTCTACCCCGTGCCCACCTCGTACAACCCCGGCACCTACACTGCCCCCGAGCAGACCGTCACCGTGACCGAGACCGACTACGTCACCTACTGCCCCTTCACCAGCGCCGGCCTCACGACGACTGCCGCCCCTGCTCCCCCGGCGACCACGTCCGCGGCCGCCCCGCCTCCTCCTCCCCCTGCCTCGTCGACGCAGGTGCAGACTTCCGAGGCGCCGAAGCCCTCCGCGCCCGCGCCCAGCTCTGGCGGCCTGCAAAGCAGCAACGACCACTACGGCATCACCTACACGCCGTACGTGGCGTCCAACGGCCAGTGCAAGGACTCCGCGCAGGTTGACAGCGACATTGCCCAGCTCAAGGCCGCCGGCTTCACCACCGTCCGTGTCTACTCCACCGACTGCCACACGCTCGAGAACGTCGGCAATGCCTGCCAGAAGCACGGCATCAACATGATTGTCGGTGTCTTCGTCAAGGGCAGCGGCTGCAGCTACGACTCCCCCGACATCAAGGAGCAGGTCGACGAGCTCGCCGCCTGGGACAAGTGGGGCCTGGTCAAGCTTGTCGTCGTCGGTAACGAGGCCATCATGAACGGCTTCTGCAGCCCCCAGCAGCTCGCCACCCTGATCGGCACCGTCAAGTCCAAGTGCTCCCAGTACACCGGCCCCTTCACCATCTCGGAGACGCTCAACATTTGGCAGCGCACCGACGTCTCGTCCGCCATCTGCCCCGTCGTCGGCGTCACCGGTGCCAACATCCACCCGTACTTCAACCCCGACGTCACCGCCGACTCGGCCGGTGACTTCGTCCACGGCCAGCTCCAGATCCTCAGCGGCATCTGCTCGGGCAACGAGGTCATCAACCTGGAGTGCGGCTGGCCCACCCGCGGCAGCTGCAACGGCCAGGCTTGCCCCGGTACGACGCAGCAGGCCGACGCCATCAAGTCCATCCGCGCCAAGACTGGCGACAAGACCGTCTTCTTCTCCTTCGAGGACGACATGTGGAAGGAGCCTGGCTCTTGCGGCTGCGAGCAGAGCTGGGGCTCCGCCGCGTCCTTCTCCATCAGCGTTGACATTTCCATCTAGAGGACGACGCTCGCGACGCAGCAGCTCCCTCGCACAGCACCGCCTCATGGTTCCCGCAGGCTCCCGGACACAGCCCTGCTGAATGTATATTGAGCGAAGGCAACGTCCCGCTTCGCCCCGTTCCAGGCAGACTGCCCCTCCCGACCCCGAACGCCCACCATCATCCGACGCGGACAACGACACGCCCACTGGACGCGAGTAGGAGGACATGGCCACGGCGGGAGGCTCTCTTGGGGGTCGAATGTTGGGCGCTTGGCTCCCTGCTACTTGCGTTGCGTGCGTGTGGAGTTGGGCCTGTCCTTTCATTCCCCTTGGCGACTTTGGCGACTTGATTTACTTTACGGCGCTCGGGCCTTGGGCGGCGTTTCTGTAAGTCTGCGCAAGCACATACGGGTCTTTCTTTGTACATTCAGCATTTGCTTCGTGACGCTGTAATCTATTCATTAGTGTCTATTATCGGATGAGCTGCTGTTGCTGCGACCCCATGAAGTCTCTGCGTGTCTCGGACGAAGAACACCGTAGTTTTGCTTGCAAGAATTACGACGACCATCACCAAGCCGTTAGCATCACCGAACAAGAAAGATGCTGTAAACATGCGTTTTCCCCCGCTAATGAGCCAAGAATAATTACAACCATAGCGCCATCTGAACAGAGTAGCAACAAATGAGGCCACGACGTACGTGTAGCCAAATAGACCATATTCCTTGGCGGCGCAGGGACCAGGTCTGGCGTGGCACATATTACTCTCCCGCCAATACCTTGGCACAGGCATTATTAAATAACTGCCCTTATTACTCCGTAGATGGGCCCCGTCCACACAGCCACGGGGCGACCCCTGAACCATACCCGTCGCAGGGAGATGCGCCAGGGGGGGGGGGGGGGGGGGGGGGGGGGGGGGGGGGGGGAGGAATGGTCTCGATTACTGTACGGAATACGGAGTACTTCGGACGTCGTGAATTGACAGCGCTCCTCTGAACCTGTACGGGCGCCTGCCAAGATCCTCCCGCCGCGAGGACTCCCTACTATGTAGGGCCGCGGCTGCACACACGACGACGCAGGGCGATGCTGCGCCGGACGCGGTGAGACCCTTCCCGGCTGTCGGGTGGAATCAACGTCGTGCGCCGGGTCCGCAAGCCCACCACCACAGGGCCGGGGAAGGGGGAAGAAGGGGGGCAGCGCCCGGCGCCTCCTCCGGGTGCGTGTGAGACAGGTGTCTGGCGCGCGCCGTGATCTCGACGACGACCCAACTTCTGTCTCTGTGCGGACGCCCCCGTAGACCGGACACACGCGGGCCTGAACGCTTTGACGCGTGGGCGAGTCGTACTCGTACGAGCACGGTTGCGTAGGGGGCGCAAAGGGGCCCTCGCGCCATCGCGTGGCCGGGCGTCGTTCCTCGTGTGTTAAAGGCGCTGGCATGCACGTGGGCTACAAGTCCGAGCTCGATCGCGACGAGATGCACTTCACGATGACGATGACAAAAAAAAAAAAAAACAGTGAGAAGGCCCGAAAACGGAAATGCCCGTCGGGACTGTCCTGGCCATTCGAATGTGAGTGTATTCATCTGCCCAGCCATATCTTCCAGCAATCGCATGACCAAGTCCGCCGGCCCCCCATGGTCCATGCTCATCCGTCGCTGTTCCACGGTTGAAACCCTTCCCGAATCCAGAATGGGGATTAGTGATTTCCAAAACAAGATGACAATGGTAGGAGAGAGCATGTAGACTAATATCCGTACATTGCAGCCGTGATGGGGGTCAAGCTTGTCCATTCTTGCCCGTTCGCGAGCGTCATTAGCAGGCACGAAGCGTCAGCCTTGCACGCTGCCCGTTGCTCTCGTTCTCCCAATGCATAAACCCAATACATAAAGCCACTGGCAGAGGAAATCCAACTGGCCCGTATCCAAGGGCGCAAGGGCCATTACAAATGTTACCGGAGCGCCGCCGCGCTCCCAATGATACCGAATGCAGAATTGCTTTTCCGAAACGTATATATGCTCCAGAGTGTGGTGGGGTGGGGATTACAGTCGTGTGGAAAGATGTGAAAAGCGAGTCCTCGCGGATATAGGTTGAGCTATCGTGAGAAAAGCGTTAAGTAAGCGTGTCGTCGTTATTTGTTCGGCAGGAGTTGAGTTGGTCAGAAGGGCTGAGGGCCTTCGAGGTACGTTGGCAAGCGTCCGCGTGACCACTTGTCGGGCCACTCGGTCTCTTCGCCTGCTTGGTCAATGACCACGTACGACGACGCCTGCCGCAGCCTGGCCTTCTCCAGCAGCGGCTCGGGGCCTCGCCCACAGCGCTCGAGCTGCAGCAAGCCGCCGCGATGGGCGTCGCAGCAGAGGATATTCAGGTCCTGCCCGTTGTTGGTAAAGGAAAGGCCGCCAATCTCGCTGAACACATCGATGGTCTGCTTGCTGCCAAAGGTCTGGGCTTCGATGACGTTGACGAAGTCGGCCTCCTCGGCGGCGACCAAGATCGGCTTTCCGCTTCCCAGGGGCGAGAATCGCAGGCCGCGCACGCCGGCCATCTCGCTCCGGACGGTGCACAACGACGTGCTCACGCCGCTCGAGTTGCACCACTTCCGAGCGTCCCAGATCCGGACTGACTTGTCCTGGAAGCCCGTCGCCACGGTCCACCCGTCGTCGGACCAATCGCAAGCGAAGCCATAATCCTTGTGGCCCTCGAGCTCCTGCAGGACTTCTCCCGTATCCGCGTTGGTAATGAGCACGTTGGGATTGTCGCCGACGACGACCCGCAGGCGCCGGTCCGGAGATATGGCCGAGCAGTTGAGTGCAAAGGGGTACGAGGTCTGCGAGGTGAACTTCTCCGTTTCAATGTCCAGCACCCTAAAGCCACGATCGTTGCTGGCGATGCTCGCGACTGGTCGAGAGGATCGCCGAGGCGTGTGGATCTTCAAGTGGTTGGTGATGCCGTCGGGCGAGATCTGCCCCTCGGAGAAGTCCTTTTGGTCGTCCGAGCCGAGGGACTTGAGGCAGTAGTCGCCGTTGAAGGTGCCGCCCATCAAGACACCGCAATCGGCATCGAGAGTTGAAATGACCCCGCCCAAGCCAGGGAACTCACGCAGGTTCATGACCAGGTCCGTCTTCTTCGACGCCAGGTTCATCCTGCTTATTCCACTGGGGCTCGAATAGTACGCCTTGGTGCGGGACGGGCAAGCGAGCACACTCCGCAGCTGGAAGTGGGCGAGGCTAACGTCGGGACGGAAGCTCATTTTGCTGAACCGGACGAAGCTGTCCTTGGATGCGACGCACCGGTCGTCCCACTTCGTCTGTCGTTGGCGAGCAAATGTCAGCGGTTGCGGCAGCGAGGCGCATCGGGAGGCACGCTGTTCAACTTACAGTCCAAGTGTCCGAGCCCGACTGGTTGACGTAGTTCCTATATGTGAATCGTCGCCTCCTCCTCGCGGCAGCGCGCGTCGTCTCCATGGACGCCCAGTTCAACCCCTGCAAGTCGCATTCGTCGCCCATGAGGTCGGCGTAGGTCACGTCCTGCACGTCGGTGCGAGACTGCTCGTACACCTCGTGCGCTTGCGGTGGGCGCATCTGTCGGTAGCCGGGGAGAAAGCAGCCGTCGTGCGACCACTCGCGTAGGAAGTCAATGAGACCGAGGTTCTGGGATCCAAGGATGGTCGGGTTCGGGTTGCTAAGTTGGACTGGGGGTAACTCGTCGAGGAGGTTGTTGAAGAAGGGCGGATCGATCTCGTGAGGTGCAAGAGCTTCGGGGGTATCGTCATCGAAATAATCATGGTCATCAGCACCCGGCGGATCGGGCCCCGAGGCAAGACCGGCGTTCATGGTGGGTGGCACGCCGTGCATGCCGTGAAGCCCAAACGCAAATTCGAGGGGGGATGGTAGGACGTTCGGGTGGTAGGTAGGCGGCGCTGCGATGCCATCCTCATCTTCATCGTCGTCCGAGTACGTATCGTTCGCTTCTGCGCCGTGCGCGTTGGAGCCGTTCAAGACGGCAGGCTCGTGATCGAAGGCGAAGTTCATGGAAGTGAGGATGTTGGTCGCGATGATGATCTCGTCTAGTGGGGCACCGCCGTCACTGTCGCTCATGTCCAAGTCATGATCGGGGGGGACGTAGAGGCTTTGTAGGTAGTGGGCGGGATCGTCGGTGAAGGTGTCGTCGGATTCGGAGTCGAGGTCGAGGTCGTCTTCGTCGGCATGCCGGCTTCCTTGACCATCGCCGGCGAGTGGGGCATCCGTCATAAGCACACCGGAGCCAAGACGGCGCGCGTCGACGGCGTCGTCCAAGTGGCCTTGGCTGTCGGGGTCGGAGGCGTCGGTCGCAGCGTCTTCGCCGCCGTGCTCGCCGTACTCGTCGTGCTCGTCTTCGTCCTCCTCGTACTCCTCGTCCTCGTCCTCGTCGTAGTCCTCGTCCTCGCCGTAGCGGGCAGCCGGGGCGGTGGAGGCGGAGACGGCGCTGTGGTCCGAGGTACGAGGTGCCCGATGTTCATCCTGCGACGGTAGCCAGTCGGTGCGGGCGCGGGTGCTGTCGTCGTCTTCGTGGTCGCGGTCGCGATGGCCGTCGGGCGAGGATGGCAGAGGCGGCATGGCGACAGGACGGGCACCCGCCCTCTGGCTGCCCTACCTAAGGGGGCCAGCCGGGCGCAGCGGCAGCAGCCCAACGCCGGCCGGTGCGCTCCAGGCTCTGGGGGGGTGGCCTGCGAAGGCCAGAGCGCGTTGATGCGCAGCAAACCTGCCGTGGGCGCTGAGGTGTGCCACCGAGTCGTTATTTGCTTTTCCCCGCGGGTGTCCTGTGCTGCTGGGCTGAGTCCGGCGCTTCCCTCCTTGGGTCTTCCCTACTTCAAACCCCCTCTTTCTCTGCTCGCGCCGGCCCGGGACCTGTGGTGCGACGCTGGACTGGACTCGCTTCCTTTTCGTCGTTCGATGGTGCTCGCGCGACTTTGCTTTTCCAAGCGCCGGCTGGGGGGAGGAGGTTCGAGGCACGTCGGGAGGGGAGGTTGAGGGCGCCGGACGCAGAAGCGCCCCTCGATGGCGGGGAGGGGAGCCGACAACGGTTCAGAAGCACAGAAGAATAGCGGATCCGTCGCACGCCAGTGCGGAGCCGAGGCCTGGGGGCCGTGCGCGGCCTGGGCGAGCTGCCAGCCAGCGAGCGTGGAGCGGCCCGAAGCTGGCTGCGCTGCCGGGGTGGAGTCGCGGGCCACAGTGGGTTCGGGTTCGGGTTCGAATAAGAGGCGATGTTTGCTCGCTGCTCGTCGAGGCAGGGGCCGACGGCGACGTACGTACGGAGTAGTATGGGCCGGAATCCCAGGTTCGCGCGGGAGAGATGGAGCGAGGGAAGAGGGAGTTTCTCGAGACCCGAGGGGGGCTGGAACCATGCGCCGGGTTGAGTTGAGGGGGAAAGAGCCCCGGCGTCCAGACGTCCCATGAGCCGACGGACGAGGGCACGCAAGCAAGGCGGCGAGGCAGAATGCATCAGGATGCATCCCACGGCCCTCGCCGCTCGCTGCAGTGCCGGTCGGGCGGCAAATCAGCGACTCGCTCGCCCGCTGGTGCGACCCCCATTTGCGCGCGCGCTCTGGACTGGGCCAACTGCATCACGCAAAGCCACTCGTCATCTCTGGGCGTCATATCTCGAGCCCGTCCGCCGTCTCTGTGTCGAGGATTCTTACTCGGTATGGCTCCCTCCCTGCTTACTCGTCATCTCGTCACCCTGTCAACATGTCCCTGATTGCCTACGGGGTGCCTGGTACTGAGGTACGGAGTACGGAGTAGTTGCTCCATCCTCGAAGATGAGTGAGTGAGTACGTGCCCTCGCTCATTTCCGACCCCGACACCGGTTCACGATAATTATACTCGTGCTCGTATCCGTACGTACGTCGCGACTCGTGGCCGAGGGCAGTTCATCAGGCAGTTCCCGAGCCGTGCCGTCCCTTTGGCGCTTGCCAGCCAGCATTTCCCATCGTGTCCACTGCGGGCGCCTGGATGACGGGAGCTCGCATACCCGCGACCCAGCGGCGGCAGCGACACGTCGCGTCGGCCGCTCATCATTATCTACCAGTCACTCGCGTCAGCTCGGTCGCAGGCAGCATCGCCAGGCCCGTCCGTCATGCCCTCCAGCGGCTCCTCGCGCAGCACCCGCGCAGGCGCACGCAGCTGCCGCGCGCCCGCCCAAGCTCTTCGCGCCGACGGCGATGCCCCCAAACGAACCGTTGCTCCTCACCGGTCGCATACGAGTACTTTGTGATAGATGACCTGCGCAGGGTGGCACGTCCCCATCCCTGTTTGTCTCGTGGCAAGCCACCGACGACCCCGGAGCCTGGGGCCAGTCGAGCCCTCCGCGTGCCTCCTCGTCCTCGTCGCCCTCGGCGAGGCCTGCGTGCGTGGCGCCGGCGCGCGTCGATGGGCTGCTGGTTAACCTTTCGGTTCATCATTCTGCGCTGCTTGCAGAGGGGGGCTTGGGGGGGGGCAGCATGGGGGGCTGACGCCCCGTCGCCCGCCCGTGAGACAGGCTGCACGAGGACCCGACATGCATACGGCGACATGTGCCGCGGCGGTGCGTGCGCTCGTCCCCCGTACTGCCATGCATGCTCGGAGCCTGGGGTGCTTCCTCTTCACGCGCCTTCGACCCTTGCAGGCGCCGAGTCAGTTCACTTGCATGCCCGAGTCTGGCGATGCCACCCGCGAGGGTGCGTGGAGAGGTCGGCGAGCTGTACTCCGTACAGCGATGGCTGGGTGGGCAGCGGGCGAGCAGCGAGCTGAATGGACCGGACAGGCACACGCGCAAACACCTCGTGCCGGGTACCGTGCCTGACGCCTCCACGAATACCCTCTCCCGATGGCTTTTCGTCGCGGCCTCGTACTACGCCGCACCGCAGATGTGACACATCACGCCTGGGCGACGTGCATGCCAGACCATGCTACCAAGCTCCCGTACAACCCTCCCGTCACAATCGGAATTATGCGCTCATCACATCACACATACCGTCCGCGGACATACACCTTCCATGTGCCACCTACCTTACCCAACGGTCCCCCGCGTTTGCTTGCCGTGCCGCCTCGCTCCCCAGAGCATCTGCGGAGACGGCCTGCGCGGTCAATGGTCTCATATGCGGAAAGCTGCCGAAAGAGGAAGGTTTACGTTATGGCTAAATGCCGAGCTTGCTCCGTGCCATAGCATACCAGTTACGTCGAATTAAGGGACACATACACGTACAAGAAGAACTCGTCAAGGACGGATGGTTAGGGACGGACTCTGTCAGCGGTCGTTGTCTACCGCGATGTGTCATCTGTCTCATCTATCGACCCTTACTCATCAACCGAACGAGCATTCACCTTTCTAAGCAACGGCTCTATGGGGTACACCATGTTGACGAGCCATCCCAGAGGCGTGTAAGACCACAGCTTGTTGATGCTCACCGCCGCCGCCTGAACCGGGGGCGTCTTCGCTGCCGACTCCTTCATCAGGTTCTCGTTGACGATCCCGACCGGCGTGTAGGACCACGCCTTCATGGCGGGGTGGATGTTCTCGTTTGCGAGCTTCAGCTTCTCCTCGGGAGTCTTGCCCCTGGCCACCTCCTTGGCGGCCTTGGGCAGGTTCCGGAGGACGTCCTCCCAGAACCCGACCGGCACCTTGGTCCGCGCCGTCTGGAAGATGTCCAGCAAGATGTTCTTGAGAGACTCGCCCGCAGCCTCCCAGCTGCCGAAGTCTGTCCATCGGTTCTCAAGCGTGGCTGATACGGCTCTCTTGAACGCCAATTGGCAGTCTGCCACCGTGATCTCTCCGGACGAGATTGCCTCGGCGAGAGGCTTGAATGCTTCGGGGCTGGTGTCCGCAACCCACCTCAAGAATTTACTCTCCGCAATCTTGGCAAAGACGGGTGTGCTCTTGCCTTTGGGCTTGTCTCCGTTTCCTTTTCCCGTCTTTGCCGGCTCCTCCTCTTGCGGGAGCTTCTTCTTCGGCTCCTCCCCATCGTGCCCGGGCTTCTTCTTCTTCTCCTCCCCATCTTGCGGGAGCTTCTTAGGCCTCTCGTCGTCCTCCGTGCTTGGAACGCAGACAGCTCTCTTCTGGACGGAGCACGACAGTTTCTTGAATGCGAACCGCTTATTCTCGATCCACCGTCCCTTGGCGTCAGGGTTCTTGCTGTTGACCTCGAAAGCGCCTGCTATGTTCGAGCCAGGAATGGACCCGGCTGCTGCGAACTCCTGGTTCCCCCGTACGGCAGGATCCTTTGAGTAGAGTTCAGGGAGCCAGTATCCTTCGGGCAAGTTGCTCGGCGTAATCATGTAGATGTAACCCGTCTCCAGCTTGGCCCCTGTCCGGCCATAGGCGTACCTGTGGGCTGCGTCCTCAGACCGAGACACCGACACGTAGCCCGAGCCTCCGGCGAAGCTCAGGTGGCGGCCAAGGTCCATGTCGCTGCCTCGAGGCTGGAAGCCCTCTGCGAATATCTGCTCGGGCGGTCGAGAATCGCCGCGGAAGAAGACGCCTTTCTTGCCGCTGCCGTCCATCTTCTTGTTGGCAGCGTCTGCCGCCGAAATAGCTTCACGTTTGCCATCTGGCTTGCCGCGTCGCTCGACAGAAGCAGCGTCATCGGAAATGATCTCTAGGACAGCCTTGCCGATGAGTGCCGGGTCGAACCCTTCAACGTTGTTGCTGGAGGCCGGGAGGTCACTTTGCTGGGCCGACCTCGGAAGCAGAGCCCACAAAGGAGCGTCCCTGTTGAAAATGGACGGGCTCTTGAGGGCCGTCTCTGTCGAGCCTTGACGGGTTTCGGCGGGTGCCGCATTGGCAAGTCCCGCCAGCAGCGGGAGCGCCTGGTAGAACTTCATGATGTTACAATTGTGACTGTGATTATGGCACACGGAGCAACTCTCACCGTACATATCCAACGCCGCCATTTATAGATTTACGGAGAGGCTTTCCGAAGACGACCTTGTCCGAGGAGAACTTTTCCTTGAGGATACCTGAAATTCGATACGAGTCAGATAGATTGCTCGGCAAGCAGTGGGAGGAAGATGCTGATGGAGTAGTTCCGACGACTCCATGTCCATGCAACGTCCATTACGAATGTTCGGAGCCACCGTGGAGGCAGCAGCAAGCCGAACCAGGCTGTCATTTCCTTTTTCCTTTACCCGAGGAGTCCGCGGAGTGCGCTGTCCTGGATCAAAATTCTGACTGTTCCCAAGACACACACTCATTTACGATGGCACCAAGACTGAGTACTACGTAAGTCTACATGTCTGCTTCAGTAGGCCTATGGCTATGAACTCGGCTCCTTTAACGCTCCGTGCAGCGGCAGCTTCGCCGGTCAGGACAGCATGAATGTCAAGTACATGTAACGCGGTCCTTGATCAGTCCTCCATGTGCTAGTCATGTGCGGCCGGGCTCCCTGGCCGTGCGCTTAGATATCCATCACGAACTTTTGCACCGCACGCGTGGACGAGGAACGAACACAGCAATGACTACTCCATACTACGTAGTAGGGTGCTTGCAAAAGGATTCAAGGTAACCATACGATCCCTTCATTTCGGAACGATCCTGGCCTGCCGCGGCCCAAGAATCCGTGACGTTGTTCTGGACGCAAGGCGCAGTGCTCTTGGCAAATCTCGCTTCGAGGACACCCCACTCTAGGAGCCGATGCATCAGCTATGTTTACGTGTAAAGCATCAGGCAAGGTGCGTAGTGAAGATAGTAAAGACGGTTGAACCACTCGTGGAACAAGGATTGCTGTGGTCCGTTGTCGGCATTGCAAATGCTGCCAGAAAAAGCCCCTACCATAACGGTCCGATTCGCAATACGAAAAGTACCACATTATTCAGCCCCTCATGCCCATTTTCGTAGAACAACGTCGTCTTTTCGTCAGAAAATGCACGGCCTACATGAGCATATGCCAGATCCCGGCATCAGGGACGTTTCGCAGAAGGGGCATCTGTTGAGTAGGAGCAAAGCGTTGACTGACAGATTCGTGGCATCTACGTGCCGTATCATTACCTCGTTGCTTTTCAGCCGAACCCGATGAGTATTAACGTGCTCTCTACTTCCCCTTACTGCCTTCGCCAACTCTTATCTCCCCGTGTCCATGAGTCGTCTCATCGCGAAGAGCGCTGGCGGCGGCGCTCGAAGAAGCCATGTCCTGGCCCGGGCGGATGCGCTCGCTACTGTTTGCGTAGTGCAATCACTGTTTCTCAGATCACCTGGCAGGGCAGTGGCGTTGCTCATTCCTTGTAAACGTCTAGTCATTTTTTAAACTCTCCCGCGTCTCTTCTACACCTGTGTATGCTCCACCGTGACGCCCCAGCACCGCCGCTCATGTCATGCTCTAAAACTTGTTCTCCAGTCTCCTCTCCTCCTTGAGCTTGAGCAAATGGTCCAAGGCCTCCTGCAAGGGGATCAGCTCGCCCTTGCTCTGCGTGCTCTGATCGTCACGGTTTCGGATGTTGACCGTGCGGGACTCGGCTTCCTGGGCTCCAACCACTGCGTTGTTCGTCAGTACAAAGGTCCAAGCAGCAAATATGTCAACTTCATGCTCTCGGGCGGGGCTTACCAAAAATGAAGTTGTACTGCTCAAGCTGGCCCGTGCGGATCTTCTTCTGGAACGTGTTGCCGCTCAGGTCTGAGTCGGCAAACAGCCCCTTGTCGTGGAACATCTTGGCAACCTCCTGGGCGTAATCGTTCACGGCAGGCATGACGGGCACCACAAGAACCTGTCGAGGGCTGAGCCAGAACGGCCACTTGCCGGCAAAGTGCTCCGTGAGAATGCCAATCATTCTCTCAAAGCTGCCCAGCACGGCTCGGTGGATCATGACGGGCCTGGCGTACCCGACGGGCAGGTCGGGGTCGTCGTTCGTGGTGGCAGCGCCGCTGTCATCCTTCCCGGCCACGTATCGAAGCTTGAACCGACGTGGCAGGTTGAAGTCCAGTTGGATGGTACCGCACTGGTGGTCTCTCTTCAGGGCATCGTACACGGTGATGTCAATCTTGGGACCATAAAAGGCACCATCACCGGGGTTCTCCTCCCACTTGGCGCCGATCTTCTCCGTGAAGCTATCCAGCGCCGTCTTGAGTTTCGCCTCTGCCATGTCCCACAAGGAGATCTCGCCAATGTACTTGTCGGGGCGCGTAGAGAGCTTGAGCTTGAACTGGAAGCCGAAAAGCCCGTAGACGCCGTACAAGAAATCAAACGCTCCTTCGATTTCTTCAACGATCTAGAGCACGTTAGCATGCCGCCGGTCCTCCATCGCTTCATTGTGTACCAACCTGATCGATCGTGCAGAAGATATGAGCGTCGTCCTGCTGGAAGCGACGGACGCGGGTAAGTCCCGAAAGAGCGCCAGAGAACTCGTTGCGATGGAGCACACCAAAGTCGGCCATTCGCCAGGGCAGGTCCTTGTAGTTGACGTCCGAGTGGGAGAAGATCTTGCAATGACCCGGGCAGTTCATCGGCTTCAGGCCATACTTCTCCTTCTCCACCTCAAAGGTGAACATGTTCTCCTCGTAGTGTGCCCAGTGCCCGGACGTCTTCCACAGGTCCGCCTTGTACATGTTGGGAGACATGACCTCGGTGAAGCCGCGCTTTTGGTATTCTTGCTGCATCAGGTCCATCAAAGACTTGTAAATTCGAGTGCCATGGGGCAGCCAGAACGTGGAGCCGGGCGACATCTCATCCCAAAAGAAGAGCTTCTGGTCCTGGCCGATCTTTCGGTGGTTGCGCTTGGCGGCCTCTGCAAGGAACGTCTTGTACTCGTCCAGCTGCTTCTTGTCGGGGAAGGAAATACCAGCAATTCGCTGGACAGATTCGTTCTTGGCATCACCGAGCCAGTAGGCAGCCGAGTTCTACATGCCGTCAGCCACGAAAGCAATCAGTAACTCCGGACGACCTACCCTCAAGACAGAAAAAGCCTTGACATTTCCGGTGTGAGGCACGTGCGGTCCTCGGCACAGATCGATGAGAGGACCGCATCGGTACACCGTGCTCTTGGTGCCGTCCGGTACACGCTGGTTGATGAAATACTCCTTGTACTTGCTGTACTTGAACATCTCCAGAAGTTCATCCTTGGTCATCTCAAGGCGTTCGAAGGGCTGCTTTTGCTTGATGATAGAGGCGGAGAGGGTATCCAGCGCCTTCTTGTCCTCGTCGGCAATCGCGGTGCTGGTTGGCCATTAGCAAACAAGTCAACCGGTCGGCAAAAGAGAGGTCTGTACCCTTCCATGTTCGCCATGTCATAGTAGAAGCCCGGGGGGTCTTCCGTCGGGGGGCCGTTGCAAAGGTAGCAGCCAAATCGCCTCTCGCAGGCTTCTCCAAGAATGTGGGCCGACGAATGCCAGAAGACCTTCTTGCCTGCGGACAATGTCAGCAATTCCGTGCCGCAATTTTTCGAGCACATGGGAAGGGGTTCTGTACCTTCAGTGTGCTCAAAGTCGAGCAGCTCCAGCTTGCAGCTCTTCTCCAGGGGTCGCGTAAGATCCCACAGCTCTCCGTCTACCCTGGCGATGACCGTGCGCTCAAACAGCGACTTCGAGATGCTCTTGGCAATTGCTCCCGGCGTGGTCTCCCATGACGTTCCCTTCTCGTCCTTGCCATTGGGCAGGGAAATGGTGATCTCCTCTCGCGGCTTGGCTGCATCTCTCGTGAGTCAAAGTGTATCGCAGCGGGGGGTCGGTCGTCGCAGCAGCAACGCACCAGCAATCTCGGCGTCTTGTCTAGCCTTGATCTTGTCGAAAAGGTCAAGTCGGTGTTGGATGAACTCGGGGAGCTCGGGGAGCTGCCGTGGTATCAGCACAATGGCACCGGAAAAATAGGTCGTACGAGTCGAGAAGTCAGGGTTCTACCAACCTCGAGCCCCGCGTTCTTGGGCGGGCCTTTCGGAGCCTTCTCCTTGGGCTGCTTCGCGGGCCGCGACGCGAGGTTTTGCACCGGAGCGCCCTCGGCCGATTTGGGGGCACCAGCTGGTTCAGACGACATGGTGAGGTAACTCGCTGCGCTGGGGTGATGTGGTGAAGAAAGTTGCTGTGCTGTCCCTCGATGCCAGACTTGGAGGGGCAGGACACGCTTAAAATGGAAGAGGTGGGGTTGACTCACGAATCTCATGAGTCGAGTCACACAGCAGCGGCAGATCCTCGGATTCGCCATGGCGGCTCACAACAGTACCATCAGCAGCACCACCACCCCCCCTGATACGAGGTGCACCGAAACGTAAATTGCTTGCTGCAATTTCCCTTATGACTAAATATGGCAGTGACTGTTGGCTGAGCAGCGGTAGACTCGGGAAAGCCGTCCGAGCTCGGAGCATCGACGGGGAAGTAGAGTCCGTTACACGATTTGTTCGTCAACCATGAGGTGGAACCGAGTCTTCATGGATGGTTCAGTTGAAGCGACTTGGCTTTGGATATAAGAATTTCGGACAGTTATTATGAGCACCCTTGGAGCTATGGGCCACCAGTTTTGAGCCGAGAAAAATCATGCCAAGCAATGCCTTAGCTATCTATATCGCAAGTATGGGTATCATTGTCAGCGTCCAGTCCCAACGCCCTCCAGAATCAACGCCGTGTATTTTTCAGCCCGTGCGTGCCAGGCTTCTCAGATGCCGTAGCGAGTCACACACTCCTCCCGATGCGTCTCCAAGCACTCCAGCGCGCAGACCCTCGTCCCGCACTTCATGCACCTCACCCGGCCCCAGTATCCGCACACAGCGCAGAACACCCTCATCGGATACACGTCGACCCAGTCTCCCCTTGCCTCAAGGTACGTCAGCGGCGGGTGTGCCAGCAGCTTGCGCAACTCCGCGTCCGAGGGCATCGGCGGTACGCGCGACATGAGAAGGGGTTCGCTGTCGCCGGGGTGTGGAACTGGGGGGGATCGATACGGCGGTGGGAGGACGGAAGGGAGGTCACCGTCGGCCATGTGGCTGTCTTCATCCTTGACTTGTTGTTTCGCTGGTACGTCTTTCCTGCCCGGCACCGGGCGCTTGGTGTTGTTGGAGCCGGAGCCACCCGTCCTGGCGCTGCCGCTCTGGGTGCTCGGGTTTGCGTCTGCGAGCGCCTGCATGGCCAGGAAGTCGTCTAGGTGGTTCGCAAAAGTCTTTTGCGACTGCATGATCTTGCGCACGTTGGGCGTGTACTTTGCTTGCGCTTGTCAGGTCAGCCGTGGGTGCCCTTCACGAGCCCAGCGCCACGTACCTCTGCCGCTCTTCACGGGCAGCGGGATCGAGTTATCCCTTCCGCCATCTCGATCCAGAGCCTCGACTTCTTTGCGTATCTTGGCCTCCTGCCGCGCCGACAAGTCACTCAGGCTGGGGCCGCCTCCAGGGGCATTTCGGGCGCGCTTGCGGTTCCCCGGCTGCGTGCCGGCCGACCCAGGGTTCGCCCGCATGTCCGGAACGTATGCCCATCCCGGCGCTGCCGTCGTCTTTGCGCCGGCGAGCTCGATGACGCCGAAGTTGTTCATCGTCGGCGCTGGTTGTTGATGTCATAGCCGGCGCCGGAAGCTCTAGAGCTGGGCCTGCGCAGCGAACCTTAGCCCCCCTTCCCCCGGAAAAATCCGCCACTGGCACACCCGATAGCTCCAGCCACAGTGCCCAATCAGCGGCTCCCTGCTCTCCCAGATCTTCCGAGGGTCGTGTGGCTTCAATAGGTAGCTTCCAGCTCAGCCTCGCTTCCAGTCTCCTCAACCACGTCGCATCCTCGACAAGCCACTCACCATGCCTGGGGCCGCGAGATTCCTGTTCACGAGCGGCAGCCGCGCGCTGGCTGCCCGCACCTTTCACACTTCCGCACGGCGGATGGCTGACGCTGCGCCGCTGCCAGCGCGGAAGCCGATGGGAGCTTTCCGGGGAGGGTGCGTGCCGCGGCTCGACAGTGACGGATTGGTTGTCGCATCAGGCAGTCAAGTTGCTAACTCTCAAACGTGCTTTTTAGACTCTTTGGCTTCCTCTTTGGATGTGTTCTGTCCGGCGGCGCCGTCTACAGCTACGTTCTTGGGGAGTACAAGGCCTCCAACGACCTCTTGACCGAGGACATTTACGTACGGCCCCTTGCCCGAATTCTGCGATTTTATTACAATACGTGTCTTTTCCGTCTCTTCCAGAACCCTGAAGGCTCGGAGAATCTATATCGGAGGAATAGTGTGCTGACCAACACTCTAGACTCTACAAGCTTCCGTCACCCGGCTGAGCAACTACGTCAAGGCTCTCGAGGAAAGGACGCATGCAAAGAAATGAGCATAGCTAGAGTCATGCCCAGGTTTTTTTTGAGGGAATGGCTTGTTCTTCCTACATGGCCTTGCCGACGATCGCACAGAATGCTTGAAGGACGCAGGGATGGGTCGTATCAGTGCTCTCGTTCGGCGCCACCTGTAACAACGCGCAAGGGGAATTTGGCCTCCCACTCTCGCAGTGCAAGGAAATAAACGATGAAACCATGTCCCGGCGCTTCATTGCGTCACTCATGCTGGTATGGTCTTTGACCAGTGGCGTAAATTGCTGCATTAAATGTGTGAAGCCAGGTACTTGGACAACTGGCTAAGCCGCGCTCGTACGGCCATAATGGGGCATTTTGTTCCTTTACACTAGCACAACATCGGATTTACAGCTCGTCATGCTCCTTCTTCTCCTCCTTGGCCTCCTTCTCCGCCTTCTTCTCCGCCTTCTCCTCCTTGGCCTCCTCTACCTTCTTCGACTCGGTGGCAGCAGGGGCGGCCTCCTCGGTGGCATCCTTCTTGATGGAAATACCAGCCTTGAACTTGCCATTCTCCTCAATGAACTTGACGAAATCCTCAATGGTTCGGTCGCCCTTGTAGTCGACGGGCTTGTCCTTAGCACCGGCGGGGTACAGCTTGATCGTGGGGAAGCCCTGCACCTCCTCCGGAACGTCGTTTGCAGTGGCATCGACCTTCGCGATGACAACCTTGTCCTTGAACTCGCTGGCGGCGTACTGAGAGGCGAGGTCATCGTACTTGGGGGCCAGAGCCTTGCAGTGGCCGCACCAAGGAGCGTAAAACTCAAGCAGAACATCCTTGGTGTCGTCCAGGACGATCTGGTCATAGTTCTTGGCAACGACAACGGTGACGGGGCCCTCCTGCTTCTCGGGAATGGGCTCAGACTTGATGCTGGGCTCGATCTTGCCGGCGGCGTAGTCGTCAACGAAGGCAGCGATCTCCTTGTGAGTAACCTTCTTCTCCTGATCGAAGGGGAACTTCTTGTTGTTGACAATGTCCTGGATGGCGAAGCTGGGGAACTTGTCCGTCTTGAGGTTCAAGTTGCCGGCATGGGCACCGAAGGCCTTGGCGTCAATGGTGGCGAAGTTGATCTTGCCCTTGTACTTCTCGGCAATGGGCTTGAGGGCCTTGCTCAGTTCATCACGCTCCGCCTGCTCCTCAGCGAAGATGTAGGCCAGAGGAAGCTTGGCCTCCATGTAGCCCTGGTAGGTTTCGGGGCCGACCTCGCCGACCAGGGGGGTGGCAGCGACCTTGGCAAACTCCTTGATGGCATCGACATCGAACTTGCCCTTGAACTCGTTCTTGCCCTCGTCGAACTGCTTGTAGAGGACGATGGAGGGGAACTTGACGCCCTCGGTCTTGGCGGCGTCCTCGTCGTGGACGCCACCAAAGAGATACTCCTCGCGGAGCGACTCGGCGACCTTGGTGAAGGTCTCGTTGGAGGCCTTGTCATCGGCGGCGATGTAGGCGACCACGACAACCTTGTCGGCGGTCTTGAAGTCCTCGAGGGCTTCCTTGGTGAGGATGGAGACGGCGGGCAGAGACTGCTTCACCATGTAGGAGGTGATGCTGCGGTGGATTTGTCAGCCACCGTACGGACAGGCAACTCGGCAGACGGGGGGCAACTTACGCAGCAGCCTTGCGCTGGCCGTTGTAGGGGCTGACGTTGTCAGGACCGCGGAAGACCTTGAGGGTCGGGTAGCCCTCGACGCCGAATTGCTTGCAGAGGTCGGCCTCTTCTGTGCAGTCGACCTTGGCCAGCCTGATGTTCTTCTCCTTGAGGGACGTAGCCGCCTCCTCGTACTCGGGGGCGAGGGCCTTGCAGTGGCCGCACCACGGGGCAAAGACTGCGGGCAGGCGTTAGCGGGCGATGCTCTGCAGGCATGGACGAACCTGGTCAACTTACACTCGGCCAGAACGAGATCGTTGGACTTGACGAAGTCGTCGAAGGTGTCCTTCTTCAGGTCCTCGACGTCGGAGGCGGTGGCGAGGGCGGCGAAAGCAGCCACGAGGCCGCAGGCGAGACGCTTCTGCTGCATGGTGAAGGGTGGCTTGCTGCTGCGAGCGCCGACTAATACGAATGAAGCCGAGGGGGAAGCAAGCCTTTCGGAGCCCAACAGCTAAGAAAGACGGTAAGGGAATGATGGGTTGTTGGAGAGGAGGACGTGGAGCATCGAGGCCGGCTGGGACGGGCGCGTTTTGTACCTTGCCAGCGGAGTTCGCGGCGGCTCGAGGCATGGCACCGGCCGGCTCAATTGAACAAGTGTCCCCTTTGGACAGGGACCAGTCCTATCCCACCCTGGCCGTCCGGGTCTCACATCCCCGCTGTAACCAACCCCCGCCACGACCGCGCCACCAACCACAGCTGGCGCCGTCGCTGACGGGGTACATGGAGCCGCGCCCGTTGCGTGCCGGAAGGCTGCGTACCTATGTACCATCCTACGGAGTGACACAAAGCCTCAGCTCATCGTCATATGGATCTCAAACAGATGACAGCCTCGCCGTCGAGCAATCGACACTACGTAGTATTGGCAAATCCGCGCATGGGAACTGGCGGCCCTGTGCCATCGGGGTCGCAAAGGGGAATTGAAGACACGTTTCGCCATCAAATACCACTCATTCATTCTGTAAGCTTTGACCTTTGCGACCGCGAGAATGTGGCCTGAGTATAAAATTAGCTCAGGTACGGACGGAGTAAGATACATAGGTAGGTAGTCCGTACCACAGCGTGCATTGAATCCTCTGGCTGCAGCTTGCTGACCAATGCATCACCGTGGCACAACGACACGTTGAGCGAAGTGCGGAAAAATGCTTTCCAGCGAAGTATCGTGCGAAACCTCCCAAAGTTGCCGGCTAAAATGACTGCCAAACCACCCTGCGATCCAAGTCGTAGCGTTAGTCGCTAAGGTAAGGTACGGTAGCCTCTTATGGTACTACGTATACATACCTTACCTATGGCTATGTTGGTCCTACCATGATTGGCGGTGGGGAACGCTGGGGCCGAAGCGATCGATCCAAACCAAACGCAGGTACCTTACTAAGGTAAGGTATCTAAGTGCTCGTGCAATGAGTTCAAGGGCAAACATCTCACCAAACACGGGTCAGCCACCTCTCTGCGAGTATTGGGTCGTTATGCGTCAAGCTCAATTATTCAGAGCCTGCTTCTCGTTCTGCTTTCGCGTCGGTGGCCATTCTAGGTATCAAGGACACTGCTGCATCAGAGACGCTGCACTTTCTCAAGCAAGGTGTGCCCACCGTGCCTTGCCACCAGCCAAACCAAGTCCACCAGCAAAGTATTCGGTGTGCCTTTCGCCGTGGAATCGCCCTCGTCCCGTTAGTTGTCATTACACACCTAGTTCCACCCACACCTTCCCTCGCCGCACTCGCTTGGCACATCAGACATCCAAGCTTCGCCGTCATCCCTTCTATCCGGGAATCCTGCGGCTATAGTACAAGAACACGTGCCGTGCTGTTCTGTTCAACTCCCTGCCTGTGTTTGGCGGGGCTCGAGCTCGCCGAACGGCCCTCACTCGACCTCTAGTTGAAGTCGGCAGGTCCCTGCGCTGATGCGTCTGGCTCAAGATGGGTTTGATAGAAGAAGACCAGTCTGGACTCGGCCTTCTTCAAGCTCACCTCGTCGAGCTGTCCGCCCGCAGCTCCGTTCTCTCGCGCGCCCTCATCCACCGCCGAGAAGGCCACTGATGCTGGACTGTTCGCCCCAATTAGTACAGGAAGGTGTCATTGTCCGCCGCGGCTCAACTTACCCAAACATCTCGCGATCCACATTCAAATACTCCTCCATGGAATTCTGGCCGCCGCGATGCACCAGGAAGTCCAAGTAAATCTGAGCCAGCTCTCTCTTCACCGCGGGAGGCAGTCGGCTGGTGCGTCTGAACTCGGAGAACACATGTCTCACGCGCTGGCCGATGTCGTCTTGCCCTTTCGAGTGCTGCTGCTCAAGCTCGAACTGGAACCACTTCTCCCAGAAGTTGCGGCTGTCCCCGTACCACTGCACATTCTTGAGGAACACGGCGCGGGCCGGCTCGGCAGCTCCGTTGGACGTCTTCCACAACAGCATCGCCCACTCAGCCACCAAGGCCGCCTTGGTGTACAAGTCGCCAATGGGTGCATCAATGTGGTCCTTGAGGACTTGAACTGCCGCCTCAACATCCTTCTGTCGCCGCTGAAGGTGAGCCCATGATACAATCACCTCGATACAGTCCGGGAGCTTCATCAAAATCGCCTCGTGGATGTCTCGAGCCACGTCAACCCGACCCTGGCTCTCCTCAAAGTAGGCCCACTGCATTCGAATACCAGGGCGACTGATGGGTACGAAAAATGCCGCCCGCATGTAGATGTTGCGAACTTCTTCAGTCTTACCCTGGGCAGACATCCATCGGGCGTAGCGGAACCAAAAGTCGTCGTAGAACGCGCAGACGGTAACACAGCGCTCGTAGACACACTTCGTGCGGGCAAAATCACCCTCAGACTCCTCGAAGTCGAGGCGCTTGCGCCAGCCATTGAGCTGCTGGTGGCTGAGCTCGACAGTGTGGAAGAACTGATGTCCCAGCTCAGACTCATACGTCCAAACTCGAGAGACCTCAGCCTGCGTTGCTTGGTGCACTTCGAGGTACATGCTGTCGATTTTGGCGCGAATCTCGCGCTGGATTTCCAACTCTGCCCGAGGAGCGCCATACGCCGCCGCCTCCGCCTGCACCTCGGCACGCATTCGATCGAGCACGTCGGCGGCAGCGAGATGCTCCAGGTCAAGCTCATGAATCATCGGACGGAAGCGTTCGAAGTAGCGGTTGAACTGATGCAGAGGGAGGCGGACAATGCGAGCCAGAACAGCGAAAACGCGCGCCGGGTTCTCCGAGCGCTCTTCAAACTCGATGTACTTGTCCCAGAAAGGATGCGACATATAATCAATGCCGACCATGGCCGCGGCATGCTCAAAGAAACTGGGGAGCTGCATTAGCCATGACATGATCTCGGACCGGAAAAGCAAGCAGGGAGGGGGGCAATGGGTGGAGAAGGAGGGTCAATACAAGTGAAGGAAGTGTGACCGGGGAAGCAACGGCGAAGAAATCGAGTTTGGTGGGTGTTCGACGAGGGGCAAAGCTGCAAAGGAGGACGGAGCAGCTGTGAGGCAGCACGCGTAGCATTATCAAAAAAGAGCCTGGTGCAGAGCATGAGAGAGCATCCCGGCAGAGAGGGGCCAGTGAGGGCGCATCTCACCATCACACGCGTCGGGCGGCCAACGCGTGAGGTTCACGGATATGAGCGACGGGGTCATGACCACCTCGGGGGATGCTGTGCCGGTGGCTATGTTACGCGTATGGAAAAACCACCTGGCAATACTTACTCTCTGACGACGTCAGTGTCATGGACCGTGTCCATCTTAAAGCGGCAGTACTCTGCCCACAGATCAACCGAGTAAGGGTTGCAGGCAATGCCTCGTTCGTAGACCTTGAAAGCTCATCGTTTAGCGCACTGTCGCGCTCTGATCACGGCAACGGGCAACACCCACCATTTCGGCCGACTCGGTGCCAGCAACGTGAAACTCGAACTCGGCATATTTCTTCCAGAAGCCAAAGTAGAGGGGAAACTTGGCGAGGAAGCGATCAAACGCATCGCGGCAAGCGGCGAGCGCAGCGGGGTTGGAGTTGCGGCTCAAGCCGCCTTCGAGGGTTTCGCATGCTTGGATAAGCTTCTCCCAGCTCTCGAACTTGTCGGGGTCGGCCTCCTATTCGGCGCGTCAGCGGGTCGTCAAACGGGAACTGGACATGGAGGCGCGCTGGCGAGCGGCAAGCAGACTCACCACCTCGGCCTGAGCTCTATGGACGGCCGCGAACTCATCGTCGGCGCCGCCAGGCTGACCAAAGTCGTTCATGACGGCGGTAGCACGAGTCGCGACTCGGCAACAGACGGCGACTCGGGAAAGCGAAGGTATATGAGGTGTCTAGGAAGCTTGCCGAGGGAGTCGAGAGTGCCGACGATGCGGGAAATCAAGATGGCGATTGGCAGAAGAGCTGTTGCTTGAAGGGACGAACTTGAAGTCGGCAGGGAGGCTGGCGGGCTAGCAGGCTAATCCCTTCCCAGAACTGCGATGCGTGCGGCGCAGTGACGAGGAATGTACTTTTCTTGCAGGTAGATGCCACGCTTGTTTTTGGTGTGAAGAAGCCGGAGGAGACCGCGTCCGGGACCTGTAGCAGAAGTAACCCCACGCCCAGGTCTGCAAGGCTGCAGGGTGGAGCGGGTTCACGAGCATCAAACGGTCGACGTCGGCTGAGTCATCAACAAGGTGACTAATCAGCCTGGCATAATATTTTGCTCGTCAAGAGGTCCATCGCACCAATTTTCCTTTCTTTCCATATGGCTGGTGATGATTACTTCAAAACAAACATGATAGGAAGAGACTGAACGCTTCCCAAACGGGAAGCATGATCTCAAATTCGAATCTGAAGCCTCCTTCGCAAGCTTTTCTTCTTGTCTTTGGTTCCGTCTGGGACAGTGTTCCGCAGGTAGTACGGAGTATGCGTTGGTGGTATGAGCACAGAGCTCCTGAAGCTTGCCCCTAGGTACACTGTCTGCCTTCTCCAGTGGTGCGTCTGCGGATGGTTACGGCCACGACATCCGACTGGCAAAGGAGATGCAGTTCTGCCAGGCCCACGTCGGTGGCCTTGGAACTGACGTCCCGATCCGACCTGACGTTGCCGCAAGCTGGATTTCCCCTGACATTGCTTGGGCCATTCTCCCCTCAAATATAGATACTGGCCAGTGTCAGTAAAGCCCCCCGTCACTTCACCGCGATGTCAGTAGCAGCACTTCATCCAAAAGGAAAGCCATGCCGAGTCCCACGAGTGCAAGGCGCAGTTATTTAGCCTCGACAGCTGCAATTCGCTCTTAGCCTACTCGTACGTAGTGTGAACATAAAAGGAACACGATAGGAAGGTAAGGTTCGTGTAGTGCCGTCGTGGGGTTCGTACAGGCTGTACGGGACGTGAAACCAGCCGCCGACGCCGTGGACGACGCTCTTGGCTGTCCGACGGAGGGGTCGAGGCGCTTCCCGAAGACGTGGGGCTCCGCGCCGCACGGCACCTCAGCCAGCTAGCCAAAGTATACCGACCTACTCGCTGCTATTTCTAGCGACGTCATCCCCTGAACAACACGTAAGGTACGGAGTACTGCGCCTGTCATCCATCCCGCCAGGGCAAGCCGCACGAGCAATACCAGCCAGCCCGACGCCTGGACCATGGACGAGCCTCGATCCTGATACCATCGCCCTCCCCCGTCAGGCGCCGAGTCTCCCAATGCTCCCGTCTCCTCCATGATGGACCACCCACCAGGCTCGTGGGGTGCGCAGCCTCCCGCCCCCGAAAAATCGAGCGAGCTCTACATTCGCGACTATCCGTTCCGATCCATCGCCATCGTGTCGTCGTCGCATGCCCTGATCCTGCGGTACAGCTCGTCCGCGAGCGAGGGGTCCCACAATGGCTCGCACACGTCGCTGCACTCGTCGAAGCTGCGTACCGCCGCCGGCGACTCGCTGATTGCCAAGTGCATGGTGGAATTCTCGCCCATCTCGAAGCGGCTCCTCACCGACTACCGGCCGCTCGCCTCGCGCCCAATCTACGGCACCTTGGGCCTGATTGCTGCCAACGGGGAGGTCTTCCTCTCGGTCATCACGCATGCAGCGAGGACAGCGACGGTACGGCCCGGCGAAACGGTGGAGCGCATCTCGACGGTGGCCTTCTACTGCTTAAGCAGCGCAGACTATGACGACGTCGTTCCGCTCGAGTCGACGGAGCTGGACTTGCCGGACACTTCATCCGTCTACTCCGCGAATTCTCCCTATGGTCAGGGTCTGAGTCGGAGAGACGTGGCCATCGAGCACCCGTGCCATGATCTACGCAAGCTGCTCAGCAACGGATCCTTCTATTACAGTACGGACTTTGACGTGACGAATAGGCTGCAAGACAGGTTAGTCGCGGGTGCCAAGTTGAAGTGCAAATACCTGTCAAGCTGACACCGGCAGGCCAATCAATTCCAACTCCTTCGATATAGACAACTTTGACGACACGTTTCTGTGGAACTCCTTCATGATCAGCCCCCTGGTTCAGTTCCGTTCTCGACTCTTGCCTCAGGAACGAGAGGCTCTGGACTCGTCACGGATTCTCACCTCTGCTTTCCGCGGTTTTTGCAAGACAATGACCCTGCCGCAGAGCTCCTCCCCCCTCAAAGGATCCAAGAGCGGGATGCCGTCATTTTTGACCCTGATATCGCGACTCTCCTGCAGGCGAGCAGGCACTCGGTTCAACTCTCGAGGTATCGATGACGATGGGCACGTGGCCAACTTCGTCGAGACGGAAACGACGTTCTGGAGCCCCACCGGCGTCTTGTTCTCGTATGCTCAAGTGCGAGGCTCGGTTCCTGTGTTTTGGGAACAAGCCGCAGATTTGCTTCCTGGTCGCCAGAAGATTACTATCACGAGATCGCCCGAGGGCACGCAACCGACGTTCAACAAGCATTTTGAAGATCTCGAGCATGCTTATGGCGCAGTTCACATCATAAACCTCCTCAGCGAGACCAAGCCCGCCGAAGTGGAGCTCAGCAACATGTACCGCAACGGTTACCGGCACTGTCCACTGAGCCGCCTCGGTGCGGACGGGTCGTCTGACCACGCGCTGCTGCGAGAGACGCACTACGACTTTCATGCCGAGACCAAGGGGCCCGCCGGGTACGAGGCTGCGCGGGACATCCGCCGCTACATCGAGGACTCAACGGATGCCTTCGCGTATTTCCTGGCCGAGGAGAGCGGCGACGGGGTGGAGGGGAGCCAGACCCCCAACGGCACACGGATGGTGGTGGTGCTGCAGCAGGAGGGCGTCTTCCGCACCAATTGCTTGGACTGCCTTGATCGGACAAATCTCATCCAGACCCTGATCTCGCAGATGGCTGTCGAGGCCTTCTTGGGACACCGAGGAGAGTTTGCGGCGTCTGATTTCTGGATGAGGCATTCCAGTCTCTGGGCGGACAACGGCGACTCCCTGTCCAAGATATACGCCGGAACCGGGGCTCTCAAGTCCTCCTTCACGAGGCACGGAAAGATGTCGCTCTCCGGAGCGGTGGCAGACATGCGAAAGTCCGTGCAGCGCATCTACCACAACAACTTTGTCGATCCCTCGCGGCAAATCACGATTGACATGCTGCTTGGTCGCCTCATCGGCCAGGCACCTGTCCACCTATTCGACCCCATCAGCGACTTCGTTTCCGTCGAGCTGGCCAAACGGAGCGAAGAATTTTCGTCGTTTGAGAACATTAGAATTTGGGCTGGAACGTTCAACCTCAACGGCCGCACAGACGGCACCGATCACGACCTTTCGCCGTGGCTGTTCCCTCCGTCGCTCGGCTCGGAGCAGCCGGAGATATACGTGGTTGCTTTCCAGGAGATCGTCGAGCTGAGCCCCCAACAGATTATGAATAGCGACCCCTCGAGAAAGCATCTCTGGGAGAAATCCGTCAAGCGCAGCTTGAATCAGAGACAAGCCAGCGTGGGCGGTGAAAAGTATGTACTCCTGCGAAGCGGCCAGCTGGTTGGAGCGGCGCTGTGCCTCTTTGTCAAGACTTCAGTTCTGTCCCACATCAAGAATGTCGAGGGAAGTGTAAAGAAGACGGGCCTGTCGGGCATGGCCGGGAACAAGGGGGCCGTTGCCATCCGCTTCGACTTCGCCAACACGCACATCTGCTTCGTCACGGCGCACTTGGCAGCTGGGTTCGCCAACTACGATGAAAGAAATCGAGACTATGCGACGATCCATCATGGCTTACGTTTTCAGCGGAATAGAGGGATAGAGGATCACGGTGAGCACTGTCAAAGTCAACACCTACAAACAACTTTACTGACCAGGGCCCTCAGATGCAATTATATGGCTGGGCGACTTCAACTACCGCATCGGCCTGGGGCTGGAAGCGGCAAGAGCTCTGATTAGGAAGCGGGATCTAGAGACGCTGTACGAGAATGACCAGCTGAATCTGCAGATGGTAGCCGGGCTCGCGTTCCCTTTCTACTCGGAGGCGCGCATCGGCTTCATGCCAACGTACAAGTTCGACATAGGGACGGACAATTACGACACCTCGTGAGTACGCCTCGGGGGAGGGCCAGTTGTTCTAAACTAACGTCATGAAGTGAGAAGGCGCGGATCCCAGCTTGGACAGATCGCATCCTGAGGAAGGGGTCCAATCTCCGGCAATTGTCGTACGACTCGGCACCTCTGAAGTTTTCGGACCACCGGCCAGTCTACGCCACGTTCGAATGCAGGGTTAGCATTGTCGACGAGTCTCTACGCGAGTCAATCAGCCAGGAGCTGTACGAGCGCCGCAAGGCAGAGGTCGGAGACTCGACGGCGCAATTGGGGGATGGCGGAGACACGGACGACGAGGACCTGATCGGGTACGACGCCATCGAGCCAGGGCTGCCTCCGGCGAGCTCAGATCGGCAGAAGTGGTGGCTGGACAACAAACAGCCGGCTCGCGCGCAGGTGACGATACCCAACGGGCGTGACGGACAAGCCATGGTTCTGAACCCGAACCGAACGGCGAACCCGTTCGGCCACAGCGAAGAGCCGGATTGGATATCGGTCCCCCGGGCATCGCCGGGCGCGTCCCTGTCGAGCATCTCCAGCTCCCCGTACGAAAAGGTATCGCTTCCCGCGGCGATGCAAACAAGCGCGCCGAGCGCGGTAGCCAGAAAGCTGCCTCCGCCTTACGAGGCCGGCAAGCTGCCTGCCAAGGTCGGGCAGATGAGGCTGGACGACGAGCAGAGCGTGCGGAGCCTGTCCGACTCCCTGTCCGGGCCGCCGCCTCCGCCTCCGCCGAGACGGCAGGGCACAGGCGCAGCTCGGCCGGAGCCGTCGGAACATGGCAGAGCGGGACGGCTCGAGAGAAGGCAGACGCTGCCGCCCCTGGCAACGACGGCGCGGCCAACATCAGCGGCGTCGTCGCGGGCATCGCAGCTTTCACAGCAGCTCAAAGGCAGCGGCAAGTCGCCACCGCCGGTGGCCAAGAAGCCAGCCCATCTCGCCACGAAGCCGATGGGCGGCACGACCAATGGCGGCACGAGGAGCGACGACGGCGAGTTCCAGCCTCCCCTGCCCAGGCGGTCGGCGACCACGTCGCAGCAAAGCTCGCCCGCCTCGACGGCCGCGCGCAGGCCGGTGCTGGGTGCAGGCGCAGGTGCCAAGGGGTCGCAGGCACGGGTGCCGGATCGGCACGCTCAGACCACCACCCGGGTCGCAGGCGACGGGGCCAGATCGAGGGCGCCGGTGGACTTGCTGGACGCGTCGAACGAGGGCGGTGAGGAGATGAGCGGGTGGGAGACGCTGCAGCCGAGCACGAGGGGCTAGGTGCGGTCTGGCCTGGCCTGGTCTGGTCTATCTGTGCATGGCAGAAGCGGCACGGCGTGGTGTAATCGAGCTGCTGGGTGCCACGACCCACGACCATTGTGCTGCCCGGGACGCAAGTGGTGATGCGAGGGGGGCTTTTGGGGCGGCGGTGGCGTTATGCAGGAGTCGTGTACGGAGTAGGATGGACGGAGTATGAATGGATGAATGAATGGATCGTTGGATGGTTGGGTGGCATGGCCGTCTCGCGGTTTCACGTGGCGCAGGGTCGAGACGGGGCGAGCCAGACGGCGGCGGCGGCGACGGCACGGGACGTCGAGACGGAGAGCAAGCAGCACCTCGCACCTGGTAGCTAATTAGCCGCAGGCTGAGCGAGGAAATGCATCAGCGACCTCAGTTCTTGTTATGCTTAGGCGCGGTGTGGTTGTACGACGATGGCTGCGTTGGCGTTGCTTGCTAGCTGCAGCTCGGCTTTGGCACGGCAAGCCCATGCCCGCCCATCCTCACATCTCACCCGCTCTCTCGCTCACCTGCTCACTCACTGCTTCACCACACTCGCGAGCCCCCGTCCAGCCCAGGCTCTCCCCGTCCGTACCGTACCGTACCTAACGGGGAGGCTAGCGCAGCGCGTGCCATGCAGCTGCACCCAAGCGCCGTGATACATACATGCATGCATGCATACATGCGTCCGTCCGTCCGTCCACCCATCCAACATCCAGCCCAGCCCAGCCCAGCCCCATCCATGCCGGCCTCGGCTCGTCCTGCCCGGCGAGCGGCTGCTTGGGTGAAGCGTTTGTCTCGCCTTGATCCCTCATCCCCCCTTGCCCTGGGCCTGTGCTGTGCTGTGCTGTGCTGTGCTGCTCGTGCGCTGACGTACATTGTACGACAAGCGAGGCGTCGGCATCTTCCGCCGGCAGCGCTCGAACGGGCCAAGGGCGCCCCACCGCGAGGAGTGTAGCTTTAGGCGTGTACGGTAGCTTTTCTACTACGTGCTCATACTAATACGTACTTAACCCGTAGCGGTCGCCTCGTGCTCGTAGCGGCAGGCCGTTTCAGTGGCGGAGTGGGTGGTGGTGCTGGTGGAGGCGCGGGAGCGGCAGTCGTCGACTGACGAGCAACTTGACTGATCTTCCCACCCCCATCGCGTGCCGTGACGTGGGCTGGACTGCATCGGATTGGATGGGCGGCGCACGCATGGATGGGCCGGGCCCTCCGTCACGAGACCGCCCGTCTCGTCGTCCCATCCCATGCACCGCATCCTGTTCCCCAGCCCCAGATTGTGCGATTTAAGCTTCGGCTCGCTGCCGGGTGCCCAGCCGATTTAATAAACCTCCCGCTTGCCATTGCCTTTCCATCTCTGCGCTCTCTCCACCCCCCCTTGTCCTGCTCCGACCGCGCCGCCACCCTACGACGATCCTACATCACTCCCTCTCAAATCCTCCTTGTGTTCCCGTCTCCCTCCTCTACCTTTTTTATTTTTTCCTTATTCTTTTTTTTTTTCCTTTTCACGAACTCCTCCTGCTACTGCTCCCCTGCGTCGGCTAGATTGACTGCGCAACAACACCACCACCACGCCTTTTTCCGCCTCGGAGATTGCGCCTGCTGTCCGTTCCCTTTCTTTTTTGGAGGAGCAGGAGGAGACTTGACCTGACTGCCTGTGCGACGGGCGCCTCTGGACCAAGGCGACAGCTGTCGTCGCACCAAAACCGTGTCACCGGTTGTTTGCTCGCGCGCACGCCCGCCCCCGCCCGAGCTGGCTGCGGTGGAAGCGTTCGCTATATATCGACATCTGCGGACAAGCTGCTCGCCCGAGCCTGGTAGTTCGCACTGAAGAAGATAAAGAAAAGAGAGAAAGACACGCACATCTAGCTGGGCCGTCTTTCCCACGTACGTGCTCGTTAGACGGCGAGTCACCGCATTGGGAGGAGCCCTTTCGTCTCTGGCAGCCCTCGACGGAAGATGAGCACCATCACCGCCACGCTCATTACACCTTGAACCGGGACCTGCCTCTCACGGTAAAAGAGCCGCGTGCGAGCAAAGCTCAGTCGAGACGAGCCCTCACCTCACAGCAACCGCAACGAGACCACCGTCACACGCCACCATGGCCACCGACGCCGCCGCCCGGCATCCGTGCCTCTCCTCCACCGCCCAGGCCCGCATCCTCGTCTGGCGCTCCGAGGTCGCCTCGGCCCTCGACGCCCCCGCCGGCCCGCCCTCGTCGGCCTCGTCGGCCTCCATCTCGGCGCCCTCCACGGCCGCCGCCTCGTCCTCCCTGCGCCGCCCGTCGACGTCGTCGCGCGGCCGCCGCTTCTGGCGCCGCATCGTCCGCCGGCTGTCCCTCCGCGGCGGCCGCGGCGCCGACGACGATGACGAGGACATGCTCGCGCTCGCCGCCGCCGACGAGGTGGGCCGCACCGCCATGTACCGCGCCGCTGCGCCTCCGCCGGGGACCGATGCCCCGCCCACGCCGCTTGGCGACGACGAGGTTGTCCCGGGCGAGGACAGCAGCCGCGGGGGTGGCCGGGACCGCGCGCTGAGGGACAAGCAGGAGAGGCTGCAGAGGGCGGCGAGGCTGCTGATGCAGCAGAACGCCGTGATGCCCTGACAGGGAGGGAACCAGCGGGTGACTGGTGCTATTACCAAGGGCCGGCGGTAATCCTTCGGATGGTTCAGTCCGCTTGACGAGGACCGCTTGGACGCGACATGACATATACGCTCATCACACATATCACGAATCTAATTGTTAAAGTAATCAAACTACGCAGTAGTCAATACCAATTTCACTTCTCAATGCAATGGCACTTTGCACTTTCTCACGACGACACAGTTTGGCAATAGTTGTTTAATTTCCTGTTCATTAATCCACGCCCAAGACTGGTTTTCCCACACAAACGTCCACCAGAGTAGGAACGCGTCAAAGCAGGCGTCTCACATCTTCCGATGCCCCGGGGGGCAGCCGAGAAGAGGGTTTGTCGCTGCTCTGCCGTTCCTGCCCGTAGGGTCGATTTGTCGTGCTGCCGACGAGGTCCGTCGTCTCTCGTCAGTCGCGGAGAACAGCTTCTGCTGGGGAGAATTTTTTTTCTTTTCGGGAGGGGGTTCGGGGTGTGTGATGCGAAGCCGCGATTCCTTCTCTGACGAGAGACGAGCCCATCAAACAGCGGGAAGCCACAGCCAGCAAGGAGGGTGAAGGCGAGTTGAAAAAACAGATAAGAAAAACACAGAAACAGCATTTGCATGGTCGATCCAGCAAAACAGTGAATCGGTAGTCTCGAGACAAGCAAAGGAAACACCAGGGCAATCTGCTGGAGGGGGGACCATTCGTGAATTTATATACCAGCTGGAGAGGCCGTCGCGACCGCAGCGGCGGCCACCTCCCCTGATCAAACCGGACGGAGGAGCAGTTCGGTGACGGTTCCCATGCGACGTTACGCGGAACGCGCCCAGCTTCCCGTCTCGGCCCAAATCGTTCCCTGATCCCTTTCCCCCCTTGCCGTGTAATAAAAATCAACGCACTGCGCACCTGCGCAATATCACCTGCCTGCCAGCCCTAAAATCAAGGCGCGCCTTGCTCGCCAAATACAAGGGTAAAAACGCGAGCAGGCGGCCAAACATCGCGTCTCGGTTCCGACATGCCGAGAGGCCCATGGTATCTGGTGGGTGAGAGAAAAGGACTTAGGAGGCGGCCGCAGGGGCGGGCTCCTCGGCGGCCTTGGTCTCCTCCTCGGCAGGCTTGGGAGCCTCGGCCTCGTCCTTCTTAGCCTCCGTGGCACCGGCGCCCTCGGCCTCGTTGGTGTCGGACGAGGTCCAGAGCGTGAGGTTGTCGCGCAGCAGCTGCATGATGAGAGTGCTGTCGCGGTACGACTCCTCGGAGAGCGAGTCGAGCTCGGCAATGGCATCGTCGAAGGCCTGCTTGGCCAGGTGGCAAGCGCGGTCGGGAGAGTTCAGGATCTCGTAGTAGAAGACGGAGAAGTTCAGGGCGAGACCCAGGCGGATGGGGTGCGTGGGAGTCAGGTCGGTCTGGGCAACGTCGGTCGCGTTCTGAGGAGGCGTAGTGCGTCAGCGAAATTGCGGGCCCGAGAAGCGGCAAGCGCACGGCCCGGCACGGAGTGGTGTGACGAGGGAGGCGAGAAAACGCACCTTGTAGGCCTCGTGGGCAGCAGTGGCCGCAACCTTGCGCTTCTCGCCCGAGGCGAACTCGGCGAGGTAACGGTGGTAGTCACCCTTCCTATTTGCGGCGAGCAGGCATTAGCAACCAGCGGTGACGTCGAGGCGGGACGCAGAAGGCACACGGAGGCGGGAGACACTCACATCTTGTGGTAGAAGACCTTGGACTCGCCAGTGGCGGCGTTGGGGATGAGGCTGTCGTCGAGGACATCGAGGACGTCCTGGCAGACCTTCTCGAGCTCCGTCTCGATCTTCTGGCGGTACTCCTTGATGGTGGAGACGTGCTTCTCGGAGCCCTTGGACTCCTCCTTCTGCTCGATGGAGGAGATGATACGCCACGAGGCACGGCGGGTGCCGACGACGTTCTTGTAGGCAACGCTCAGGAGGTTACGCTCGTCAACGGTGAGCTCGCCGCCGAGCTTGGCGACCTCCTTCATGTAGGTGACCATCTCATCGTAGCGCTCGGCCTGCTCGCAAAGGCGAGCCAGGAAAGTCTTGCTGTTGTGACACGATCCCAGGTCAGCATGGGCTCCTCACAGGACACGCCCGGCCACACGTTCGGAGTGTGACGAACCTCTCACGCTGTCGGAAGAGTGACGTTAGCAATGATGATCCCACAGACGAACGGGCAACGAGGGCAGGTCGCGGCGCAGGGGGGGGAGCCGAAGCACCAAGCCAGCGGCAGACACGAGGCACGCACGGCGGGCCGCGACGCCGAGGGCCGTGATGGTGAGGCTGCGGGCTGAGGGGTTCGCGCAGCCTCACGGCGGGCTCGTGAGGCAAATCAAGGCGGCTCCCCCGGCTGTGGGTACAGCGAGGGAAAGAGGGGAGGGGAGAGGGGAGGGGGTCATGGCGCAGGACGACGTACCTCGGTAGTCATAATGGTAGAGAGATTCGGGGGAGGATTCGGGTGTGGTTGGGTGGTTGGAATAGAGGATGGTGCGGGCGAGGATGCGGTGGGCGAGTTCTGCGGACGGAAACGAGGCGTTGAAGACGGGAGAAGAGGGGGTGGGTGTTTATATTTTGATTGTGGATAGGTCTGGCTCCGGTCGCTTTTGGCATTGGGGGTTTGGGGTTTTGGGGCGGAGCCGAGCGAGCAGCAAGGAGCCTCTCTACCCAAGGCACCTTAGCGCGTGGCCGTCGGGCAGCTGGCGGGCTGCCTCGAGGCAGTTGGCGCTGAAAAGCCGGCGCATCAGGAGCCCAGCAGCTCGGTGGAGGCGCCCCCCGCGACGCGCGACGGCACACTCTGTCAGCGGGCTGCGGGTGGCTCGGCGGCACTGGCACTGGCACACCGCACCACGCCCGCCTCGCTCCAGGCCTCGTCCTCGTCACCGCGCGCGCTGCTGGAGCCTCTCGCGTCTTCTCCCTCCTTCTCTCTCCCCCGCGCCCGCCCGGGGCAGGCGGCTGCGTGAAACCAAACCCACGGCGGGCGTGCGTACCTGAGGCATCACTCCCTATCCCTAAATCAGGGCCACGTTCTCTCACACGACGACGATGGAGTCTCGCCCCCCCCCTTCTTCCTCGCCCCCCCAAAACCCCCTCCCCCACCAGCCGGCGTCCCTCGTCCGTCGTAGCCTTGCCGCCCAGTCTGGCCAGCCAGCCAGCGCTTCGTCGTCTGCCAGCCGGATAATCAGCTCATGGCGCCCAAGGTCGCGGCGATGGCTGCGCTCTCTCCCTCGGCCACGTAGCGCCGCGCTTTGCTACGTACTACGTGCAGGCAATTTCTTCCCTTCTCCGCCTCTAATTACGTAGGTCGGCACTCCCTGTCCAAGCGACATTGCCCTGGGCTCGAGTCTCCAGGCACCTCACACCAGCGCGACAGGAGTCGCCGACCCCGTAACCCCGTTCGGAGGTGCCCGTGTCGCAGCGGCGCTCCGTGGCTCAAGTCATGGCATCTGGCGGCCTAGAGCAGCTCCGCGTCCCGGGCCCTCGTTTCCACGTCCCGCTGCTGCACGACATGCGCTGTCTGCGTCATCCGCCGCTGCAATGCCGTCCCTTTGGGTTCATGCATCTGGGCTCGTCTTGTCTCATGTCTCTTCTCCCTGGAAACAGGGCCGCTTTGTGAAGCTCACAGATCACCCACCGACGGGAGATCCTCTGTTCCACATATTCCAGTGGCGGGCTAGTCCGTAGTGGACAGCTCACCCGCCCACGCAAGAACCCCAGGCACTCGGCTGCGAATGACTCCTCCCCGCTATTCTGGCCCGACCGTGGTCGCCTCAGCCGGCGCTCTTCAATAAGACGGCTCTCATATCTCATCAACAGTCCCCTTTTTTAATTTGGCATCGTGGACCGCATCGTGGACCGCATCGTGGACCTAGAGACGGTGAAGCCATCTTGCGTCCAAAATGCTCGTCGCTCTGCTGCGCCGTCATCTTTCGTGCGCGTCCTGCCCAGAGCTCGTCGTCGTCGTCGAATCTCGACAGCACGCCACCCGGGCCGTGACGTGGTTGATAGCACGCCACTGCCACGAGACGTGCTGATAGGTTCATCCCATTACATCACGAGCCAGCAGACACGCTTAAGCATCCTTCTGTCGGCATGGCGAGGCCGGGCATGCCATGCGCCTATCTGTCAGTGCCAGCTAAATGGTCATGTTGCACCGCCGCCTGCTTCGCTCGATATGGTCCTCCCTAACGAACCAGCAGCCTTGCCCCGGAGCAAGGAGACCATCGGCCGGCTGAATGGGCTTGAGCCGTGCGTCACATTAAGCGTCGACCCCTCTTCCCTTTAAATTAGCACGTCGCAGGGAGGGGGGCTGCCATCAGTAAGGGCAGTCTCTGTCAGCGCTGAGGAAATGCTTGGTTCTCGTACTACGTACTCCAAGGATGTACGGGTAATTTTGGTGTGCCTTGCTCATTGACCCGTCTCCGGTGGGCCGCCCGTCGAGGCGGGACCCACTCCCGAGGTTTCCTCTGTCCTCGTGCCGGCCATTTCCAATCCCTGTCCTGCGGCGGAGTCCACCGCTGGCCGTGGGCCCTCGACGGCCCGTGACGTACGGGTGCAGACTACCCTGTACGGAAGCTGTGTGATCACGGCCAGGTTCAGAACAGGGAAGAAACTTCATTACCTTGTTGTTCCAAGGTCATCACGACGTGAAGTGTCGTTGGGTTGGGTTCCGTTTTGGGCGTCCAACACGTGGCGTGCAATTTCATGCAGGTGATTTCCCAGTTGTTATATTACCCTGCTATTCGAAAGTGCTTCCAGCCGCAACAACACATTCACAGCGCTTGGCTGATGGACGTGCGTGGACCATACACAAGCTGGTGGTAACGCCATAGACAAGTCGAATCGTCCCCGGCTACATATATGGAACAACCAGCGCCGACAGGGGCCAATATGAAATATCCAACCAATGCCACCTTCCCATGAGGGCTTTCGTGATACATTACGGCGTAAAACTCGTTCCCAGCCATTGAACTCCAGTCCTAAAGGACCATAACTCCAGCTTCAATTCGACACTTCGCTCGCTAGGCTTCCATAAGCCTCGATGCGCCTCTGGTAAGTATGTATTCCTGGTACTCATTCCACCTGTCATCTCCCCGCACACAGCCAACACCAGCTACAGTTCATTAGGCTCAGGTTCTGCGATGGTATGGCGCCACCAATCCGCTGGGTCGCCCCCGGGAACACACAGGCCCAGCCTCCAGAAATAGTCTCGGTGGGCGAAGAACAGCTCCCAAAGCTTGAACCGCGTTGGGAGAGCCATGGTCCCGATGTACGCCTGGACCGTCGTGCCGGCCCTGGTAAAATGCAGAAGGCGATGCATGGTTCGCCGTAAGTAGTCCGCGTCGTCGGAGCTGCAGGCCGGATCGCTATCACCGACGCAGACTCTCAAATCTTCCTCGGATGGCGGGAGGTCGGCTTTGGAGATGTATATCTCCCCAGCGTGTGGCCGATAACCCCATTCGTCCAATGGGAGAAGGGGCACGGGGTCGTTGCTGTGAGTTACGCGGCGATATGATCGTGACTCCAGATCTGCATCCCCGTCGAGGTCGAACACATCGTCGACGAATCGAGCTAAATCATAGTTGCCGACGCGGGGCTCGCCAAACGTGGTGACATCCACGTCCTGCCACCCCATCGATGCGCGGAGTTCCAGGGCGGCGAGACAGGCGACGGCACCTCCCAGGCTGTGTCCCACCAAGCGAATGGGATAAGACGGGTGTTTGGCTTTGAGCATCCTGAGCTCAGGCAGCACGACATCCCTCGCTCTCCGCCAGGACTCAAAGAAGCCCAGGTGCACGGTGCAGTTGTCGCACCTGTGCTTTGGCCCCCCCGATGGCTCCTTGTCGCCCTCGTCCGGAGACGGATACGGCACGTACTTTTGCGGCACCGTGCTTAGGTCCACGATGGTGTTGGTGATGCTGTATGTCCCGCGAAATGCGACGATGATAGCCCTGTTCTCCCCGAGAACCTCGACGCCGCTGTCCGCGGCAAGCCCAGGCTGACGCCAGCCACCGTGGTCGACAGCGATATATCCACAGCTGTCGCCCATGAGCACTCCGGTGCTCCACGTGGTGACCAAGGACAGCTCAGGGAAGTCGTTGCAGCGAGAGACGCATTGGAATGGCCTGCGCACGCCGCTGTTGCCGATGCAGTAGGATATGTCGACTATTCGCGACAGTCGCTCGAGATCTGCAAATAATCGCGTGGAGATGCCCTTCGAGCTGGACGATCCTATCGATGACCCCTCGAAAGGCTGTTGGGTCGTGTCGGAAGCGCGGCCGGCGACGGCACCCACGAGCAACTGTATAAACAACGAGAGCCTGATTAGGCCCGACATTTGTCGCCACATGACGGCAGCTGTGACTAGGACGTCAAGGCTATGAAGCCAGGAAGACGCTGATGCTGGCGGAGCGAGCTAGTCACTGTGCATTCTCCCAACTGTATTGAAGCGCCCTCCGTCTTCTTGCGCGTAAGGCTGTTGGTGGTGGCGACTGGCCGAGTCGCTGTGGATTGGGACGACGAGAACTCCGAGAGGCGAGATGGCTCATGGGTTACGAAATGACTGGGGTCAAACCACCAGGCCGGGCAAGGTCATGGTGCACGGAGCGTGCAGGTGCCGCAATTCAGCGATGTGAGGGCGGCGCCATTGGATGGGCGATGAAGTGTGCAAAGCGAGGTCTCGTGAGACGTGCAGTAGGGTGAGAAGGGGCATCGTGAGATCATCAAGTAATTAAGCGCACTCCGTACGGGGGGCCATGCACCAGTGGAGGACAGTGCAGGTGGCGGGGCCGCTGCCGTGGCGCTAGCCATGTCAGCCGGTGCCTGGTTGGCGTTGGCGCTGCGAATGGGAGCCAAGGGAGCGAACGTAGTAGCACCCTCGCCGTGCGTCACGGCTGATTGGCGATCTGAATCGACCCTTGAAGGGAACGATGGATGATCAAGAACCTGTCTATTAATGTCTATGGAAGTTGTAGGAAACCTGCGTCGCTCATGAGCCCCGTCCCGGTTCCCTCGTTTGCATCGAATGGTAAGTATGTTACAAGAGCGTACCGATCAGATCGGTTCCACGCCCAGGCGTTGGCCCCCATATCCCTGAGCGCCACGAATCGGAAGATGGACCCTAGCCCGCTGGCGCCTGAACAACAGTTTGTCTGCGCGCTGCAAAGCTGTGCAAGCTAGGCCATTCATACGTCATCGGCCCAGGCGATGGCCTTCTTGGTGTGCCTAACGACATCGGCGCGCCTGAGACGGTCGTGACGGATGGGGTTGAGGCTGGTGAAGAGCGCCCGGTATTCGGTCTGGTTGGACCTGCAGGTTCCCGTTCCGTCGCAGGAGAGAGGGATGACGACGCTGCCGGTGACCTCGTAGGCTGGGATTCTGTTGGGAACATGCATTAGAGCTTTGGCTCGATACGACGAGGATCCATGAGACTTACCCAGTGGTGCCTGGGCACACTCGCTGGATCATCCACAGCTTATGCTGGTTGCTCTGCCAGAGGAACTCGACGTTTCGGTCCTCGCACTCGAAGCGCGGCGATGAGCCGCCCGGCGTCCTCGGCTTGGACGTGGCGTCGAAGTGGCAGGTCGTCGACGAGTTGGTCTCGGCGTCGTTGTAGGCGAAGTTGTAGGCGGACAGCGTCACGCCGGTGTCGTTGGACTGCGCGACGAAGTTGCGGATCTGGTAGTCGACGGGCAGCACGCAGTTGTTGGATGGGTCATTGGCCTTGGCCAGCAGCATGGGCGGAGCTGCGTAGAAGGTGCCCTTTGCCAGCGCCAGGCTGGGCAGTGCGGCGAGAACGAGTGAGAACTTCATGCTTTCCTTGTAAATGAGCGTCTGTAAATATATGTTTTTTCGTATTCTGTTTTCTTGATTTGACCGAGGAAAAGGAAGCAGAAGCGGCGGCCAGCGTCTTTATAGGCTTAGTGAAAGATAATGACGGGCAAGTACGAGTACGTGCAGTTCAAGTCCCGTCTGGGAAGGGGGGCACCCGTTGATATAAGGTAGGCGCGGTACTCTTGTGCGTGCAAGACAGGCGCAGGGGTTTATTTTGGTACGACGCTACTAACAGCACATCCGCCAGCCACGAGAGAATGAACAGATGGAAATGCCGTACGGCGCGGTCGTGGCAGGCCGACGCTTGCCTATCCATACCTTGCCGGACGGCGACGTGGAGCCGTCACTGGGGGCGGCCTCCTGGGATGCCGGGATGCTGGGTGGATGAGCCGTCTCTTTTCTTCTCAAGGTGGGCAGCCCGCCGCACCCTGTCGCAATCTGGAGCAACTGCCATTCCGCGATCTGATCGGCGCGCGACGGAGCAAGACACCAGGCACAGCCTGAGCCCAAAGGTGCCCTGTCGATCCCGCAACCCTACCTCGGCGCCAGTGGTGGGTGGTGCCTGGCGGTGTTGGGCGAACGAGGGCCTTCCAAGGGCGGACCGACCGCTCGCATTCGTACCACATGTTGGCCCAGGCGTTGCGCCCAGCGGCCATGGCACCCACTGAGCTCGCATCGCAAGAAACCAAAACACGCGCAAAAGCGACTGCCATCGCCCCCAAAGTTTAAAAGCCTCTCCTGAACCTGCCCACTTTTGTTGTTTCAAAGCCCGGCCACTGCAGGCGCTGGGGGCGGATAGTTGGCCACGGGTGGGATTCTGGTCCTGCCGTGACATCGGATGGAGAAAATATGCGGGCTGATTGGGTCGGCGCGGTCGTTTCACGTTTTTACACCGCAGCCTACTACGTAAGTAAGGGCCAACTCTGCTGATCGTCGCCCCCGGGGCCTGCAGGGAACTACATCCATCTCCTTGTGTATATGATGCATACTCGAAGGAGTGGTGCGCGCGTGCTCGCCGGGCTGGCTGGGGTTGAGTGCGACCAGAAAAGTCTTGAGCACTGAAGTGCGAAAAGGCGACGCTATGCGCAAGCGAGGTGGTGATGAATGGCGGCGGACGTTGCATCGGCGCCTCGGCGTCTTATCGGATCGGCAGGATCGCATTCTGCCTGCTCCGTACTTTCGGCCTGTGGGCCAAGAACTGGCAGTGATCCCAGTGACTTGGCCCTCGCCCTTGTCGGTCCGCTCAACTGCCTTGCCATGTCCGCTGCCCATGACTGGGGTCCTGCCAGAGACCCGAAAGACGCCAGGAGTGTCAGTCAAATTGTTTACTCAAAATCTGACGAGGATCTTAGCGCAAGGATGCGCTTAAGAGTTTTCGTCGAAGTTGGTGAAGGCCTGATCGGAGCCGCTTTCGATACTTTTCTACGAGTACCTGAGGCGTTAGCCATTGCGATGCCTTGCAGACTCGCATGCCCTTCTGGGCAGCTGCAGACCAGTTTGGAGATTGTCTTCCCGCCGATCAATGCGACGGCAAGCCGTTAAAGGCCGGGGGCGATACGAGTAGGTGTCGAGCTGCTACGAGTACGTACATATTATCTGTGTTCCCGAAGTGGAAGGCCGTTCAAGTTCAGCAGTCGATCTCCGATTGACAGGGGATCGAACAGCCAGCATTTTGCCAGGTTGCTGAATGCCTTGATTAAAAGTGCCCGCTTCGCTGTTGATGACGCAGGGCCGCCAAAGTGATCACGATCACTATCGGCGTTGCTCACGGCACATACACCGGCCGAAATATGATCGCGGCCAGAGAGGCGAAGGCTTTCATCGCACCATCCAGCATCCAGGCCGTGCCCTCCGACGGGATAAACCACGCTTCTCCACGAGGTTCAGACGTCGACCAGGCCCTTTTGGTTGGTCGTTGGACGCCTACTCGTAGTTGCACGTACAACTACGGACTACGAGTACACGCACATCAAGATGCGTAAGAGGACTCCGTAGAGGTTGACTGACAGAATTGCGGCGACTGGAGATAGCCAAGCCTCATGCGATGGTGCCGCTAGCTCAATAAAGTAGGGCGCCGCTGGCCAGCCCCCTGATTGGTCCATTTCCACCATCCAGTCCCAGTCCAGCAATGCCGTCCTTGGAAGCCTCGCTTACCCTCTCTCACGTGACCCACACAAACCTGAGGAAAAATTCGCTTTGCTGACTGAGCATTGTGCGTGCGCGAGTGCAGTGTGTGCGTCGAGCCCCATCCACCAAAAATTCCCGGTCCCCTCCTCTTCCCTTTTGATTCTCGACATCACCCAACGCCGACAACAACCCCGTCATCCAGCAAAGATGGCCAAGGAAGCGCCCGCGAGAACCGGTCTGGCCGTTGGCCCGAACCATGGTCACGTACGTTGCCATGTCACCCGCAGTCTCACCTCGTGGAGGATCTCTGCTCCGCTTAAACCCTCCTCCGCGAGGTGTGGCATCGACCGTTGAAGCAGACGATGGACCGCTGACATCCGGCTTTTCCTTGTATACAGAAAACCACCCCCCGCGTCGCCAAGCCCCGTGTCTCCCGGACCAAGGGCCACCTGAGCAAGCGCACCGCTTTCGTCCGCGAGATCGTCAAGGAGGTTGCTGGGTGAGTTGCCCCCCATCACGCTGTCGAATTTTTCCTCTTTGGCTTGGGGAGACTGGGAGGTCGCACCATGGGGATTGGTCGCACTGGTTTCAAAGGAGTTTCTAGCACAAGCCGTTGACTTCTTTAACACCAATGGTGGACGATAATCCTGGGACGACCTCGCTGTCTGCCCTGAGCCTCGAGAAAGATCGACCATATCGGATTGCCCAAGACAGTATGCTAACCCGACATCCACAGCCTCGCTCCCTACGAGCGCCGCGTTATCGAGCTGCTCCGCAACAGCAGGGACAAGCGTGCCCGTAAGCTGGCCAAGAAGCGCGTACGTGATGAGCCTACGAACCACCCACACTACGTGCCAGATGTGCTGACAACCACCGCAGCTCGGTACCTTCGGCCGTGCCAAGAAGAAGGTCGATGAGCTCCAGCGCGTCATCGCCGAGTCCCGCCGTACCGCCCACTAAGGAAGCAACATCTGCTGTTTTGTTTGTGTCGCAACCAAGGGACGGAAAATATCAAGGGCTGATCGGGGTGTTATCGCATGGGATTGGCGTGGTCACGATTTGATCGGCATTCGACGACTTTGATGCGTCGCGGCAGGGTATAGCCGCGGTTCTCCGAAAAATACCAACAACGCTTTCAAGACACGGCTTGCCTTGCTTGGATGTACTGTGATGCCCTCGGTCCGTGATGACTCTGTATTCTGTCTGCTGTGATGACACTACGCCATTTTCTCGACTCTGCGACTTGTACCTCGCGTCTTTCAACAGGGTCTAGCCGTATGAAACAAGATCCTTGAAACGCCGTACTTCATGCATGCCATGTCTTCGTACACAAAACACCCGCAGATCGATGCTTGCCACATCAACGCTTGCGAACCACGCAATATCTACCCCGCGTAGTCTTCCTGCTTTACTTCTTTCCAAACTTGAACCACTTGGGTATTTTCTTAGCACCGCCTTCTCCGCCGTCGCTCATGTCCGGCCTCGGCTGCTGCTGCGGTGCAACCTCGGGCTTGCTGTCGTCGGCGGCCTTGGGGATGTCGGGGACCCTGACGGCCTGGCCTTGCTGCGCAACGTTGGCCTTGAGGAACGGCGCGCTGCGGACCTCGGCGGGCACGCCCTCGTTCCAGACGAGGCTCACGAGGACGCGGCCGGTGAGCTTGTAGGCCTTGATGAGGGCGTGGCGCGGGCCGGCGTCGTCCCGGATGACCGTCTTGCCGCCGGGGAGGACGAGGTGGAAGGGGTGCTGGGGGCTGGCCATGACGTGCCGCACGGCTTCGTACAGGAAGGCGCCCGTGTCGGCGGGGCCGACCTGCCAGTCGCTGCTGGTGTTGTCCGGGAAGCGCACCTTGACGAGGACCGAGGTGATGGCGGCGAGGCGGGCGCGCTCGGCGGCGGCGCGGTCCTCGAGCTCCTTGTCCGAGGGGAGGCGCCGGTTGCGCGACGAGTCCTGCAGGCGGGCTTGGTGGAGCTGGGCGTGGGCGAGGGTCGGGGTGAAGTCGGTTTCGTCGGGGGCCGAGAGCGCGGCGGCGGGGACGGTGCCGGTGGGAGCCAGGAAGACGCTGACGGGCTCATAGTGGTCTTCTGCTGTGGATGCTTCGGCGCTGGGTGTGAGGTCTTGGGGAGGTTGGCCCGTTGTGCTTGAGTTCGTGGGTTGGTCGTCATGCGGGGGAGGCTCTTGTTGGATATCAGTAGGGGCATGTGATGGTTGAGACATGTCGTCGGCCATGACTACATCTTGGGGAGCCTCCTGTGCCGTGCCGTCTGACTTCTTGTCCACCGGTGAACCGTCCACAGCCTTGTCTTCCGCCTCAGCTTCCTTGAAGAACCGGCTCATCTGCTCCATGGCCTCGAACAGCGTCTGGTCCGTCCTCCTGTACGAGAGCCGGATCAGGACGCTCCCCGAGTTGTGCCCAAGCTGCGACAGCGTCTTCTGGAAGTCGGCAAACGTCGAGAGCTCGCGGCCCATGATGTTGAGCACCGGCGTCTCGTAGTAGAGCTGCCCGGCGCCGCTGGCCACGCCCTCGGCGACGCCGCGCGCCGTGATGTTGACGTTGCGGCCGGCGCTGGCGTCGCCGCTCTCGAACTGCCGCAGCACCTGCCACAGCGCCAGGTCCGAGGGGAACTTGCGGATCAGGCGCCCGCCGGGCACCTCGCGCGCGTCGGGCTGCGGCATCTGCAGCGCGATCTGGACGGCCGACGGCGTCTTGGCCTTCTGGACGAGCTCGAGCTTGGCGCCGGGGCTGAGGCCCGAGGTGCGGAAGGGGACGGCGAGGTCGACCTGCTTTTGCTTGTGTCTTCCGAGCCGGCGAGGTCAGCAGACGAGTCCTGTGGGAGCCGCGGGAGGGGGTAGGGCGACGCACTTGAGGAGATATGTGTCGCTGGAAAGGCTCAGCTTCTTGCAGGCCTCTTGCAGCACGTCGACGAGGTACGTGCCCGGCGTGACCTTGACGGTCGCGCGCCGCAGGTCGGAGGCGATGACCACGACGTGGGAGGACATATTGGCGCAGCCTGTGGCGAGCAGTATATGCAAGGAGGAGATAAAGACAGCCTGTGAGCTGGGAAGAGTGACGAGAAACGAGTCTCGAAGTTCGCTATCGGCGGGCGTGAGGCAATGGTGGGGGATGCACGTCAGCACGCAGCTTGGGCCGTTGATGGCCGTCGAAGTCGTCCTCGCAGACCAAACCCAGCCTCGTCTCGCCGATGATATATCCAGAGGTCCTGGGGTTCCGTATATGGGTCAGAAGGCAGTGGCGGAGCCGGCTCACCTTCGTCCCTCGCTGCGCCGTTTCTCGAACAATCCAGCAGCGAGGTTCGGTCAGGCTGGCCGTGGTCTACGTAAGGCGCCGCCTGGCACACCAGCTCGGGCCAATCAGGCGAGCCGGCTGCCCGCAGGCAACGCCCCCCCCGGGCCGCCGCTGGGGCCCGGTCAGTCAGCGAGACGCGGCCGCGCCAGACGGTGTTTGCCTTGCGGTGCTGGCTGGCCGCTGGTTGGTGCTGCTGCTGCTGAGCTACGCTGCCACCGCCAGCACGGAGCTTCCGCCATCGTCAACCTCAATCGTCACCACCACTGCCACCACCACCACCACCATCCGCCCACCCCAGCGCGCTGCCGACCTGCGACATCGAGCACGAAGACGGCCCGCGAGCAAGACTGGACGAGTAGCTGCGCAATTCCCACCTCGCCCGCAGCGGCTCCAACAAGCCTTGACCTAGGAGAACCAGCTCCCTCGTCACCATGGTGCGTCGTGCTGCTCAAATGCCATCTCCGCCGTTCGTCCTCGTCAGCTAACCTCGTCTCTCTCTCTCCTACAGTCGTCGCCCTTCTCGATCAGTCAGCCTTGCCTCCTCGCGTCCTCCTCGCCCGTCACCCGCTAACCCTCCCTCTCTCTAGACGGCGGCGCCTGCGTCGCCATGGTCGGCAAGGACTGCGTCGCCATCGCCTGCGACCTCCGCCTCGGCCTGCAGGCCATGACCGTCTCCAACAACTTCCCCAAGATCTTCCAGTACGGCGACACCTTCCTCGGCCTGACGGGCCTCGCCACCGACGTCAGCACCGTCAGCGACCTCTTCCGCTACAAGGTCAACATGTACCGCCTGCGCGAGGAGCGCACCATCGCCCCGCGCACCTTTGCCAACCTCGTCTCCTCGTCGCTCTACGAGAAGCGCTTCGGCCCCTACTTCGTCTCCCCCGTCGTCGCCGGCCTCGACCCCAAGACGGGCAAGCCCTTCATCTGCGGCTTCGACAGCATCGGCTGCATCGACTTTGCCAAGGACTTCATCGTCTCGGGCACCGCCTCGGAGCAGCTCTTTGGCATGTGCGAGGGCTTGTGGGAGCCCGACATGGTGCGTCGACTCTCGGCACCCCCGCCTGACGCTGTTATGGGATACGCTAACCGTTGCGGCTTGCAGGAACCCGACGCCTTGTTCGAGACCATCTCCCAGGCTCTGCTGAATGCCGTCGACCGCGACGCCCTGTCCGGCTGGGGCGCGCACGTGTACATCATCGAGAAGGACAAGATCACCAAGCGGTTACTGAAGGGTAGACAAGACTAGAGGCTGGGGGGACGGGAGTCGCGGCTGCAAGTCATGGCCCGGTGCAACGGCCGTGTGTGTGGCCTTTGTATCCCTGTACGAATATCTAGATGGTCGGCCACTGTCGAGGCCGAACAATGAGTTACACAGCATCCATCACACTTGGTCTATGTTCAAGCACGCGTGAACCACATCCCTAATCATTTGTTCATCATCAACTACGTAAATTCGCCCTTTAACTTTTGATGCACAGTGCAGTCGCCCGTGGGCGACTGCGTATGTCGCGCCGCTGCCAGCTGGCGGTTATGGTACAAGAGTCTAAAGTCTAGCTCAGACCAGTCAATGCAATTCTTTCCTCTATGTTCCCCGAAATGATGACCCGTTTCCTCCTCTATTGCTCCTTCTTGGCCTTGCTGGCTGGGATTGCCTCGAGCGTGTTCGTCTGCATGAAGAATTGCCGCTCGAAGAACTTGAGAACTTCGTCGAGAAGGCTGTGGAGGAACACTGTTAGTACGGGCAGAGATGGGAGCCAGTCAGGTCGGCGGTACTCACATGACGGGGGCGCTGATGGCCACCACGGCCTTCCACTCGGTCCAGTTGAGGGGCAGGATGGCAAACAGGCTCTGGAGGAAGGGCGTGTACAGGAGCGCAAAGTGCAGAGCCATGGACAGGGCAATGGCGTAGACGAGCATCATGTTCTTCCACAGAGGCAGCGTGAGCAGCGACTCGCTGGACGACAGAGCGTTCATGGCGTTGAACATCTCGATGACCACCAGGATCGACAGCGAGACCGTCGAGCCGGCCTTGGCCATGTCGTTGGAGAACATTTCGCACCCAATCTCGGGAAAGTCCGCGGAGCAGTGGTGGAAGCGCGACAGTTGCCTGAAGGTGATCTGCGGGCCCTCGGAGTAGAACATGAACCACCACGCGTAGCCGGCGACGGTGGCCAGGCCAACGTAGGTTCCGATGACCAGGTAGCGGAAGAAGAGCCAGCCGCCGATGAGGGCCTCGTCTCTCTTGCGAGGCTGTCGCTTCATGATGTCTCCGTCAGGCGGGTTGAACGAGAGGGCAGTCGCGGGAAGACCATCCGTCACCAGGTTGACCCACAGCAGCTGCACGGGGATCAGAGCCTCGGGCATCCCCAGGGCTGCCGTGAGGAAGATGGACACGACCTCGCCGATGTTGGATGAGATGAGGTATCGGATGAACTGCTGCGTGTTGTTGTAGATGGCACGACCCTCCTCGATGGCGACCTCGATGGTTGCAAAGTTGCTGTCGGCGAGAACCATGTCTGCCGCCAACTTGGACACATCGGTGCCAGAGCCCATGGCGACACCGATGTCGGCCTTCTTGAGGGCCGGCGCGTCGTTGACGCCATCGCCCGTCATGGCGACGACCTCACCAAGCGACTGGAGCAGGTCGACGAGCCTGGACTTGTGGCCAGGCTCGACGCGAGAGAAGAGCGAAGCCCTCTTGGCCGCCTCGAGCTGTTCGCTGGGGCTCAGGTTGTCGAACTCGCGACCAGTGTAGCTCTTGCCCTTGAGATCCTCGTTCTCACCGAAGACGCCGATCTGTCGGCAGATGCTCTCAGCGGTGTTGGGGTTGTCTCCAGTGATGACGATGATTCGGATACCGGCTTCCTTGCACTGGCGAATGGATCCAGGGACTTCCTCACGGGGAGGATCAAGCATACCAACCAGTCCCAGGAACGTCATGTTCTGCTCAAGCTGTGCGTACTGTTGCGTCGTCTTGGCGGAGAGCAGCGGATTCTTGGACACGTCATCGATGCTGGCGAGAGCGATGACACGGAGGCCTCGGTTACCGTACTCAACCACCTCCTTCAGCAGGAGACTGGACAGCTTCTCGTTGAGGGCAACCTTCTTGCCATTGGCGCCAACAAGAGTGTGGGTGCAACGATCAATGATGGATTCGGGCGCTCCCTTGACGAGAAGCTTCTTAGCCTTGCCGCTCTGGATCAGGACTGACATGCTCTTCCGGTCACGAGAGAACTCGTAAGTCGCAAGCCGAGGAAGCCGCTTCTCGTACTGGGCACTCGCGTAGTGGACGCAGTCGTCAGGGTGGGTGCCCGCCGGAGCGCAAGGACCAATCTTCTCCACAAGAACCCGCAGAGCGCCCTCGGTCGGCTCGCCGACGCTGGAGAAGGTGGCAGTCCGCTCATCATAAGCCAGGTGGGCGTCGTTGCACACGGCCGCAACCTCGGTCATTTGGCGGATGGTATCCGACTTGGACGGGAGATTCTCGACCGCTTCGCCATTCATTCGAATGGCGCCCTTGGGCGCGAAGGTCGTGCCGTCGACGTCCAGCTCGGTCAAGTCGGTGCCCTCCTCGTTAAGGTAGACAATCTTGTTGACGCTCATCTGATTGGTGGTGAGAGTGCCGGTCTTGTCGGAGCAGATGACGCTGCAGCTGCCCAGGGTCTCCACCGAGGGCAGGCTGCGGACAACGGCGTTCTTAGCGGCCATCTTTCGAGTGCCCAGCGCCAGACAGGTGGTGATGACGACGGCCAAGCCCTCGGGGATGGCAGCGACGCCCAGGGAAACGGCAATCTTGAGGTAGTAGATGGCACCCTTGGTCCAGCTCCCGTGGCTGGGGTCGTTGAAGTTGGGAATGTTGATGAGCCAGACCAAGATGCAAATAACGGTGATGACCTTGGCGAGGCTGTCTCCAAAGTCATTGAGCTTCTGCTTCAGGGGGGTAGGCTCCGAGATCTGGGCGGCAATGCTCTCGTGGATGTCTCCGATGGCGGTGTTGGAGCCGGTCAAGACGACCACGGCCTTGGCCCGGCCCGTGACGACGGTGGTTCCGGAGAAGAGCATGTTGACCTGGTCTTGCTTGACGGCGCGCTCGTCCTTGATGACGGCCGCGTCGTCCTTGCCAACGCTCTCGCTCTCTCCAGTCAGGATGGCCTGGTCGACGGCGAAGCTGTTGCTCTCGATGGCGACGACGCGGCAGTCGGCAGGAATGCGGTCTCCGACAGAAACTGTAATGATGTCGCCGGGAACCAGCTCCTCAGCCTTGAGTCGGGAGACGTGGCCGCCGTTGCGGATGACATTGGATTCGTTGGCCGAGTACTCCTGCAGCGCGGCAATTGCCTTTTCGGCGCTGCTCTCCTGCGAGACACCGACGACGGCGTTGAGGATGAGAATGGTAAGAATCTAAACCACCAGCATCAGCATCACGGTGTTGCGCGAAGAGCTAAGGAAACCGGCGGGACTGCTCACCACAGCGGGATCGACGAACGCGCTCCAGCCGCCCTCGTCTTCGATGAGAGCCAAGGCAAAGGACACGGCGGCAGAGCCCAGGAGGATTATGACCAGCTGGTCTTTGAACTGCTCCAGGATCAGCTCCCAGAGGGGCGTAGGAGGCTCTTCGGGGATGGCTAATGTTCGACCCTGATATCAGCAACCGGTCGAGCGGACGAGAGGAGGAGCGCGCACCATTGCGGCCGTGTTTGGCGCGAAGGGCCTCGACCTGCTTGTTGGTGAGGCCGTCATTCTCGTCGACCTGGAAAGCGGCCAGCACCGTCGCAATGGGACGGGCGAAGGCGTCTTCCATGGCGAGGATGTTTGCGCCGAGCGTCGGCGGCAGATGGCCCGTCGCTACCGGCGATGGTTGCGGGTGGGTTGTACAGGGACACCGGGCGACACCGCGGCAGACTCTGGCGCGGAGGAGAGCGGCAGGATGGCAGCGGAGGAGACGGAGGAAACGGGAACAGGAACAAGAACAAGAACAAGAACAAGAAGAGAGAACAAGAGAAGAGAAGGTCAGCGGCGCCCCGACGTGGAAGATTTGTCAGATGCAGGCGCCCCACGTGGCGGAGGGAAGAAGGCTGGCGAAGCAGGCAGTGAGCGAGGCTCGCCGCCAAAATCCGTAAAATACCTACGTGTTCGTTTGGAGGCTGTTACGCTATTCGTGCGCAGCCCGCGCTAGGGCGTGGAGTCCCTGCCACGCTGCGCTGCGGAGCGCCGTGACCCCCGTCGCCGACCCCAAACTCCCCAAGCTTCAGTGAGATCCCAGCCTGGTGTCTTGCCTGCTTCGGCCTAGCGTCAGGTCCCCAAGCCGTGCCTTGGCCGGCCTAGCGCCCGACCGCCCGGGGCCACTGACCCCCCCCGTACAGCGGCCTCTGCAGCGGGAGGCGACCATGGCGACGCAGCGGCGACAGCATCCAGCGTGCCTGGCCTTGGCGTTGGTATTGTCCAAAGTCGCCCTGCACGTTGCTGGACCGCAACGCGACGCGATGCTCTGTGCGGAGTATCGCAGAAACTTCCGACTCTCGCAGACTACTCGCAGACCACTCGCAGACCAATAGGTGAGGCCCGCAGATGTCGCACAGCCACGACAGGCCCCGCAGCTCAAGGCCGGGCTGGCGTGCCTTGGGCCCGGCCCCTCGGCGTCGGAGCTGGCTCGAAGACACAACTGCCGTACCCGTACTTGTAAGGTAGGGCGCTGCTGGGCCCTGGCGGTCTGATTCAGACGACGCGATGGATGCAGCGCCGATGGTTCGACGACGAACTTAGTACATACTCGTAGCGAGCGTGGGGTCCATGGTCCGGCAACCGACCTCGTTCATCGTCGGCCCAAACCGAACGCGCCAAGCTGCAGGCCGGGCGATGCCGTCTAGGGCCACGACCCCGTGCGAGCCCAGCCTCTGAACCTCGCCGTGGCTTCTCTTCCCCGGCTGAAGATGAGCACTGCAGCTGCTCCGCAGCCCGCCTTGCCTCCGTTGCCCCAATATGAAGGGCTGCCTGCCTTTGAGCACCTTGGGCGTCTCGACTCCATGGCTGATTGTCGGGCCTGCTGTGCGCCCCAGCTCCCTGATTAAAGCCGCCTCTGAGATTCCCATATCTGCAATCCTCTTTCAACGCCATTCCTGGTCCGCATCTCGGACGTGGTGTCGCGCCGCAGCTGAGCTCTGTCCAAGATGCCGGCGAGGGAACTTACCTTGGCCCTCCTGCAGACGTGTACGGAGCAATCAGGGCAATACCGTGCATGCCAGCCCCGATGCATACCGTATTCACGCTTGCACTTTGAGCTAATACCTGCCATGATGACGTCCTTTCTCACGGCAACCCCCGGCTACGCGTCTTCATGTTGTCATGCTCCTCTGCAAAGGGACAAGCAAGTTCTTCCACTCGTGACGCCCCACGCCGTGCAACCCGGCTTCATCGTACGAGTCGGACAGATACGGTCTGCTGGGTTCCTCGAGAAGCGCGACGGAGCGAAAGCGGCGCCATCGTTGACGTCTCGAGACGTGGTGTTTTTCAGCTGCATCAGCTTGCGCCTTCTGGATGATATATAATGCCTTGCTGTCGGGGCAAGAAGGCATCTAGATAGGGCCATCGTCGTTCCTGGCCTCCCGGCCCTAGTCACCGGGTACCGTAGCTTGCTCTATTCGTTCTCCTTCCCTCTTCTTGCCCCAGCCAGCCGCTGTTTTCTCCGTATCATTCTTCTCGGCTGCCGGTCCGTCGACGATGTTTTGATCCTCTGCTTTTTGCCCTCTGCTTTTTGGTGTCTTCTTGGGACCAATCTTGCATGCTTTCTTTTTGGACTCGCTCATTTTGGGATCTCAGGCAGCATGCCTGTCGTCGAGTCACCGTCGTCGTTCCTTACCTTTTCTAATTATCAAGCTCGACAGCCCAGTCCTGTAGATTTGTCGTCTGCGGATGGAGGACTAAGTCACGAGGGGATCAGCCAGCTCTCGAAGCAAAGCCAAGGTACACCGACCTCCGAGCACCACCATCTTCGAATCGGGGAGCTTGCGAATCTTGGGACTTCCAACCACATTGAGAACATCGACGGCAAAGTCAAGCCACCAGAGTCTGCGAAGGGCACTATTCGTGATCTTTCCCACGTGTCAATCGAGCCATGTAACAAGCTGACTCACAGTTCCTCCAAAGGCAATGAGTGCCAATCGCCACGACCGTTCCAGAAATGGATGAGATCCTTGCATCGAAGGTCGAGACAGAGACAGCCAGCAGGGGAGCCAACACCATATGCCCTACCGTCGTGGCTTTCCGATTACGAGCATGAGGCAGGCATCTCCCCGAGACCATCTTTTCACCACCAGCCCTCTTCTACTAGTTCCTCGTTCAGGTTCGTCTCGGCTGTTCGAAGTGCTAGTGTCAGCCTCGCCAGTGCCAGCATCGTGGCCCGATCCAAGAAGAATACGGCGCGCTCGCAATGCGCCTCCCGAACCGACCGCAGCAGTAGGGCCTCCACTTCTGGACCAAGAGTCTCCGAAGAAAGCGCGGTGCATCAAAGTACGGACGCAGTAGATGCCGCTGCTGCCGAGCGGTCACTGCAACGGCGACGCATCCTGGAGGAACTCATCAGCACAGAGGAGGGTTACATTGGCGATGTCAAGTTCCTCATGAATGTGAATTGTTGCGTCTTTCGACCCCAAGCCTATGAAGCTGACAGACCAACAGGTTTACATCACCATCCTTGCGTCGCTCCCCTCCATGTGTATGGGCCTGAGGTCGTCCATCAACCAAAACCTGGCGGATATTGTTGAGCTCCACGAGGAGATACTTGGAGAACTTCACCGAGTGGTGCCGTACTCGGAGCACACGCAGCTCGAGGTATCCTCGGACCTTCAGCACTCGAACCAACCCCTAACGACTGTGCAAAGGCATCGGCGATGGGCCAGCCTCGATGCCATTCCAAGCCATAACAGGCTCGGACTTTGGCTTCAAGGCGTCACTGGAATGCTTTGCGAGCCGCTGGTTGCAGCAGAAGTGTCAAAAGTATTTGCAAAAAAGGTACTGGAGGCGCCTTTGGCCTTGCCTTGATGTTTGGCTGTTTTCATAGCACCGCTAAAATTCGTCAGATGAACCGATTCTTCATATATAAGGAGTATGGAGCAAAGTATGAAATGATGCTCCAAGATGTTGCCTCGGCCAACCAGGTCATGCCCCAGTGGGAAACATACCAAAAAGGGCTGGAGGCGCTTGCGTCAATCCTGGATTCTGCAAAGAATTCCCAGGAGAGTTCGAAAAAGGCTCTTTCTCTTGGAGATTTACTTGTGAAGGTTAGATCTCGGGATTCGGCAAGATCTTCCAGTGCTGATTATTGGCGTAGCCTATCCAGAGAGTTTGCAGGTACCCTCTTCTGTTTGCAGAGCTCCTCAAGTACACCCCAATATCAGATTGTCCGAATTCACACATGGAAATCGACAGTGTCGTCACGAGGATGCGAGAAGCGACAGCCGAGATTAACCGGGCCACCGATGATTCCCTGATGAAGGTCACTCTAGAGAGAACTTGGTTGTTGCAAGATCGGCTGGTGTTTCCCAAGAAGGTAGACTACTCCTCGGGCTCGCTCGCGCAACGGAGACAGTGGCTCACCACACGCTCAGAGACTCGATGCCGCTTCCAAGAACCGAATTCGCGCTTTTGGGCACATCCGGCTTTGCGGGACGCTGCACGTCTGCTGGCAGTCCTCTGGAGGGGTCGACGGGCATTACCTGATCTGCCTTCTATACCGCGATGTTCTCTGCTTAGCGTCGGCGGGAAGAGGGGACCTGCTATATGTCGTTCAAGCCTGCATTGACTTGAATACGGCAAAACTCGAGGATGTCGATAATGGGAGAGGTGAGATCATTCCCCCTCGTCACACGCCCCTCATTAACGGCAGATGAAGGACTTCAATGTCACACGGCGCCGTTCTCCTGGAAGCTGGTGTTCGAATGCGATCACCATTTGTACGAAATACTAATGACAGCTAGCACTCCAAAAGAGGAGCTGGAATGGCGGTCACGGCTGTCTCGGCCGATCAGAAATAGCATTGAGCCAGCGATTTCCAACTTGTTCAGCCCCCTCGACTTGGAGATTAAAAGCGTAGGTGCGGTGTTTGGGAAGGCGGGTAAGTAGGACTAACTTGACCCATCAGGACCTGGAGACGCGAGGCTTACAACGCCACAGGCACTATTGCTCGCCGAATTTCCATACATCGAGCCACGACGGTTGGCTCAAAGGCCCCGCTGTGTCAAGTTGTGCTGAAGAACACGAGCGTCGTGCGGGATACCACAAATAACGCCTCTGCGGCATTGACAATCAATCGCTCGCAGTCTCTTCTTACGACAAACGCCCGAATCCCAGTTCTTGCTCCGGCGCGCAGCGAGCGAGCCCGACTGGAGGCGTTGCTGGCTGACGTTTGGAGCCGAGAGACCCTCCCGTTTCCGGTCATGACTACGCGGGCGCGAAGCGAGCACTTGGTTCGAAGTTCGGCTTCCACAGTCATGAGAAAGCTCAGCGTAGCGAGCATCACAAGTTCCTTCACCAAGAGATCCGGTAACTTATCGGTGAAACCGAAACCCAGCGAGGACATGACCAAGGCGGGAACTTGCAAGTGCTGTGGCGCGAAGAGCCCGATAGGGGACGCAGCATGGTCCCACATGGTAAACGACGAAGGTGCTGGAAGCAGAACGAAGAGACCTTACACCAGGCATGACGTTCAAGTCGGGGCACAGGCGGAGACGCTAGCTGCTGGTGGTACACCTCATCGCTGCCATCTTGCCGCAACAGCAGGCGAGGGAGATGCAGCGGTCGCACTGCGGGCGTCCTCAGTAAACAGCCAGCGATCTAGCCGGTCTGCGAGGTGCGAGAAGGCCTGTTCGCGATCCGCAGAGAAAGAGAACACGTGGGCGGGGGCCAAAGACAGGACGACGAGCTACGGTCGACGGATCAAGGCCAGTGGGGGCAAGAATGACGGAGGAAGCCTCAGCCTTGGCTTTATGAGCATTTTCCGATGAGGGTCTCGGTTGGCGTATTGAGGTGCTCCGAGATGCTGGCACAAATAGGCTGGTGGCACAGGAAGTACGGTGAGTCGGGGACAGGACCGGCAGAGAAATGAGCTTCAATGGGACAAGGTATTCACAATAAATTTCATCATGACGGCACTGGCCTGCCGGGAGAATTAACTTGATGCCAACTGCAGGCGAATGCGTGTCGCGTGCCCGTCTGTGCGACAAGTGACGACGTGAACAGCAGAAGGTGCATGGGTCCATCCGGTGACGTAGGTGCGGCCTGGGCACCCCACGAGCCAACAGCCGCTCGCCTGGTCAGGCCCCGCTCGAGACGGGACGGACGTACTGCATGTACCAACGTGCTGCTCCGTACGTACGTACAGGTAGTAATTAGGTACTACGTGCGCTGTTGAAACGGCGCTGGCAGCAGGCGGTGACGACTCGCTGCCTTGCCAAGTGACGGCATCGCCGCCAAGGTCAATTGGAGCGGAGAATGAGGTCGGCTCAGCATTGGCATCAGGAAACGGGCCAGGCCATTGCGTGACGAGGATGCCGTCCATCACCTCCAGCAGGCGAGGTAATCGGGATCCCCACGTCCACGGAGTACCTACTTTACCTAACCTTACGTATTACCGTACGGAGTCACTACGTAGAAGGTACCCCGGCGGTGGGCCATGGCGTGGAATGTGAGCGAAGCAGGCATCGGGATACCTGCCGTCCACGATGACGTAGCCCGTGAGGAGCTTCGTCCCTCCTCAGCTCCATCCAAGCTCCCATTTAGACCTGCTCCTCTGCGCCCGCTTTCAAACCTTCATCCTCTCCTTCTCTCTCATCCTTCAAACAGCAACAAGAAGAACAACACAAACTCCAATTCCTCAGCAAAGCACTCCCAGCGACTCTTCACCTCGTCAACCTCCGTCGTCAAAACACCCCATCCATCCGACCTCGTTCTCATCAGGTCAACTTGACACCCACCTTTGCCTTCCGGCTCCCCCAGCACAGCTCAGCAACCACCTTCCCCCAAACTTCAAGATGACTCGTGGAGAGACCACTCAGTCCAAGATTCACCTCAAGGGTCAGACCGACGACTTCATCATCTTCGTCGACGACGTCGAGACGTACAAGAAGTGGAAGACCGACAAGTCCGTCCCTCTGGCTCACTTCATTTCGGCCTTCAAGGTCTTCCACAACAACAAGTAAGCCACCCCGCGAGTTCTCCCTTGAGGGCCTACTTGAGGCACCTTGCCGTATGCCGTGTCCAGCTGCGACAACAGAGAGGGGGCGGCGCCTTGATTGGCGGCATTGCTTCTGTGCAGCCACCGCGTGGCGCCGCGAGACGTTGGGCAAGTGAGGGGGCGGCTGTCGTGCCAGCCTCACTTCACAATCAGAGCGAGCACAGGCGGCTGACAGCGTTGCACAGGCAAGGCACCCAGGGCACGTTGGACGAGGCGCCCAAGGGAAGTTTGGAGTCGGAATTCGGCACCAACGTTCCGGAGGATGTGATTAAGCAGATCCTAGAGACCGGCACCCTGCAGAATGTGGAGGTAAGTCTACGAGTACTCAGCCCAGCAACGGACAAGATGTCTAACGGGTATGCCTGTGCAGATGCCTGGCCGTCAAGGCGTCAAGAACGACTCCATGAGCACGATGAAGGCTCACTAGAAGTGTTCTGTAAGGAGAAAGCCCAAGCTCGATAGGGCTCGAGCCGAGCCGAGGCGGCGCTGTCGGTTTTGGAAACGTGCCGCGTGACGGCCTTGCACTTGGAAGCAAGGCGATAATGGGCGGGGCACCGTGATGAATGAATGATGGGCGGGATCAGCCAGCTACTCTGGGCCGCGAGAGGCGTCTGAGGCTGGTGTGAGCTCATCCGAGCTGCTCTTCTTTGAGAAAGTATAGCGAACAAAATACAGACAGCGTCCCAAACACATGTGTGCAGAGGCGGTGAATGTCGGTGCGCTCTGCAGGTGGCTGGACATCTGAGGCTGAGGCTCGGGTTCGTGCTTCGTGCTTCGTGCTGCATGCCTCTATTATTGCATGACGCATGGCCCAGCGCTCGCGCCCTCGACCCCCGCCTCGTGCTCATACGTAGTACTCCGTACGTTGTGCAGAGACAAAGTCAATAGCGTGGAATAGAGTTCCTCCTCGTCCCTCACGGCAGGTGTGGATTTAATGTGTGCATTGCTTTCTCGACCACGGCCCGACTTTCAAGCGACGTGGGTGAGGACGAGGAGGAGAGTTTGTCGGCGGGCATTCACATACCCACGTTGTCGGTGTACGGTGTACGGAGTACCGAGTACGAGTACGGAGCAGGTGGGTAAGGGCGGCCGGCGGCGGCCAAGCAGGCCTCTGGCGTGGGGCGTTTCGGGGGCCTGGCCTGAGACGCCCGAGGGGGGCTTATACGGCGCGTCCTCACGCACGGAGCGTCTCACCGCTGGGCGGCGGGGCTACGGCTTGTCCGCTTGTCGTTTGAGGCTCGGTTTGATGGCTTTTTTTTTGTTCTTTCTCTCATTTGCGGTCCTATCTGGGGAGGTCTACGGAGTACGTTGGCTTGCTTACACAAGCGCGCGCCAGTTCGCCGGCGGTTTGTGAGCCTTGGGGGCCCTTGAACATCGACCAACACCGGAATGCGCCCTCCTACTCGTACTCTCGCTCTCGGCCAGTCCGAATTGCTTCACGATATGTCTCCCCGTCGTGATCTTGTGGCTTCCCCTTCCCCTCCATCCCCCCATGTCTGTCGCCATGAATGCTCAGCACCAAGTGTGCAGCCCGCTCAAAGGCGGTCCGATGCAGCGCTCCGTGGAGTGCGCTCTGGCCAGTGCCGCACTCAAGGCACGCAGTAAAGTAGAAACGCCAACGCTAAATGCAGCATACAAGCACGTAGTCCAATGCAGTAAAATTTTGAAAGATTCGTCGTCGATGGTGGTGTTGTGATATATACAGCGCCATGTACATCGAGTAGAGGTCCGGGTGAGGTGCGAGCGCCGCAAGTATAGGAGAGGCTCAAACCCTCATGCCCATGCCACCACCACCTCGTTGCGGCAGCGTCCAGGGCTTTGCGCAGATCATCTACTCGCAGAGTTAGCAACTGGTGTCGGGAAGCAAATCGGAACGGAACGCACCTCGCCCTCGCTGTAGGCCCAAAAGTAGACGCCCATGCCGATCATGTAGTAGACGCCCGGGTTCGTCGACTGGTACATGAGAATCGACGCCAGCGCCGTCAGCGGCAGCACGGCGAGTCGGAACTCGAGCGAGCGGTGGAGGCCGCTGCCGGCGACGAAGCTGAGCGGCCACTCGAGGGCCAGCATGCCCAGCCCGAAAACGAGGTTGATGGTCTGCAGTATCGGGATGGGCTTGACGGCGCCGTCGAGGTTCTTGGTCAGGAAGTCCCAGAAGATCTTGGGCCAGAAAAAGCCCTCGACTGCTGCGGCCACTTGGTCTGCGTGCGGAGTTAGTGCGAGGTCAGAACTCGTCGGGCAGTTGGGTTCAGTCGCAACGTACAGATGGCGGCCGTCAGGATGATGAGCCGAGCCCAGTGATTCTTAATGAGTCTGCCCATTGTGCCGTCTTAATCCAAAATCCTGAAACTTCTTTTCCGTTCTCTTTCTGTTTTCCCCTTGCTTTCGTCTCGCGAATCGCTCCCGTAAAGTAAAGTCGCGAGTGACCTTGTCGGGATATCTCCTTGCCGGCGAGGCTCGAGGATCTCTTTGGAGTAAAATAGTACACAAGCGGCGTCTTTCCGAAAGGTGCCGTCCGAGAAGCGAGGGGGGTTGAACAGGTAACCAGACCTGAACTAGCGCAAGGGATGAATGAGAAGAAAGAGCGTAAGCCGGTATTAGAAGAGCGGTCCTCGACAGGCCTAGGCTGTGCGAGAGGCGAAAGAAAGGAACGAAGCTGGCCGCTGTCGAGAAGCGATGGAGAGAGTCGGAACCACCAGCGACAAGTTCGGATGGGACGAGATGAGATGGGCCGGGTTGGGCTGGCTCTATAATGGAGTAGGCCGCCGGGGACGACGAGGCACCGTCGGCAGGGCGTGCAACCCGAACGGGGGCTGGTGCCGTTGCCGAGGGCGGCGGTGGGATCGTGTATCAGATGCCGGTGACGGGCGAGACGGGCTGAGTATCGGATGTCTTGATGGTGCGCGGCGGTGGCTCCGAAAGCTTAGGACGAGAGCAGGAGGCATCCGGACTGGCTTACACGCCTCCACCGCCCGGGTGCATTGACGGGTAATGGTGCGGAGGGTCGTTTACGCCAAGGAGCGAGCAAGCATGAACCCGATGCCGTCGGTGGCGCCCCAAGTCGAGACGAAGAGGCAGGGCAGCCGTTCACGTCAAATTTCGCTCCGTCGTTGCGGGTCGCCGGGGGGCGCGGGATACGCAGCAACCGGGTGGAGGAGATATTATGTAGGGCCCGCCCGTACGTTTGACGCTTGGGGGGGTGCTCGGTGGGAAGATCAGACGGTGGCAGCGTCGGACGTTTTCTGAGGCAGAGGGCGGTTTTGGATTCTGGCAGCCGTGGCGGTGGTGGTGATGGTGCGGTGGAGGAGAAGGAGAGGGAGGGATCGCCAGCGCCCTCGGGCCGGGGCAGGCGGCAGACGAGTTTTAAGAGCTGGCATGGCGTATGCGCATGGCTGCATCGGCATGCATAGACGGTCTCGCGCGGGCATCAGAGTCTTGCTTCAAAGGCGACGGGGGGAGCGACGGCGGCGGCGGCAGCGGCAGCGGGCGAGGCCAGGCCGACCCCCAAGCTCGAGGGCCGGCGTCCACTGACTGGCATCGCTGCCCGACACCCCGGCAGGTCACACTGAGGGCGGGCTGCCGATTCGGGCCCCCCTCCCAGAGGCCAAGCACCCGCCGCCCGCGTCTGCGAGCGTGCTTGCTGCTCGACGACAACGACGACTATACGACGACGGGCTTTGGCGCCGGGGCGGGTACGGACTTCTTCGCAGCTTTCGACGAGACAGGCGTCCCGCGGGCGACGTGATTGGCCCGGGGTGCAGAGACGTCGGCGGTTACACGCTGGTCCAGCGCCAATCAGCGCCCCTGCCGCTGCAGCCCGCGCCAGGGGCCAGGGGTCGGCCGCACACCCGCACCTGCAACGTGCTACAGGGGGATGGGGGGCCAGGGGGACCGTCGGTACGCGATGCGCTGCGCTGCGGCCGCGGGGAGCAGAGGTACCGGGCGCCCCGCTGCGGGCGACGCTCTGCCCGCGTCCGCTCGCCGTCCACCGCCAGCGACGACGCTCACTGGACGCGTGGGATCCTCGTCGCAACGCTCTTGGCTGCCAGATGCGTGCAAGGCACCGGGTCCTGGGGCAGCCGGCGAGCGTGCAGCCAACAAGGTTCGCGCTTAGGTACGATTGGGCCCGGTTTCTATTTTCCGAGCCCGCCATTGTGCTGCTGCGCTGCTTCGCCTGGCCTGGCCCTCCCCATCCAGGCCCTGCGTCGTCGAGAAAGCCGTGGCATTTGGCGCTCACGGCTTTGTTCGCCGCCTCATCGTTGGCGCGCGACTTCACCACCCAGACTTCACCATCCAGGCGTCCCTTTGACGAGGTCCTTTGGCCGGTTTCGTGACCTTCGCTCCGCCTCTCTGGCAGGACTGCCCCGTTAGCCTTCGACGGCCGCGACGAGTGGCGCCCGTCTGATACCAGCTAGCCCGACAGTCGAACCCGTCGTCTCGCAGGGGTCTGCGGTGAAGCACATGGTGTCTCGGCTGGCACCAGCCACCACTGGCTTCATCACTCGCATCCCTCCCCATCCCTCCACGGTCGACGGCTACCCATCTGGAAGCCAGGCGGCGGTGCTTCTCTTCGTAGATGTTGCAGCGGAACGTACCTACGGGTATGTCCTGCCTGCCTCTACGGAATTAGGTAGTTTGTTTTCTTTTCATCCCTCGACTCGTACATTCGTGACTGTTTGTTTGTATTCGGACGCTGAAGACGTCTCTCCTTCCGAGGCAGCTATTGTTGCCAAACGAACAGCCTAGCATGAAAACTAATCCAGGTGACTATTTTTGGTTGGACGAGCTGACCAGAGGATGCCAAGACGTTCAACAATCCCCTCATCACTCGGTCGATTGCCCAATATCACACGCTGACAAGTGATAGCGTCTTCTTACTCCCAACGCTAATTATGCAACTTGGAGGAGGATTCGCTGAATCCCACAACGGTCCGTCGAGGGTGCGCCATCGATGAGCCTCGAATCGACGTCTGCCCACATTGTGCACTCTAATAATACTGTTCTCACCGCAGCCCAAGAGACGGGGACGCAAGCCACGGCGAGTGACGGCCCGAACTTGACGCTCGTGGACTATTGGAGGCGTTGCCTAGATAAGGTAGTCGACCTTAAGACCAAGCGCAACACCCGATGGCCTACGGGTACACTCCCCTGCACCGAGGCCACGATAGTCCCATGGACGCATCTACCCCGTCAGCTAATGAGCGGGAGCATTGCCAACCCCAGTCTTCCCCGGCGGCTCTGCGGGACCGCTGATTGGCCGCTTCACCCATCTCGGCACATCCCCAGCCCCCATGCAGCCAGCCATGACCCGGGTGTCACCTTGACGGACCTCACTCGTTGCTCGCCCAGCCATGAGGCTACTATGCGACGCCTCTGGTCCTCGACGGCCGGCATTGTCTATGCGGTGAAGGCGGTCCAGGCTCGATTTCATGCCAAGAGGGTCTGTGCTCCGTGCAGCAAGCTGCATTACGTGACTTGCAGCGCCGTGATCTGGGCATGGTTCGGCGAGAGACTCGGCACCATCGTGTTCACGTGGCTCCGATGCTGGGCAGATTCGCAATAGATACCCAAGGTAGGCAGTCGTGGCGGCCATTCGATGGCTGGCGTCGATGGCTTCCCTGGTCAAACGGTTTCCTCCTCATAAGCTATTGAGCAACGAGACCATGACCGTCTACCCATGTCCAGCTGCTCACCTGTAAGGTATTCTTGACTGCCACTGGGCTATCCCCCACTGTAACTACCTAGAGCGCGCCATGCTCTCATAAACCCAGAATGAGATTTTGCACGCTACGTTACGTATGCCAACGTTCGCCTGCCCTTGTACGTACTTCATACCACGAATACTGTGCAAGATTTCGTGTTGCAAGTCCGACATCACGCGGTAGGCTCCATTGAGTGCCTCTCACGGCCTCGGTTCAGACCATCGTCTCCTTTCTGTAATTAATTAAGATATCGGAATATCAAACATGGCAGATAGGCTCATACCAACTATGACAGCCACGCACTATTTGGGTCTTCTCCATTCCCCTAGCATTTGTGCAAGTTCTGGCGAGTTTTGATCGAAAGATACATTAGTAGTGCTGCACACAGGGTCCAGCCGTGAAGAATGAAATCACTCGAGCGCCATCTACATCCCCAAGATAGTCGCACAACATTCGCCGCCCTGCCGGGTCAAAGGCATGCCGCGCCAAATCGCCAAATCCACTACAGACGTCTGATAGAATATTCGTCTGGCTCTCAGACAGGGGAGGACCCTTGGTGCAATGGGCGACGAGCTCTCTCGGGGTTGTCGTAACTTCGACTTGCCTGTTCTTTAAGCCATCGCTGCTGTACTGGCGTCTCAGTGCGTCGAGGCAGGATGGCAGCTCGTCAGGGGATGAGAGCGGAATGATGGGTATTGCGTCGTGTACGTCGCTTGTGAACATTCTGACCGAGTGTCAGGGCGATTGTGCCCACGTCGCTGGCAATGGCTCTTCTTACTCCATCTGTAGCTTCATCAATGCAGCCATGCCGTCCGTGTCAGTCACCAAAAGGACAATCGCCACCTTGCCACCCCCGTCTAGAAGTGGCAGCCTTTCAATCCGATCTCTCGCCTCCGGCGTACCGATCTGCTTCGCGCATAGCAGAATGACTCGACAGAGTTGCCCGTGACCTTCGTAAGATGAGGTAGGGAACGCAATGTCGTGGCTGCCAAGCCTCGTCTCTAAGCAGTGTCAGCCTCATGAGAACGAGGGGGCACACGCTTGTTCTCTTGCGACCTTTCCAGCCGAGACTAGCAGAACTGGTGAGAATCGGTACCGCGGCAGCCCACTCCCGCCTCTTCCTGAGAGATGAACAGAACATGTTGAGGTGCTGCGTGCCTCTTGAGGACACTTCATGCCGTTACGGAGGGTTGCTTGTCTGGCGTGGTAGCCTTTTGCTAGGTTCGCAAGGGTATTATTTCTTCTATTTTATTTGTGTGAGATGGGATTGCCCCTTTCGCGTTTAAGTGGTGGAAAGAGCTCCTCGCCTGCTTCCGTTTCCACCCAATCGTACGTAGTGACGAGATCCCCACGGTCAGCTATCTGAGATGGTCTGTCGACACGCAATGTGCCGTTCTAATACAAGTATGGAGAGCGCACATGCTCCTTCTCATGTCCATGTCTTGAAATCGACGGAGGGCGCTGGATATCCGCTTGGCTGTCTGTCTTCACGAGGCCTCCTGAGCTCAAGTCACCTGCAAGGTCGGCAGCAGAGGCTGTTTCGTCTTGGGGTCTTTCAGAGCCCTCAGCGCCTCCTCGAGAGATTCGAACCTTTGCTGCTGCTTCTGCTCGGCGCTCGCCAGCTCGTCTTCCCGCTGCTTGAGCTCCTCGAACCGTCGGTTGAGGTCGTCTATCCGCTCCTTGTTGATGTCGGGTTTCTGTGACGCTTTCCAGTACTCGTAAATGATGAGACCACCCGCCACTCCAAGGATGAAGCCGTCACCGATGACGTCGGCGAAGAGGTCTACGGCCTTGGCCTCGGGCAAGGGCCTAAACTTTCGCTTCCACACGTTTTGGAATGTGAATTTTTTGCGTCCTGCGTCTGGCTTCGACTTCGCCTTTTCTTTGGATGCTTCGTCACGCTTGTGCTGCTCCTCTGTCTTGACCGTCGGCGCCTCGGCTCGCTCCTTGGCTCGCCGCTCCGCGTCGGGATCTCGAAGTAGGGCCACCGAGAGCCTCATGTTCAGCTGGTGTATTGACTGCCCGTACTTGGCGGCAAAGGCTCGGAACCGAGGGTGATCGTGCGCCTGCAGCTTGATGCGGTTCTTGCGAGGAGTCAGCGGAGAGTCGCGCGGGAGCTGGACGGAGGTGCTGCCTTACCGCGCCATACTTGGAGACGTGCCGCACGAACAGCGCCGCGAGCTTGAACAGAGGAAGGGGAACCATTGCGCTGCGGCGATGTCTTGACTGCGGAGAGTGTGCGCGGAGAGCAGTCGCTGGCGAGAGTGAAGTGTCGGAGCTCCGGGGTTGTGGTGCTGGGGCGAGACAAGATCGGGCGGGACAAGATCGGGCGGGACAAGATCGGGCGAGACGAAACGAGGTATTCGACGGCGTTTTCGGTCCTGAAGCTCCTCCTGCGGCAAATTCCTCCAGCGGTAGCAATGTTCCTAGGCCATGGTGACGGCCGCCTCCCACGATGCGTCAGAGTCCAGCGTGGAGTCGGCGAGACGGACCTGGAATCGCTGCCGTCTGGTCCGAAGCCCGCGATCCTCCGTAATTCCACAGGCGCGCACCAATAAGAAGCCCCTCAGCCTGCGGCTCTCCCAGGGCGGCAAATTACAGCGGTCCCGGCCGTTGCGCGGGGCGTGTCCTGGCCGCTGCGGCGCCTGGCGGTGGCTCGCAGGCGCCGACCCGCAGGGGTGCGCCGCCAAATCCGTTGCGCGGGCAACCAACCGCTCCCTGGAAAGTACACAAACCGCGACTGGCAACCGACGCTTTGCGCTGCTGCGTGACCAGCACAAGCCACCACCCACACCATCCAACACCGACGGGCTGGGCGAGTCGTCTCGAAACGAAGCATTGCTTCATGCTTCCGTACGCCTGAGAGCCTTGGCCATTGCACATCCGCCACCCAGCTGAGCTACTCCTGATCTCCGCGGATGCCACTGCGGCGAGACTGGTTCGTGAGTCCCTTTCAATTGCATCTCCCGCGACCGTTGGAGAGAATATGGATGCACTTATACCTTCCGAGCTTGGGACTTCTCTCGCGGTAGTGACAACATATGGTTTCATGGACGACCGTTTTAACGCTTACTTGCTCTAGGAACCGCTCCTCGACACCTTCCGTGGCTGTCGAACCTTGCTACTTGATCACGCCACGACCCCATCCATCGCTTGCCTTGTCCGTCGATACGTCGCGTCTCAATAGTCATGGCTCATAGGTTGGTGGCGAGAGCCGGCGTCGACATGGAGGCCTTGTCCCCTAGAGATGCCAATGCCCAGCGACTGCCCAAGGTCACCGAGGTCAAGACCAAGACGGCGGCTCAGCTTCGAGCAGCTAAAGACAAGGAGCTTCCACCACCTCCTCCGTCAGAAGTCGTTGAGCCTTGCAGCGCAGATCGTCCAGATGGTGCCACGTACCAAGTCGGCAAGTTGCTGGGAAAGGGCGGGTTTGCCATTTGCTACAGCGGCCAGCTGGTGCCGACGAAGCAAAAATTTGCCCTCAAGATTGTCAAGAGCCGGATGCCACCCAAGATGGAACAAAAGGTTAGTCGTTGCCCGTCTATCCATCAGAGCCATCGTCCTAACCACGTCATTTAGTTCCAAACGGAGCTTCAAATTCATTCAAAGATGAGGCACAAGAACATTGTCCAGTTCTTTAGGGCTTTCTCCTTTGGAAATTGCACGTATCTCGTGCTCGAGCTTTGCAACAACGGCTCCCTCATGGACATGGTGAAGCGGCGAAAGGGTTTGACGGAGCCCGAGGTCCGCTTCTACTCTGTCCAGATTGCCGGCGCCATCAAATACATGCACGGCAAAGGCATCATCCATCGCGACCTGAAGATGGGAAACATCTTTTTGGACGCCCAGATGAACGCAAAGATCGGCGACTTTGGTCTCGCCGCCTTGTTGGTGACTGGTAGGGACATGCAGACCATTCGACGCACGACTCTGTGCGGCACGCCCAATTACATTGCTCCGGAGATTCTGGAAAAGGGACGTAAGGGGCACGATCACATGGTGGATATTTGGAGCCTTGGTATTATCATGTGAGAAGTGCCGCTTTGACTCTCTGTGTTGCAAGACTCTAATCCATCCCAGGTTCGCCATGTTGACCTCGAAGCCACCGTTTCAATCTTCGACTCAGGACGAGATATACCGTCGCGCCAGAGAGAGGGACTACGAATGGCCGACGCTCGAGTCGTCTCAAAAGATTATCAGCCAGGAGGCTAAGGACCTTGTCGCCACCATGCTCGAGGACGCAGACAGGAGACCGGATCCGGATACCATCCTCCAGCATCCATTCTTCACCTCTGGATACATGCCGACGGAAGCCGATATGAGCTCGCGCTTGCGTGAGGTGCCCCCGGAGCGTCAAGAGTTCTACAGCACCAGCATGGGAAGCTCGATGCAAGCGCAATCGTACCGCAATCTGAAAGAAATGTGCCGATCGTGCTGCGTTGGTCCGTGGAGCGCCGTCCAGCTCATCCACACCCAGATTTGGAAAGAGATGGCAGCCGAGGAGAAGAATGGGCTCACGCCAATGATTCCCTTGGCAGAAGACCTGGTCTATCGGCCTTTTGATGATTTTGTCAAAGAGCAGCAGTTGCTTCGAGCAAAGTACACCTCCTCGATCGCGCTCTCTTCCTCGCAACCGGCACCGAGCTCCGACGATCAGCTGGCAGGCACGCAGAAAGCTCCCGCTGGCCTCTTACGGCAGCCTCCGCAGAGCTTTGCCGCGCAGCAGCGAGCTCAAAGTAGGCCGCAAGCATCTGCTTCGGCGGTCCCTTCAAAGCCTCCCGTCGCTGGCACGCTGCCCGGCTCCCAGAGCATGCGGATCCGATCTAGACAAGACATGGCACGCGAAATGGCTTCAAAAGAGGCCCCGGGAGGTACCGTCAAGAGCATGCGTAGCTCAACGCGAACGCATCTGCCATCTGCGAGGTCAGCCCCCAGCCTGCAAGTCGCCGAGCGAGCAGCGACCATGACTTCAGAGCCGCCAGCCCCCTCCCACAAGCGTAACAACTCGGATTCCATCCGATCAGCAACGCTCTTTAGTCCAACCGAGAAGCCTGAGAATATTCCGGGATCAAAGCCTGACGTGATCCTGGACCGCCTTCGGCGGCTGCAGACGGAGCTGGAGAGAGCGCTCAACTCACGGACCATGGCAATCATATCATCCAAGAGCGTGACACCGCCCCACCCTCACGTCGTGGTCAAATGGGTCGACTACACGAACAAGTTCGGGCTTGGGTATATTCTGAACGACGGCAGTGTCGGCTGCATCTTGCGCGATGTTCCCACCACGGAGGGTAGCAAGACGGTGATGCTGCCGCCAGCCGGCGTATTCATCCGTGGCGCCGAGAAGCACATTCTCCGCCGACAGGATGAAGCGTACGCCGACCGTAGCCAGCCCATCCCGATGACGGAACCGATCAAGTTCTTCGAAAACAATGCCGAGCAGGGCCTTTCGGAAGTGGCCGTGTCGCCGGAACACTTCCGAGTAGCCGTTAACGACGACGGCACAGCAGGCAAGATGAATCCTGGAAAGGATATCTTCCAGCACCGGAAGCGGGAGAGGATCATACTGTGGAAGAAGTTCGCCAACTACATGATCGCTTACGGCAGAGACGAGGCAGTCCCGGTCGAGGAAGCCGATGCTGCAGGCGTTATGTCTCCCGGTCAGAAGAGCACCGCGGCGGAGCTGGTAACGTTCTATCAGCGATTTGGCGATGTCGGATGCTGGGTTTTCTGCGACGGGCATCTCCAGGTAAGCAATCTGAGGCACAAATCTCACATCTTTCCGATCAATGCTGACTCGGGGTGCAGTTCAACTTCCCTGACCACACCAAGATTGTTCTCGACGCCACGGGCACCTGGTGCCACTTCTGGCACCTCCCGCAAGAAGCAGCAGAGAGGCTGGCTACCACGGGCACGATAGGAGCGGCCGCCCTGGACGATCGAGCGACGTTATCGTACCCTCTGCAGACGCTGCTCAACTTCCAGTCCAAGTCGACGGCCACTCGCTCCACCCGAACAACGACCTCCCGCAAGAGGCCCGAGATCGACCCTGAACTGCAAGGCATCCCCGCGGCCAACGATTTCCGCCGGAAGATAGAGTTCGTCAAGAATGTTGTCAAGGAGTGGGTGGCAAACGGCGGGCAGGGCAACAGCTCGATGAGCCGAGACACGAGGCTGCGGTGGACCGGCTACCGCGAACTCGTCAACACGACGATCCCCCAGAAACACGTCTGGGTCACCATCGGTGCCCGTTGGGGAGACCAGCGGCTGTCGACGTACGTTGACCCGCGCAAGCCGTGGGAGCTCGGCGAGGAGGTTGAGAGCTCCAAGAAGTGAGCTGGCGTCATGTGCTGCACTGCGGGCGTGTTTTTGCGATATGTCTCTATACCCTTCTTGACGGTCATTCTTCGTTTTTTTTTCTCTATTGGCTGTAGCGACCTTGGAGCGAACCGGCGTTGCTGGATCATCTCTTTGTTCATGGCGTAGGAGGACGAGCACGAGACGACGCAACGGCCTGTCCACCCGACATTTGTTTGAGTTTAATTCTGGTTTGTCTGTCTTATTTCGGTGCTGGCGTGAGGGGCCTGGTCTCTCGGTCGAGCTCCATACGGAGATGGACTTTTCTCTTCTTAATGATTAAAAGTATTGGCTACACAAACAATGACTCTGTGCTCGACGTGCGTGACATCGCCGGCACCTCCATCGAGGACTCGCGGCATCCACCCCGCTGCTCGAGGCTCATGTGGGATGAGGCGGATCGTGTGACTACGCTCTTCCACGTCGCCACTCTCCTCGGGATGAGGCCAAGTCTCACTCCGCCCCTGCTCCCCTTCTCTCCCGGTGGAATCATATTGTTGAAATGAAATAATTATCGTATTTTGAAACTAAGACACCATCTAACAATAAAAATGGCGAAGGGGAATCGGCCAGATTAAAGATGCTTCCTCCCCATGCGACGCTTTTTGCGTATGCGTAGTAAGCCCGAAACAACAAAATCGAAACCAGATAATGGGTGTCCGTTCACATCATGCTCATATGTTTGTGTGTGGCATAAGCCCACCACCATATTTCCCTTTCCTTCCCAATGACGCCGTCAAGACAATTACGCGTCCGAGTAGTACTCCTCATTATGGAAGTGGCCGGGAGGGGTCGCCCAGCTGCCGCCGCCGCCGCCGACGACGTTCTCCCTGGAGCCCCAGTAGCCGCTCTTGGATCGCTTCTCGCGTTCAAACTCTGCCCACCTCTTCATGGTGATCTTGCTGCTGTCGAATTCGCCCTGGTACTCGATGCCGGCCTTCTTGGTCTTCGCACCGGCCGTCTTGCGAGTGTCACCCCACGAGAAGTCGTCAAACTTCCAGAAGGCGTACGTTGGGAGAACAAAGTTCCAGACCGGCAAGAAGAACAGGTAGATCAACATCCAGACGACATATGACAAGGAGTGGGCGGTGACGATGATGAGGACGCCAGGCAGACCGAGAATAAGAGCCAGCAAGACTAGGGGGATGATCTGCGGCGGCTGGTGGATGATGGACGTGATAACTAGCGTCGAGGGTTAGCGAGTCTGGCTGGAGCAAGTTTCATGTCGGTGGGATATTCTACTTACCAACATAAAAGGTAAAGGCCATTGCAGCGGGAAGCACGAGAGTGCCAACAAGCTCGACAAAAATGACAAACTGCATGCTGAAGCAGAAGGTGCCGCACAGGTCTCGGACGAGGACGAGCTCCATCAGGTTGTGAATGGTCGAGTTGATCCAGCGGCGTCGCTGCGACAGCAGCACCATGAACTTGTCGGGGACCGTCGTCTTGCAGACAGCCTGAGGCACAAAGACCTGCTTTCGCTTGGGGAAGGTTCGCAGCATGAGAGTCGTGAGGAAACGGTCCTCGCCCAGCAGGTACAGGTTCTTCTCGTGCAGCGTCTCGACGACGTTCTCCGAGTAGTGCTCAACGATGTCCGGGTTTGCCAAGATGGGGACCCAGTAATTCTGCCCGCCCTTGGGCGCCTTGATCCGATACATGCAGAAACAACCCGGCAAGCAGGTGACACCACCAAAGACGGACTCGAAGGACTTCGCCAGGTGGTGGGAGATGAAGTACTCAAAGACCTGGATAGCGGTGACCCAGCTGTCGCGCTTGTTGGCGATCTTGGTCTCGCCGCACAGGCCCATGATCTCGGGGTCTTTGACCATGGCGGAGACCATGTGCGTCAAGCTGTCGGGGAAGACCTTGGTATCGGCGTCAACCATGAGCACGATCTCATAGTAGTCAGGCGATATTCCGGTAACTTTCCACAGGCCGTTGAACATTTCGTACTCGAGCTCCGTCATTCGCTCGTCAAACATAACCTTCTGCAGGAACGACATGAGGATGATCTGACTGTCTCGCTTGCCTCGGTTTCCCGGCTTGCCCTTGGTTGCTTCGTCAGGCGTGCCGCACTTGACAATCACCATCATGGGCACGCGCTGTTGGCGATCAACCGGGATCTGCGACTGGGCACCGTAATCATAGAATCCACAGTAGACCTTGGCCATGTTGTGCCGCTTTGAGCCGCTGGCAACGGCGACGTAGGAGAATGCCTGAACCATGTCTGGCGGCGTGGAGTGGTCTTTCAGCATGCTCAAGCAGACGTCCGGAGTCGACATGGTCTCGCCCTTGCCCTTAATGATACCGTCACAGATAACAACGATGGCTTTATGGCTGTTGGGATAGTCCGTCATGGCGATCGAGTCGAGCGTGGTTCGGATTCCCTCTTCGCCTTCTGAGTAGGCGGTGACCAAACACATCGTGTGCGCCAACGGGAAGCCAAAAGGCATCCAGTCCGAAGGAGGCTGCGGAACCACGGCATCGTGAATGAACCCGGCAGGGCCCGGGCCATCGGACGCGTTGGCGCTGCCATAAGGGTCGGAACGAAGGAAGCTCGTTCGGCTCTCGTTGTTGCCTTGCCTGTAGACGGAATTGGGGTTGAGCAGCGAGCCCGGGGTACCCTGGCTGGCCATTGTTGTCGGCACACGGCGCTGCTCGCTAGGGCTCCGTTCCGCTCCGTAAACCGTGGAGAAACGCGAAGTGGTGGGTAAGAAAGACGACCCTCGCTTGCTCGTTCTGTCTGAGCCTGCCACGCCAACGGCGCCAGGAATCCTCTCAGGAGCACGGTAGATATCCTCGGACCAATCCTCAATCTGTTGGTTGCGCGTCCTGCGGTTGGAGCTTTGAGACGTCTTGGCCGCGGCATAGTGCCTGCTGATAAACCACTGAAACACGAGTGCGAGCACAAACCTGGCCAGAACGACCGACAGAATGAGAATCAGAGCGCAGTAGAGGACAACCTTGGACGCAATGCAGCCAACGGTCTCAGTGTCGACTGAGCCGACCTTGATAATCTCCTCGAAGCACTGAGCGTATTGTTTGTCCTCGGCGGATTGGAACATGCGGGTGACATCACGGCCACGGATAGCTTGGTTGACGGCAGAGCTAGGGTCCCGCAGCACCTTGAAGCGATCAGGTACGACCACCTGGCTCTCGTTGAACCAGTTGAGGAGGTCAAGGTCAAGAACGCTGCCCGAGTAAACCATCAAGTTGCGGGAGCTGTTCCTGATGTCGTCCCAGGTGAAGTAAACGTCCGCGGCTCCCTTCAGGCCCAGATAGAAGGCGTTCCGGGAATTCAGTGACGTGTGGCAAGCATAGCCCAGGTAGTACGGGATCGTGGTGTTTGGCTTCGTCGATCCGTCCTGGTTGAAAGTGTTGCAGGGGAAGTACCAGGCCAACTCATTGTTGGCGTTTGTGGGTACGTCCGAGCCATCGGCCAACGTGATGAGGCCCTTGCAGTGGCCATTGACGTTCTGGAAGAGAAAGCTTCCATCCTGGCCAGCATGCTTCTCCGTGAGGTCGAACAGAACGTTGGCTCCCAGCCCGTCCCCGCGTAGAGGAATGCCCTCGGCAGGCGGATGGTGAGAGCCGGCAAGATTGTAGGCGACACCATGGAAAATCATGTACCCACCGCCAACCTCGTTGGTGCGCAGGCGCACTGGTGGCGCGCTACATACCACGGCAGTGAACCCAAAGGTGAGGAAGCCGACAATGGCCATGATGGCCAAGATGATGCTGATAAGCCCCATCTTTTCCCTCCACGCCCGGCGTTGGGCTTTGGTAGGCTTGCCGCAGCACCTCAGCATAAAGTCAGGGCACCAAAACGTAACGATGGCGCAGTAGACGTTCCAGAAGCTCGGGGGCCTCAGCTGATCCTCTTGCAGTTTGTTCTTGTTCTTGCTCTTCTTGGCGGCATCACGCGCACTTTTGCTCTCTTTGGTAATCTTTCCGGACACGTTTCGCGTCGGACGAGTTTTAGCCCGGGCATCGCCCTTTTCTTGCTCCCCGCTGGCATTTCGAACCCGGTTGGACTCGTGAGGAGTTGAGGAAGAGAGGCTACCGTGGGCCTGAGAACCGCCCGAACGTTCCGTGGAGGCATCGAAGTCCTCCAGGATAGGATCGTTGCCCGTGGAAGACGGCAGGACGTCCATGTTAGCCGCATGTTTGTGATAATGATAGTTGCGATGGTCCTTTCCAATCCTATTTCTCTCCGGTCTGATCAGACTCCTCTTGCGGCCAAACGGCTGCTCAGACTTTGTTTCCCTCGCATGGCCATGAGGGTCAGTCGGCGACAGAGGGAGGGTCTCTGTATTGGCATTAGGGTTCGAAAGAGTCTCAGCGTAGCTAGAGGCGGATTTCCCACGCTGATGCTGTCCAGTCCTCGACGCAGGGGCATAACTGCCCGCTTCAATATCGGCCGGTCGCTGCCGTCGGGCCGAGGAATTTCGATAGGTACTGCGCTGGTCGTACACGGGGCTGCCGCCCGGCCTCTCAGGAAGAGACATGGCCCTGTGACTTTGTCGTTAGCCGCTGATGCGAGGAGGATGCTGCGCGGGTCCGTGACGCGAAGGTAAGATGGACGCGCCACTGATGGGAAAAGGAGGTTCGGGCAATGGGGTCGGCAGGGGCAGCCATGGGCTGGGCGACAGGAGGGCGGCCGCAGGGCGGCCTCTGGAGATGAGGCGATGCCTCGCGAGGCCAACGTCGCGAGCCCAAAATGCAAGACGGCGGACGAATGAAGGGATTAATCGGCGCAGACGGACACTCACGCTTTGAAATGCAGTCAAGGCTGGCGACCCGACGCAGGCTGAGGTAGTAGCAACGCCGACTACCGTGCTGTTCTTCGAGAGAAGACGGGAAACGCCTTGACGGAGTCCGGAGGGGGAGCAGAACCCCGACTAGTAGATTCGAGCGATGTCGCGGCGCGCAATCAAGCCGGCATGGACAAGCCTGGAGACGAACGATCGACGGACGAAGAAAGCGGAGATGGCTATTCGATGGAACCGCGAGCGGCACAGAGGCACAGCGGACACTGACGAGCGAGCGACGGGATGCAGCGATCGGGGACGGGTCGAGGACAAGGCCAGGGCGCGAAGGCTCGGCGATGCAGGACCGTACTTGGCGGTCAGGTCGTACGGATACTCGGCCGAGGCGCAGCGGGGACCTTGCTGCGGCAGAGAAGAAGCGAAATAGCGAGTCGACGATGGGACGTGGTGATAACGAGGGACGATGTTTTGGAACGGCCGCTGTTCCCCTGGCCTGGTGCTCGGCGACGGGCTCAAGATTGGGGGGTTGCAAAGGCGGGAAAGGGATGGTCAGCAGGGAGGCAGGGAGGAGGACGCGCGATGCACAGCGCAGGGGGCGCTAAACAGTGCTGCCCGGACAATTGAATTTTCGCTGCTCTACGGCTACGGGACCCCTACGTTGCACTGGACCTCGACAGCACCTGCTGGGGCCTCGGGGGCCTCCATCCGCCCTGCGCGGCGCCAAGTTTAGGGGGGACGGGGGACTGTGCCTACAACCACACAGGGCACGGCTGGGCCTGCTCGTGCCTATTTTCTGTTTTCTGGCCTGGGGCCCAACAGGCGATGTACTCAGCAAGTATCGAGCAGTCGGCTGAGGAAGCTGGGGCCGACAGCTTGCCCGCAAAAAGCCGTTGCTGCTTGGCGCTACCCGCCAGGTCCAGCCCGCCCCTCATTGGCTGCCACGGCAGCCGTTGCGAGGGAGATACCTGGACGGAACTTTGCGTCTGGCCACCCAGCACCACGGACCGCCCTCGTTGGCCAGCCGACGGGGCGCACCCAACGGCGCTCCTTAGCCGGCGCCACAGGGCTCGAGCCACTGGCCCGGCGCATTCCGGCGCCATGGAAGCTCGGCTCCTCCTTGCTGTAGATGCGGAGGCGCACACAAAACAAGCTCCACGACGTCGTTTCTGGCCGCTGTAAGCCCGGCGTGTTTGTTGCCGTTCTACGGAGTACTAGTTCCCCGGTTTGTCCTGCGGGGGCACTTCTCGGCCCATCATTTTTACACCATCGTTGTTGAATGCGCCTGTTGCTTGCATGCACCACTTAACTCATGGCACGTCGCCCCTGACCATCATCGGTCAGGGTTGGCTGCCCCAGCGCTTGTCAAACAATGCATCGTTCCCTCGAATGGCGAGATTTACCCTGGTGATGTTTTCTGTTGAGGCCCGGGATGCGCGGCGCGCGTCATTTCGCCTATCGATAGCACAGGGGCGTACTCCGGAATTCTCGGTCCAATCTCCTGATGCTTGAAGCCTCGCGATCGCGTGTGATCGCGTCTGTGCCGGATGCATCAAGGCACGCCGCCCAACCGCTTCGCAGTTCCTCAACTCGTTCTCGTGTCCGTCTTCTCTGAAAACCGTCCGTTCATTCATGACATCTCGATGGCCGGGGCGTCGTGTCTGGGGACTTCAAAGCCCACCTCTATGTGAGTTCGAGACCAGTTGCAGGATCGGGAAAGCACGAAGCTGTGCATACAACCCCAGGGGTCCTATCCTCCAGGCCGTTTCATGCATTGCAGTCGTGGAGCAATGCACTCGTGCGTCCACAGGCCAACCGAAATTGAGATGTCTTCACATCTGAGGAGCATATCGAAGCTGTGAATGTTTGACACATACATCGTAGGTCCGTACAGTATACTACCGATGACGACAGGGCTCGTAGATAATCCCTCGGCCCTTGCACTTTTGATGAATGCCCTGCCAATCTTTGTATGATGTAGATGAATTACATGTTGGGTCTTTGGCTCGGCTCTGAGGTTAAATGCGGGTCTCATTTCGTTGCCGGCATGGGGCGAGGTGCGAAGCAGCGGACTTGCAAATCGTACAGGGTAGGACTATCGCGGAATGGAGCTCAGCTTCATTTTCTGCAGACACAGAGCATGTCTCGCTAACGCATCTAAGAATTATTGTAAGCTGTGTCGGCATATTGTTTGCTTTGCATCATCCTGGGTTGTCTCTTCTTTTGGCATTTGTGGAGTGTCGTATTGCCGTGGCAGGCTAAGTCCATCAAAGTGCAAGTGACCGCCTCTACTTGAGGCAATAAGAGGGGTTTAACATGTGATCGTCGTTGTCGCTTCCTGTATCAACAAACACTCAAGAGGCCGAAATACGAAACACATGACAGAGATCGAGCTAAAATAAATCCCAACATAAGCTTATTACGCAAACACGAGCCTCGTGATATCTAGGCGGCTTGCCGAAAGGTCGTGTTCTCGAACTCGACATCGTCGACTGTGGCTGGTGGAGCCAGCCAATAGCTCCGGAAGGATCAACGACCTCACCAATGGCGAGGTAAAGTTCAACCTTGGTGAGCCCCTCCATCTTGTCGATCGTCGGTAGACACCTCATTAGGCTCGGCGATTGAAAATGGCCAGCTTTCATGGGTGTCGGACCCTCAGGGTATCCTGAGATTTACTGGCAAAAAAAAAAAATTGCGAACCATTCCGCTGGCAGCGCTTGGGTACGCCCAGCCCTGTAACAGCACCCCTATGACGTGGATTGGGACGGGCCAACGACTGGCGTCGGCGAAACACGAAGGGATCTTCCCGCCGTGCAGCATGTGGAATCTGGCGCGTTCTGCCCCCCACCAACCTTAATCAAATACGAGCAGGGTCAGCGGACGAGTCGAAGCGCCAAACCCGGCATAAAGACAAAAGAGCAGAATGCGGACAAAGTGACAGCCAACGTCAAATTTCGCCATCGGCTGTGCTCGCAGTTGCTCGACTCAGGGCTTCTCCGTTAGCTGCGGCTCAGCAACTGAAGTCGCGACAACGGCCTCGTCGAGTGGGCCCTTCGTAGGGCCAGGCTGCAACCAGCTGTTCAGCCGCAAGACGCTTGCAAGTTTCGCACAGGTTTCGATTGCTGTAAGCCAAGGGTCTGCCTGGTAGACTCTGTGCGTGGCACCGCGTCGATTTTTTTTTATTTTCCTTCTCCCGCGAAGGAAGGCCACGGCAACGAAACGGTGTGCTGCCTAAGCTCGAACAGTGGTATGAGAAAGGAAGTACAGGTCCGTTCGCGCATGTTGAATGGCATATGCACCGTCTTGGCGGCCGGTGAGCGAGCCAGCGTTGGGACCCTGGGGGAGTAGGCGGCAAATTACCACACCTCCTTGGGGACGAGAATTGGCGACTACTTCGACGGCCCCGCGATAGTATTTGGAGGCCATGGACAACCAGGCGGCCTGGAATAGCAGGTATAGCGTGCCACGACGCCGTGAGCCTGAAGCAAGGCCGCATCAGAGTGCCGTGTACGAGTAGATGCAACTGCAGCAGTCGGGCGGCCTCGAGCGCAGGGCCCTCCCAGGTGCGGAGCCATCCCCACGGTGACGTGGGTTTGTGCATGCGATGCTACCGCACCGGAGCTCATACGAGCGTGGTCCGTATCTGAAGAGGCCCACGCTGCAGAGGCCGTCGTGACTGGCTCACGACGAAGTACGCATTGCATCTGGCCCCTTACGCATATAGGTAGTTGTAGAGAATCCCAAAGGGGCAAGTAGCCCAGCGCCGAAGCTTACTTGGGGCCTTCGGAAGTGGTGAAACGGCCGTAGCCGGGACCGAGCTTGGACCGAGTTGGGACCAAGGCCCACGCCTGGAAGCGCTCAGGCTGGGGCTGAGGCTGGAGTCGGATGGAAGATTCAGCGCCATGTGCCATCAGTGGTTGGACAGCAAAACGCGGTATGAAGTCTCTTCTCGAGACCCTGGGGGCTGACGAGGCGCATGCGGCTCTGCGGCGATTCATCGTGGGGCCCAGCTCGAGCCCAGAGCCATGCACGGCCGAACAAGGGAGACGGGAACCGAAAAGAGCCCGCCGTCGGCGAAGCAGACGATCATCGCGGCACTGTGGGTTGGTTTGTGTCGGTGAGTGCTCGTACTATACGTACGTACCTAGGTAGATACCACCTTAGTACACCTGCAACGTGGTGGGCTGCAGCTCCCGAGTCCATAGCGGCGCCTTTAGCCGGCGACGGCAGGCAGGCGCGAAGCCGACCGCAACTGCTCGGCAGCTGTTTCGCCACGTCATCTGCGCCTGTTGGCTTTATTTTTGGCATTTACAGGGTGTAGCGAGATGGATGTTCTGAAACGTTCAGTTCCCAGCGTCCCGGATCTGGCAGCCGCGCCACCAGGGGGCCGAGACTGGCAGAGGCCCTGAGGCTCGTGGCATCCGGCGACTGAAGGGGCGCTTCGGCGCGGAGGCGCGGCGGTAGGACGGCATGACGGGCTGGCCCCATCGACAGAGTCCCACCGTACGCCCACCGCGAAGCCCCCGCTAGTTCACGCTGGCGTGACTCTGGATGGCCGCCGGCGGGCGCCAGCACCCCAAGTGCCTTCATACGAGGGGCGGGCTGGCGCCCGTCCGGGTCCCGTTGCGCCGTTAGTGAGCTGGTTAACGCGTACGCCCAAAGCCACGAGCACAGCTACCTCGGCGCCAAGCAGCTTATCCTGGCTGTGCGGTGTCTCTGCGTCTGGATGCCCTAGCGATGGACTGCCCGCGGCAGGGACGCGATGGTCGTTGTCGTCCGGCCGATGAAACGGGCGAGGCGAGGACCCTCGAACGGAGCAAGCAAGCGACGGCGCACAGTTCGCCATTGTCAGAGCCCGCCGCAGGCACGCACCCCCCCCATGTGCGCCCACGTACTGTAGCTTGCACGTACGTACTCGTAGGACGACTGGGTGTGGTTAGCCTCCATGGCGTGAGCGCGAGCACCCTCCCTCCACCGAGGGAGCCCACTCCCCGGCTGCTCCGTCGCTGCCGGTTCCTTGCCTCGACCAGGGTGCTGCTCTGAGGACGAGCGCGCCAAGTCCCTAGACGGCCTGCGGCGGGCGACAAGACCAGACCCCGAACCCCCAGGCCTCCGCTCAACTGAGGCCGTGGGCGGCCTTGCGGTCAAGGCTCCTTGCTTGCTTACTCGCTGCGCCGACCCCAGCGCAGCCGCACCGCCATAAGGCAAACCGCACCCTTCCTCCGCCCGTCTGAGCAGCGCGCCCAGACAGACCAGCCCACCTCGTGAAGCTGTGGAATTTTCTCCCCAGCAGCTGTTGTCATCCCCCTCCTCCCTGCCTGTCTGCCTCGTCGCCGGCAGATCTGCCTTTTGCATTCCACACCGTTGGTCCTCGCATCCAGCGTCCTCTCCCGTCCTCACCCACCGTCGCTCGCTTCAGCGCCGCCCTGGCCGTCCCGCCCGCCCCCAGTCTGTGTCGACCGCTCGTCCCTGACCTCGTTCCACGGCCATTCGACGTCCGTACCGTCGTTCCTCGCTGAGCAGCAAACACCGGGGGAAGCAGAGCCGACAGGGCCACAGAATAGGCCAGAAAGGGGCTGCAAGAACCCTGCGGCCGGAGCGCAGACTGTAAGCGGCTCGCTCTGTCCAGAGGCGCCCGATCCCGTTGGCGATCAGGAGCCTCGTCGGCCGTTGTCAAGCGCAGCAGTCACCAGGAAGACATGGCCGCGGTCGGCACCTCTCCGCCTCCCATGCCGGCCTCTCCCGGAAGCGAGGGTCGGTCGCACGCTTTGCACGGCTTGCCGTCACCTGTCGACGCCGCCTCCCGAAAAGCCCCTGCGCTGCCACAGTTGCAAGCGAGCAATGCGCGGCTGCGGGACACGCCCGTGTCGCCTGTGAGGGTGAACTTCCACGAGGACAACTGGGCACAGCCCTCCAATGCCAACATAGAGCTGGCGCAGCCTCAGGAGGCGCAGTTTGACCTGGTCGACCGCACCCGCGACCTTCACTACTCGACGTCTGCGGAAGCCTCGCGCGGCTTTGGCGATGAGCACGCAGTGGCCAGCCAGGAGCACCCTGACCCGTCCGCGGCTTTCAACGGTGGCCGCCCCAACGCCGCCGTTTCCGCTGTAGAGTTCGCTCAGGCGCCGTTGGACCAAAGCCTCCCTCAAACGTCCGCCGCCGGCCCGCATCCAGACGACGCAACGGCTCCGACCCCCACTCACCGCGTTCGAAATCAAGATGCCTTCCGAAACAGCCGCGAGTCGGAGTCGGACCAGACGGCCAGCAGCGGCCAGCAGCCCGCCTCCGCCCAGTCGTCGGCAGCCACGAGCGCGAGCTCCCTCTCCGGTATCAACGAGAATGCCGAGTGCCCGCCGGGCGAGGAGTCGCCTGGAAGCTCCATCCTCGAGGGTAACCTACCCTTGAACTCGTCAATACCACAGTTTCAGTATCACCACCAGCAGGAATACCCGCAGCGTGTGAGCAGTGTTCCCGGCGAGGTGGCTCGATCGACATCGAACCCGGACGTGTTGGAGGGCGTCGGCCCCAGGCGCCACCTGACGCCGAGCTCTGGCTACTTCGGCAGAAGCCCCCTATCGCGACCACAATCGGCCTACTCGAACATATCCGACTATGGACCTCGAGGCGGGTCCCCCAACCTCACGCCGGGGGCGTCGCACATGCGCGCCCCCTCGGCGCAGTCTCGCAAGTCTCCCGACGCGAGGCCGACGTCTTATGCCGAGCTTCTCAACGTCCCCTATCCTCAGCAAGCGCCTGCGCCGCTGTCCCTCGACAACTCGAACCTTCGAAACGCCATCGGCAATAACGCGTCGCTGCTCAGCACGCAGAAGACGTTGGAGATGTATCGGCAGAACGTCAAGAAGACGAACGACTTCACCATCCTGTACTCGTTTGCCGTGTTCCTCATCTCCACGGCGCAGGAGCAGGGTCTGGACGTTTCGGACCCCAAGGGACGGAAAGCTGCCCCGCAGCCGCTGAGAGACCTCGAGAGCCCCATCGTCGAGGGCTCCGTCTCCAGCCCCTACGAGCTGGTCCGAGAGGCTCGGCAGATCCTTCAGCGTCTGGCGAGCGGCGGCTATCCCTTTGCCCAATACTACCTGGCCGACGGCTACGCCTCGGGCCTGTTCAACAAGGGCAAGGAAGACTACAACTCGGCATTCCCTCTGTTCGTTCTGGCCGCGAAGCACGGGCACGCCGAGTCTGCCTACCGTACGGCCCTCTGCTACGAATTCGGGTGGGGTTGCCGCAAGGATCCGGCCAAGGCGGTTCAGTTCCTCCGCACAGCGGCGGCGAAGAGGCACCCGGGAGCTATGACGCGGCTGGGCAAAGCCTGCTTGTCGGGAGACCTGGGCGAGAAGAGGTACCGCGAAGGCATCAAGTGGATGAAGCTCGCCACCGAGGCCGCCGACACGCAGTACAACGCGGCCCCTTACCAGCTCGGCTGCCTGTACGAGACGGGGTACGGCGATGACGTCTTCCAGGACCTCAACTACGCCGCAGAGCTGTTCACGCAGGCCGCCGACCTTGGCCACCCAGAGGCTAACTATCGAATGGGTGACGCCTACGAGCACGGCCGGCTCAACTGCCCGAGAGACCCCGCTCTCAGCGTGCACTTTTACACGGGCGCAGCAGAACGCGGGCACGCCGCTGGGATGATGGGGCTGTGTGCGTGGTACATGGTCGGGGCGCCCCCGATCCTGGAAAAGGACGAAGAGGAGGCATACGAGTGGTCGTTCCGGTCGGCGCAGCTGGGTAGGTCAACACGCTTACGCCTCGGCGATGTTCCCCTTTTGCAAAATGACACGGGAATGCTAACGTGTGGACCGCTACAGGGTACGTCAAGGCACAGTATGCCGTTGGGTACTTTACAGAGATGGGCATCGGCTGCCGCCGCGACGTCTTGGAAGCCAACGTCTGGTACGTGAAGGCTGCCGACGCTGGGGACGAACGGGCCAAGGTGCGGCTGGCGGCCATCCAGAATGCCGTCAGCGGCCAAGGCACCCCCATGGACGTGGCGCCTCCGCGAAACGGCAAGGTGACCAAGGCGGCGAAGGACGACAAGGAGTGCGTTGTCATGTGAATGCCTTGGAGTTGGGTGAAGAGCTGGCAGCGAGAGCGATTCGGAGAGCGATTCGAGCCACGCAAACTTGACGGAGAAAACACGACTAATTCATGCCAATGAGCCTTGGACTGGATACCCGCGCGGGCCTGATCGCCCAGCCTTTGGATAAAACAACGACTGCTGGAGTCATTACCTTTGTTCTCGACATTTCGATCGGGTTCCATGCTTGTGGCATGTGCGCGAGGTTTCAAAAAGATGCGGCCCGTTGAGGGTTGCCTTTAACGATGAGGGGGCCTGTCGACTGGGATTGCAGCCACCGATGGCCGTTCGTCACACGCCTTCGGAGGCGATGGCCGTCTGCTCCCCTGGACAGGAGCGAAGGATGAAGCGAACTTGGAGGGAATCTCGATATGACTGCGCAAAACTCGACATCTCTTAGCGTCATTTTCCTCTCTTATCTTGGGTCAGATGAGTCGGGAGCCGGCCGAAGCCCTCGGCTGGGTGTACCCGACGCGTATTGGAGGACTTTAATACGTGGGTCACATCTCGTTGCATTTGTGACGGCGGGAGGTTTCATATGTGTTAATCTTGAACCATCAAGAAGAAGGCGTTTCCGGGGGAAAGGTTGATGCGCATATAGCCGGACATTTTCAATATACATATGCTGCCGCGGGCAGGACATGACTGGACGGTTGACTTTCCCCAATGCCGAGTGTGAACGTTTCAGGCGGTCCAAGTGTCAGATGATGCCCGGTGCCGAGTGTCTGTGGAAGGCTGCCAACGGCGGCCGCGAACCGCGCATGGACATTTATATGCGCCGTAGTTTCGGGCATGGGCGACGGGCGCTCGAGCTTTGCTGGCGCCGGCTCTGATGACCTTTGCAGCATGGTTTACCATCCTTGATGTCCTTTGCAGTAACTTTCATCATCCTTCAACGGGGCGGCTCATATTGGCTGGAGGTTTACTATAGCAAGGATCGAACAGGACAGCCGTCGTCTCTCCTATCATTGGACCTTATCCGGCTACGATGGTAATACACGGAGACAGAGAAGGGCGGCAAGGACGGTCAGCCCGTCCACCTACGGCGACGGACATGCCGTTTTGCCCGGTCTGGACCATCGACGTCGCCCGTTTAGAGTTGGAGCCAGTCCCGGCAGTGGACGACGGCGGGTACGGGAGCCAGGGGCACCCACCACGAAGCGGGCGGGCCTCGACTCTCCGCCGAGGGATACCACGTAATACCCGTACGTACTCCGTACCTGCGCATGAATTACGAAGCGGCGAGAGGTCGGAGGGCCCGCGTTTCAGTGTGGCGACAATGTCTACCATGTACAGATGAGATTAAAACAACCCGGCGCCGATACGGACCAGCCGCCCCGTGCGCCGGCCTCGACCTGGTCGTCATCGCGTGTGCGGCGTCTGGGGAAGTGTCTCGCAGGTAGCCTGACGCGAGGGGCGGTTAATGAGAGGGAGAATGGGAGGGAGGGCTGCTGCTGCACCCTGCAGGCCTCCGCTGCGGTCTGATGGAGCCAGAGCTGCGTCGGCTCTCCTCTGGTGCATGGGGGATAATATGGGGGAGAGAGGGGGGGCCCAGCGTGACCTGAAGAGATGCGTGTCTCCGATCAGGGTGCATGCGTGCGTGGGCAGAAGCGTCCGTCCGGGGTGGACAGGGACAGGCCCTGCTGCGCGCACTATATGCGAGGACCGCTTCGGCACTGCGCTGCGATGAAGAGATCGAGCCCGGAATATGCTCGCCGTCATATATGCATGGGGCGAACCGCCGGGGAACGTCCAGATGGCGGCGCGGGCGTTTTATGTGCGACGGGGGCACGGAGGCATTCTGCAGCTGGGACTGGACTCGCCGCAGCCAGCGCCGGACTACGAGTACGTCAAAGGACTCGATGTTCTGCTGCTGCAGCTCTCACAAAGGACGGTGTAGTGCGCCTCTGCTCGTAGCTGAGAGCCGCCCAGGCCAGGTGACTGGTTGGCGGTGCGGTCGCAATGTGCGCCAGAGACAGGCAGCGCGTTAATGGAAGGGTGGGGGGGAGGAACTCGTCTGCTCGTAGCCCGTTCAGGCGCGGCCCCGCAGCGCTCCCGCCCGCCCATTGGCCCGCAGCCCCGTTCCTCACTCAATTAAATGGCGCGCGTCGCAACGCGTCCCAGGCGCGTCCGAGGCGCGTCTAGGCAGGACGTCATCCGCCGCCCTCCCAGCCATCGACGAGGGCGCGCACCCACGCTCCCGCTGCCGGACGCGCCGGCCCATGGTGCTCGCGAGCGTTCCTGTGCGAGGCGGCAAGCTTTGGCAGATGGGCTTGGCTCGCTTCGCCCGCTGCAACGGCGCCAATGCCTGCCCGTGGGATCACGTCGGGTCGTGTCTGATTCGCCGGGCTGCCTGTCTTACACCGGGCGCTCTATACGCCTGAGCTGCCGGACGCAGCATCGGGTGCGTCTGGACGAGAGCTGCTACCCATCCAACCATCCAACCATCCATCGCTCGGTCCGGTGACGATCGGCAATGGAACAATGGCCGTCCGTCGCCCGCACACCTGACCAACGAACCTCTCTCCGTCGCCCTCCCCCAGGAGGGTCGCCCTGCAGCCGTGGCAGGACACCACCACTTGCGCAAAGGGCGAGGCTCTCTCATTAAACAACGAGGCCATCTGCCTATTCCATCTCTAGGCAGGCTCGATAGTTTCGATAGGCAGCGGGGTCGGACCAAGGCGCCCGGAACCTGCGACAAAGGGGTCTCGCACCAGGGAGAGGGAGACAATGTAAATGTGGGAAAGGGCTAGATAGAGCAGAGCAGAGAGGGCAGGGCCAAGCGCCCAGACGGGCCGCCCGAGGGATAGTTGCGCGATCACAGCAAGGAAGATGGCGAGGGGGGCAGACTGGAGGGTGCCAAGGTGCTGCCCACGCCCACGTCGGGCGGCCATCTGAGCCGAAGCGGGCTTCGAAGGCACGGCATCGTCGAGCACGCATCCATCTTGGCCGCGCCATCCCCAGCGCCATCCGGTAATTCTGCCAAGGCGCATTGATGGCCGCCCTGGCCGCACGTCACAGACTGGCAGCGCTGGCTGGGATGGGACGTCGGACGGGGTGCCCAGCCAGAGTCCCTGGTGCGCGAGCCCGGGATCTGCGAATGCGAACCGGCTATGGGCTCGCCAAACCAAACATCTGAGGCAGCCGGGAGCGGCATCGATTCATCCCATCCCATCGCTTGCCAAATGGGACGGATCATGAGTCAAGGACGCCAATCAGGCGTGTGCCCTTGGACGGCGACAGCGGGCGGGCGTCGTCTCGTCCCGTGGCCCCGTCCGCCCACACACACGCCCACCCACTTCGTCGTCCATTTACCCTCGTCGCGACCAGGGGAGGGCATGCGCAACGTACGATGGACAAAGTTGGAGGGGCGCAAGGCCAAGGAGACAGACAGACAGAAGATAGCAAGAGAGAGGGCTAGAGACAGACTGAGAGGGCGGATGGGAGGGCTAGCTGCCTTGGGTAGGACATGGTCTGCCTTGCTGCGCGCGCGCACTCTAACACGCATGTAAGGGAGACGGGTGCAGGCGCAGCGTCGTCGCGCGACATGCCGCATGAAGAAGAGCACAGCAGCTGCACATCATCCTCCGCCGACTCAGATCCTATCCATCGCTAAGGTACCGAAGGGAGGGGAAGGGGGAAGGGGGGGGGGGGGGGGGGACGAGCTTGTGCGGTTTCCGTAAAGTGCTTGCATCGGCTGTGATGGCGCTCCCACGTAAGGCGCAACGTTCACTTACACCACCACGCACCTATACTACGCACCTATACTACGCACAATGGCGCGCATATGCACGCTCGCTTGCGAACTTACATCCGGGGCGGGCAGAGGCGAGGCCCCCCAGGCGGGGCAGGCGTCGTTCGCCGGTGCGTTCGCTCCCCCCGGCCCGTTCAGGTGAGCGACGACTCCTCTCGTGTTCCTCATCTGGCAGCGCGCGGCATGGTGGTGGCCGTGGGACTGCTTGGCTTGGGTCGGCGACCGGCCGACGCCCTGTCACCAGCGAGGCCCAGCAGTTCGGCGCAGCAGCACGGGTACCGGCCACCCGGCGACGTGGTACCTGCGGCGCGCCCTGCCCGCCGCCCTGGCGCGGGGTACCGAATCCGGCGGCAGGTATCCCCCCATGAGGCGCAGACTGCGGGCACGCTGTGGCACCACCGCCCACGCGCCGTGGCCAAGGCCCCTTGTGGATGGGGATGGCGCCGCTCGCGCCCCCCCTGGACCAGGGCAGCGCCAGGCCCACCCTGCCCTGTCTCACCTGCTTCCGGCTCTGACCTCGCTGTGGCCGGGCCCCCATATCAGGCCCATGCCACGCCCCCCCCCCATCCGTCCCACGACTATCCTCTTCAGCGCCCCGTCTCCCTCCCGCCCGTCCACAGCGACCCCTTCTCGACCGTTAACTACTGCTTCCTCCCTCTCCCTCAACGGCCATACCCGACAGCATTCTTGCGCTCCTCCTGCTGCTCTCCCCTTCGCATCGCAGTCGCGACTCCTTGGACTCTTGGTCGATCCCCGTTGCTTCGTCGCTCCCGGTGTTGCTGCGCATCCGTCGACGCGACGACGCCCAGGGCGCCAGCCTGCGCAAACACGATCGAAACACCACAGCAACCCGCAAGTCAACTGCGGCGCACCCGACGCTCAGCGCACACGCACGGCGCGCGCCCAACATCATCGTCGTCGTCGCGACCGGCCGACACGATGCTCCTCCCCTCCGCCCTCTCCTGCGACGCGGCGCAGCCGCCGCCGCCGTCGTCGTCGCACCTGCGCCTCCAGTCGGCGCTCTTCGTCTCCCCGCCCGCCAGCCCCCCGACCCTCTCGTCGCAAACGGCCCTCGGCAACATCATGAGCACCTGCCGCTCCCTCCAGTCCTTCATATCGGCGCCGGCCACGCCGCCGCCGTCGCACGCGCAGCTGCCCACGCCGCCCCTGTCGCACGCGCCGCCGCCCATGAAGCTGCGGCTGCGCGCGCGCCCGGAGCAGCACGGCGGTGACGACGACTTCTTCGCCGCGAGGAGGGTCGTGAAGCGCTCCGCGGCGCCGCGCGGCGCCAACAAGCGACGGCGCGGCGCCGACGGCGACGAGCTCGAGGAGGACATCGATAGCGACCTCGACATCGGCGAGGCGCGAGAGCTCGACGTCGAGCCCGCGCCGCCGTCGACGCCCAAGCGCGCGCGCATCGCGCCCGAGCAGCTGCCCCTCGGCCTCGAGCGCTCCGACTTCCACGACGTCCACCTGCTCACGGGCGGCGCCGACGGCGAGGACAGGAACAAGCGCGGCACCGACGTCGAGGTCGAGGCTGACGGCGCCGAGTGGAGCGCCGAGGACGACCGCGTCCTCGTCGAGCTGGTCCTCGAAAAGCTGAAGCTGTCCAAGACGGAGTGGCAGGACTGCGCGCGCAGCCTGGGCATGGACCGGCACAGCGTCAACCGGCGGTGGAAGAGCCTCGTCATGAAGGGCGAGGTCGGCCTCAAGACGAGGGGCGGCGGCCGACGAGCCAAGCTGCACTCGACCTGGCGGTGACGGGACGGCCTCCTCCTCTCTTTTTCCCCTCCCGTCATTCTGCATGAGCCACCCGATACCATCATCAGACTGTGCGCTTGAGCGCCGTCATTTACAACCAACTTCACATTATACCCAATCTTTCTGCCACTTTCATCCACCATCATCATCACCCGGGCCATGCTCTGGACACCGAGACATGCCCCTATCCAATCTTCCACCTACAATTTTCGACGTACGATTTTTGACGAGACCGAGGTCATATTATTTGGGAACCGCGCACGACCCGCAATCTGGCGCAGGCGTTTTTTGTTTTAAGGGAAAAAACAAGGGGAAACAAAGAAACCCCCCCGGCCCTCTCCGAGAGCTTATTTTGGCTCCCTCTGGCTTTGTTGTTAATATTGCTGCCAGGGGCATTGGCATGTTTGATGATATCCCTACCTCCCCCCGCCGGCAGTGCGCGATGGAAGAAAGGCACGTAACGTCTCTTTTGACATTTTATTTTCGCCTGCTCTTTGTTTTGGGGGAGGGGACTTTGTAGTATACTGGACTCTTTTTCTTTCTAATTCTCCCGCGACGCTGGCCCAGAAGAGGCGGCTCGCCGGGCACGGCTGTAATGCAAGCTATTTCCACAATCTTCTCTGGCATACTACGTACAAACTGTGCTCGTCCCGTTGCTCCTCATGATCACTCACCGGGCTTGCTGGCTCACCGAGGGCCCGGCCGTGGCGTGAACCCCGAAAGGAACCCCCTGCGCCCTGTCGTGCCACTTTTTTTCCCCCATTCCGTGCATATCTTCATTGCCCTTTTCCACTCACTGCTCCCCCTGCCCACGGTCCCTCCCTCGTGGGCCCGGCCTGCAGACTATTAATATTGCGACGGGGGGCCGGACGAACCGGTCCACATGGCAGTACCCGCCCGCTCGTGCTGAGGCTTGCCAGACAGGCAGGGGGGAGCCACGCAGCCCGTGCAGCGCTGCTCTTCGTACGTCGGTGCAGGGGGGCGAGCGCGCCTGGACGCGTCAACTCATCGCACGGGCGGCGGGTGCTGAGAACGGCTCGACGACGCTCCATGGCGCAACGGCAGGGCTTACATGGCTCCATGGTGATTTCACCCCGTGCGAAAACTCGTATCTGCGCGCCGCCTCCCGTCGAGATCGCTGGGGCGCCGTGCGGGCGCTTGGCTGGGATGTAGAGGCATCTACGGAGTACGTAGTATGCAGAAGTTGCACCACGTAGCTTGTAAGGTGCCGTGCAGTCGGACGATGCTCATCAATCCATACGAGCACTTCACTGAGCAAAGGGCCGTAGCCGGGATATCTTGCCTATCCATTCTGATGCCATCCATACGAGCACCTCACGAGGCAAAGGGCTGCATCATATCAAATGCCACGTCCCGAGACATCTTGCTTATCCATTCAGATGCCGTCTATTGTCTTCTCTATCCACGACCAAAGCAACTCGTAGTGCCGTATGACCACTTCCTCCAGGTGGCACAGGACACGCTCGGCTCGCCCCCGAAACTTGCAATTGCAAGGTCGAGTCCACGCTCCGCGACCTCGTCGCGCCGTCGCCAAAATGCAGTCAACATACGCTAGCTATACATGCGCAAATGCCAGCCAATGCATCGATCGTACTCCAAAAAACACACTCGCGATGCCGTCTTGTTCTTCTCTGAATTCTCTGCGCCTTTGCTTCGGGGAGTCGTAAACCCTCCCGTCGTTGTCAAGCGCCCTAGGGCGGCGTCATCTGCTCCCCCATCATCTTCCGCACTTCCTTCTCGAGGTTCTGCTCGACCTCGCCTGCGTCCTCGATCGCGCCCGTCACCTTGTTTGCGAGCTCAATCTTCTTCTGGCACGCCTTGTAAATCAGCTCCTCGATGGTGTTCGTGGAGATGAGCCGCACCACCTCGACGTCCCTGGTCTGCCCTAGTCGATGCGCGCGGTTCTCGGCCTGGATGTCGTCCTGCGGGTTGTCCGACTGATCAAAGATGATGACCTTGTTCGCGGCCGTCAAGTTGATGCCAGTGCCGCCTGCTCCGGTCGTGAGCAAGAAGACCGGGATCGCCGGGTTCTCGTTGAACTCGTCGATTAGCGTCTGGCGCTCGGACACGTTCGTGTTGCCCATGAGGATTCGGTGGTCGATGTCCTGCATGGCTAACACTTCCGCGAGGAGCTCGATGAGTCGGGAAAACTTGCTGAACACGAGCACGCGATCTCCGTTCTTCTCATACTGGCGGATGAGCTCCAGCAGCTTCTTGACCTTGCCGCTGTCAAGCTCTGCTGAAGCTGGGATGTCGAATTGCTTCAGCAGGGGAGGGTAGTCGCGGCACCAGAGGTGTAGCTCGAAATCCGAAGCGTTCTTCAGTTCCTGAGTGAGGTGCTTGATGTCCGGCTGATGAAGTTCTGACTGTGGGATCCTTTCCATCAGGATTTTCGCCATGGCCTCAACCTTGTCGTCGCTAAAGTGGCGGCGGAAAAGCAAGGGGTGTAGAGCAGCCTTGCGGAGTTGCATCCACACGTTGTTCTGGTCATTTTGACGCCCCCGAGACCGCGCCACGCGCTGCGACGGTTCCATCTTGAACGTCTCCTCATACTCGTCGTAGACGGGCTTCTGAGCCGCCGTCATTTCGCAGTGCACCACCGTGTTGAATTTCTGCGGCATGTCCGAGAGAACCTGGTCTTTGCGTCGTTGCAGGATGAAAGGCTCTAGGATCGTACGGGCCCGCTTCACGCGTTCATTGTATAGAAACGCGCCATTTGAAACGTCCCTGATGGTGACCTTTTGGCTGAAAATGTACTGGATGTGGTCCATGCAGCCTTCGAACATCTTCGGGTTGATGAAGTTGAGCAACGATGTCATCTCCAGGAGGTTGTTTTGAACAGGAGTTCCTGGACCGAGTCAGGAACAAGACCAATTAGCCAATCTAGACAAAGAGCAAGCATACCTGTCAGCAGCATCTTCCACGCCGCCGGAATTCTCTTCAAGTCCTGGTATATCTTCGTCTCCGGGTTCTTCATCTTATGGCCCTCGTCAAAGACGGCGCAGTTCAGGCGAAATGATTGCATGGCCTCGACGTCAGCCTCGGAGTTGATCTGAGAATATGTGGCCAGGACCACATGGTAGTCCTCGGGATTGTGCTCGACGTCGTAGGCAATCTCGGCCCGCTCCGATTGACTACCTCGGTATCCAATGACGGAAAGCTCTGGCGCGAACTTTTCGAATTCGATGAGCCAGTTGTTGTAAGTGCTTGGCGGGACAACAACCAAGTTTGGCCATGGCCGCGTGCCCGTTCCTTTCCTCGTGTAGTCCTCGACCAATTGACACATGAAGGATATCACCTGGCACGTCTTCCCCAGGCCCATTTCGTCGGCGAGGATGCAGCCAATGTCGTAGTTGTAGAGGAGCGACATCCAATTCAGGCCGAAGAGCTGGAAGGGTTTCATCACGCAATGGCCGTCCATGAGCTTCGGCTGCTCTGGAACAAGAGGTCGCGTGTACCGGGAACTACCCATGCTCCTCGGGGTCGGCGGCATCTCTCTGTCCGGAGTGACCTGCCCGCTGCGCTTGACGTGGCCGAAGGTGTCAAGATCCCAGGTGTCTATGACACTCTTTACCGTCTGTGCCTTGACTTCGCATTTGGCGACCACCTCGTCGATTGCGGTGACAGCGTCTAGGAAGACTTCGATGGCGTCCACTACAGACTCCCCAATGCTGACCCTGGCCGACTTGCGAGATCCGGGCTTCTTGTTCGTGCTGACTCGCCTCGCCTGCGCCAGATCCTCGAAGGGGCGTTTAGCGATCAGCGGTTCCAGCAGGGCCTCCTTCATGCCAGTCATGGCAGCCAGCTCTTTGAGGGTGCTGGTGTTGACGCAGTTCAGAACCCGATCGTCTGCCTCGTGGGATGGTTCGGCCGACAGCTCGTCTCGGTACGCGTCCTTGTCATCATCGAGAATCTCAATGACCAGCGGATCATCGCTTGAAGGAGGCGGCGGGGGTAGGACTTGAGACGACGACTCCCCGCGGTGCCGCAAGCCTTGCACCAAGCGACGCCTCTGCTGCTTCGGTGGGCTTGGCGTACTGCCAGGAGAGGACCCCCGCGAAAGGGCCCCGGGCATAGCTGAGTTCTCTTTCAAAGCAGCCTTGGACACCAGGCGACGACCATTTGGCCTGAGCAGTTGCTGCGAGCTCTTCCTTACGGGGCTCTCCGTTGGTTGCTTCGCGAGCCGGGCGATTGCATCGTCAAGGTCATTCTTACATGCCTTCAGGACTTCTCTGACCTTCTCAGAAGGAAACTTGTCGCCAAAGACATCGTATATTTGTCGCAGCTTCTGCTTCGTCTCCCGCTCGTCCGCCGCGGGATTGTAGGCGAAAGCCGCAATCTGGGCTTTGAATGTGGTCGGGCGAATGTCCCCCCGAGAGGGAGCATGGTCGTCCTCATCGTCTGATATGAGGTTGATGGGCTCCGCCGCTGGCCGCTTAGGCGCCATGGCTGGCGCTGGTCGGGCAGCGGGCGGCCGGAAGAAGGTCCCGGCCGGAGCAAGTCGTGAGCCTGGCCGCGGTGTTCCCTTGCTTTGGAAGGGAGATGACGCTGGAACTTCGACGACGCTCGGCGGCGACGAGGGCTCTGTTACGGTGGGGTTCGGACGGCTGATAATCTGCGTTGGCTGGGTGAGGGTATCTCGGTCCTTGAGGAAGGCAGCTGGTGAGCACGGCACGGTGTCCCCCGCCAGCTCGTCGATTTCGTCACTGTGGTGAGATTCTCGCGCGAGCTGGGGAGTCCGGGGAACCGCGCTCGAATGCCGCAGCGGGACCGGAGAAGAGCAGGTGGGTGACATGGTGTGGGAAGAGAGAAGACCGGCGGGCGGCGAAGGGTAGGCGAGAGGGCGGTGTGCGCAGGCTGGCCGGCAAAACCATTCGAGCGTGAAGGCAGTCAACGGCCTGAACGGAGAGCAGTCAATTGAGGGCTCTGACACCCGCTCGCGCGCTGCTTTGCCGAACACACCGCCCAGAGTCTGGCGGCGGATGCGCTACAGGCTGGCATTTTTCGTGACGAGCGGAGACGCGCATCGCTCGGTGACGCCAATTCGCGAAGTCACGTGCGCCCTTAAACTCACGCGCCTTCGCAGGAGCTTGCTGTGCATCATCCAAGGACAGAAGAATTCAATCACGATGACAAATAGTGCCTCCTATTCCGCAAACCATAGAGAACTGCACGAGACAAAAGAATATTTACCGCCCATCCGTCTCAGTCCGCAGCCCTGGTCAGCAACAGCTCTATCAGCTGCGCTCCAGTGCCTTACTCGTGCTACCCCTGCTAAGCACCGAGCGGGCCGCGAGGCTCCGGGGCAAGGTACGTACCCGGAGCACCTTGCACGTTAAACTCATTAAGACCTGGCTTCCCATCTCGCTCATACAGCAACCCCAGCAACCCAGGCGTCTTCTGGGAGACACGGCCATGGCGACACGACGAATCATCAGCTCCGAGAAGACCATCCTCGAGAAGGATGACCAGACGGAGGAAAAGTCCAACATTAGCCCCGCGGTCCCGAGGTACGCGACCTTTCATCCGCAAGGCCACGGTGTTTAGACGTCCGGACTGACCAGAGCAATTAGACATGTCATCTTCAAGCTCCTCGGTTTCACCTTCGCCATGATTGTATTCCCCATTGGATCTTACTTCCTCACAGTCAACACGGTCTTCAAGGGTAATTGGTTCTTGCCCGCGCCGCCCGTGTTGTCGCAACGCTGATAGTCTACAGGGAATGCTTCATACGCTGGAGGCATGGCTGCGCTCCTTGCTAACGTTGTCTTGATTGCCTACGTCATCGTTGCCATGAATGAGGACGAGTCTGAAAATAACAGTACTAGCAAGCCCGATAGCAAAAAAGACCAATGATCTTGCCATCATGGAGGTACCTAACTAGCTGAATCAACACGTATTCGCATACCAGTTCTCGCACCGTTCGTGATGGCAAAGCGGCACTGCGATTTGCTTGTCAACCTTGAAATAGGCTTCAATCGTGCCATGTTTGTGATATTAATAAAATTCGTTCCGTGGAAAGGCTGGCTCGGGACCTTTCCACAGCCACATCTATATGCCACATAAACCTTGGTTGATGATGGATGATTAATCCCCTCGTGCCGAGTAGACTCTCTGTCGTTTCCGACCCTCATGTTGCCTTTCCACTACTGATGAAACCGTACAGAGATGAACCCCTCTAACGCCTCGCACACGATTCATATGCGCATTTGCACCTTCTCCACACGACGCCGTGACGCGTTTCCTGCTCGTGGCCCTCTCTTGGCCAGACGCAACATCATTTGTCAATACTGGACGTTGCTCGATGATCATGTGGCAATAATTGGAACCCCCGGCGGTCATGGGCCGCCGAGTAGATCCTGCTGAAACCCTCAAATCCCCTAACTCGCGTGCAGACAAATGAAACATGTCGTATGAAAATCAGGCCTAGGCATCGCCTCGGTCTGCTTTAGGCATTCTTGCTGAAGCGACGAGAAAACCAGCTCTTCCGCTTGTCCGAATTGTCCGGTCGCTGTTGCGAGACTTGTCGCTTCAGCACCGACGGTTGCTTTCGAGGTATAGAATGTGCGGCGGGCCCAGAGTTGTACTGGGCAACCTCCGCGGGTGGCGTTGGTAGTGGATGATTGTCACTACTCGGTTCCATCGAAACCGTGAATTCGGGCGCCTGGTAAGTTTGAGATTGGCTGAACCCGATTCCGTAGTCGTTGGCCGGCTCCCTGCGCTTAGCAGGAGGGGCTCGGTCAATCGAGCTGTTGTCGCTGCTAGTAGGGTCCGTCTGGTAGCCGGCAGGATCCGAGTTCCCACTTGGCACGGCGGACGTCACAGTCTCGTAAGAGCGATCCTTGTGCGGCATGGGATACACGGCCTGCTCTCGTCCATACGTCTGGTAGTGCGGTTCGGAATGCATCCTCTGGGCACGCTCGCGCTGCGCAGATCGGCCGTAGCCGTTGTTGTAGCCGCCGCCACCGTAGTCGAAATAGCTGTTCCTCGCCGTTCCGGGCGTCATGTGCCCGTATTGGCTGTCTGCCCTGAACGAGGCAGGCCGACCGCCGTAATAGCTGTCTTGGGGAAATCGCGGCTGGCTCTGAGGCATCATGCTGCTTCTCCGGGTCCAGTTCGCTACCGAGTCCGTGTCTGCTCGTTGTCAGCACTGGATGCCCGGCATAGGGTCACGGAGAGATTAGGATGGGGCCGTACCAGAGCGATACAGGGACTTGCGCGAGTATCCGCCATCGATTGCCGCCTCGAAGCTTCGAATGGTCTCGAGCGGCCGCTCCCATCGGTTTCGGGTGGGATTCGACCTATCCGGGTCCGCTGAACAATGTTAATGAGTCCCTGGCCACTGGTGCACTGGTAGGAGTGCGGGTTGCTTACCGATCGGGTTGCCCCAAGTATCCTTGTGCTGGATGGATCGCAGCGGGACGAGAGACGTCTCCATCATGGCGGCAACAGCAGCTATGAACCGTGTTAGTTGGGAGTCGACGAAATAGCTGCCGAGATGACGGCCAGGGCTGTGTAAGTCGACGGGGACCGCAAACAACAGCAAACTTACAGGGTTCGGCCTCGTTAATGGCTAATGAGGGATCCGCCTTGCTGTGCAGGCGCCTGGATTCCTTCTCTTCGTGGGTCTCGTGAGAGACGGCTTTGTGGCCACCGCTGCTGTGGCCTCCTCCGCTGCCGCCTCCAGTGCCGGCGCCGCCGCTGTGGTGCGACCTGTCGGACCGAAAGCTGAAGGTGCGCGGCTTCGCCTGTGAATTGCGTTGTTGCGACGACTGGGAGTGCAGCTGGGGTCGTTGCTGCCGCCGCTGTTGCTGCTGCTGTTGCTGCTGCGGCGCGTGCGGTTGCGAGTGATGATATTGCTCTGCTGGAGTCGCCATGGCGCCGGACTGGGGAGGGTTTCCTTTTTTATTCAGCGGGACGACGACGAGCTGACGGGGGCGCCTGGCAGGACCGCCAAGGGCTGTCGATCGATGATACAGCTGGTTCGCGCGAATGGGTATTCTGGGATCCCTCTGCGATGGCGCGAAACCAGGCGAGCCGGGGTGATTCGGGCGCACAGGCACTCTGCGACTCAACAGGAGCGACTAGCCAGGGCGATGATGTCCTGGAACCTGAGATGGATATTCTGCGGTGGAGATTCTGGGAGTTTTGGTGGAGGGGAGGCGAGAGGCTGGGGCGATGGCGTGGCTGCTTTCGGTGTTGGCTCAGCGAGTGGAACCGGGATGTGGGCTCTGGCTCGGGCGCTGCAGCGTGCAACAGGGCAGCAGTCGGCGCCGGCTTGGGAACCCGCCGCAGGAACGACAGGGGGGAGGGGTGGCGCGAGGCCAAAGCAGGGAAACGGAGCTGCGAGCCTGGGAGGCTCTGGCGTTCCCGCGAGGTATCAGCAGGCGCCCTGTGAGGCGCACTGGCTCGACGGCCTGGCAACGATCGCGGCCCAAGACACCCGGGCTGGGAATGTTGACGGCAGAGTCGAGGGTCCAGACGGCGACTGGCACGCTGCGTCGCTGCTGCTCGTCAGAGGCGGCGGGCGGTGCACTGCGATCGTCACCACAGCTGGACGGCGCGGGGGTTCAAGGCAATAAAAAAAGCTCTGGCCACAACTTTATCAGCGGCTGCTCGTGCAGCACAAAGCAACGGCTGCGCAACGACGGGGCGCACGGCGCAGCAGCGCGCGACGCAACGGCGAGGCCTGTGGGTGCCGCGGCGCTCCGCTTACACGCTTCCGCCACCAGGTTCGCTTGCGGCCTCAGATGAAAGCCGGCAATGTCTCAGCGTTTCCCTCTGTGCAGTGCTCCGGCCCGTACGATATGTGAGACAGGCGAAGAATCGTCCCTGGCCGTTCTCAGTCCTCGGTCGCCACGGGTGTCCGAATCCGTCACGGCCCAATGGTCCCGAGTCCCTATCTGTCGTCGACCAAGCGCCACTAACGTAGCCGTCGATGGAAGCGGTCGCTACAGTGACCGCCAGGCAAAGCTTCTACCTTGATATTGGCTTTGGTTGATCTCTGGCCGGCGAGCCTTAATGGGGCCGCTGTTTGACCGTCGAACCGGTTGACGATACAGCTGCCCTCTGCAGCCTGGGGGCGTATGTAAGTGTGTGCCAGTGGCTGAGGGCTTATCGTAAGCTAGTAAATGCGCTGCTGCTGTTGTCGGCTTCCTCAGAAAACGAGTGTGATAACGCTTGCTGCTGGCAGCGGCCCTCAATGCCAAGGTTTGAATGGGTGAAGAACGAGAAAGTTGACTGCCAGGTTATAGCTGGTTCCAGGGATGCGTGCCGCGTGTGCGTGGAGATACGAGGTGGGAGGCGGCTCACTTCCAGGGCCCGCGTCGTCGAGGCAGGGCAGACTGGCTATATACCTTACTCCAAGTCCGTAGCTTACCTGACCTGAGGCACTCGATAAGGTACTTGCCTCGCAAACGCCAAGCACCCTGTGCGGGGAGTCCGGTCCCTTCGATCGGCCTCCGCGAGCCGCGCAATCAAAGACTGGGGCCTTCGTCTACCTCGCTGGGACCGGCCGATCGGCTGCTAAAAATGTCCCGTTCACTGAGAGCTGATGACGGAAACATGTGTTTGGCGGGCTTCGACTTCTGTCGATTCGATGGATCCTCTCCTCTGGGGGCCCTGGTACAGTACAGAGTATAAATACCCATCTCTATCCTCGCAGGCATCACCCGTCCTGCCCGTGGCGGCATCTACAAAGCACAGCCAGGCTGTCCGTGGTCGACCGGCTCCATCATGACGTGTCCGTCCTTTACAAAGGCCGACGTCCAAAATTCGGAGATCCGTTGACGCTTCAGTCCCGCAAGCTCATCAGCTCACAAGCAACGAAGCCAGAGACGGGTGCATAATGTTCTCGACGCGGCGGCGTCGAGGACGCCATTGTGCTCGTAAGAGCATATGAAGCTTTCCCATGGCGAATAGTCCAAAGCTTGGGTGGTGGTGTGACGCCTGGGACGTGTCCATTGGCAAGCCTCCTCAAGCCCTGCAGAACAGAAGCCCTTGGGTCGGCCCTTCCGCCGCCAACCTTCAAGGGAAGATGGGTGTGTCTGCCCAGGGGCTAGTCCCAGTAGTTCGCGCGGGTGGGCAAATCATCGACGTTGCACCCTTTGCCGCTTCGTGTTCGTTGTAGATCCTTCACACCACCTTCTGCCTGAATCCGCCAACCGCGCCACCACTGCCCTGTACTGTACTCGTATAAGGACTCAACCCGGAGCCCCGAGGCATCCTCCGTACCTTGCTTGCTGCGGCCGACGCCCCTCTGCGGCGGAACGTAGCACCCCCCCAAGCCATCCATGCCCACGAGCGTTGCGTTATTGCACACGCCAGGACGGGTGCCGCTTACACATCTGGGGGCGGCAGGGGGGTTGGTGCGGTGTCATGTCTCTCGATTTGCGGCATTGGAGAGCCACGTTACTCGGAGACTTCAGAGATGCGCAGGTCTATTGGAAATTCACTGGCCTCTGTCGGCGTTCCCTTAAAACTCCGCCCCGCGACCCGTGATACACAGCCGGATCCTTGCCGTGCGACAATGGCTGTGAAGCCAGTTAATCAACGCATGCCAGCGAATTTCAAGCGCGACAGATCGACCTCGGACGTGGTGCGACGCTTGCCATTCCCATGCGGCCTGCTGCACTGCATGGCTTGAAGCTCCTTGTACGAGCCGCAAGCACGCAGCGGGAAAGCCAAAAAGTAAGATTCCTAGCGGGTGGACAATGGATGATTGTCAGCAACGATCATCGTTCTGCACCCCAGCCAGGCCTGCCATCGTCATCAGCTAGTCATGGATGGGATGGGAAACCTGCTTCGAGCTTCGAGCGGGCCCGCCGCACCCCTGGCCGTGTCTGCTGGCGGCACACCGATATGCAGACCATCGCCCGCCACGGCAGCCCACGATCCGTTGAATTGACGCAGTGAAGCCATCGCGCCGGCAGAAGCTGGAGGCACGGCTCCTTGGCGCAGCGGCCACGCAACCCCTTCTGCCGGCAGCCTGCAGAACGCACACTTTTGTACGCTGTGCGCCGCGATCGCCAGCCGTGTCAATTGATGTCAATCTACTCCGTGCTCCGTCCCGAGCACCGTGTCGTCCAACGAAGGGACGAAAAAGACGCGCAGCTGCCGAGCTTTCCGCATCGAGGAGAGAGGGGCGGTTGGGCGGTTAGGTCTGGTCTAGCGAGGGGGTGGCCCCCCCTTCCCGCATCCAGATAAGCCTGGCATGCACGCCAAACGAGATTCCCATCTTTCCGCCGACGGCAAACGAAAGTGAACTGGCCAATGCGGGATTGTGGAGGCTTAGAGAGCATCGTATCTAGCGTAGCACGATTGCAAGCCTATTCTGGTGCGCCCAACCAACAGTCGCCATTATAGCATGACTACTCCGTTGATGCGCCTTGACGTTATTCCAGCTACGGGTGCGAAGGCAGTTGAACCATTCGCTGCTGTCCGTGGTTGTGCATGCCAACCGGGACACAACTTGGAATGACAGGTTTGGCATTGGTGGAATTGGGCGGCGCGTTGCAACGCGCTTCGTGCTTCCCGATGTACATACATAGTAGTAGGTAGGTAGGTAGTCCTGCAACTTTCGCCGCGTGGCATCAACCCTTCCGTGATTCCGTGTCTGGCACTCATGACGTGTTGCCTGATGGGAGGCTTGAGAGACCGCAGGCTCTCATGACTGTTACATGATAAGCAGCTTGACAAATGGCAGACAACGTGGGGATGATGAGAGTTGCCTTGCATCAGTTGCCTGCGTTCCTTCCCACGGCCATGACGTAGCCCCTGACATATTCCCTAGCAAGTTTGCATGAAATCATGTTCGCGTGGTTGATTTATTACGTCCTTATGTCTAGGCGCCTGTTTTGTTGTCGGCGAGACTTACTGGATGCAAGTGTCTAAGGCAGTCGGTGACCGTTGCCAAATGTTGTTCGCGCGCGTTGACACAGTCGTGTATCCATCTCCGTCCCGTTGTGTCAGCAGATGAGGCCGAGTGAAATGCCTCGAAGTCAAGGTAAATACTTGTCAATGCCTAGCACAACAGAACAGCGTACAATTGAGGCATTGCAGCCCTGCAGTCTGTTCGTCAGCGTTCGCGTCATACCGTGGTGTTCGCAGGGCTGCAACACCAGACATACGGCCTATGGATGGACAACCCTGTCAAAATACAGAACGACAGAATCCAGTCTAATGATTCATTAGAGGTCACCATTGCAGCTAGGAATACGCTCCAGCATTAGCACTTCGTGATCACGAGGTTGAAACTCGACAGTGTCGGCTAGCTGAAGTGCATGATATTCCGTGGCTACTTGCTATAGTCCAGGCAGACTACCAATAGCAAAGCCGTCCTTCCCACCAGTTGCACGACCAAAAAGATCCGGCGCAGCATGTACACACTTATGCGTTTTCGTCCATTCGCAGTCCGATCGGGGTATATATCGTCGTCGCAGGAATCGTCATGGCAGAGTCGAGCCTGGTACGCGCATCACATCACGGTTCGGGCGCCACTCGAGTTGGGGGTTTGACGTCTTTAAATTGAATGCCTCAAAGCAAGGCGATATGCTTTATCCCTGCCTCGACCAATGCAGCCAAAGGAGAACCGCCCTCACTACCAACTCCATCCCGAATCCCTATTTATATCGAAGAGGGGTACAGCATGACGCGAACCGAAGCACCGAAAGACTTAGTGGGGAGAGGAGAGGTGAACTTGGCACGGACGACACCGGAGTTGCCTGGACGTCATGTTAGCGGTCTTCCACGTTTTGCGGTGGCGTGAGAAATGTACCGTGCGGCCGGGTGACCTTGCCCCAGATGACGCGGATCTTGGAGCCCCGAACCTCCCTCTGAGCGCGGTAGACGTAGGCGATCTTCTTGCCCATGTAGAAGCTGTGAGGCCCGTGTCAGCAAGCAGACTCCAGAAGCCCATCAGTGGCGGATGCGTACTTGGCAGCGTCGGTGTTGTCAACACCCT